>OZ012737.1:401006839-401606839 GCA_963859935.3 Lathyrus sativus | reverse complement strand
GCTTGAAGGTGGGATTTACTGTGAAGCTGAGGCTTGAGAATAAGTTGATACTTATGCTTGATGGGTTGAAACCTTGGGGGAGCAAGTTGATACTTGTTATTGAGGATGATAACCTTGAAGGGTGATTGAAGTCTGAAGACTGAACTGCTGTCAGAAGATTGCTTTGCTGTGAAGCTGTGGGAGTGGTTGATCTGCTTTCCTTTCTTGTCTGTTTTCTTTTCTGTATTGATGTGGCTTGTTTGATTTGCTTGATGCATTAGAATAAGTTCATATCTAGATTGACTTGAGCTAGGAGCATGATTGCACTAGAGGTTGAGTTGCTCCTTCTGCTTGTATTTTTACTGTATGGCTTTGCTTGCGGGTATTTGGTAGAGCCGGGCTCCCTTGCCTATGTGGTTTATCTTGCTTGATGGCATTTTACTTCTTCTGTATGATTGCAGTTATTGTGTTTTGCTTGATAGCATTTCATTTCCTCTGTATGATTGCAGTTATTATATTTTGCTTGATAGCATGTTATTTCTTCTGTATGATTGTAGTTATTCATATCTGGCTTGAGGTTGAGATGAGTTTGTGGAGGCTGATGCCCCACACACATTTCCTCCCTCACTTGCATTGCATGCATTTTACAGTCGTTTACTATTTACTGTTTAAGCTGATGCTTTATCTGTTTCTGTTTATCATTGACATGATCCCCTAGGAATCTCACTTCCTTTGATAAGGAAGTGATGATAAAACTTTAGGTTGAAACCTATGCATGATAACTTCTAGGAGTTCCCTGTTTCAAACCTCAACCATAGGATGAATCCTTGGCATGACAACATTAGGACTTGATAGTCTCCCTTTAGTTGAGCCTGCTCTCTTCTCATCTCAAAACAAATTAAAATACAGTAATAAAGGTTAACTGACGTCGTACGTTACGAGCCTTAAGCTATTTGAGAAAGGGTTGTTGGAGAGTTTCTTTCCAACAGTCTGGATGTTTAGTATGGCACCCTTTGGGTGACATGCGACGCATTCACTCTCAGGTCATAGTCTCTAGTGCGATATTAGTTGCAAACAAACATAAAAAATAGTTCTTTTGTAAAAGACAGAAAACAGACTTCAAACCTTTTTTCCCCGTGGGCCCATAATTCAAAGGAAGCTTTTCTGAAGAAAAGAGTGTCGTTAAACTTCAGCGCCACCGCAAACAGGCTTTGTCCCTAACTGCTGGAACTGCTGTTTAACCCTACTCGATAAAACATATGAATCTGAATTCCCGTAATCTGTATTATCCCGAACTACGTAAGCTCTGATCTCTCAAGCCGATTGAGAGTACGTAGGCACAATACTGATGTATTGGCGAGCCACCTTCCCCGTAACCCGTAGTGAGGCAAACTACGTTGACTCTGATTTCTCATTCTCTGATGAGAATACGTGGGCAGAAAGTGCGATGCTTTGCCGAGTCATTTTCTTTTCTTTTTAGACCAGCCTTGATAGGTAGATAGATAAAACCAACCCGTCCAGTAAGCACAACAAGCGTGGATCCCGTCGAGTACGACGGACGTGAGGGGTGCTAATACCTTCCCTTTGTGTAACCGACTCCCGAACCCAGACAATGGTTGCGATGACCTTGTCTTATATCTTTTTCGTCAGGTTTTTCCGATCGTTTCCTTTCCCGCTCTGAGGGATAAATAACGAAAGGTGGCGACTCTTCTGTTTTGCCGGCACCTTATTTTCGCGGAAGCGACACCGTCGGGCATTCAAAGAAATTTTTGGGCATCAGTCGGACTTCATCAGAAAGTCGGAAATAGAATCTTCGGTCAGTCATGAACTATAAGGGTTACCCAAACCTCTGCCATCAGGTGCTCCGCATCAGCTGAGAGAACTACTTCGACATCACAGTTGGACTTCATCGATAAGTCTGGGGTTTTGGCACCGCTGCCGGACATCAATCATCAAGTCCTCAAGGAAATTTCAACTTCTCTATTTAAAACCTGCTGGGGATGATACATCTCCGCTGGGGATTCTGGAGAACTATCAAGTAACTCTGCTTCGGGGATCCATAAATCACTCTGGACAAATAAACTCGGCTGAGGAAATCAAGAATCATCTTGAGCAAATGACTCCATGGGGACTTCAAGAATCATCCTGAACCAATATCTCTGCGGGAGATTTCGGGAATCATCCTAAGCAAATGCTTTACCGGGGACTCTAAGTATCAACTTGAGCAACCCTCTCTGGAGACTTCACCGAGGATTTTAAGAATCATCTTAAGCAAACACCTTCGCTGGGGAATTCAAGAATCATCTTGAGCAAACCATTCTGCGGAGGAGCACCTGCAAAACAATAACAGTAACAACCTAGCTCATGTTTCGTATGCATATGTTTGACAATGGCGCAATGCTCCACACGATGGAAATGCTACGCGTTTTTAGGGTAAATGTTATGCAATCATGCAAAATGCTATGACCCCATCAGCAAAATAAATGCTGAGGGGAGGATCCTCCTGTCAAGGAGAAAGGACCACTCTAGTGGAGGAAGGACCCATCCTGCCAAGGAGAAGAAGTCACACCAATTTCAATTAGATTTCGCCTGGGGATACAAACTCCATCCGACTGCTGCAGGGGAATAAATCTCTACGAGAACTTGGACTTGCTCAGCTAGGTATACGAACCACAATTGCTGAGGAAAACGATGTCAATCGCAGAAATAAACTGCGCGGCCTTCGCGACTAAACTTCCTTGGAGATAACGACTCCAAAGGGGAAATACGGCATCAACTATTCAACACGCTACTGGGGAGCACCAATCATGGCCTGAACGCTTTCTAAGGACTCGGCTCTCTTGGAGATTTGCCCACTCGGCTGGGGAAAAAGGAATCATCTTGCTTGCTAGGGAGAGTAACTCTGTGGGGAATTTCAATTCTCTTGGAGACCTCAGTCTGAACTATCAAAAGTTACACACTTTTGAACAATCTCCTACGAGAAAACTGCACTTTGACCCAGTGCTGGGAATGGGTATACGCTTCAGCGCATGACTCAGCTGGGGAAGTGATGATCCTTCGGGATACATCTGGTTGGGGAGAATCTTCTCTGCTTGGGGAGACATATCAATGCTCCTGGTCCTATGTTCAGACTCAGCGGGGAGACACTGCTGGACTCGCTGGGGTAGAAGGAATCATCCTGCTTGGGAACACCCATACGGCGTACTGCCTGGAATATGCCATACCTGCAACAACATAAACAAACAGACGAGATACCCTTCTTAAAGGGACCTATCAAGGTTATCATCTTGTGACGATGTTCAAGTAATTCATTGTTTCAACAATCAGTGGCCTAGGCCAGTAAGTTTATGTATGCGCATTTTATCAAAAACATCGGCGTACTTTTTCGCAAACAAAACAGATAGATGCTAAACAAACAAACAGAATTGCTGAATAGTATACATTTTATTGATAATGAACCCCTGAATGGGTCAAAATGTTTTACAACAAATGCAAGCCCCTGGAATAAGGAAGCTGAGCAAGCATAAAAACATAAATATACATCAGTATATGTACAAATGTCGGCAATATGGCATAGACGAACACCATGAGTTGATCCCTCTATGACCCACTCGACTTCGATATTTCTTTGATGCTTTAGCTTCAGAAGAGATTGATTCAGATAAACGGCCCTCAGGTCTTCTAAACCACTAAATAATGAAAGTCCATACGCGGAACGCGGTCATTTGCTTTTTCAAATCCCTAACTTTTGCCTGAATCGCCCTTTCGGGTTTTCGATTCACCGGGATACCCTTTTTTTGCCAAAGTCGCCTTTCCAGGTTTTCGACTTTGCGGGTGTACATTTTTTCATTTATATCCCTAACTTTTGCCCGAACCTTTTTCCTTTTTTATGGTTCGCCGGGATGCCCCATTTTTGCCTGGATATTCTTTTTCTTTCCAGCGAGTCATTTTTTACGCAAAGTATTTTTTAACTGCGTCCGCGTTCATCGGGGATGGAAAATATTCGCCATCCATCGTGGATAACAACAAGGCTCCTCCCGAGAAGACCTTGCTGACAACGTACGGACCTTCGTAATTGGGAGTCCACTTGCCCCGGTGATCGAAGTGTGGAGGAAGAATCCTCTTCAGGACGAGATCACCCGTCTGAAAGCTTCTAGGACGCACCTTCTTGTCATAAGCTTTCTTCATTCGGCTTTGGTACAGACGACCATATGCAGTCGATGCTAACCTCTTCTCGTCCATCAGGCTGAGTTGATTTAGTCGGTTCTTAGTCCATTCTGCCTCATCGAGTTTTACGTCAACCAAAACTCGTAAAGAAGGAATCTCAACTTCTAACGGTAGGACAGCTTCCATACCGTACACCAGTGAGAAAGCAGTTGCGCTGGTTGATGTACGTACTGTCGTACGATAACCGTGCAATGCGAACGACGACATCTCGTGCCAGTCTTTATAGGTCACAACCATCTTCTGTACAATCTTCTTAATGTTTTTATTGGCCGCTTCAACGGTGCCATTCATCTTCGGCCGGTAAGGAGATGAGTTGTGGTGTTCAATTTTGAAACTCTGGCATAACTCCTTCATCATCTTGTTATTCAGATTCAAACCATTATCAGTAATGATCCGCTCGGGAATTCCATAATGACAGATGATGTCCCTCTTTATGAATTTAGCCACCACCTGCTTGGTCACGTTAGCATACGAGGCTGCCTCCACCCACTTGGTGAAGTAGTCGATGGCTACTAGAATGAAGCAATGACCGTTAGATGCAGTGGGCTCGATCTTGCCTATCATGTCGATGCCCCACATGGAGAACGGCCACGGGGAGGACATGGCATTCAACGGACACGGCGGTACATGAATCTTATCAGCATAAATCTGGCATTTATGACATCTCTTCGTGAATTTAAAGCAATTTGACTCCATCGTCAGCCAGTAATATCCTGCTCCCAAGATCTTTCTTGTCATGGAATGCCCGCCGGTGTGCGTACCAAATGTGCCTTCATGGACCTCCTCCATGAGCATACTCGCTTCTTTCTCATCTACACATCTGAGTAGCACGAGATCGTGGTTTCTCTTATACAAAACTCCATCAGGATTGAGATAAAAGTTTCCAGACAACCTCCTCAGAGTCTTCTTATCCTGGGTTGATGCTCTCATAGGATACTCCTTAGTCATAAGGAAGGTCTGGATGTCATGGAACCATGGCTTGCCATCGGAGGCTTCCTCGACCGCAAAGACGAATGCAGGTCTATCAAGACGAGAAAGGACAATTCTTGGAGCTTCTTTCTAAAAATTGACTTTATACATCGAAGCTAACGTGGCTAAGGCATCAGCCATCTGATTTTAAGCTCTGGGCACATGATGGAGTTCCACTCGATCAATGAACGGAAGCAGCCTTCTGGCATAGTTCATGTACGACACCAAATTCGATTGACGAGTCTCTCACTCCCCTTTAATCTGGTTGATCACAAGTGCCGAGTCATCATATACATCTAGGTTCTTGATTCTCAAATCAATTGCTTCTTCTAGACCCATGATGCATGCTTCATACTCCGCTTCGTTATTAGTGACCGGAAACGTCAGTCTTGCGGTGAACGGGATGTGGGATCCATGGGGGGTCGTGATGATTTCCCCAATGCCACTTCCGTAAGAATTAACCGCCCCGTCAAATATCAATTTCCTTTGGGATTTCCTATTTGGACCCTCGTCGGGCAACGATTAATCACAATCCTTCACCTTGAGAAACATGATATCTTCATCAGGGAATTCAAATTTCATCGGCTGATAATCTTCGATCGGCTGTTCGGCGAGGTATTCAGACAATACGCTTCCCTTGATGGCCTTCTGGGAGACGTACTGAATGTCATATTCTGTCAACACCATTTGCCATCTGGCAATCCTGCCCGAAAGCGCTTGCTTCTCGAAGACGTACTTGATTGGATCCATCTTTGAAATTAACATGGTGGTGTGGTTGAGCATGTACTGTCGTAAACGTTTGGCAGCCTAGGCTAGTGCACAACATGTTTTCTCCAGCATTGAGTAACGGTATTCACAGTCTGTGAACTTTTTACTCAAATAATAAATGGCATGCTCCTTTCTGCCCGTCCCGTCGTGCTGACCGAGGACACACCCCATACTATTCTCAAGAACTGTCAAGTACATGATTAGGGGTCTTCCGGCCACTGGGGGTATCAAGATCGGAGGTTCCTGTAGATACTGTTTTATTTTAGCAAATGCCTTCTGGCAATCCTCGTTCCAGATAATCGCCTAATCTTTTTTCAGTAGTTTGAACATCGGTTCACACGTGGCCGTGAGCTGAGATATAAACCTTGCAATGTAGTTTATTCTGCCCAGGAAACCACGAACTTCTTTCTCGGTTTTTGGCGCTGGCATTTCTTGTATTGCTTTTATCTTCGCAGGATCAACCTCAACGCCTCTTTCACTCACGATAAACCCCAGCAGTTTTCCAGATCGTACTCCAAAAGTACACTTGTTAGGATTCAGCCTCAACCTGAACTTCCTAAGCCTCTCAAAAAGCTTTAGCAAACTGACCAGATGCCCCTCCTCCGTTTGGGACTTCGGAATCATGTCATCAACATAGACTTCAATCTCATGATGAATCATGTCATGAAACAAAGTGACCATTGCTTGTTGGTAAGTGGCCCCTGTGTTCTTCAGACCGAAAGGCATTACCATGAACGAAAATACGAAGAATTGAGCGGTATTGTCGACCAACACATCAATATGAGGGAGCGGGAAATCATCTTTAGGGCTCGCCCTGTTCAAATCCCGATAATCGACGCACATTCGTACCTTACCGTCCTTCTTCGGTACATGCACTATGTTGGCGACCCACTGAGGGTAAGTAGTGACCGCTAAGAAGCCAACATCAAGCTGCTTTTGCACTTCTTCTTTGATCTTAACGGCCATATCTGGTTGTGTCCTCCTAAGCTTCTGCTTAACGGGAGGACAATCTTCTCGCAGCGGCAAGTGATGGACCACGATGTCAGTATCAAGTCCGGGCATATCTTCGTATGACCAAGCAAAGATGTCACTATACTCTCTCAGCATCTCGACCAATCTCTGCTTGACATCACTCTACAATGCAGCCTCTATCCTGACGTTCCTGACCAGTTCTTCAGAACCCAGATTCACAATCTCAATCTCTTCCTCGTTGTTGCACCCCAAAATTTGACCAACAATTATTTATCCATCTAGTGTTTGAAAGTTGATACCTTCATTAGAAAGTTCAAGAGATCCTCAGAGGAGTTGGTTGAAACCAGGGTTGTGTGCTTCACAACTTGAGAGTTGTGGGTGCTCCTCAGATGATTCTGAGACTTTGAGAATGAACCTGATGCTTTGAGAAAGTGTATGAGATGTCTTGATAGCCATCATGAAGCCCAGAGAAGTCATTGTGCAAGAATTCAGAAGATTCAACCATGAATGGTAGAATAAGGGTTTTGACTGGGTCAACCCTAGATCAGCTGAAGATTTGGAGAAGGTTGAGACCTAATCCAAGGGCCATGAGATCATGGAATGATGCATAGAGATGTTATAAAGATGATTCCTAGACCAACTCAGCATGATTGAGGGGTTTGAGAAGTTTTGAGTTAGGGTTTCTGAGGATTGTCAGTGAAAAAACCCTAATTTGATCCCTACCTTCCAGGCAGTTTTAGCTCTAGATGTGATTGATATTTCATCTTCCCCATAACATTAATGTTGTATAGCTTGTTCTTAGCTTTAATTTGAGTGGTGGAAGTCCTTGATAGGAGTTGCAGAGCTCAAGTTATGGTTTTGGCAAATTACAGGTCAGCTGAGGTGTGTGAATCTGGGTCCTTGAAAGTCACCCAACTTGCAGACAACTTTTGCCCTAGTAGGATGATTCCTATGATCTCTTGGTCAAAATGAATGTTGAAGAGAATCTTCTTAGCTTTCTATAGAGTACTAGAAGTCCTTGATAGGATTTGTAGAACTCAACTTATGGTTTGAACAAGACAGGGGTATTTTGGTCATTTGGCAGTTATAGGTCATTTTAAGCAAAGGCCATATCTCCTATTTCCAAGCCTCAAATGGAAACACTCAAAACATGAAAGTTGTTCAAAATGGGATTTTAAGTCTAGAAAAGTGGTCATGAGTTATTGAAAGAGCTTGTAGCAAGGAGTTACAAGATTGGGTGAAAATGACCTAAAAATGGCTTATAAGTTGAAAAAGTTGAAATTTAATTTTGGTTTGGGAGATGTACAAATCCAAAATGGGTCATCCAATATGTCATTTTGACTCCAAACATCATTTTAAAAACAATGGTTCAAGTAGAATTTTGATTTGAAGCTTAGAAATGGGGGTTACTTTGTAATTCTCATTCTTGCATAATAAGGCACCTAAACAAAACTTCACAAAAAGCAAAGTTTAGCTTGTTTTTCACTCATTCTTTCTCAATATCTCTTGTAAGGAGATTTTAAAGTCCATTTCGCAAGGCTAAGGCATGAGATAATGGATGTCCAATGTATCATTCCATGAGAAGTTCTCAAACTTTCTAACACTTTGCACAAGTTTCTAGCTGGATCTAGATCATTCTCTTGATTGTTATAAGAAGGGTGAATCACCATATGGCCAGGGTTGGTGATCATTGTTGGTGAGAGGTGAGATTAGAGTGTGAAAAGTGAATATTCTTCCATTTGCAATTTCACATCAAACCTTCATTCTCCTCCATTTTCATTCATTTCTTCTCCACAAACACACTACTCTGATCCTTGTGATTGATTGCATACTGAGATAGAGGAAGATCCATGGAAGTTTGAAGCTGTTTTGAGGAATTTGCAAGAAGAGCATATTGGAATCAAACACAAGATTCGAGCCTTGTTCATCCATTTTGTTGCATACAGAATTCATATCTGACATTGGAGATTAATCAAGGAAGGTTTCAGGCACTGAATTGCAAGGGAACCACATCCACCATTAAAGTTTGACAGGTTGGTAATCTTACTCGTATCACCTAATTTATGTGCATTCCATCATAGTTATAGGTTTAGAATGGTTAAGCTAGGGTAGAGGACTATATTCTGAGAAGTTGAGAGAGTTTTGTGAGGTTCCATGGCAGACACCAATTTCTTTCAGTTGCAAGAATGGATCGTGTGTTGAGCATTAAGTGATGTGTTATGGTTTAGAGTGATGATGGTAATCTAAGGAACAAGGTCACACCATTAGAACTAAGCTTTATCAAGATTGATGGCAGAGTAACATGTTGGAACCCTAGCTTTCAAGTGTTCTGTTAGGGTGATATGTGGAGTTTCAGGGAAAACTATTGATAGCATTGTGTTCAGGGTGGTTGATAGTACAACTTTGCTTTTGGAATTGTTGAATTTCATGGAGAAACGGATGAGCACGATCAGGTTGAAGTCCTTGCATGGGGTTAGGGTTTCTGCAAACCCTAGGGTTCAGTTGGGGACGATGAAGCTCCATTGTTGGATCATCCAAAGTCATTGACCAATTCAATCCATCGCAGGGCCGTGATTTGATTTCAGAAACGGAGGGAAGATTGAAACACATGAAACGCAGCGCATCACTTAACCAAACGCACCGTTTTGATTAGTGGACAAACCTGGGCCTCAGCATTTATTTCTATTCCCACCCCCAGACTTGGCCCAATGATCAGAAACAACTGGGGCGCTTTACTTTTGATACCCCCCTCCCCTTTATTTCTTAAATTCTTTTATTTTTATTTCTTTTAATTCTTTGCATTTTATAAAATTCTTAAAAAATATAAAAATCAATATTTTTCATTTCTTCTTTTTTTCACATAATCATGGTTTTGTCTAGAAAATTAATAAAAAATAAAATTCCATTTTTTTTTAGTTTAATATTTTTTAGCATATTTTCTTGAAAATAGTACATTTAATTGATTTTGGTTAACCCTTGATTTTGTACAATTTGTTTTAGGACATTCCCCTAGGATATTTGAGCCATTCTTTTTGGCATAATTAGATATTGAACCCTAGTTTCATGTAGGATTTATTTCTTGATTTTTAGATTAAAATTTGATGTAGTTTGATTGTTAGACATCTAGGTGTTCTAATTAGGGTTTTAGGTTGTATAAGTAGACTTGAACAAATTTGTTTTGGGGTTTATAGGCCAAATTAGTGTATGAGGAATATATGGGTTAAGGGTAAGTATGTATAGGATCCCCTAAAAATTTTGCTAGAATATTGTATGGTGTTTTAGTATTTTTCAGTGATTTTTGAATGTATGGATAGTATGTATGTTGCTTAAAGGCATAAGTTGTATTGTTGTGTTTTCTTTCCTTCTCTTTTGAGTGTGTGAGCTTTGAAGATTGAGTTGAAGACCTTGTGGATCATCATGGAAGCTTTGAAGACCTTGTAGAGGAGTTTAGCATAGCTTTTGTTGTGTTGTTTATAGGTTTATAGGTGCATAGGCAGAGCCCTAGATAGAATACTTTGTTCAATAAGCAAGGAGTGTCTTGTTCACCTCCTTCCTTCTCTATGACATAAAGTCCCTTAAGGGTATTCACCTCTCTCCTTTGGAGGGATTAGTGACCTTACCCTCTGAGGTAGAACTTTGAGAGAGCCTTTCCCTTTGATGTTAAGTCCTCAATGGCATCCTTTGGAAGTCAGTGAGTACTGTAACATCCTCACCTCATCTTGTTGACTGAAGCTTGATTGCTGGAGCAGTAGAGCCATTGAAGACTGAAGCTGAAGCTTTGAAGAGGATGATTCCTTGAAGATTGTTGAAGTCTGAAGACTTTGTGAAGATCAGGTTGATGCCTGAAGATCCCTGAAGATGGTGAAGCCTGAAGGTGGAGCTGATCAAAGGAGCTGAAGCTCAAGGGAAAAGATGAGTTGATACTCATGTTGTAGGGTTGATACCTGGAAAGCAAGTGATCTCTGAAGTCTGAAGACTGAGTAACTGCTGGAGGAGCTGAAGCTTTCTTCTGTTTTCTTTGATGTATTGTGTGTTTTGTCTGATTTGTCTGCTGCATTAGACTAAGTTCATCTAGAATAAGTTTAGTCTAAGAGCATGAGTGCATCTGCTTGTATTGTTACTGCTTGGCTTTGCTTGCGGGTATTCGGTAGAGCCCAACTCCCTTGCCCATGTGTTTATTATTGCTTGATAGCATGATTTAACTTCTTTTACCTGTATGACTGCAGTTTACTGTTTTTAGTGCTTGATAGCAGGTTGTTTATTTTCAGTATGATTACTGTTATTTCATGATTGGCTTGAGGTTGAGATGAGCTTGTGGAGGCTGAAGCCCCACACACATTTCCTCCCTCACTTGCATTGCATGCATTTTACTGCTAAAGCTGATGCTTTTGTCTGTTTCGGTGTATCATTGACATGATCCCTTAGGACTCTCATTTCTTCTGATGAGGATTTGATGATAGACTTTTAGGTTGAAACCTATGCATGACAACATCTAGGAGTTCCCTGTTTAAACCTCAACCATAGGATGAATCCATGGCATGATAACAGTAGGACTTGATAGTCTCCCTCCTAGTTGGGGCCTGTTCTCCTCTCATCTCGAAGCAGTTTAAGATACAGTAATCATGAATGATTTCTGTCGTACGCTACGAGCCTTAAGCTATCGGAGAAAGGATTGTGGGAGAGTTTCTTTTCCACAGTCTGGATGTTTAGTATGGTACCCTTTGGGTGACATGCGACGCATTCACTCTTAGGTCATAGTCTCTAGTGCGGTTGAGATCGCAAACACAATAAAAAACACTTCTTTCAGGAGATAACCCGTAGTTTCCCGAACTACGTTTGCTCTGATCTTTCATACCGTGTGGAAGTACGTAGGCATAGGATGCGACATCCTAGCGAGAAACCTTCCCCTCCTTTCCCGTAGTTAGGCCGAACTACGTTGACTCTGATTTCTCATTCTCTGATGAGAATACGTAGGCATAAAGTGCGACGCTTTGCCGAGTCATTTTTCTTTTCTTTTTCAGCCAGCCTTGATAGGTAGATAGATTATAACCAACCCGTCCAAGTAAACAAACAAGCGAGGATCCCGTCGAGTACGACGGACGTGAGGGGTGCTAATACCTTCCCCTTGCGTAACCGATTCCCGAACCCAGACAACGGTTGCGATGACCTTGTCTTACCCTGTTTCGTTAGGTTTTTCCGATCGTTTCCTTTCCCGCTCTGTGGGATAAATAACGAAAGGTGGCGACTCTTCTGTCATGCCGGCACCTTATTTTCGCGCAAGCGACAGCTGGCGACTCTGCTGGGGACTCCAACGGTTCCCTATGCGAGTCAATCCTATCGTTTGTGTGTATGCTTGTTGGGTTGCGTTTATTTATCGCATTTTTACTTCTCGCACTTTATTTCCCGCATTTTATATTCAGTAAAATATGATTATTTGTGCTGTTGTGGGATGGGAGTTCTGATTGAGTGAGAAGCCAGACCCAGGCTTGAGTGCACCCTAGACTTAGAGTGGAAACTAGTGGGCGCGTGCTTGCTTTGCAGGCACTAGTGTCTCATGAAATCCACGCTCAGACGAGGTTCATCCGGTTGGCTTCACTTTCAACCCTTTGGGTTGAGACGGTTGCTGGTTTGGTGGATTATCGACTCTGGGGACCGATCATTTGTGATTCAGCTAAGTGAGGCCTCTTCAGGACTTGACGATGCCACTCTTTCTGGGAATCGTATCATCAACTCTCTAGGTCCATACCTGTGAGCGGGACTGGGTTTATTGCAGGAAACTTAGACCTTCAGACTACCTGATTTTCTCGACAGTGAATCAGTTACGTTGGGTTCTCAGTTGCAGATATGTTTGTTCTTGACGGAGCCAGTTTTTGATCAGGGGATCTTATAGCCGAGTGTTTGTCTGTTCTTGATAGAGCAGGCTTTGATCAGTGTATTATCATCAGTGGTTCGTTCTGGACGGAGCAGATTTTGAGTGAGGTCTGAAGACCTCATCGGCAGATGTTATTTGTCCTTGATAGGGCAAATTTTGAGTGGGGTCTGAAGATCTCATCAGCAGCTGTGTGTTTGTTCTCGACAGGGCAGATTTTTGATTTGGGGTCTGAAGACTTCATCAACAGATGTTACTTGATCTTGCACCCGGGGTCCTTATCATCAGGCACTTATTCTTGTCAGAGCAGAATTATGATCTGGGTCCTATCAGATGGTTATTCTCAGCAGATCAGATTAGTGGTCTTACACCGGGGTTTCCCTCTCATCAGTGACTGTTGATACCGAATCTCCACAGTAGCCACCTGGATATATTATTGCATACCTGCATTTTGCATTAGTTTGCGCATTCATCTGCATTCCATTAACGTGTGTCTGTGTTGCAGGTACCGTTTCCCCGATCCCGGATTTCTCGTCTTCTGCTGTTATTATGGCTTCTCTCAGGAAGACTGTTGCGTACAAGTTCCCGACCCCCGATGTGTCGAAGCTGATTGGTTTGATAGCCCTGGCAGGGGATTCTGTGAAGGATAGGTTCAGGAAGTCTTATGGCAGGTTGCTTAGTCTGGTTTGCAGACCTTCTACGTCCGAGTTGAATGGGTTACATGCTCTTCTGCAGTTTTATGACCCTCCCTTGAGGTGTTTCACCTTTCATGACTTCATTCTCGCGCCGACATTGGAAGAGTATGCTGATATGCTGGGTGTGCCTATCAAAAGGCAGATGCCTTTTGTCCACATGGATGCTGAGCCTGATCTGGCTGGTCTAGCTTCCTCACTCCATTTGAGCGCTTCTGAGTTAGTGGTGACGAGTTGGAACAAGGTCCCAGGGTTCTCTCTGCAGTTTCTGATAGCTAAGGCTCAGCAGTGTGCTAAGGACAAATGTTGGGACGCCTTCAACGCCATCCTTGCTTTATGCATATATGGCATTATCCTATTTCCCAGCATGCCTGATTTCGTGGACTTTGATGCATTCCACATATTCGCCTCAGGGAATCCAATCCCTACTCTGATCGGAGACGTCTACCATTCAGTGCATTACAAGAATGAGAACCGGAGAGGGAAAAATGTCTCATGCTGCGTACCGTTGTTGTACAGGTGGTTTGATAGTCATTTTCCCAAGAGGGGTTCTTCTGGCTTGTCTGCGACCACAGCTGAGTGGCCTGAGCGTCTGATGAGTTTGTCAGCAGAGGACATTGATTGGTTCGTTGACAGAGACAGGTTAGGCACCAAGGTGATCTTCAGTTGTAGTGGGTTTCCTAACGTACCTCTGATAGGTAGGAAGGGTTGCATCAACTACAATCCATCATTGCTAGTTCGTCAGTTTGCATATGCTTTGAGGGCTCCACCGAAGGAAGAAGAGGTACGGGAATCTCTGTACCTCACGGGTATTCTAGAGGGGGATTTGTTGTCCAAGCTTCAGTATGCGTGGAACAATGTCAGCACGAGAGGAAAGCCTTTGTTGGGGAAGAGCAACAGCCAAGCCTACCCTCCTTATTCAGATTGGATCAGAGCCAGAGCCAGCGCTATAGGGATGCCATTCCCTCATGTCAGACCAGAGATTCCTCCACCAGTTGAAGAACCTACCGCTGTGTCCATTCATCAGCACAACCAGGTATTGGCCGAGCGAGATGAACTGAAGCGGGTGAATGCAGAATTAGAGAAGGAGTTAGCTCAGCTTCGAAGTGAGAGGAACGAAGCCGTGCATGCTCTCAAAAAGAAAATAGAGTCGGTGAGCCAGCTGAGTGCAGACTTGGCAAAGCAGATTGCTGATCGGGAATGCTTAGGTCAAGACTTCAGGGCTGCTAATGACGTACTAGCTACGAAGAAGCAGCATTTGGAGGAAGCATATCGGAGAATATCTAAGTTCGACCAGCATTGGAAGACTTCCATGGCCACCAGGAAGGAGCGAGAAGACAAGCTGATGCTGCAGATTTCTAAGCTAGAAGCCGAAGTAAAAGACAGTGAGCGGAGGTTTGATGAAGAGACCGCCCGCAGGTACTCCGCTGAAGCCCGTCTCAACAAAGCTATTGCTAACCTGAAGGAGCATAAGCTGATGTTTGAGTCTAAGAAGCGGAAACTGGAGGATTGCTTTGGCGAAGGAGCTTGGGAGAGTGCAGTTCAGGGACTTCAGCATACTATCAGGCAGAGGGAACTACTCGTCGAGGGGTTGCTCACTTCGCCAGATCATTCAGAGACAAAGGAGTTATTAGCAGAGTATCGCGCCCGTGGCCGTACTTGACTAGTTGTATTCCTGTTGTTTTGATCTTTGATGTATGCTGACCATCACCAGACTTGTTGGCTGAGGTCATGCTGTTGATCTGTTTGTACTCGCTGATACTGTGTACTGCCTTGACGGGCCTTTCCATATATATATGAGATTGATGTTTCCATGATTGGGCTCAGATTTCTTCTTCCTCTTATTATTATCGGCACTGGCACTAAGGCACTAGGATCGGGGGAAAATCTCCCACGCACACAGACACACGCATGCATTTGCATGAAGCATATCTGCATGGTGTATATCTTATTACTTTTCCTAACCTTTATTGTTGACAGGTTTTTCAGGTTCCGAGTTGTCTCCGGTCTCCAGGATTGATCAAAGACTCATCCACCGCTATTCAACTCGCGCTAATCAGACAAGGATAATGGACCAGGTGCAGTCAGATGTTCAAGAGCTCCGTGAACGGATGGACCGTTTTATGGAGCTGATGCAGGTGGTCGCGAATGGTCAAGACCAGCTTCGTACTCTGGTTCAACCTCTGATCTCCAGGGTTGACAGTAATGGCATACTTCATGGAGGGCCCGTGCCTACTCCTCCTCCAGTGGATGCTCCACAGAACGTTGTTCCTGTTGCCGGGGGCAACGGTAGCGCTAACGGCAATCTGATGACTAATCTCGGACTCAACGCGGCAGGCATCGGCAATGGTAGTTTGAGAGCCAATGTTAACATAGGGCCGGTCAACGGCAATGCTGGTACAGGAAATCTGTTGGTGCCTCAACCGTTGTTGGAGGACCATCAGGATGACGTATTCTCTCAGAGAGGTGTAGAAGCAGAGTTGAATGCTGAAGCTCGACTCAGGTTCAAGGCGCTGGAAGACAAGATGAGAGACATCGAAAATCAGAACACATTGGGCGTTGACATGTCCAAGATCGGGTTGATTGCTGACTTTAAAGTACCTCACAAGTTCAAGGTGCCTACCTTTGAGAAGTATAAGGGTACTACTTGCCCCCGGGTCCACCTCCGATCTTATTATAGAAAGATGTCCGCCTATTCTGACGATGAGAAGCTGCTGATGCACTTCTTTCAGGATAGTCTTTCTGGTCCATCACTCGAATGGTATATGGGTTTGGAACCCGCTACTATGCGCACCTGGAAAGATCTTGCAGAAGCGTTCGTCCTCCACTACCAATACAATAGCGACTTGGCTCCCAACCGAGTCCAGCTTCAGAATCTCTCACAGCGGAACAACGAAAGCTTTAAAGAATACGCCCAGCGATGACGTGAATTGGCTGCTCGGGTTCAACCGCCGATGGTTGAGCGTGAGTTAGTGCAAATGTTCGTGGCTACCCTTCCTGGAATCTACTATGAAAAGCTGGTCAGTGGCATGTCTGGAACATTCTCGGCTCTCATCACTATGGGCGAGCATGTTAAGAACGGTATAAAGATTGGAAAAATTCAGGGCGAATCATCCTCAGCTGGAGGAGGTAATAAGAAACCCTACGCTGGCAAGCGTCGAGAGGGGGACGCCAGTGCTGTCACTAACGCTCGGAGAAAGGGCAAGGGCCCTCAGCCTCAGATTGCTAGCATAAATATCCCAGCTGCTCCGCAGCAGCAGCCTCAGCAGCAGAATCAGCAGGGGTATAAAAGATATCAGAATCGGGCTCCTATGGCAAACCGTCATTTTGAAACTCCACCTATGTCGTATGCGCAACTTCTGCAAACATTGCTTCAGCTCCAATTAGTTCAAAAGAGGACGTTGGCTCCCTTAACAGGGGCACCACCACCGGGGTATGACGCCAATGCCACTTGTGAGTTCCATATTAGGGCACCTGGCCATACGATTGAGAATTGTAAAGCTTTTAAGCACAAAGTCCAGGACTTGGTGGACGCCAAAGTTATCAACTTTTCTGACAACGTGCCCAACGTTACCAAAAACCCGATGCCTCATCATAAGGGGGGCGGAGTGAATGCTGTTATCACTGAGGAGAGTGCGGACTTGCTGATTGATGTCAAAGATTTGAAGACGCTGTTGAGTTTTGTCAAGGCTAAGTTGCTGAAGAAGGGCTTCTTTCCTGGGTGTGGAGAGTTATGTATGGCTTGTGCTACACTTCCTGATGGGTGTGAGCAGCTGATCGAAGGTATCCAAAGTCTGATGTCTGAGGGCATTTTACAGTTCAGCCGCAGCGTTGAGAGTGCGTCAGGGGAGGTCGTACTGAAGCAGGCAGATGAAGTTGCTACCATTACTATTCCTCGTCACCCTATTACTATTTCTGCGCCCCGACCGCCTACTATTACTATCACCAGGGCCGGACCGATCCCATTCGAAAGCACTAATGCCGTTCCATGGCATTATGGCGCCGAAGTTTATTGTAATGGTCAGAAGATAGAGCTAGAGCCATTCGGATCAACTGTGCAGAATCTTACCGGAGTCAGTGGTATCACTCGAAGCGGTAGAGTATTTGCGCCAGCAGAGGTTGCAGCGGAGAAAGTGGTCCGAGCTGACGCCATGGATAAGGGTAAAGGTAAAGCTGTCGAAGAGAGCCCTGCAGGGGCAGAAAAAGATTTGCTAGTTAAAGATGCTGAAGAGTTCATGCGACTAATCAAGAAGAGTGACTACAAGATTGTAGATCATCTTCATCAGACCCCGTCAAAGATCTCTATTCTTAATTTGTTGCTGTGTTCTGAGGCACACCGCAACGCATTACTGAAAGTATTGAATGCTGCATACGTGCCGCAGGAGATATCAGTAAATCAGCTGGAAGAGGTGGGGGCCCATGTCAATGCCGGTAATGGGATGGGATTCACAGATCTAGAGCTAACTCCTAAAGGAAGAGATCACAACAGCGCCTTGCACGTCTCAATAGAGTGCAGAGGCACTATTATGTCACATGTCCTGGTGGACACGGGTTCCTCGCTTAATGTGCTTCCGAAAAAAGCACTGATGAAGTTGGATACCCGTGGACTGCTTTGCACGCCCAGTGATCTGGTAGTGAAAGCCTTTGACGGAACCAAGCGCCACGTCTTCGGAGAGTTGACCCTGCCAATTCAAGTTGGTCCAGAGACGTTCGATACAGTTTTTTATATCATGGATATCATGCCCGCCTACAGTTGCCTCTTAGGTCGGCCATGGATCCATTCTGCTGGTGCCGTGACGTCCACGCTGCATCAAAAGCTTAAATATGCTGTCGGGGGCAGCATAGTAACAGTCTGTGGTGAGGAGGACATCATGGTGAGCCACCTATCGTCCTTTAAATATGTTGAAATGGATGGCGAGATCCATGAAACGCTCTGCCAAGCATTTGAAACCGTCAGGGTGAAGGAGGTAGCTCATGTCGTCGCGGAGAAGCAAGAGATGAATCTCTCCTCGTTTAAGGAAGCTCGGGCCGTTGTCGAAGCCGGTTCCACCCCAGGCTGGGGGCATGTTCTGGATATACCAATCAAGCAGGATAAGTTTGGATTGGGATATTCTCCTGAAGCTGAAGCTTCATCTTCTTCTGGCAGCTCGTCTCGTGGGAAAGGTCCGATCCTATTCACCAAGGGGGGAGTAATTTTCGAGAGCATCAATGCTGCGTCGGAGGACAGCGGGGACAGTGATTGCGATCTTGACGCCTGGATTCAATCGAGCAAGCCGGGCGAGCGCCTCCACAATTGGACCATCAAGGAGATTATCAAGCTAACAAGTGAAGAGTAATGATTTGCTTTTTGCAATCTTTGTACAACCCTATGCCCTGCCCGGGGCATAGTGGTTTTACTCTCAGGGCCTTGTTGGATTATGTGTATGCATTTTGTTAATAAATAAAAGGCGTTTTCTTCGTAATCAAATATTGTGTTCTCTGTTATTCCTGTTTTATGTTTATTTCGAAAAAACAACAAAATTGCAACGGGGTTTGTGCTAACCTGCATATTCTTGCTTTAAACTTAATCCTTGTTATTGCAGGATCCACATAACAGATGACATCGACTCTGGACCCTCTACGGCTCACTATGACTTTGATTGCCCGGTCTATCAAGCCGAGGATGAGATTGATGAAGACGAGGACCTTCCAGAAGAATTGGCCCGCTTGTTGAGACAAGAAGAGAAGGTTATTCTGCCTCACGAGGAGGATATTGAGATTGTAAATCTGGGTTCTGAGGAGCTCGTCAGAAATGTCAGAGTGGGGGCTGCGCTGCAGAATGATGTCAAGCATAGACTGGTCGAGATGCTTCGAGAGTATAGTGACGTCTTTGCTTGGTCATATGAGGATATGCCCGGACTTGACACTGACATCGTGGTTCATCGCTTGCCGTTGCGAGAGGATTGCCCTCCAGTCAAGCAGAAGCTCAGGAGGACGAGACCAGACATGGCTGTAAAAATCAAAGAAGAAGTCCAGAAGCAGTTGGACGCGGGATTTCTAGCCGTTACCACTTACCCTCCGTGGGTCGCCAACATAGTGCCTGTACCGAAGAAGGACGGTAAGGTACGCATGTGCGTCGATTATCGGGATTTGAACAGGGCGAGCCCTAAGGATGATTTCCCGTTGCCTCATATCGATGTGTTGGTCGACAATACAGCCCAGTTTTCCGTGTTTTCGTTCATGGATGGCTTCTCCGGTTACAATCAGATTAAGATGGCACCGGAGGACATGGAGAAAACTACGTTTATTACACCTTGGGGAACGTTTTGCTACAAGGTAATGCCTTTCGGTCTGAAGAACGCAGGGGCCACTTACCAGCGAGCAATGGTAACTTTGTTTCATGATATGATTCATCATGAGATCGAGGTCTATGTTGATGACATGATTGCAAAGTCCCAAACGGAGGAAGAGCATCTGGTCAACTTATTGAAGCTGTTTGAGAGGCTTAGGAAGTTCAGGCTGAGGCTGAATCCTAACAAGTGCACTTTCGGAGTGCGGTCCGGAAAGTTATTGGGGTTTATCGTTAGTGAACGAGGTATTGAAGTTGATCCTGCGAAAATAAAGGCTATTCAAGAAATGCTAGCGCCGAAAACAGAAAAAGAAGTTCGTGGTTTCCTGGGCCGAATAAACTACATTGCAAGGTTTATCTCTCAGCTCACGGCCACTTGTGAACCGATGTTCAAGCTTTTAAAGAAAGATCAGGCGATTACTTGGAATGAGGATTGCCAGAAGGCATTCGACAAAATAAAGCAGTATCTTCAAGAACCTCCAATCTTGATACCCCCAGTGGCTGGACGACCATTAATCATGTACCTGACGGTTCTGGAGAATAGTATGGGGTGTGTTCTCGGTCAGCACGACGAGACGGGCAGAAAAGAGCATGCCATTTATTATTTGAGTAAAAAGTTCACTGAGTGTGAATCTCGATACTCGATGCTGGAGAAGACGTGTTGTGCATTAGCTTGGGCCGCCAAACGTCTACGACAGTATATGCTCAATCACACCACTATGCTAATTTCGAAGATGGATCCGATCAAGTACGTCTTCGAAAAGCAGGCTCTTTCAGGCAGGATTGCCAGATGGCAAATGGTGTTAACGGAGTATGATATTCAGTACGTCTCCCAGAAAGACATTAAGGGAAGCGTATTGTCTGATTACCTTGCCGAACAGCCAATCGAAGACTACCAGCCGATGAAGTTCGAATTCCCTGACGAGGATGTTATGTTTCTCAAAGCGAAGGATTGCGATGAGCCATTGCCCGATGAGGGGCCAGATAGGAAGTCTCAGTGGAAGTTGATATTCGACGGAGCGGTTAATTCCTATGGAAGCGGTATCGGGGCTATCATCACGACTCCTCACGGATCCCACATCCCGTTTACTGCGAGACTGACGTTTCCAGTTACCAACAATGAAGCCGAGTATGAAGCATGTATTATGGGTCTAGAAGAGGCAATTGATTTGAGAATCAAGAATCTAGACATATATGGTGACTCAGCGCTTGTAATCAATCAGATTAAAGGGGAGTGGGAAACTCGTCAAGCGAATTTAGTGCCGTACATGAATTATGCCAGGAGGCTACTTCCTTTCTTCGACCGAGTGGAACTTCATCATGTACCCAGGGCTGAAAATCAGATGGCTGATGCTTTAGCCACGCTGGCTTCAATGTATAAAGTCAATTATTGGAATGAGGCTCCAAGAATTGTGCTTTCGCGTCTTGATAGACCGACATTTGTGTTTGCAATCGAGGATGCCAATGACGGCAAGCCATGGTTCCACGACATCCAGACCTTCCTCATGACTAAGGAGTATCCTGCGGGTGCGTCAACCCAGGATAAGAAGACTCTGAGGAGGCTATCTGGAAACTTTTATCTCAATCCTGATGGAGTGCTGTATAAGAGAAACCATGATCTCGTGCTACTCAGATGTGTAGATGAGAAAGAAGCGAGTATGCTCATGGGAGAAGTCCATGAGGGCACATTTGGTACGCACGTCGGCGGACATGCCATGACGAGAAAGATCCTGAAAGCAGGGTATTACTGGCTGACTATGGAGTCGGATTGCTTCAGATTCGCAAAGAAATGTCACAAATGCCAGATCTATGCTGATAAAGTTCATGTGCCGCCGTGCCCATTGAATGTCATGTCCTCCCCTTGGCCGTTCTCCATGTGGGGCATCGACATGATAGGCAAGATCGAGCCCACTGCATCCAATGGTCATCGTTTCATTCTGGTAGCTATCGACTACTTCACCAAATGGGTGGAGGCAGCCTCGTACGCTAATGTGACCAAGCAGGTGGTAGCTAAATTCATAAAGAAGGACATCATCTGTCGCTATGGAATTCCTGAGCGAATCATTACTGATAATGGTTCGAATTTGAATAACAAGATGATGAAGGAGCTGTGCCAGAGCTTCAAGATTGAACACCACAACTCATCTCCTTACCGGCCGAAGATGAATGGCGCTGTTGAAGCGGCCAACAAGAACATCAAGAAGATTGTTCAGAAGATGGTTGTGACGTACAAAGATTGGCATGAGATGTTGCCGTTTGCCTTGCACGGTTATCGTACGACGGTGTGTACGTCGACCGGGGCAACTCCTTTCTCCTTGGTGTACGGTATGGAAGCTGTCCTGCCGTTAGAAGTGGAGATTCCCTCTTTGCGAGTTTTGGTTGATGTGAAACTCAACGAGGCAGAATGGATTACGAATCGTTTGAACCAACTCAACCTGATGGACGAGAAGAGGTTAGCATCGATTGCATTTGGTCGCCTGTACCAAAGCCGAATGAAGAAAGCTTATGATAAGAAGGTGCGTCCTAGAAGCTTTCAGACGGGTGATCTCATCCTAAAGAAGATTCTTCCGCCACACTCCGATCACCGGGGCAAGTGGACTCCGAATTACGAAGGGCCGTATGTCGTCAGCAAGGTCTTCTCAAGAGGAGCTTTGTTGTTATCCACGACGGATGGTGAAGATTTTGCATCCCCGGTGAACGCGGACGCAGTTAAAAAATACTTTGCTTGAAAGAGACCCGCTGGACAAAAAAGAAAGAGTCCAGGCAAAAAAGGGCATCCCGGCGAACCAAAAACAGAATAAAAGGTTCGGGCAAAAATTAGGGATATATTGAAAAATGTACACCCGCGAAGTCGAAAACCTACACTGGGCGGCTTCGGCAAAAAAGGGTATCCCGGTGAACTGAAAACCCGTAAAGGGCGGTTCACGCAAAAGTTAGGGATTTGAATAAGCAAATGACTGCGTTCCGCGCATGGACTTTCATTGTTTGGTGGTTTGGAGGACCGAAGGGCCGTTTATCTGAATCAATCTCTTCCGAAGCTGAAGCGTCGGAGAAGTATCGAAGTCGAGTGGGTCTTAGAGGGATCAACTCATGGTGTTCGTCTACGCCTCGTTGCCGACATTTGTATATACTGATGTATATTTATGTTTTCATTTTGCGCGGCTTCCTCATTCCAGGAGCTTGCCTCTGTTGTAAAACATTTTTGCCCATTCAGGGGTCATCATCAATAAAATGCACATTATTCAGCAGTTCTGCTTGCCTGTTTAGCATTTATCTGTTTTGTTTGCGAATGAAAACGCCGATGTTTTTGATAAAATGCGCATACATAAACTTACGGGCCTAGGCCCATTGATTATTGAAACAATTAATTAATTGAATATTGTCACGAGATAATAACCTGGATAGGCCCCTTTGAGGAGGGTATCTTGTCTGTTCGTTTGTGTTGTTGCAGGTGTAACACCTTCCAGAAGATGTGTCGTGCGCATCCCCGAAGTAGGGCGAGTCCTCCTTCTCCAGCAGAGTTCAGTGGTCTCTCCTCCGCAGAGTATGAACGCAGAATAATGAGCATTGATATGTCTCCCCGGGCAGAGAGGATTCTCTTCCCCCAAGCAGACGCATCCTGAAGGAACGTCATCTTCCCAGCGGAGTCGCGTGCCAAAGCCCGTGTTTCCCCCAGTAAAGTCACCGAAGCAGGATCCTTCCCCAGCATCGGGTCACAAGTGCAGGTCTCGTAGGAAGCTCTTCGTATGCCGAAGGATACGGTAACTGATGGTGCCAGACTAAAATCTCCCGCGGAATTGAAATTCCCCACCAGAGTCGTATTCTCTCCCGAAGTCGGATGATTCCCTCTTCCCCAGTAGAGTGTTGGAACAGCTGATGTTGTATTCCCCTGCAGAGTTGTACTCTCCCTCGAAGTCAGATGATTCTTTCTTCCCCAGTGGAATCGAATTCCTCATCAGAGTCGTACTCTCCCGTTGAAGTAGAATGATTTCTCTCTCCCCGGCTGAGTCCGCAAACCCCCAGAAAAGCAGAATCCTTGGAAGCAGTTGGGACCTTGAGTGGATGTCCCCTAGCAGAGCGTGGGGCAGCTAATGTTGTATCTCCCCAGAGTCGCACTCTCTCCAGCGAAGCAGAATGATTTCTCCTTCCTCAGCCGAGCTTGCAGATGTCCAAGAGAGCCGAGTTCTTGGAAGGTGATCAGACCATGGTTGGCCGTTCCCCCAGTGGGGTGTTGAGCAGCTGAAGTTGTTTCCCCACAGAATGGTTATCCCCAGAAGAGTAGCCGAGACGGCCGCGCAGTTCATTCTCGCGATAGATATCAGCAGGTCCAAGTTCTCGTAGAGCTCCGTCCCTCTGCAGCAGATCAACTGAAGTTGTTTGCCCTGCAGCAGTCAACGGAAGATTGTTTCCCCAGGCAGAGTCCGATTGATATTGGCGTGTCCACGTTCTCCTCAGCAGGATGATCCTTCATCTGAGTAGTTCTTTCACCTTGACAGGAGAATCTCCCCTCGGCATTTATTTTGCTGACGGGATCGCATCATTGTGCATGACTGCATAGCATTTAACATTGCATAGCACTGTGCATGATTGCATAGCATCTAGCATAAACGCATATCATTCCCACCGTGTGGGCCATGGCGCAGAAGCATACGCGTCATAAGCATGATCTAGGTTATTATGATTCTTGTTCTACAGGTGTCCCACCAAGAGATCAGTTGCTCAGGACGATTCCTGACGTTCTCCCCAGCGAGGTCGCTTTCTTGAGATGATTCCCAAGACCCCGGTGTAATCCCCACAGTCGCTTGGCTCAAGATGATTTTTGAGATCCCCAGCGAAGTCTTCAGTTCAAAACGACGCTTGAATTCCTCAGCAGGGCCATTTGCTTAAGATGATTCTTAAGACCTCAACGCAGGCTCCCGAATGGTTTGCTTAGGATGTTTCTTGAGCTCCCCAGTAGCGTCCCCAGCAAGAGTTGCCCAGGAGGATTCCTGGAACACCCAGCAGAATAAAATCTCCAGAATAGTTATCGGTTCAGGATGATTCTTGAAGGTGCCTGACGGAGTTGTTTGTTCAAGATGATTCTTGAAGTCCTTAGCAGCGTGATATGTCTGCTCCAACAGTGATGTCTAATCTGAAGATGGACTTCGTAAACGCCTGAAGGCGGTATGAGAGGTTCCTGTGAATTCAGATTTCCTTGTTGATGAATCAACGTGTGGCTGAAGACAAAGTTCAGCTTTTTGTTTGCAAGGTGATCTGTGTTGGTCTGAAGACCAAGTCAGTTGTCCTGAGGTGATGATTGATTGCGATCAAGTGAATGATATTTCTTCTGAATGAAGTCGAAGATGTTTCTCCAGCTGAAGCAGAGTTTTGCCTGAAGGCAAAGTGTTTGAATCCCCGTAGAGTCATGAATGGCTCTGGATACCATTTCTCTGACTGAAGTCGCAGATTTCCTAAGCTGAAGCGAAGGTGCCTGAGGGCAAGGTTATCCCCAAGGTCATGAATGACCTAGGATTCAATTTTTTGGACTGAAGGCCGAAATATATCCCTGACTGAAGTCACGGATGCTCTATAGCAGAGGTGGAGTTGCCTGAAGGCAGATCCATGTATCCTTGAACGCCAAGGACCATTTCTTCAGACTGAAGTCGAAGATACCTCCTGCAGAGTTGCCGACGGGCAAAGTTTACATTCTTGAAAGTCAAGGATGTTTATCTTCAGAAGTACTTGAAGATCTTTTCTAGCTGAAGCTGGAGTAGCCGACGGGCAGGGTTCCACCTATCTTCAGAAGAACTTGAAGGTTATCCAGCGGATCTGGAGTGGCCTGGGGCCAGGGTTTCATTCATCTTCAGAAATACTTGGAGATTTTTTCTAGCTGAAGCTGGAAGTGGCCAAGGGCCAGGGTTTCATATATCTTTAATGTCGAAGTTCTACGGTGGGTCAAGTGTGCAGCAGTATTCCGATGTTCGTTATGGTTCTGAGGGTGAACCCTAGATCAGAGTGTGCTCGGATAAGTCTCTCATTCCCAACGGAGTAGTTTCAAATACGCAAGTGTACCTTTTGTTCCACTTACCAGGGGTGAACCCCAGGTCAGAGTATGTTTGTTCGACGGCAAGGTTGAACGTTTGGATTTGACAGCGAGGTCA
Source organism: Lathyrus sativus (assembly GCA_963859935.3). Taxonomy (NCBI): domain Eukaryota; kingdom Viridiplantae; phylum Streptophyta; class Magnoliopsida; order Fabales; family Fabaceae; genus Lathyrus; species Lathyrus sativus. The sequence goes on along the minus strand of OZ012737.1, from coordinate 401,580,895 downwards.
GATCATGTTTGTCCGACAGCGAGGTTGGATGTTTGTTCGACGGCGAGGTTGAATGTTTGGATTTGACGGAGAGGTCAGATCATGTTTGTCCGACGGCGAGGTTGGATGTTTGTTCGACGGCGAGGTTGAACGTTTGGATTTGACGGCGAGGTTGGATGTTGGTTCGACGGCGAGGTTGAACGTTTGGATTTGACGGCGAGGTCAGATCATGTTTGTCCGACGGCGAGGTTGGATGTTTGTTCGATGGCGAGGTTGAACGTTTGGATTTGACGGCGAGGTCAGATCATGTTTGTCCGACGGCGAGGTTGGATGTTTGTTCGACGGCGAGGTTGAACGTTTGGATTTGACGGCGAGGTCAGATCATGTTTGTCCGACGGCGAGGTTGGATGTTGGTTCGACGGCGAGGTTGAACGTTTGGATTTGACGGCGAGGTCAGATCATGTTTGTCCGACGGCGAGGTTGGATGTTTGTTCGACGGCGAGGTTGAACGTTTGGATTTGACGGCGAGGTCAGATCATGTTTGTCCGACGGCGAGGTTCGATGTTTGTTCGACGGCGAGGTTGAACGTTTAGATTTGACGGCGAGGTCAGATCATGTTTGTCCGACGGCGAGGTTGGATGTTTGTTCGACGGCGAGGTTGAACGTTTGGATTTGACGGCGAGGTCAGATCATCATTTGTCCGACGGCGAGGTTGAATGTTTGACGGCGAGGTCAGACTCTTTAAATCCCCATCAGAGATGATATCTGTACGACGGAGATGTCCGGTGTCTCCAAATGATGTGTGTTTCCGACGGCGATGTCAGATTCAGCTCTCCAGCGGCGATGTTGGGTGTTTGAAAGCAATGTCAGAAGAATTTAATGCGGATAATTGACGGCGATGTCAGTTCAGTATCTCTCCAGCTAGTTGTTGAGCAGCTAGTGTTGCAGTATTCAAAGATTTGTTCCCCGCAGAGTACCGTGTGCTCGCGCAGTTGGCAAATTTTCGGGTTTACCGATATTCAATCGTCTCGCACCTTGATTGGTTGAGAGCCGTTCGCTTCTCACCCAGTCAGGTTCAAGCCGTTTGAATAGGGGCAGCTGTTGCACCCCAAAATTTGACCAACAATTATTTATCCATCTAGTGTTTGAAAGTTGATACCTTCATTAGAAAGTTCAAGAGATCCTCAGAGGAGTTGGTTGAAACCAGGGTTGTGTGCTTCACAGCTTGAGAGTTGTGGGTGCTCCTCAGATGATTCTGAGACTTTGAGAATGAACCTGATGCTTTGAGAAAGTTTATGAGATGTCTTGATAGCCATCATGAAGCCCAGAGAAGTCATTGTGCAAGAATTCAGAAGATTCAACCATGAATGGTAGAATTAGGGTTTTGACTGGGTCAACCCTAGATCAGCTGAAGATTTGGAGAAGGTTGAGACCTAATCCAAGGGCCATGAGATCATGGAATGATGCATAGAGATGTTATAAATATGATTCCTAGACCAACTCATCATGATTGAGGGGTTTGAGAAGTTTTGAGTTAGGGTTTCTGAGGATTGTTAGTGAAAAAACCCTAATTTGATCCCTACCTTCCAGGCAGTTTTAGCTCTAGATGTGATTGATATTTCATCTTCCCCAAAACATGAATGTTGTAGAGATTGTTCTTAGCTTTAATTTTAGTGGTGGAAGTCCTTGATAGGAGTTGCAGAGCTCAAGTTATGGTTTTGGCAAATTACAGGTCAGCTGAGGTGTGTGAATCTGGGTCCTTGAAAGTCACCCAACTTGCAGACAACATTTGCCCTAGTAGGATGATTCCTATGATCTCTTGGTCAACATGAATGTTGAAGAGCATCTTCTTAGCTTTCTAGAGAGTACTAGAAGTCCTTGATAGGATTTGTAGAACTCAACTTATGGTTTGAACAAGACAGGGGTATTTTGGTCATTTGGCAGTTATAGGTCATTTTAAGCAAAGGCCATATCTCCTATTTCCAAGCCTCAAATGGAAAAACTCAAAACATGAAAGTTGTTCAAAATGGGATTTTAAGTCTATAAAAGTGGTCATGAGTTATTGAAAGAGCTTGTAGAAAGGAGTTACAAGATTGGGTGAAAATGACCTAAAAATGGCTTATAAGTTGAAAAAGTTGAAATTTAATTTTGGTTTGGGAGACGTACAAATCCAAAATGGGTCATCCAATATGTCATTTTGACTCCAAACATCATTTTAAAAATAATGGTTCAAGTAGAATTTTGATTTGAAGCTTAGAAATGGGGGTTACTTTGTAATTCTCATTCTTGCATAATAAGGCACCTAAACAAAACTTCACAAAAAGCAAAGTTTAGCTTGTTTTTCACTCATTCTTTCTCAATATCTCTTGTAAGGAGATTTTAAAGTCCATTTGGCAAGGCTAAGGCATGAGATAATGGATGTCCAATGTATCATTCCATGAGAAGTTCTCAAACTTTCTAACACTTTCCACAAGTTTCTAGCTGGATCTAGATCATTCTCTTGATTGTTATAAGAAGGGTGAATCACCATATGGCCAGGGTTGGTGATCATTGTTGGTGAGAGGTGAGATTAGAGTGTGAAAAGTGAATATTCTTCCATTTGCAATTTCACATCAAACCTTCATTCTCCTCCATTTTCATTCATTTCTTCTCCACAAACACACTACTCTGATCCTTGTGATTGATTGCATACTGAGATAGAGGAAGATCCATGGAAGTTTGAAGCTGTTTTGAGGAATTTGCAAGAAGAGCATATTGGAATCAAACACAAGATTCGAGCCTTGTTCATCCATTTTGTTGCATACAGAATTCATATCTGACATTGGAGATTAATCAAGGAAGGTTTCAGGCACTGAATTGCAAGGGAACCACATCCACCATTAAAGTTTAACAGGTTGGTAATCTTACTCGTATCACCTAATTTATGTGCATTCCACCATAGTTATAGGTTTAGAATGGTTAAGCTAGGGTAGAGGACTATATTCTGAGAAGTTGAGAGAGTTTTGTGAGGTTCCATGGAAGACACCAATTTCTTTCAGTTGCAAGAATGGATCGTGTGTTGAGCATTAAGTGATGTGTTATGGTTTAGAGTGATGATGGTAATCTAAGGAACAAGGTCACGCCATTAGAACTAAGCTTTATCAAGATTGATGGCAGAGTAACATGTTGGAACCCTAGCTTTCAAGTGTTCTGTTAGGGTGATATGTGGAGTTTCAGGGAAAACTATTGATAGCATTGTGTTCAGGGTGGTTGATAGTACAACTTTGCTTTTGGAATTGTTGAATTTCATGGAGAAACGGATGAGCACGATCAGGTTGAAGTCCTTGCATGGGGTTAGGGTTTCTGCAAACCCTAGGGTTCAGTTGGGGACAATGAAGCTCCATTGTTGGATCATCCAAAGTCATTGACCAATTCAATCCATCGCACGGCCGTGATTTGATTTCAGAAACGGAGGGAAGATTGAAACACATGAAACGCAGCGCATCACTTAACCAAACGCACCGTTTTGATTAGTGGACAAACCTGGGCCTCAGCATTTATTTCTATTCCCACCCCCAGACTTGGCCCAATGATCAGAAACAACTGGGGCGCTTTACTTTTGATACCCCCCTCCCCTTTATTTCTTAAATTCTTTTATTTTTATTTCTTTTAATTCTTTGCATTTTATAAAATTCTTAAAAAATATAAAAATCAATATTTTTCATTTCTTCTTTTTTTCACATAATCATGGTTTTGTCTAGAAAATTAATAAAAAATAAAATTCCATTTTATTTTTAGTTTAATATTTTTTAGCATATTTTCTTGAAAATAGTACATTTAATTGATTTTGGTTAACCCTTGATTTTGTACAATTTGTTTTAGGACATTCCCCTAGGATTTTTGAGCCATTCTTTTTGGCATAATTAGATATTGAACCCTAGTTTCATGTAGGATTTATTTCTTGATTTTTAGATTAAAATTTGATGTAGTTTGATTGTTAGACATCTAGGTGTTCTAATTAGGGTTTTAGGTTGTATAAGTAGACTTGAACAAATTTGTTTTGGGGTTTATAGGCCAAATTAGTGTATGAGGAATATATGGGTTAAGGGTAAGTATGTATAGGATCCCCTAAAAATTTTGCTAGAATATTGTATGGTGTTTTAATATTTTTCAGTGATTTTTGAATGTATGGATAGTATGTATGTTGCTTAAAGGCATAAGTTGTATTGTTGTGTTTTCTTTCCTTCTCTTTTGAGTGTGTGAGCTTTGAAGATTGAGTTGAAGACCTTGTGGATCATCATGGAAGTTTTGAAGACCTTGTAGAGGAGTTTAGCATAGCTTTTGTTGTGTTGTTTATAGGTTTATAGGTGCATAGGCAGAGCCCTAGATAGAATACTTTGTTCAATAAGCAAGGAGTGTCTTGTTCACCTCCTTCCTTCTCTATGACATAAAGTCCCTTAAGGGTATTCACCTCTCTCCTTTGGAGGGATTAGTGACCTTACCCTCTGAGGTAGAACTTTGAGAGAGCCTTTCCCTTTGATGTTAAGTCCTCAATGGCATCCTTTGGAAGTCAGTGAGTACTGTAACATCCTCACCTCATCTAGTTGACTGAATCTTGATTGCTGGAGCAGTAGAGCCATTGAAGACTGAAGCTGAAGCTTTGAAGAGGATGATTCCTTGAAGATTGTTGAAGTCTGAAGACTTTGTGAAGATCAGGTTGATGCCTGAAGATCCCTGAAGATGGTGAAGCCTGAAGGTGGAGCTGATCAAAGGAGCTGAAGCTCAAGGGAGAAGATGAGTTGATACTCATGTTGTAGGGTTGATGCCAGAAGATCCCTGAAGATGGTGAAGCCTGAAGACTGAGTAACTGCTGGAGGAGCTGAAGCTTTCTTCTGTTTTCTTTGATGTATTGTGTGTTTTGTCTGATTTGTCTGCTGCATTAGACTAAGTTCATCTAGAATAAGTTCAGTCTAAGAGCATGAGTGCATCTGCTTGTATTGTTACTGCTTGGTTTTGCTTGCGGGTATTCGGTAGAGCCCAGCTCCCTTGCCCATGTGTTTATTATTGCTTGATAGCATGATTTCACTTCTTTTACCTGTATGACTGCAGTTTACTGTTTTTAGTGCTTGATAGCAGGTTGTTTATTTTCAGTATGATTACTGTTATTTCATGACTGGCTTGAGGTTGAGATGAGCTTGTGGAGGCTGAAGCCCCACACACATTTCCTCCCTCACTTGCATTGCATGCATTTTACTGCTAAAGCTGATGCTTTTGTCTGTTTCGGTGTATCATTGACATGATCCCTTAGGACTCTCATTTCTTCTGATGAGGATTTGATGATAAACTTTTAGGTTGAAACCTATGCATGACAACATCTAGGAGTTCCCTGTTTAAACCTCAACCATAGGATGAATCCATGGCATGATAACAGTAGGACTTGATAGTCTCCCTCCTAGTTGGGGCCTGTTCTCCTCTCATCTCGAAGCAGTTTAAGATACAGTAATCATGAATGATTTCTGTCGTACGCTACGAGCCTTAAGCTATCTGAGAAAGGATTGTGGGAGAGTTTCTTTTCCACAGTCTGGATGTTTAGTATGGTACCCTTTGGGTGACATGCGACGCATTCACTCTTAGGTCATAGTCTCTAGTGCGGTTGAGATCGCAAACACAATAAAAAACACTTCTTTCAGGAGATAACCCGTAGTTTCCCGAACTACGTTTGCTCTGATCTTTCATACCGTGTGGAAGTACGTAGGCATAGGATGCGACATCCTAGCGAGCAACCTTCCCCTCCTTTCCCGTAGTTAGGCCGAACTACGTTGACTCTGATTTCTCATTCTCTGATGAGAATACGTAGGCATAAAGTGCGACGCTTTGCCGAGTCATTTTTCTTTTCTTTTTCAGCCAGCCTTGATAGGTAGATAGATTATAACCAACCCGTCCAAGTAAACAAACAAGCGAGGATCCCGTCGAGTACGACGGACGTTTTACCCTGTTTCGTTAGGTTTTTCCGATCGTTTCCTTTCCCGCTCTGAGGGATAAATAACGAAAGGTGGCGACTCTTCTGTCATGCCGGCACCTTATTTTCGCGCAAGCGACACTCGTGAGGCAGAATAAATTTCTCTTCTTGTTTCAACAAGCGGGCCAACTCTTTGGGAAGGTCTTCGTCTTCATCAATCTCTTCTTCGGCTTGATAGATCGGGCAATCGAAGTCGAAGTGAGTCGTAGAAGGTCTAGATTCGATGTCATCTGCTATGTGGATCCTGCAATAACAAGGGTTAAGCTTAAGAGAAGGATATGTAGGTTAGCACAAACCCTATTGCCATTTTATTGTTTTTCAAAACAAATATAAAACAGGAATAACAGAGATCACAACATTTTAATGCGAAGAAAAACGCCTTTTGATTTATTGGTAAAATGCATGTACATAATCAAACAAGGCCCTGACAATAAAACCACTATGCCCCGGGTAGGACATAGGGTTGTACAATAATTGGAGAAAGTAAATCATTACTCTTTGTCTGTCACTTGGATGGTATCCCTGATGGACCAGTTGTTGAGGCTCTGGCCTGGTTTGATTGGCTGGATCCAAGAGTCCAAGTCGCAATCGCTGTCTTCGCCGTCTTCAGACACTGCGTTGACACTTTCAAATATTACCCCACCACTGGTAAACTGGATCGAACCCTTTACCTCGCAACGCACTGTGAGAAGAGGAGGCTTCAGCCGTGGGAGAGTATCCTAACCCAAACTTGTCCTGTTTGTTAGGTATTTCTAGAACTTGCCCCCAGCCAGGGGTAGATCCGGCTCGAACAACGACCCGGGCTCCCTTGAAGGAAGAGAGAGTCATCTCTAGTTTCTCAGTCATTACTGGAGTCACGTCCTTGACCTTAACAGCTTCGAATGCCTGACATAGGGTTTCGTGGGTTTCCCCATCCATCTCAACATATTTGAAGGACGACAAATGGCTCACCATTATATCTTTCTCACCGCAGACAATTACAATGCTGCCTCCGACAGCATACTTGAGCTTCTGGTGCAACGTGGAGGTCACGGCACCAGCAGAATGGATCCAAGGCCGGACTAAGAGACAGCTGTAGGCTGGCATGATGTCCATAATGTAGAAGATTGTGTCGAAAGTTTCTGGCCCAACTTGGATTGGTAAAGTTACCTCTCCAAAGACATGGCGCTTGGTTCCATCGAAAGCCTTCACAACCAGATCACTGGGTGTGCAAATCAATCCTCGAGTGTCTAACTTCATCAATGCTTTCTTCGGAAGAACATTGAGCGATGACCCAGTGTCCACCAACACGTGAGACATAACTGTTCCCCTACACTCTATCGAGATGTGCAGGGCACTGTTGTGATTTCTTCCCTTTGGCGTCAGCTCCAGGTCAGCGAACCCTAACCTGTTTCCAGCATTCACGTTGGCTACTACCCCTTCCAACTGGTTGACTGAGATTTCCTGTGGTACATACGTGGCATTCAAAACCTTTAGCAGCGCGTTGCGGTGGGACTCCGAACACAACAATAAATTCAGGATGGAAATTTTCGAGGGTGTTTGATGGAGGTGATCCACGATCTTGTAATCACTCTTCTTGATCAACCACATGAACTCTTCAACGTCCTTTACAAGTAAGTCCTTCTCTACCCCATGAGGGGTTTCCTCAACGACTTTACTCTTTCCTTTATCAGTTTCCTCGACTTTGTCTGCTTTGTCCACCACAATCTCAGGTGGAGCAAATACTCTTCCGCTGCGCGTGATTCCGCCAATTCCCACTAGGTTATCCATAGACCGCCCAGATGGTTCTAGTTCCAACTTCTGTCCGTTATAGTAGACGTCTGCCCCATAGTGCCACGGGACAACATTGGTGCTTTCAAAAGGTATCGGCCCAGCCTTTGTGATGGTAATTGTGGGCGGCCTGGGAGCATAAATGGTTATCGTCTGGTGAGGGATGGTGATGGTGGCAACCTCATCATCCTGCTTCAGCATTATATCTCCAGATCCACATTCGACCCTTCGGCTGAACTGCAAGATCCCTTCGGTCATCAGACTCTGAATCCCCTCTATCAACTGTTCACATCCATCAGGACGAGTCGCACAACCCATACGTAGTTCTCCACAACCTGGAAAGAAGCCTCTCTTCATCAGCTTGGCTTTAACGAAGCTAAGTGATGTCTTCAGATCCTTGACATCAGTCAATAAATCTAAGTTCTCCTCTTCAATAATGGCATTCACCCCACCTCCCCTATGGTTCGGCATAGGATTCTTGGTGACATTCAACACATTATCTGAGAAATTCATGATCTTGGCATCCACCATATCTTGCACCTTGTTCTTGAAGGCTTTGAAGTTTTCTATCGAGTGTCCAGGTGCCCCTGAGTGAAAATCACACGTTGCATTCGCATCATAACCCTGCGGAGGTGCCCCTGTCAAGGGAGCCAGGGTTCTTTTCTGGACTAACTGTAACTAGAGCAGAGTCTGTAACAGCTGAGCATAAGACATGGGCGGTGTCTCGAGGTGACGACTTGACAGAGGTGCCCTGTTCTGATACCTTCTGTACCCTTGCTGATTTGGCTGCTGCTGCTGCGGTTGCTACTGTGGTTGGGGTTGTTGGGCTGCGGGGATGGTTATGCTAGCCACCTGCTGGCGCTGGCCCTTACCCTTCCTTCGAGCGTTAGACACGGCGCTCGTCTCTCCTTCACACTTTTTGTTACTATATGGTTTCTTTCCTCCTCCAGCTGAGGACATATCACCACCTTGAATTTTCCTCAATTTGATCCCATTTTCAACGCGTTCGCGAGTAATGATGAAATCTGAGAAACTCCCTGACATACCGCTGACCAATTTCTCGTAATAGACCCCCGGGAGAGTGGCTACAAACATGTCAACAAGCTCTCGTTCAACCATCGGCGGCTGAACTCTAGCTGCTAATTCACGCCATCGCTGGGCGTATTCTTTGAACCCCTCGTTGTTCCTCTGTGACAAGTTCTGCAGTTGAACTCGGTTCAGAGCCAAGTCACTGTTATACTGATAATGGTGTACAAAGGCCTCAACCAGTTCCTTCCATGTGCGCACACTGGTGGGTTCCAAACCCATGTACCATTCCAGGGATGGCCCGGACAAGCTATCCTGAAAGAAGTGCATCAGCAGCTTCTCGTCTTCAGAGTGAGCGGACATCTTCCGGTAGTATGACCTTAAGTGGACACGAGGGCAAGTGGTGCCCTTGTATTTCTGAAAGTCGGGTACCTTGAAATCAGAAATCAATCTCAATTTAGTCATGTCGACACCCATAGTGTTCTGGTTCTCGAAATTCCTCATTTTGTCCTCGAGTGCCTTAAACCTCAGACGTGCTTCAGCAATCAGTTCTCCTTCAGCACTCCTTTGTGAGAACAAATCTTCTTGACGATCTTCTAGCCATGGCTGAGGCCCATACATATTTCCAGCACTTGTGTTGCCATTTCCCAATCCAGCGTTACCATTAGCCTCAAAGTTTCCATTACCGACGCCATTCGTATTACCATTGAGCCCGACGTTAGTGATCACATTGTCGTTACCACTTCCATTCCCCCCGGTTACGGGGATGCCACCCTGAGGAGTTTCAACAGGAGGAGGGACTGGAACACTCCCACCATGAAGCACACCGTTGCTGTCAACCCTTGAGATCAGAGGCTGGACCAATGTTTTGAGCTGGTCTTGGCCGTTGGCAACCACTTGCATGAGCTCCATGAAGAGGTCCATCCTCTCTCGGAGTTCCTGGACGTCAGTTTGCACTTGTTCCATTGCTCTAGCTTGATTCGCTCTGGTCAGATAGCGGTGGATCGGTCTTCGATCAATCCTGGAACAACCTGCATACACAAAGGGTTAGAGAAAAAACGACAAGATGCTCGTTATGCAAATGCTTCATGCAAATGCAAACGTGTGTCTATGCCTTGGGGAGATTCCCCCCGATCCTAGTTTCCAAGACAAATAAAGTCTATGATCCAATCATGGAAAAGAAATCCTCATATATTCATCTGAAAAGCCCGCTCGGGTAGCGTACAATTGTAATCACATACAACTGAAGTATTAAGGCATGACCCCAACCAACAGGTCTGGCGGTGATCAGCATATCAATGCGTAAAATGTACAAAGAAAATACAAAAAGGATCAGGTGCGGCCACGGGCACGAAAATCTTCTAACAACTTCTTTGTAGTGGGATGATCCGACTGAGTAAGCAAACCCTGGATCAGCAGGTCCCTCTGCTTGATGGACTCTGGGAGGTTCTCGGCAACGCTCCTAGAAACACCTTCTTCAGAATGGTTCTCGACTCTACTCCTTTTAGCATCAGCCCGGAGTTGAAAATCTTGCAAATTCGCCTCGGCCTCAGCTACTCTATACTGGACGTCTCGTCGCAGTGAGGCTTCAGCCTCTATCTTCGCGTCTTTCACCATAATCTGAGCTTCTAGCTCGGCCACTCGCTGCTTCAGCTTTTCTTCCCGCTCCTTGTATTTGGCCAGGGTGCTGCTCCAGACCCTCTCGTATTCGGGTACACTCTGTCCAGATCCTGTTTCTTGGTTGTCAACACGCCATGTACTGACTTCAGGTCCAACCCCAGACGTTCCCTAGCATCAGTTTCTTTGGTCAGGTTGGAGCCTAGATGGTTGATCATCTTTGTCTGCTTCTTGCAGGTATAAACGACTTCACTTTTCTCACTCCGAAGCTGAGCGGTCTCTTTCTCCAACTCTTCGTTGGATTTTCGTAGCTCTTCCTTCTCTTGGAGTACCTGGTTGAATTTCTGAATGTCAACTGTAGTAGGTTCTTTGTGCACAAGAGGATACAATGCTTCCACGGCAGAAAACGACATTAGAAACTTGGCGGCTCTTTCTCGAACCCAAGTCACATACGGATCAAAGGCCTTGTTGTTGGTCTTTCCCAGCAGGACCTTTCCCTTTCGGTGAATTTTGCTCCAAGCATTATGTACCTTGACCAAGGTGTCACTTTTAAGCAACCCTGTGAGATACAAAGATTCCCGTATCTCTTCCTCTTCAGGAGGACCTCGTAGTGCATACCCAAATTGTCGTACTAGCAGAGATGGATTGTAGTTGATACATCCATTCCTTCCGACCAGGGGGACGTTAGGAAAGCCACAACAGCTATACAAAATATCTTTGCCCAGCAGATCTCTATCAAACCAGATAATATTGTCAGCAGTCAAACCCATCAAACGCGCAGACCAAGGTGAAGACTCAGCAGAATCAATGAACGGCCCTGACTTAGGAAGATGGCTAGCAAACCACTTATACAGTAAAGGAGCACAACATGCCACATTCTTCCCCTTTCTGTTTTCGTTCTTGCTGTGAACTGAATGGTAGACATCTCCGAGGATAGTGGGTACTGGATTCCCGGAGGAAAATATGTGGCAAGCGTCCATGCTTATGAAGTCCGGATGACTTGGGAATAGCACTATCCCATAGATGCAAAGGGCTAAGAAGGCATTGAATACATCCCAGCGACCCTTCTCGGCAAACTTTTGGGCTTTTTCCATCAGGAAATGCAAAAGGAAACCATGAACTCCGATCTTTCTGGATACCATCCCTTCTAACTCAGACTCATCTACATGAAGAGTGTCAGTCAGCTTACTCAATTTGGGTTCACCCTCCACACGGTAATAAGGCATTTGATTCATCAAAGGCACCCCCAACAGGTTAGAGTACTCCTCCAGGGTCGGAGCTAGGACATAGTCTGGGAACACAAAGCACCTGAGCTGTGGGTCGTAAAACTGCAGAAGAGCATAGAGGCCATTCAACTCGTACGTAGGAAGCTTATACACAATACCTAGAAGTCTCCCATAACACTTTTTGAAATCCTCCATCACTGTCCTATCAGCCAACAAAATCAAAGCTCGTAACTCTCGGATGTCAGGTGTTGGTAGCTTGTAAGCCATTGTCTTCTTCAGAGATGCCATATCTGCCATGACGATCAAGATCACTAGAACCAGGGGAGAAATATGCACCTGCAATACAGATACACGTTAATGACATGCAAATGAGGATGCAAATAATGCAAAATGCAATCATGCAGCAGGGGATCAAGATGACTATGCTGTTGAGGAGATGAAGGCCCTGTATCAACATAACCACAATACTGCTCTGTCAAGAACAAACATATCTCTGATGAGAAGAAACCCATGATAACAGACCATAAATCTGCTCTGTCAAGAACAAAACCATATCTGAAGATGAGAACCTCTGATACTCACAAAACTGATTGGTTAAGGTTTCCTGCATCACACCCGACCCTGCTCACAGGTATGGCCCTAACCACGGAAAAGGTTCGGCATCCTATGCGGTCATCAGCGTCACAGACTTTTAAGAAATGATGATACGATACCCAGGAGGTGTGGCATCATCATATCTTGAAGCGGCCTCACATAGCTGAACTCCAAATGATCGGTTCCCAGAGTCGACAATCCTCAGATCCAACAATCGCTCGAGTCCAAAGGACCGATAGGAAGCCATCAAAGAGAACCTCGTCTGAGTGTGGGTTACATGGGAACTGATGCAAGCAAAGCAAGCATGTCCTCCACTAACCCACTCTAATACTATGTAGCTCTCAAGCCTGGGTCTGGCTTCTCACTCATCAGAATGCCCCTCCCACAACAGTACAGATAATCATATCATACTAAAAATAAAGTACGGGAAATAAAATGCGATAAATAAACACAAACCAACAAGTAAACATATAAGCGCTAGGATTGACTCGCATAAAGGACGTTGGATCTCCAAACTGACTCGCATAAAGGACGTTGGATCCCTAGGAAACTATCAAGTCCCCAGCAGAGTCGCCAGCTGGCGCTACCGCGAAAATAAGGTGCCAGAAAAACAGAAGAGTCGCCACCTTTCGTTATTTATCCCTCACAACAGGAAAGGAAACGATCGAAAAAACCTGACGAAAAAGGTATAAGACAAGGTCATCGCAACCATTGTCTGGGTTCAGGAGTCGGTTACGCAAGGGGAAGGTATTAGCACCCCTCACGTCCGTTGTACTCAACGGGATCCATGCTTGTTGTGTTTATCTGACGGGTTGGTTTTAAACTATCTACCTATCAAGGCCGGCTCAAAAAGAAAAGAAAATGACTCGGCAAAGCGTCGCACTTTATGCCTACATATTCTCATTAGAGAATGAGAAATCAGAGCCAACATAGTTCGACTATCTACGGGATACGGGGAAGGTGGCTCGCCAATACGTCAGTATTGTGCCTACGTACTCTCAAAAGGCTTGAGAGATCAGAGCTTACGTAGTTCGGGATAATACGGATTACGGGAATTTAGATTCATCTGTTTTTTCGAGTAGGGTTAACAAACAGTTCCAGCAGTTTGACGTACGCAGCTCGACCCTTGGAGACTTAGGCGTTACCGTTTGCGGTAGAACTGGGAGTTAACGACACTCTTTTCTTCAGAAAAGCTTCCTTTGAATTACGGGACCACGGGGCAAAAAGGTTTGAAGTTCGTTTTCTGTCTTTTATGGAAGAACTGTTTTTTATGGTTGTCTGTAGTTTGTACAGCACTAGAGACTATGACCTGGGAACGATTGCGTCGCATATTGTCTAAAGGACGTATACTAAACATTCTAGACGATTGAGAGGAGGCCGCTCAATTATCATTACCCAAGTAGCTTAAGGCTCATAACGTGCTTGTACTAACTTGCCTTTATTATGTGTTTTTTACTGTTTGTTTGAGATGAGAAGAGAAGAAAGGCTCAACTAAGGGGAGACTATCAAGTCCTAATGTTGTCATGCCAAGGATTCATCCTATGGTTGAGGTTTGAAACAGGGAACTCCTAGAAGTTATCATGCATAGGTTTCAACCTAAATTTCTAATCATCACTTCCTTATCAAAGGAAGTGAGATTCCTAGGGGATCATGTCAAGGTACACAGAAACAGATAAAGCATCAGCTGAAATAGTAAACCGTAAACGATTGTAAAATGCATGCAATGCAAGTGAGGGAGGAAATGTGTGTGGGGCATTAGCCTCCACAAGCTCGTCTCGACCTCAAGCCAAGTATGAATAACTGCAATCATACAGGAAAAATAAAATGCCATCAAGCGAATCACAAACCACATAGGCAAGGGAACAGGCCTCTACCGAATACCCGCAAGCAAAGCCATACAGTAAAAGTACAAGCAGAGGGAGAAACTCAACCTCTAGTGCAATCATGCTCCTAGCTTAAAACAATCTAAACATGAACTTGTTCTAATGCATCAAGAAAATCAAACAAGTCACATCAATACAGTTGCACAGAAAGCAAACAGGCAGGAAAGAAAGCAGATCAACAGCTTCCACAACTTCACAGCAAAGCAATCCTTTGACAGCAGTTCAGTCCTTAGTATGCACCTGTTCTTCAAGGTTTTCATCTTCAATATCAAGTATCAACTTGCTTCTTCAAGATTTCAAAGCATCAAACACAAGTATCAAATTGATTTCCATCTTCTTCAAGCTTCAACTCTTTCTTCAATCTCAATTTGATCTTCTTCACACAAGTTTCAACTTGTTCTTCTTGATCTTCAAGCTTCAGCTCCAAAGGCAGTCTTCAAACAAAGGGGAGGTGCAACCTCTAGCATCTTCAATCTTCTAGCAAGGAACTCCATCCTCTGGAAAGGGAGAAAGATTCATCTAACAAAGAGCAAGGTAGGACAGGGAAAAGCAAAGTGAAGACCAAAGGTCACCTCTAAGCACTCCACCATCAAAGAAAGGAACCCTCAAAGGTTCTACCAACTTGTGAAGAGCCACACATCCTACCAAAGGAGGGATGAGGCATTCACAAGGGGACCTTACATCATAGGGAGGAATGGAAGTGATCAACATCTTCCATGTTTCATGAAGGAAGAAAATCTATTCTAAGAGATCTCCCTAAACTCTAATCCTTAACCATAAACAAACTACGCCAAAGAGAGAGCAATCTTCAAGTCCAAGCTCCACCATGCATTCCACATCAGCCCACATAAGTCTTCATCATCATCCAAGAGCAAGAGAAGCAAAACCCTAGTCTAAGGGAACTAATGAAGTCATTCTAGTTGAGTTAGCAAGTTAGGATCACCTAAAACCTAGTATTAAAGTTAATTCTAACTAAAATACTAAAATCAATTATAAAATCCTACAAAAATAACTATGGGAACCTATGTCAATCATGACTCTACCACATTAATTCCAGAGCTCAAATACTCAAATAAGACCTAAAAATAATTTCTACACTACAAGGTACTAAACTTAAACCCTAAAAGGAAGCACCTAAAGTTTCAACTTAAAAACAACACCTAATTTCATTAAAAAAATGTGAGAAAAATACTATGGGAGCACACATGTCTAAGCTAATCACAAACAATAAATCAAGCCAAAAATCATCACCAAATGATCAAACTAAAATCATCAAACAGAGGTATCAACCATGGTAATTTTATCATCAAATAAAATGTAAAAAATGCAAAAAAAAATAAAAATGCATGGTTTTCCTAATATTTTTATTCAATAAAATTCTAGGTTCAATCATGAATCAGGGGGAAAAACCTGGAATTAATTGACTTATTTTCCTATTTTTAATGAATTATTATCAAACTAATATGAAATGAAGAAAATAAAAGAAAACAAATGAAATTAATAAAACTTGCGTTGCAAATAACAATTGCAATCAGTTCATATCCTGGGTTGGGCCATAGGGGAGGTATGAATATTAATCTAGTCATAAGCCCATTGACTTCAATTAAATGAAACGGTGCGTAGCACCTCAAGTCAATAGTCAGACTTTTCAAAGCAATCATGGCCATCTATTCCATGGACTTGCTCAAGGTCAAAGTGCCATCCAAGGGCTCATGTGCATCGTCCCCAAATTTGAAACTCAGATTGGAGGGAGTTCAGACGGTGGCCTGAGCTGCAGTGCCACCTTCTTCTCCGGTGGACCATCACACACAGGTCATCAAAAATAACAAAATGATACATCATCTTACTCAATTTTCCCTCCTGATCATGAATCTCAACTCCAAATCATCTAAATCTTTCTCTAACTCAAAACACGATGGCATCTTCAGAATTTGTCAAAATCTTGAATCTCACCATTCTCCAAATTAAATGCACAGAAATACGCCTTATCTCATGGTGATCATCTTACACTATACAATATTGATTATCAATCCCAGAATCTCTAGAATTCAGCCTCAACAGAAATTACTCATCATCCTAACTTGTCTCTATTCATGCAATTAATCATCTCAAATCCATCTACACATCATCAAGATCCTAACCACCTATAGATTTCTATCTATCTCCTCCTAAATTATGCATAGGGGTGAAAAGTACCAACCTGAGTTCAGAGGGGTAACAGAAGCAGTTCTTGATCACTTCAACCTCGAAGATGATGTAGATACACTCCAAAACTCCTTCTAAAGCCAATGAAACCTTCAATTTCCCTTGATTTGGCCTGGAACTCAGAACTCGATTTCTACTTGCAGCTCTGAATTTTCAATGACTCTCTCTGCTACCAGCTTCAAAAACGTCCAAAAAAATGGCTGAACACACTCAACAACTTATATAGAACTCATTAGAATCATCTAGAACTTTCTCAAAGCTTCAGAATGAGAAATTGGATTTTCAAATTCTCCTCAAAATCTCATTCACACCAGTCACGATTCCCTCTCTGTTTTGGCCTCAACAAGCTTGCATTCAAATTCTCATGAGATATTGAACATGAATGGTGGTGATTCTCCCCTTGTTTCAATCCAATGGTTCATGTTAGATATGTTACTTCATCATGAAGAAACAAAGAAAAAGGGCATGATATTGGACTCAAATCAAAATTCTAATATTGCCAAAGTTTCCAAAATGCCTTTTCCATTCAAAAAATGATATTATTTTGCTCCATTTGCACACAAAATGATTTATTTGAAATTTTGGTCATTTAATTCATTTTAATTCTTCCTTTTTCACATTTTCTTGAACCAAGTCTCTCCTTGAGCCATTTCAATGCCTCCTTGATACATGGTCAAGGTTAAAACCTCATTTTGAGCAACTTTCAATTTGCACAAAATTTCATTTGAGATGTCTAAGTTGGTGAAAATGACCTATAACAAAAAATGACCCATAATCACAACTTCCCAAAATACCCTTGTCTTGTCAAAGCCATAAATTGAGTTCTACAAATCCTATCAAGGACTTCTAGTACTCTCTAGAAATCTAAGAGAATAAGGAACAACATGCATGTTGACCAAAAGTTCATAGGAATCATCCTTCTTGGGAAAAAGTGTCATGCAAGTTGGGTAACTTTCAAGCTCCAAATCACATGCCTCAGATGACTTGTAACTTGTCTGGCTCATAACTTGAGTTCTATAAACCCTATCAAGGACTTCTAGTACTCAAATTAAAGCTAAGATCATGCTATACAATAATCATGTTAGGGTCAAGATGAGATGACAATCATATCTTGAGTTAAATTGCCTTGAAGACAGGGGTCAAACTAGGGGATTTTACACTGTCAAGTCTTAGAAACCCTAGCTTGAAACTTCTCAAACTCTTCAATCATGATGAGTTAACCTTAGAATCATCCTTATAACATCTTAATGCATCAATCCATGATCACATGGCTCTTGGATTAGGTCTCAACCTTGTTCAAATCATCAGTTGACTTAGGGTTGACCCAGTCAAACCCTAATTGCACCACTCATGGCTGAGTCTTCTTAATCTTGCATAATGACCTGTTTAGGCCTCGAAGTGATCTTCAACACTTCTCATGAGCTCTCTCAAGACCTCAAGTCCATCTCCATGACCTCAGAATCATCTGATGGCTTCTCACAACTCTCAAGTTAGGAGACCTACACACTTGGCTTCAATCACTCTCTCTGAGGATCTTTTAACTTCTCTGACAAGGATATCAACCCCTGAACATTGAATAACTTTCTCTAGCTAGCCTCACAGTCTTGTATAGCTCTTGATTGGTAATAATACCTCTTGATCTCCTGCATACATGTCAATGAAATGCAAATGATAATGCTAATGTGAATGAAATGAAACATAAGCTAGGTAAAGAAATGTTGGGCAAATTTTGGGTTGCAACAGTCATAAACTTGTTTGGTTCATGTTACAAGTTGCATTTGTTTAAGGCTTTCCATTTGATGTTGAATGTTGAAAGTGTTTAGAACCTAGGTTCTTTACAATGCCTCATCTTGCAATTTGTATTGGCTTGCTTCCTTCTTGTATTTTCCTATCCTCTTCTCTTGTTCTCACTTCTGTCCTAAGACTTTGGGGAGTCATCTAAGTTGATTTGGTGCCTCTTGGTTGCACTTTGAGTTTGACTTGGATGAAAGGCCATTTTGATAACTTCTTTTGTTCTTTTCTTGGATGATCATGGTGATGCCTTTGGTTGAGTTCCATTTTGTGTTACTTGATGTCTAAGCCTTATCTCCCATCCTCACCTTGATCATGTCTTCTCTTCTTGCTTGTTTGCTTTTCCTTGGTTAGTGATTGATGTACAAGTGGCTGTAGGAATTTTATTTCTCCCACTTCATATCACTTTTGGTTTGAACTTGTTTAAGTTCTTTGGTTTTATTTTCTTCTTTGTGTTCCATATCTTTCTTGCATTCTTGAGGTTGAGATGTGTTTGTGGTGGCTACTTCCCTACACTTTGTTCCTCCCTCTTTCTTCATCTTTGTTTTGCATTGCATGTTTGCATCTTCTTTCTTCTTTCACTTATGCTTTCTTCTTGTTCTTCTTCTTTTATCTTCCTTTGCCATGTTCCCTTAGGACCTCTAATCTTTCTTGTTCAACATTGATTATGATAGACATTAGGTTTGAACCCATGCATGATAACATTAGGGTAGCTTTCCCTTTTTCATCCCAATAATAGGTGCACTTTGCATGAGAACATTAGGTTGAGTTTAGTCTCCCTTTAGTTGTGTCTTTCTCTTCTCATCTTCAAACTTCTCCAAGACACTTAATAATGGATAATGAATGTTATACGCTACGAGCCTTAAGAATTTGGGAAATGGTGATTGGGGGGCCTCCTCTCAATTGTCTAGAGTGTTTAGCGTATGTCCTTTGGACGATATGCGACGCATTTGCTCCTAAGTCATAGTCTTTAGTGCAACAAGAATTACAAACCAAATTCAATTCACTTATTTCTTAAAATAATTCAAAAACAAACATCAAATCATTTTTATCCTTCGGGATTAATTTAGAAACCATTTTCATAAGGAGAGTTTTGTTAATTCTTGGTTCTACCGCAAACAGGTAACGCCTAAGTCTCCAATGGTCGAGCTGCATACACCTAACTGCTAGAACTAAGTTTTAACCCTACTCGGGTAAAACACTTGAACCAACCTGCGGTCTTGTTAGCCCGAACTACGTTTGCTCTGATTTCTCATACTAGACGAGGATACGTAGGTGTTGCACCCAAAAATTTGCCCAACCTTTTTCTTTACCTAGCTTATGTTTCATTGCTATCATTGTAGCATTAACATATGCATTGCATTGTCATTTGTGCAGGGGATCAAGAGATGTGCCTATTAATAAGAGGCTACCAAAGGTTCTAGGGCTAATCAAGAAGCTATAGTCAAGTTATCATCCCCATGAAGCCTTCATGAAGCAGTCAAAGCTCCTTGGGAAAAGGGATGGATACAAGTTTGCCTACCTCCTATCTGGGGGGTTAATGAAAGTCATCAAGAGTTTACAAGTCCATGGATATGGGTAGAAGTCTATTGAGAGAGCTCATGAGATTCCTTGAGGGTCATTGTGGAGCTTATTCAAGTCATTAATCAAAGTGCAAGAAGCCACAGGCAAAAGTGGTACAGTTAGGGTTTTCATCTAATTAACCCTAAGCCAACTGTTGAATTAATGGCGATTGTGACTCAATTCTTAGTCTTTGTGATCATGGGATGTTGTGTTGAGACACCTAATAGATTATTCAAAGATCAATTCATCAATATTCAAGAGTGTGAGAAGTTGCTAAGCTAGGGTTTCTAAGCTTGACAGTGTAAAATCCCCTATTTAGTGCCCAACTTCAAGACCACATAACTCAAGATACAAGTTTCATCTCATCTTGACTCCAACATGTATCTTGTAGGGCTTGTTATTAGCTTTCTTTTGAGTACTAGAAGTCATTCATATGATTTCTAGAACTCAAGATATGAAGCAGACAAGTTACAGGTCATCAGATGAATGTGATTTTGGTCCATGAAAGTCAACCAGCTTCTAAGACATTTTTTACCTAGAAGTAAGTCTCTCCTCATCTTGACCCAAACATGAAAGTTCTCCCTTATGACCTTAGCTTTATAAAAAGTACTAGAAGTCCTCAAGCTTATTTGTGAAGCTTGCAAGCCAGGGGTATTTTGGGAAACTTTGATTATAGGCCACTTTTCATTATAGGTCAATTTCACAACTTTGCACATCTCAAATGGAAATATTTCCAACTTCAAAGTTACTCCAAATGGGGTCATTTACTTAACCAAACATCAAGGCATCAGTGAATTGGATTGGATTGGAGAATTGGTGAAGAAATTTCCATGAAAGGAAGCTTTAAAAGGCCTATAATGGATCAAACTCATTTGGAACCACTTTCCTTCATATGTGTGCATATTTTGAGTGCCTAATGAACTAATTTTGAGGTCATTCCCATAGATAAATTCAAGGTTACTTCATTTTGAAGTAACACATTCCAAATCATCCATTGATCCCATTTCAAGGAAGAAACATCCACCATTGGATTCATTGTAACATATGCAAGCTATTTGAAGCAATTTCAAGGCATGGCCAGCTCTGTTTTCATGAGTTTCATAAAGCTTCAAGTGAAGATTTTTGGATTTTGGAAAGGATCAAATTGGGCTTCAATTGGGCTTCAAAAGGATCAGAATCCATTCTATATAAACTCATGATCTTCTACAACCAAAAATAACTGAATTTGGATGAAAGAATAACAGAATTCTGTTGAGAAAAAGTGGATGAAAATTGAAAATAGATTTTGAAGAATCATCAATCTCCAGGCCAAATTAAGAACTCAAAGACATCTATTGAAGATCAGTGAACATTTTTGGGCACTTTGCATCAAGCTTCTGCATCATTTGAAGGCCCAATGGAGGTGCTCCATTAGGTAAATCATTCTTCAACATTTCTCTCTATTCAAGATGTAATTGTGCGCCATTTTTGTGGATTTGTGTTTCTCTAGTGGCAAGGATGAATTCTGGATAGGTTTTAGATTTGTTCATAGCAGTTCTTGAAACGACCTCCAATCTTTGTAGTTTCGATTTGGCTTAATTATGAACCATAAACAAAAAAGGATGTTGGATTCGTGACCAGCGTGAAGAGATGATCGTTTTGGTATATAAAATTGTGCATTTTGGTTCAGTCGTGACCCTCCTTCTCCGGCGGACCAGCCGGAGAAGATGACCCGAATTTCCTTCCCCACCGTCTACAACTCCCCCTCTCTTTTCATTTAAATCCTCTGACGAGGACGTGGCTTAACCATGACTCTTGGATCTGCCTGGAATATTTGACTCGTATACAATCCAACGGACTTGCTTCAATGTCATATTGTGTTTATGTAGATGAAGCATGCGTGACAATGTATTAGCCTTAGGATCCATTGACCGAAGCCCCATCGTATGGCCATGATCTCGTTTCAGGTAGTTGACTCTCCCTTTAGTGAAACACAGCGCATCAATAAGTGGAATCCTGAAATGGATTGGGCCACATTGCTAACCACACCCTCCTCATAGTTAGGCCCAGCGCATTACACGTGACTGGACTGCTATTTGCACCAACATTTTGCCCAATTTTATTTCTTTTTCTTTATTTTGCATTTTATTTTCTGTTTTCATTTTTATTCATCCAAAAATCATGAAAAAATACATTTAGATACTTTGGCATGTGTTTTAATTTTCCATATTTTTTAATTGAATTTTTCATTTCTTTTTCAATTTAATATTGTATTTTCTTTTTAATGTGTCCATTATACTTGAAAAATACACATTCTTGCTTCTTGATTTTTCTTTCTTAATCAAAGCATCAAATAAATTCATGATATTTTTTGTGCTTATTCTTGATACTTCAATTAATATTGTGACATTTTTCTCATTATTTTTAGGTATCATTTGATTAGGGTTTAGATAGGGCCTTTAGAACCCTCTTCTCTTACCTTATCCATAGAATACCTTAGGATTTTGATTTCTGTTGGCATACTTAGACTTTGAGTTTTGCTCCCAAATTTAGACCCCTGGTTCCTAATACCAGTGGGGTCCCCTAGGAATTTACTTAGAATTTTTAGGTGCATTTTACTATTTTTTAGGCATTTTCTATTCTGGCCTATCCTTGTGTGTTTCCAACTCTACATCTTGCCTAGTTTGCATTTTGTGTGATCTTCTTGCAATGCTTGTGCATCCAAATCTTGCATATTCATGTTGTATACATTTCAAGCCACTTGTGTGATTAATTTCAAGTCTTAATCATATTCATACGTTGCCCCTAACTCAGGCTTCCTTTTAAGACCTTCCTTTAGCCTTTCCTTGTGGATACCCTTGATTGACTTTCATCTTGGCATGATGTTTTCTCCATATTTTCCTTCTAATCCCTCCATGTCCTATACTCTTAGGATCTTTCTTGTGAGAGCCTAGTTCCTTCGGTGGAGGAACCAAGTGCATTCCATAAAGAAGTTGAGCCTTTGATGGACTCTTGTGTTTATACACATATTCCCCTTGTCCTATAATCTTCGGATCCTTCTAGTGAGAGCCTAGTTCCTCCTGTGGAGGAACCAAGTGCATTCCATAAGAGGATGAGCCTTTGATGGACTCAAGTACTTTGTACACTCATTCCTTTGTCCTACAATCTTAGGATCCTTCTTGTGTGAGCCCAGTTCTTCCTGTGGAAGAACTAAGGGCATTCCATAAAGAAGTTGAGCCTTTGATGGACTCTTGTGTTGATACACGTTGAACATAGTGGGCTCCTTTGGTCCTCACTGTTCTTCTCTTCATTCATTCGTCTCTGTCCTTTGATCTTAGGATCTTTCTTTTGAGAGCCTAGTTCCTCCTGTGGAGGAACCAAATGCATTCCATATGAAGTTTGAACCTTTGTGGACTCCTGTGTTTTTACACATTAAACTTAGTGAGCTTAGTACTCCTTCTGCTTTCCCATCATGTTGTTTGTCCTCTGCCCTGCATGTTGTTTGATTCAGTGCATTAGGATAGAAGTGCATGTGTATGCATTCTTTCTCATAAGTCCATGTTTGCTTTAAAGGTTTGGGGTTTCCTCCCTTTGCTTGATTGTTTCTTTTCCCTTTGTGTTTGCTTGTGTGCATTAAAGGTTGATGTGTCCTCGCTTGCTTGTACTGTTGCATTGCATGTGCATTCATTCACATTTTACATTTTAGTTGAATAATCATGACGATTTCCTATTGTTTTTCTTTCCATTGCCATGTTCCCCTTGGACTCTCACTTCCTTGTTTAAGGATAGTGATGATAGACACTAGGTTCTAATACTTTGCATGATAACAGTAGGATAGAATGCCCTTTTTAAACTCAACCTTAGGACAATCTTGCATGATAACATTAGGGTTTTGACTTAGTTCCCCTTTAGAGTTCCTTCTTTCTTCTCATCTCAAAACAACTTCAAAGTACATAATAAAGGCTAATGAGTATTGTATGTTACGGGCCTTAAGTACTTGGGAAATGATGATTGGGTGGTTGCCTCTCAATTATCTAGAGTGTTAGCATAGTCTCTCGTGCAATATGAATTACAAACATTCATTCAAAACACTTCTCTAATAAAAGACTTCAAAAACAAACAGTCAAACTTCCTTTTACCCTTTGGGGCTCTGTAAATCAGGAAAATATTTTCATATAAAAGAGTGTTGTTAACTCTTAGTTCTACCGCAAACGTAACGCATAAGTCTCCAACGAGCGAGCTGCATACACCAAACTTCTAGAACTACCTATTAACCTTACTCGTGTAAAAAACAGTTGAACAAACTTGTGTTCTCTTTATCCCGAACTATGTAAGCTATGATATCTCATACCTGTTGAGAGTACGTAGGAACAAGACGCGATGTCTTGGCGAACAACCTTCCCCCATCTTTTAGCCGTAGTTAGTCGAACTACGTTGACTCTGACTTTCCCATTTCCCGAGGGAATACGTAGGCCCAGAGCAGCGACGCTCTGTCGAGTCCTATCCTTTTTCTTTTCTTTTAACCCAGACCTTTAGTTAGATAGTTTCAACAACCCTTTAAATAAGCAACTAAGCATGGATACCGTCGTGTACGATGGACGTAAGGGGTGCTAATACCTTCCCCATGTGTAACTGAATCCCGAACCCGAGATTTGGTTGCAATGACCGATCTTATCCCTTTTCACTAGGTTTGCCATGATCGTTTCCTTTCCCTCCTTTGGGATAAATAACGATAGGTGGCGACTCTTCTGTCTTTGTCGGCACCTTTTTTAGCAGTAGCGACAGCTGGCGACTCTGCTGGGGACATATAGTTGCCGGGGAATTTTCCCATCCCCTTTGTTGGGACCGTTTCCCAACCCTAGTGCTTGTTTGTTTATCTTTTTGGGTTTTGTACATACGTGTTGTACTTTACTTTATCTTTATTTTCCCGCATTTACTTTTTCAGCATTATATCATTATTATTGTGCTGTTATAGGGGGGGGGGTTGATACTGAGAGATAAGCCAGACCCAGGCTTCAGTATAAACATATCTAGAAGCGAAAAGTAGTGGTGAACCTGTATGTTAGGCATGCACTAATTCCCACGAAATTTGCGCTCAGACGTGATTCTCTTTGATGACTTTCTTTCCATCCCTGTGGGCCGTTGAAAGGATTTCAGATCTGAGGGTTGTCAACTCTGGGAACCAATCATTTGTGAGTCAGCAAAGTGAGGGCTCTTCAAGAGATGATGATGCCAAACCAGAAATGGTGAATGTATCATCATTTCCTGAAAGTCTGTGACGCTGATGAACGCATAGGATGTTAAACCTTATCAATGGACAAGTCTATACCTGTGAGAGGGATTGGGTTATGCAGGAAACCTTGACTTTCAGGATACCCAGTTTTTTTATAGTGTGAATCTGTGTTCTTGGTACGAGGGGTCCTAATGTCAATGTTATGTTTTGCTAAAGCGGAGCGCCATTTCTTCTCGATCTACAACACAACATTCTTGATCCCTTGTTGCATCTTTGCACTTCCATTTGTATCATCCTAACATGTTTGCATTTTGACATACATGTTCTGGTATTTCTATGAACCTTAACTTCGAGACTCGCTGTTGAGCATTAAATCTTTTCCCTGTGGTTCGCTTGTGTAAAACATGAATCGAAGCAGACAGGTTCCTTGGAAATGCGCGAACATGACATTCTAATTTCATTTGCATCACAGATGTTCGAGGCTGGATTGCGTTATCCTGATCTGGTTTTCTCTTCAGAATTTCAGACATCAGGAAGTTGGTCATGGAACAAGTTCAAGCAGAGCTGAGGGAAATCCAGGGCCAGATGAGGCAGTTCATAGTGGACATGCAAGCGTTGCACCTGGATCAGGAGATGCTCAGAGAGGAAAACCAGCAGTTGAAGACTCAGGTAGGCTTGATCATGGAAGTGATAAGGAAGGTGCTCAGAAAAGAAGGTGATCAGGTGCCTGAAGCTGCAGTAAAGATGCTCGCTCCGCTTTTGTTTGTGGAACCTACACCAAGGCATGAAAGGCCCAAGAGATCTTCTGCGCAACTTAGAGCTCAAGACTTTTCCCGTCAGCAGCTACGTCCTGTCTCCCAGGATAGTCCTAAGGTTAAAAGGTATGCTCAGATACCGAGGCAGTCTGTCAGAATCTTTGATCAGATACCCATGACCTATGCTCGATTGTTGCAACTACTGCTTCAGCTCCGTTTGCAATTGCACCCGAGCATAAGGAATGCCTTAATCAGTACAACAGTGATCTGGCACCCGACATGTTACAATTGCAAAGCCTGTCACAGAAGAATACTGAGAGCTTTAAGGAGTATGCCTAGAGGTAGAGAGACTTAGAAGAAAGAGTGAAACCTTCCATGGCGGAGAGAGAAATGAATGACGTGTTCATGGCTACACTAACCGGATTATATTATGAGAAGATGATAGGCTGCGTGTCCGCAAATTTTTCAGATCTGGTAGCAGCAGGTGAAAGAGTCGAAAGAGGTATCAAAATGGGAAAGATCCAAAGTACTTTTGATTCTTCTAAAGTTGCAAAGAAGCCTCATGTCGGGAAGGAAAAAGAAACCAATGTTGTATCCGCTACAATAGTTGTTGAATAGTCAGCCCGGTACCAACAATCTCATGCTCCTCGACAGCCAAACAATCAGTGCTAGAATCAGAATAGGCTTCAGAAAAACTTGAAAAGAAGGAAGGCTCCTCTTCGTCCAGTGCCTATGACGTACAGTCAGCTACTGCCACATCTGATTCAGCACTCTTTAATGGAGCCCAAGACTCTCAAACCAGTGCCAGAACCGTACCCTCCCGGATATGATCCCAGTGCTCAATGTGGATATCATGGAGGATCCATGGGACACTCGACTGAAGATTGCGAGGCTTTTCAAGCCAAGGTACAACAGTTGATGGACAGAAGGTACATATCCTTTCTAGGAGGAAGGTTCGTCATACACGTCAATCGCTAATCTGTTTGAGTCTGAAGACTTCAAGGATCGCCTCCAGCTGCAAATCAGTGTGAAAGCCCAGTTCCGAGAAGTTGACAATTTTCACTTCATCCTGTTATTTCTTTGCATTTATAGTTTCTTTCCTGTCTATATGCAAATTTCGTTTGTAAAACTTGTTGTTTTTCAATTGATATTGATAATGAAATAAATATGCCTGTTTTGAATTAGTCCATTCGTGTTCACTCTATTGCTTTCATTTATTTCAAACGCTTGTTTAAGTGGAATTCGGGGAGGATGACGAAATCGAAAGACACGTAAGCTTCCGATTGTATGCTTTCAGATAAAACCTGCTGATGATGTACAAGCATTGTTCAAATCGATAAACACCGGAGATATAAGGAAGATAATCCCTTGTCAACCCCTTTGAGCCTAGTAGTAGGAGTTTCTTTCTGAAAATGAAAACCCTCAATCTTAACCCGGGGCAGGGTAGGTGTCAGCTAATTTGACCAAGCGTTCAAATTATGACAGGAGTGTTCTCGTTCAAGGATAAATCACACCTCTATAGGTCGTGCCTAAAAAAAACCACAATGGTTAAATCTTGCTGATCAGGAGTGAAACAAGTCAGACAAGCCAGTGTCACACGATTTGTTCAAAAAAGAAGAAAAATAAAGAGAATCGAAAGAAGAATCCCACTAAGTTAAGTCTTGAAAACAAGCGACTTAGGGAAAAATTAGGGCACCCTGCTGGACTTCAAAATCGAAAAAACTCAAAAGAGCTAGTCCAGGCAAAAATTAGGGGAAAGGAGAAAAAGCAGAAAAAGCGAAAAGGATTATAAAAGAAGAATCCTCAAACAAGAACGAAGTCGTGTGACTCCAGGCACCAAAGACGAAAGGCAAGTGATTGTCACTCCATAAATCGTGTGGTTCCCTGAACCGCCACTCCTGTCATTCAACCGTTGAAAAGCGGGCGCTTGTGTCGAGTTAGCTGAACATAGGATTGGAGAACATCAAGGAGAATGGGTGGGTTAGGATAGACTTTGAGCCTTTATCCTTTCTTTCTAAACCGTGAGCCTGACCACGTTACAACCTTCAAAAGTCCTAATTGAAGCAGGTTATTTTCGAAAGCATACTTCGGCAAAAATCGCATCGAAACTGACTCCTAAAAAGGATTCCTCTTACCGTGTTGGTATGAATGTTGACATTTTGAATAAGTAATTCATACACTTTATGTCACAAATATTTTCTAGTGAACAAAATTGGATTTCGAAAACTGTCATATGCATTGCATTTAACATATCTTTTATGCAGAGCAATTTGTTTTACTTGCGAGTAAGTGCTTGATAGCAAGAAAGTTTCCACAGTGGAAAGTTTGATCAGTATACAATGCAGAATGCCTGAATACTCCGGTGAACCGGGGCAAGCTATATCAGATGATCACAGCATGGGAGTCAGCCATCTAAAAGTCAGTCAATCAGGGGCAATCAGGTCGAGATTTGATAAATCTTTCGCAGCCAAGGGTACTGCTCCATAAATCTACCAATGAGGGGCAAAGTCATGGCAAGGCTAGGGCCGGCCACCTCGAGAATATAATTTGTATGATAGTTTTTCAATGAATTTGTTCAATTTTCGTCAACGGAAGAAAGATGTTGAAGTCTTGCTTTTATAGACTTAGAAATCCAAGACGTTGCAAGCTTGAAGACCGTGTACTGCAAAGTAGCTGTAACCTTTTGTCTTCACTTGACCTTTCCTAGAAGTAGAACGTTCAGTGAAATCCTTTTTGCCTGTATTCTTGTGTCTAGCATAAAAGAGGAAAGAGTCGTTTGGCATAACCAACAGATATAACTTCAAATAATCTTCTTCAACAAGTTTCTAAAACACAACAATCAACATCAGAGCCTTGAGTGATCAGAGTCTTGATGTCTTTAGAGTTTGTTGTATAAGAGTGTTGCAGCAAGTGTGCTTCAACGTGAGTAATAATCAGAGCAGAGTTTGGAGATCAGTTCCTCAGTACTTGCAGCGAACAGTACTATCAGAGTCTTTTGAAAAACAGTGCTTGAAACTCTTCATACAACATCTTCAGTCTACGCTTCAGATGCTTTTGTAGCTTCTGCTTCAGATCCTTCTGTAGGCAGCGCTCAGAATCTTCTAAGAGATGCTTCTGACGCTTCAGAGCCTTGTGTAGTTCAGCGTTCATATCCATTTTTTCTTTCAGAAGAATATTAAATTCAATATCTGCAGCAAAAATACTTGAACAAATTTAGAGTATATAATTTCTTAATACAAAATTTCATAAGTGTTATCATCAAAATATAGAGATATAACTAAGGACCAATCTGTGTTCTAACAATCTCCCCCATTTGATGATGACAAAAACATAGGAAATTTTGTTCAATAAGAAGATAAATATAACTCCCCCTGAGATTATGAATCTCCCCCTGAATTGAATACTAAGAAAGAATGGAAAATTCCCTTTTTGCATGAGTATTCTTTTCAGAATCAGAGCCTGAATGTTCAAAAATAGATCTTGATTTGGATGAACGTTTCAGAATCAGAGCCTGATTGGTTAAACCTTGATCTGGGGATCTCAGAATTACTTTAAATAATTTTGTCAGATTTATCATTATAGTTCTGAATTACTAAAAATTCATGTTAGTTATAATTTTGATATGTCTAAATTCCATTCAGGTAAAGTTTATTTGAACGGTCAAAATTTCATTTTCTCCCCCTTTTTGTCATAATCAAAAATAAAAATGTTTAAAGAGAAATAAAAGGTAACAAAGAGAAAAGATACAATCAGATAGAGAAAACATTCAGATTCATTCATTCATTCAAATATGCAGATAGAACAGACAAAACATCAGATGAGAAATTCAAAACAAGTGCGCAAACATCAGATAAAGAAAACATAAATCTAGGATTGTTTGGAAAGAAGCGTCTTCATAAGGTGGGTGATCTCAGATGAAGATTATTCTTGTTTGGACATCCATTTCTCAATGTTCTCAGTCTTCTGATCTTGCCTTGCCATCCAAAACTTTATCTCAGATTGACCAGCATCCAGCACAACAATCTTATCTTCTAATTCTGGGTTCTCTTTCTTGATCTCAGAAGAAGTAGACGGAGCAGATTCTGATGCAGGAGTAGGAACAGAGTCAATTTCCATTGGAGTTGCAGAGTCTGGAGCCACAGATTCAGAGGGTTTTTCCATAGTCGTCAAAGCTAAAGTATTTTCTTCCAGAATGACTTCAGAAGCAGATCCTTCAATGGTCTCAGAAGTAGAAGACACTCCAGAAGTTGAGGGTGCATCCTCAAGAAGAAACATTGGAGATCTTTTCAAATTCCAGAACATGGTTCTGGCAGTCTCAGCAAATCTGATCTTCGCATCATCGGAGCAAACACTCTTCAGATTTGAAGCAACATTATTGAATCTGGAGATGAAGCTATTCTAAATACCATCAGATTCATATGAGTTCATGGTTGAAAGGCATCTTTTCTTCACAGAGTCTAAATTCATCCTTATCTCTTTCATAAAATTAGCAAATAAAATATCAACATTTAACCTTGGTTTAGGTTTAAGAAAGGCTTCCAGAGTTGATGGTTTGATTTGTTTTGGTGGAGGTGGTATGGTAAATTTTGGGATGATGAACAGAGGGCGAGGATAAGATGGTTTCTTTTGAGCAGGCATGATGCGAAAGAAGGGTTTTATTCTGTGTATGGATGGAATGACAGCTCTTGGATTATCAAAATATGGAACAAAAGTTGATGGTTTTTGTTTAGGTTCTGGAGTGGGTGTAGGAATGATAGCATCAGATAAAGTAAATGTATCTGGTTGCTTCGGTTCAAATCCTCTGAGTGAGGGGGTGATCTTACTTCTAGGTGAACATCATATTCAGATGAATCAGATGAGGTAGATGAGGAACATGATGTAGAAGATACATCAAACATAATTTTGAGGGGTTGGACATCCAGAACCTCAGAATCAGATATGTATGTGTCGCACCTCGAAAAATCATTCGAACATACGGCCCTCGCGCGAAAGGCGCGAAAATGCGGTTCGACAGAGTCGCCACCGAACTTTATTTTTCCCGAATAAACGGGAGAGGAAAAAATCGAGAAAACCTCCTAAAAACGAAAGGGATAGGAACAGGGTTGTCGCAACCATGTTCCGGGTTCGGGAGTCGGTTACGTGAGGGGAAGGTGTTAGCACCCCTCACGTCTGTCGTACTTGACGGGAACCTCTTAAGGTAAATGTGGGGAGTGTTGTTTTAGGTTTACTTGTTTTCTTCTCGTTGTTAAAGGTAGAATTGGTAAGATAAAAGGTAAAGACGCTAGGGGAATGGGACGGTTAGAAGATAGGGTGCTCGCCAAGGATTGGGGCCCTTGTGCCTACGTATGCTCATTCGGACGGGAATGAGATATCAGAGCGTCGTAGTTCGACTACAAGAAAGAATGGGGGGAAACGGAAGATGGAGGGGAGGTAGCTCGCCAAGATCATCGCAATCTTGTGCCTACGTATCTCACATTCGGACGAGAATGAAGAATCAGAGCAGTCGTAGTTCGTGGCAACAACCACGAAAAGACAAGGTTAATAGGGTTGAAGTTTGAGTTTGAGACGAAAGGGTGACTGACAAGCAACCCAAGAGCGCGTCTCAAGAGCTTGTCACTCAAGAATTCAAGGAATGCGAGACTCCAAGAACTCAATTCTTTCAGGAATTGACTGAATAGGTTGAAGATAAAGTTGGATGTTTTGAAAATGAAAGAGTGAACTAATAACAACTCAAGGGCGCGCCTCGAGAGTTACTCATTCGAATATTCAAAGAATGCTTGATTCTGAGAATATCCCTCTTTCGTAAGTTTTAAAAATGTTTGTGAAAGGATCAAATCAAAGAATGGCATGCATGGCCAAAGGAAGTTGGTTTGGAATAGCTCGACGACGTGTCGAAGATTTGATTGAAGATGGGACCGAATTGACGACGTGTCAAGTGTTAGGATTGTGAGAAATGACATTAGTCCCTGAGGGTGCCCCTAATATCGAAACCACAAGGAGTCGTGAATGAAATGTGGGTTGCGAATGCGGACGAGCATTCGACTTAGGAGAATGTTTGAAAATGATTGAATCTGAAAGAGTCGAAAGGTTGAGTGAATAACAACTCAAGAGCGTGCCTCGAGAACTATTCACTCGAAAAATCAAGGAATGCTAGATTCCAAGAATCTCCTTCTTTCGGGGTTTTAATTGAAAAAAGATGTTGAGAAAGCGTTTGAGAAAATCAAAAGATTGAGTGAATAACAACTCAAGAGCGTGCCTCGAGAACTATTCACTCGAAGATCCAAGGAATGCTAGATTCCAAGGATCTCCTTTTTTGGAGTTTGATCGAGAAAATGTTTTAAAAAAATGATTTGAAGCGAAAATGAAATAGTCTCGACAAAATTGTCATCTATCAATAATTTGACCGATAATAATTATTAAAGTCATCATTGACCAAAGAATAAGAAGAAGAAAAAAAAAGTGGATAAAAAACGAAAATGAAAGTTTGGAAAAAAATTGGTCTCGGGTTTGTTATTATTTGTCAATAATTTGACAAACTATAACTCGGGGTATCGTCATCGACCGCGACAAGGAAAATGGGACAAAAAGCCCAATAGCAAATAGAAATAAGATCTATACATATATATTTTAAAATAACTAAAATGTAAACATAATATGTTATTCAAATCTTAAAATTAGAGTAACATATTAACAAACCTAATTAAAAAATAATATATAACAAGAAGAAATAGTGAGTGCTTTGAAGTGAGTGAGAATCATATGGGCCTCAAAAGCCCATCATCTCACCAAAAACGGTTAAAACAAAAGAAAAAAAGAAAAGCCAGATCAAGCAGACCGTAGAAGCCCATCGTCCAGTTCAATGCATCCACACAGCCATCAAATACTTAAAACAAGAAAAACCCAATAAATTAAAATGAAGATCTACATGGCTCACACCCATTCAACACAAATGAGGAACAAAAACTTCAGAAACAAAACGTATGCAACCCGCTCGCAAGCACCAAATCGCGGCCTAGCAATACCACAACTACAGGTAACTTCAAACCTTTTCGTGGTAGAAAAAACATAAGGATGCTTGAAATCTTCGTCTTGTGTATGGTTTTCAATCACCTCGGTTTCGCATTGCTTCGAAGTCTCTCTTCGTCTCAAATTCCATTTTTTGGTTCTGTTTTGACATAAATTTCTGGTTAAAAATAGGTTGAAGTTGAGGGTTCTAAGTGGGTTGTGATAACGGAAGAGGGGTTGTTGTGGGTTTCGTTTAGGGTTCATGGTGATAGAAGGGGGAAGGTCAAGTGAAGGATTTATGGTTTTGGAGAAACTGATGAAGGTCGAAGAAGGGGCTCGGTTTTGGTTTGAAAGAAGGTCCGGTGAAGATTCCAGAAGAGAGGTATTTTTGAAGTCTAAAGGTTGAAAAAAGTGAAGAAACGAAAGGGATTTGACATGTGGATTTCGAGTTTTAAGATGAATTTGATAATGGTTCGTGGCAAGCTTTTTGGGAGAGAAGAAGTAGTTTTATTCGAGTTGGCTGAGAAATAGAAAGGGTGAAGGTCAGAAGTTTGTGGTTCTTGCTGTGGGTGAAGGATTAAAGAGTAAGGGAGGCTTTTGATTTGAAGGAGAGTTCACGCGAAGTCACAATTTTGCTGTTTAGTTGGGCGCAGCTTCATGAAAGCGAGTGAAAAAGGGTTTTGTAGGGGTTCTGTCTTGAAAAGAATTTGAAAGGTATTGTTGTTGGGTTAAATGAAGGGTTTTATTGATGAAGAATTGAGGGGTTTGGTGAAGGTTAGGAGAAAAAATGGAAGAAGTTGAAGAAATTTAATGGTTCAGGATGTGAGGAATGGATTGGTTATGGTAAATGAAGAGATGTGAAGTTTTATTTCAGGTTTGAAGAGGTTTTGATTTGAAATGTTGAAGAGGAAGAACTGAAGATTGTTCAACCAAATCAAGAGAAAAGTGGGTCGGGATTTGTTAGGTGGAGATTGGAAGGTAATGAGGGATCTTTTTTTCTCCCCCCTTGAAATGAATGAAGTCCTACTTTATATGAGGAGGTCAGGGCATTTTGGGGAGATAAATTGTGAAAAGGATTCTTGCCATCAATTGTACGTCTGTTGGAATCATGGTTGAGTTAATTACAATTTTTTTATTATGTCTTGTACAAAAAGTTGTGGTGTCCTCACTCTTATTTTATGGCAAATTGTTGGTGTGCTACTTCTGTAGTGCCAATTTGTGGTGAATATCCTCTTGGTGATGTTTGTGTGGGGTCTGTGGTTTTCTTTGTACAAGACGTGGCCACTCTTGAAATTTTTGCAGCAGGTTGTTCACTCTTCGTTGTGGTGGGGACTGTGAAACAGTTATTTGTAGGTGGTTGTGAGGTACGTAGTACACAGGTATTGTATCCTTTGCGTGAGTGGATGTTTGAGGAGTTGCTCTTGTCCTCTTGCAGTTGAGTGTGGTTTTAAAAAGATTGTGAGGTTGCAATTGTTTTTTTCATTCCAAATTCGATGTGCTTCCATTTTATCGAATGAGCTGTGGCGTGTTTTGGTGATACGACTCGAGGTTGTATTGCGAGTGGGTGTACCAGATTTGGAGTGGCCTTTCGTACGAAATTGTGTGTCTGGTACCTGCTTTTGTCATTATTTGTTTTTTCCACTTTGTTTGCAGGTGAGCCTTTTATTTTTCTCCTACTAAAGCTTGCTGTTGGAATCATGGATGTGGCTCAAAACTTGATCCTGGCTGTTTGGAGAGGTGGGCCATGTGAGGTATATTTTAAGAATAAAGCCATGGTCTATTGTTATCTTTTATTGCAGGTGATATGGATACCATACTTCGCGTTGGGTTGCGGGAATTTTGGACTGTGGTTGCAGGAAAATAACGGGTGCGTGACGGTTCGAGGGGTCTCTTTTCAAAACAAAAAACGCAGCTGGCAACATAATTTCTCCTCATGAATTTCTTGGACGGCTCATGACAGACGTTGGTGGGCTATGCTTCCTGAATTTTGTCATGTTGCATAACAAACTTTGGGACTTTGCAGGTGTTTCAACTTAAGAAACCTTCAGCTTATCACAAAGAACCTATGGGCTTCTTATTTTTTTGAATTTCTGATAATTTCCACATGTTGTAAAAACCTTTGAGCGACTTTTTTTTATTATTCTTAATATGACTTTTAGAACAATGTGAATGGATTTAATAAAATCTGAATGGGCCTTCAATATATGAATTTTGATCATACTTAAATTGAGAGCTTTTGGCTTTGTACAAACTTTTGAATCCTTAAGTCATGAGCTTTTATCATAAGACCATGTATACTTCTTGGATAATGGGTCTTGAAGCAATACTATTAATTACACCCCATTTTAAACTTGAATCACACTTGAAAGAAGATAACCCTTGAAAATGATTACAATGTGACTAGTAAAATCAAAATACAAGTGTTTAGTTCAATGTCTCATGAGCCAATTTCCTCTCCTCTAAATTCTTATTTTGAAATGAAACTTCGAAATTAACCACGAATCTAATCTGCAGTTCGAATGAATTAAAACCTGGTCCACCAACGAATCAATGCACTCTGACCTTTGATTTTGAAATAGACTCCCCCTTTTTTTTTGTACTCATGTAGAGATTTTTGTAATTGATACATATTTTCCAATTTTCCTTGTAGAATTACAAATGGCTTTTGAATGGGCTTTGAATGGTAAATGGACCTCAACTTGTATCAATATTTTTTGTTGCATCTCTTATGATTATATTCAAATTTCTCAACAATAGCTTTTGAATAGACTTTCCTTATTTGAAACACATATCCCCAATTGATCTTTAAACACGCGTCATTTGGATCGATACTCCCCCCCAGAGTTGTGCCTGAAACAAATATTTGTCTGACTGACCAATTAAGCCATAATCATTAAAATTCAGTCAATACCATACACCTGACTTCAATCTTTATCTGTCAGAATCAATTCA
Source organism: Lathyrus sativus (assembly GCA_963859935.3). Classification (NCBI taxonomy): domain Eukaryota; kingdom Viridiplantae; phylum Streptophyta; class Magnoliopsida; order Fabales; family Fabaceae; genus Lathyrus; species Lathyrus sativus. Next base: position 401,545,319 of record OZ012737.1, on the reverse strand, counting down.
AGTTAACCTTATGATATTCAAGCAACACCAACATATTCTTTGATTTTTCTAAATAATGCAAGCGAGTGAATATACACAATGGAGGTTGTACAAGGGTAGGACAAATTTGGGGTATGAAAGATGCCCCTATCTAATTGACTTAAACCGAGTAAGATGAAATGCCGCGGCGTTCATTCTTTTAAGGTAGAAGACAATCAGATATAAAGAAGACCCTGAATTTATCCGAAAAGGAAAGTAAATCCTGGGAATTGAAAATGATGGATGAGGTACCTCTGAGTAGACTGTAAATAATAAGCAAAAGGTCGTCATCACCAAAAGGATGATGGGATGAAACACACATAGCTACTACTACTAAAAGGATGGTAGAGCAAAACACAATCGCACAATCTGACATTAATGACTATGACAGACCCCCCACCAAAAGGATGACGGAGCGAAACATAAATAAAAATATCGCACAATCTATCATTAATGACCATGATAGACCCCCCACCAAAAGGATGACGGAGCGAAACACAAATAAACACATCACACAATCTATCATTAATGACCATGATAGACCCCCCACCAAAAGGATGACGGAGCGAGATAAACAAAATTCGCACAATCTATCATTAATGACCATGATAGACCCCCCACCAAAAGGATGACGGAGCGAAACACAAATAAACACATCGCACAATCTATCATTAATGACCATGATAGACCCCCCACCAAAAGGATGACGGAGCGAAACACAAACAAAACATCGCGCAATCTGACATCGACGAAATGCCAGACCCACCACCAAAAGGATGATGGAGCGAAAACATAAACAAAACATCGCGCAATATGATATCGACGAAATACCAGACCCACCACCAAAAGGATGATGGAGCGAAAACATAAACAAAATATCGCGCAATCTGACATCGACGAAATGCCAGACCCACCACCAAAAGGATGGCAGAGCGAAACACAAACAAAACATCGCGCAATCTGACATCGACGAAATGCCAGACCCACCACCAAAAGGATGATGGAGCAAAAACATAAACAAAATATCGCACAATCTGATATCAACGAAATACCAGACCCACCACCAAAAGGATGGAGCGAAAACATAAACAAAACACATCGCGCAATCTGATATCGACGAAATACCAGACCTACCACCAAAAGGATGGTAGAGCAAAAACACAAACAAAATATCGCGCAATCTGACATCGACGAAATGCCAGACCTACCAACAAAATGATGGTAGAGCGAAAACATAAACAAAACAGGTCGCTATCACCAAAAGGATGATAGGACTACACAGATTTGAAGCTTACCAACACCAAAAGGATGCGGGCTAGGTTGAACTGACGATGTTCGACTATCACCAAAAGGATGATAGTAAGGCAATTGACAACGGTCACGCTTGCTGGGTACAACTCACTGGGGAACCCCCAAGAGAAAAATTGAATTTGAAATGAGTCAACGGGGTACGCCCACCGTCTTCGCTTGGAAATCATAGTTTGCTGAAATGGTTTCATGGTTACGCCCATGAATTCTGAAGAGGATGCCCCTGACTGGGCTGAGTTTGTCTTGATGTCTTGTCTTGCTCGACAAAAGGTTGAACAACTTCGTGGAGAACGCCCACGGTCTTGAATGGTGTGCCCCTGACTGGGCTGGATCTTGCACTGAACTTCTTGGACTCGCCCAACAAAAGGTCGAACAACTTCGTGGGGAACGCCCACGGTCTTGAACGGTATGCCCCTGACTAGGCTGAATATTGATTTGCATATCTGATCAACCTCGAGGTCGAAATACGTCATGGGGGACGCCCATGGTCTTTGAAAAATGCCCCTGACTGGGCTGAATCTTGCCTTGAATGTTTTTGAATTTCGATGGGAAAGACTCACAATTGCAGAAAATTGCCCCTGATTGGGCTAATGATTGCTTTGAAGCTCCTGATATTCGTGGGAGAAATCCACGACCTTTGTGGAGGATGTCCCTGACCGGGCTGATGATGGTATTGGAGATCTTCAAGATTGATCCTGGACCTTAACTTGCATATGCTAATGCTAGATGTAAAATGATGTTCCATAACGAATGGAAGTGCAAATGCAAATGCTGACAAGCGGAGATGCAAGAGATGAGGAAGTATGATATGATTGGGTATGCATATGATGCAAGATGCTTATGATAGCGAATGAGATGCGTATGATGCACATGATTGCAGACGGGTAATTGGAAATGCAGGTGGAGACGCCAGCGTGGTGGACTTTGGGTAGTTGCCAATGCGGATTGGACTTCGGGTGGTGGGGGATTGATTTCCTCGACACGCAGTTTATTGAAGATGCCACGATTGAAGCAAAAGATAACGCCCTGGATGCCCCAAGTCTGGGTACTTGGTGATTTGTTGTGAATTTGCTTCAGAGAAGGTTGCAACTCTGCTTGATGGTCAGGTCGACCTGGTCTTGCCCCAGTTTGAACATGGTAATGGTCTGCCCCAGCTTAACCAGTTCTGGCATATGGAAGTTGAACTCGAATGACTTGCCCCTGCTCGAGCTGTTGAGTGATTTGCCCCAGCCTGTGGGTTCTGAGGTAGTCTTGCTTTGTGACAGTCACTGAAAGTCAAGTTCTTCCTTGATTTCCCCTGGTTGAGACGTCTTTGAATACCTAACACTGATTTGCAATTAAAATTGTACATTCACAAATGGTAATATTAATGCAAAGTTTGGTGCAAGTTTTGAAAAATTGTCATTTATTGAAGTGTTGTGATAGTGAGATGAATGGACCATTAGCCCAAACATTATGCTAGTTTTGATTGATGTGAAAGATATATCAAGAGAAATGACTCCAACGCTGTTGATTAGAAATCATGTGAGGAGTCAGGTTATGCAACCTCGCAATAGTATGCTTTCAGAGTAAATCCCGCCTCAATTAGGTCTTTCGAGGGTTGTAACGTGGTCTGGTTCATGGTTATGAAACAAAGGATATTAGGCTCAAAGTATGATTTATACCCACCCCTTCTTCTTAATGATCTCCAGTCCTACGCTCAGTTGATTCTACACTTGTCTGGACGGTGTAAGCTTGAAGGTTCAAGGTTTGCTCGACGTGGCAGTCACTTTATTTTGATGGATGCCAGTGCCCCTTTGATTTGGGTGGCCACTGAATCTTTCTTGTTTTTGTTGAGGGTTTCGGGGTCCTCTTTTGCTTTTGTTTTGATCCCTAACTTTTGCATGGATTGACTTTGCTTGTCAGATCCATCGGGATTGCCTTGATTTTGCCTAAGTCTCCTCTAAGGTGTCTGACTTATCAGGCTTTTGATGTTTTTTTTGGATTTTGTTCTGACTGCCCTGTTGCGAGTCATTGGTGAACAACCGTCTCTGGGATTTCGCTTTGTTGATTCAAGTGCGGAGTTGAATTAACTGAACACTACCCTGCCCCAGGTTGAGTGTAAAGGTTTGAATATCCGAAGGAAACTGCTACTTCTAGGTTCGAAGTGGTTTACTAGGGATTAACTCCTTATATCTCCAGTGTTTGGGGAATTGAAGCAATGCCTGTACATCATTGACGAGATTTGGTCTGAAAGCATACGATTTGCAATTATGGGTATCTCATTTTCATCATCCTCCCTCAAATCATGCTAAACAACAGTGAATAGAGTGGAGTAAATAAATGTGTCGGTGATAAGTGAAAATGAGTGAATACGACATAACTAATTCAAAACATGCATAAACGATACATTAATGAAAACCAAATACGAAATGGCAATTGTTCAAAGTATACATCACTTAAATAAACAAAGACAAAACATAAGAAACTGCGAATAATGAAATGGCAACATGACTGCCTTCTTCGAGGAATGAACTTGACTGGAATCAATCTGACGTTGGCACTAGTTGACTGGTGGCATCGGGTTGTTGATGATATTTGGAGACTTCCCATTGAAGTTGATAGCATCCCTGTCGATCATGTCTTGAATTATGTGTTTGAAAGCCCTGCAGTCCTCACTGGTGTGACCTGGAGCGCCCTTGTGGAACTCACAATGAGCATTTGCATCATAATCGGCAGGAATGATAGTTGGAGGAGTCAAATCCCTCGGAACAACAACTTTCTTCTCCATCAACTGAGCAAAGATTTTGGCATATGTCATTGGTAGACGATCAAAGACTCTATCTGGTCTCCATGTTCTCTGCGGATGCTGTGGGCGAGTACCTTGTCGTTGCTGAGTTGCTTGCACCTGCTGTTGCTGAGGAGGATACTGATATCCTTGCTGGTTGTAGGCTTGTTGCTGAGGAGCCTGTTGCCGTGGCATCTGAGCTTGCGCTGCTTGAACAGCTGGCTAATAAGGCATTGGAGTATATTGCGCAGCAGCAACATACGGATACTGATAATAGGGAACTTGATAAGGCATAGGAGCAGGAGCTTGTTGAGAAGCTTGCCCTTTCTGCAAAAAGATGGCATTTGTTTCGCCCTCTTTCTTCTTGTATCCGTTGAAAGGCTTCTTGGCATTAGCCTGATTGCTAGAACCTCCTGGGATCTTCCCACTCTTCAGCCCTTCCTCAATCCTCTCACCGACGATCACCAAGTCAGAGAATCCAGCAGAGACACTACCGATCAGCTTTTCGTAATACTGACCCTGCAAAGTGCCCATGAAGATGTCAATCAATTCACGGTCAACAAGAGGTGGATGCACCCTTGCGGCTAGCTCTCTCCATCATTGTGCGTACTCCTTGAAGGATTCGTTGTCCTTCTGGGTCATACTCTGCAGCTGAGTACGGTTAGGAGCAAGGTCAGTGTTGTACTTTTACTGCTTGACGAATGCATCAGCTAGCTCGGCCCAAGTGCGCACACTATTACGCTCCAACTGCATATACCATTCGAGTGATGCCCCAGACAAGCTGTCTTGGAAGCAATGAATCATGAGCTTTTCATCTCTGGCATAGGCAGCCATCTTGCGACAGTACATCTTCAGATGAATGTTTGGGCAACTAGGACCTTTGTACTTCGAAAATTCGGGCACCTTGAACTTGGGAGGAATGACAACATCAGGCACCAAGCATAATTCCAAAGCACTGAAGGAGTTTGAATTGTGCCCCTCCATGGCTCGGAGTTTCTCGGCTAGATCTCGGCACATCTTCATGGCTTCTGAATCCTGAGCAGCAACAGGACTAGCAATGGGGACAACAACATGATAGTTCTGAACATCGTCATACTGATCCATCAGAGTATCTTCGATATGAGGAACTGGGATTTGCACAGCAGTAGGCTGGGCCTGCGGGATAACTCCAACAGTAACTCCAGGCGCTGGGATTGGCTGAGAAGTGTTTCCTTCGGCTGTGTTATTGAAGTTCAACGGCATCCCATGAGGATTTGGAATTTGAACCAAAGGGATGGCAGTAGACCCTTGTCCTGGACCATTGTTGTTGACGACAGCGGCAGCTTCACGCTGTTCTTCCTCTCTCCTGGCTGCAAGGATGGCTTCGAGGATCTGGTCGATCTTTCCTTTCATAGAATCCAACTCTTCCCTGAAGGCAACTTGCTCCTATTGAATCTGCTCCATCATTCGTCTGGTATTGGCTCTAGTTGCGTATTGGTATCGAGGAATCAGCTTGATTTACTGGAGAGGAAGGAACGAAGACATAAGATTCTGTTGAAGGACTGGAAATGCAAAATGCACAGCATATGAAATGCAATGCGAATGATATGCAAGATGCAATGCAAGATACAAGATCCAGGATCACAAGATCATAGTTCGAACAGCTCTTGAAGCTAGTAACTGTGATAGATAAGTAACCATAATTCCTGCTCAAAGATAAAATGATAGGTACGACCTATGCGGGAAGATCTAAACATTCTACCCATAAACCCACTCACGGGATGGTTTCTACGTTTGGTTCCTAGGATCACGGACGCTGGTCGTATTAGCGTCACGCAACAGGCTGGCTGCATTACGACGATAATGACGATAAGGTCTCTCCTGAGCGGGGTCCTCGTGCTAGGCGCACAAGGAGCGAGTCCTTGGAGACTAACATTACACGACCACCAATATCGGAACTGGTGCTAACAAAAGGTTCCCAGAATCACGGACCCTTCATTAATCAAGTCGTGCAACAGGCTAGCTGCGTTACAACGAGATCTACGAATAGGTCTCCTCTGGAGGAGCTTTCATGCTAGGCCCATAAGGAGCAAGTCCTCGGAGACTAACACTACTCGACTACCAATTCTAAACTATGTGTTCTCTCTGCTTTTACCAAAGCTCGGGCGTAGAGCCTTACTCATGATGTTATCCCAAGAACCAACAGGCAACCAAGATAACAAGCGCAAATAAAATCTACAAGAGAACAAATATAAAAAGAAAACAAATAAAAAACAAACACTCCTCACAAACCAAAAGATAGGCTCGACTCTCTCTTTGCATGGAGCAAAATGTCCCCAGCAGAGTCGCCAGCTGTCGCACCTCGAAAAATCATTCGAACATACGACCCTCGCGCGAAAGGCGCGGAAATGCGGTTCGACAGAGTCGCCACCGAACTTTATTTTTCCCGAATAAACGGGAGAGGAAAAAATCGAGCAAACCTCCTAAAAACGAAAGGGATAGGAACAGGGCTGTCGCAACCATGTTCCGGGTTCGGGAGTCGGTTACGTGAGGGGAAGGTGTTAGCACCCCTCACGTCTGTCGTACTCGACGGGAACCTCTTAAGGTAAATGTGGGGAGTGTTGTTTTAGGTTTACTTGTTTTCTTCTCGTTGTTAAAGGTAGAATTGGTAAGATAAAAGGTAAAGACGCTAGGGGAATGGGGCGGTTAGAAGATAGGGTGCTCGCCAAGGATTGGGGCCCTTGTGCCTACGTATGCTCATTCGGACGGGAATGAGAAATCAGAGCGTCGTAGTTCGACTACATGAAAGGATGGGGGGAAACGGAAGATGGAGGGGAGGTAGCTCGCCAAGATCATCGCAATCTTGTGCCTACGTATCTCACATTCGGATGAGAATGAAGAATCAGAGCAGTCGTAGTTCGTGGCAACAACCACGAAAAGACAAGGTTAACAGGGTTGAAGTTTGAGTTTGAGACGAAAGGGTGACTGACAAGCAACCCAAGAGCGCGTCTCAAGAGCTTGTCACTCAAGAATTCAAGGAATGCGAGACTCCAAGAACTCAATTCTTTCGGGAATTGACTGAATAGGTTGAAGATAAAGTTGGATGTTTTGAAATCGAAAGAGTGAACTAATAACAACTCAAGGGCGCGCCTCGAGAGTTACTCATTCGAATATTCAAAGAATGCTTGATTTTGAGAATATCCCTCTTTCGTAAGTTTTAAAAATGTTTGTGAAAGGATCGAATCGAAGAATGGCATGCATGGCCAAAGGAAGTTGGTTTGGAATAGCTCGACGACGTGTCGAAGATTTGATTGAAGATGGGACCGACTTGACGACGTGTCAAGTGTTAGGATTGTGAGAAATGATATTAGTCCCTGAGGGTGCCCCTAATATCGAAACCACAAGGAGTCGTGAATGAAATGTGGGTTGCGAATGCGGATGGGCATTTGACTTAGGAGAATGTTTGAAAATGATTGAATCTGAAAGAGTCGAAAGGTTGAGTGAATAACAACTCAAGAGCGTGCCTCAAGAACTATTCACTCGAAAATTCAAGGAATGCTAGATTCCAAGAATCTCCTTCTTTCGGGGTTTTAATCGAAAAAAGATGTTGAGAAAGCGTTTGAGAAAATCAAAAGATTGAGTGAATAACAACTCAAGAGCGTGCCTCGAGAACTATTCACTCGAAGATCCAAGGAATGCTAGATTCCAAGGATCTCCTTCTTTTGGAGTTTGATCGAGAAAATGTTTTAAAAAAATGATTTGAAGCGAAAATGAAATAGTCTCGACTAAATTGTCATCTATCAATAATTTGATCGATAATAATTATTAAAGTCATCATTGACTAAAGAATAAGAAGAAGAAAAAAAAAGTGGATAAAAAACGAAAATGAAAGTTTGGAAAAAAATTGGTCTCGGGTTTGTTATTATTTGTCAATAATTTGACAAACTATAACTCGGGGTATCGTCATCGACCGCGACAAGGAAAATGGGACAAAAATCCCAATAGCAAATAGAAATAAGATCTAACTTCTAAAAAAATAAAATCTTCTAAGATTAGAAATATTATACATATAAGAACTATACATATATATTTTAAAATAACTAAAATGTAAACATAATATGTTATTCAAATCTTAAAATTAGAGAAGCATATTAACAAACCTAATTAACAAATAATATATAACAAGAAGAAAAAGTGAGTGCTTTGAAGTGAGTGAGAATCATATGGGCCTCAAAAGCCCATCATCTCACCAAAAACGGTTAAAACAAAAGAAAAAAAGAAAAGCCAGATCAAGCAGACCGTAGAAGCCCATCGTCCAATTCAATGCATCCACACAGCCATCAAATACTTAAAACAAGAAAAACCCAATAAATTAAAATGAAGATCAACATGGCTCACACCCATTCAACACAAATGAGGAACAAAAACTTTAGAAACAAAACGTATGCAACCCGCTCGCAAGCACCAAATCGCGGCCTAGCAATACCACAACTACAGGTAACTTCAAACCTTTTCGTGGTAGAAAAAACTTAAGGATGCTTGAAATCTTCGTCTTGTGTATGGTTTTCAATCACCTCGGTTTCGCATTGCTTCGAAGTCTCTCTTCGTCTCAAATTCCATTTTTTGGTTCTGTTTTGACATAAATTTCTGGTTAAAAATAGGTTGAAGTTGAGGGTTCTAAGTGGGTTGTGATAACAGAAGAGGGGTTGTTGTGGGTTTCGTTTAGGGTTCACGGTGATAGAAGGGGGAAGGTCAAGTGAAGGATTTATGGTTTTGGAGAAACTGATGAAGGTCGAAGAAGGGGCTCGGTTTTGGTTTGAAAGAAGGTTCAGTGAAGATTCCAAAAGAGAGGTATTTTTGAAGTCTAAAGGTTGAAACAAGTGAAGAAACGAAAGGGATTTGAGATGTGGATTTCGAGTTTTAAGATGAATTTGATAATGGTTCGTGGCAAGCTTTTTGGGAGAGAAGAAGTAGTTTTATTCGAGTTGGCTGAGAAATAGAAAGGGTGAAGGTCAGAAGTTTGTGGTTCCTGCTGTGGGTGAAGGATTAAAGAGTAAGGGAGGCTTTTGATTTGAAGGAGAGTTCATGCGAGGTCACAATTTTGCTGTTTAGTTGGGCGCAGCTTCATGAAAGCGAGTGAAAAAGGGTTTTGTAGGGGTTCTGTCTTGAAAAGAATTTGAAAGGTATTGTTGTTGGGTTAAATGAAGGGTTTTATTGATGAAGATTTGAGGGGTTTGGTGAAGGTTAGGAGAAAAAATGGAAGAAGTTGAAGAAATTTAATGGTTCAGGATGTGAGGAATGGATTGGTTATGGTAAATGAAGAGATGTGAAGTTTTATTTCAGGTTTGAAGAGGTTTTGATTTGAAATGTTGAAGAGGAAGAACTGAAGATTGTTCAACCAAATCAAGAGAAAAGTGGGCCGGGATTTGTTAGGTGGAGATTGGAAGGTAATGAGGGATCTTTTTTTCTCCCCCCTTGAAATGAATGAAGTCCTACTTTATATGAGGAGGTCATGGCATTTTGGGGAGATAAATTGTGAAAAGGATTCTTGCCATCAATTGTACGTCTGTTGGAATCATGGTTGAGTGAATTACAGTTTTTTTATTCTGTCTTGTACAAAAAGTTGTGGTGTCCTCACTCTTATTTTATGGCAAATTGTTGGTGTGCTACTTCTGTAGTGCCAATTTGTGGTGAATATCCTCTTGGTGATGTTTGTGTGGGGTCTGTGGTTTTCTTTGTACAAGACGTGGCCACTCTTGAAATTTTTGCAGCAGGTTGTTCACTCTTCATTGTGGTGGGGACTGTGAAACAGTTATTTGCAGGTGGTTGTGAGGTACGTAGTACACAGGTATTGTATCCTTTGCATGAGTGGATGTTTGAGGAGTCGCTCTTGTCCTCTTGCAGCTGAGTGTGGTTTTAAAAAGATTGTGAGGTTGCAATTGTTTTTTCATTCCAAATTCGTTGTGCTTCCATTTTATCGAATGAGCTGTGGCATGTTTTGGTGATACGACCCGGGGTTGTATTGCGAGTGGATGTACCAGATTTGGAGTGGCCTTTTGTACGAAATTGTGTGTCTGGTACCTGCTTTTGTCATTATTTGTTTTTTCCACTTTGTTTGCAGGTGAGCCTTTTATTTTTCTCCTACTAAAGCTTGCTGTTGGAATCATGGATGTGGCTCAAAACTTGATCCTGGCTGTTTGGAGAGGTGGGCCATGTGAGGTATATTTTAAGAATAAAGCCATGGTCTATTGTTATCTTTTATTGCAGGTGATATGGATACCATACTTCGCGTTGGGTTGCGGGAATTTTGGACTGTGGTTGCAGGAAAATAACGGGTGCGTGACGGTTCGAGGGGTCTCTTTTCAAAACAAAAAACGCAGCTGGCAACATAATTTCTCCTCATGAATTTCTTGGACGGCTCATGACAGACGTTGGTGGGCTATGCTTCCTGAATTTTGTCATGTTGCATAACAAACTTTGGGACTTTGCAGGTGTCTCAACTTAAGAAACCTTCAGCTTATCACAAAGAACCTATGGGCTTCTTATTTTTTTGAATTTCTGATAATTTCCACATGTTGTAAAAACCTTTGAGCGACTTTGTTTTATTATTCTTAATATGACTTTTAGAACAATGTGAATGGATTTAATAAAATCTGAATGGGCCTTCAATATATGAATTTTGATCATACTTAAATTGAGAGCTTTTGGCTTTGTACAAACTTTTGAATCCTTAAGTCATGAGCTTTTATCATAAGACCATGTATACTTCTTGGATAATGGGTCTTGAAGCAATACTATTAATTACACCCCATTTTAAACTTAAATCACACTTGAAAGAAGATAACCCTTGAAAATGATTACAATGTGACTAGTAAAATCAAAATACAAGTGTTTAGTTCAATGTCTCATGAGCCAATTTCCTCTCCTCTAAATTCTTATTTTGAAATGAAACTTCGAAATTAACCACGAATCCAATCTGCAGTTCGAATGAATTAAAACCTGGTCCACCAACGAATCAATGCACTCTGACCTTTGATTTTGAAATAGACTCCCCCTTTTTTTTTGTACTCATGTAGAGATTTTTGTAATTCATACATATTTTCCAATTTTTCTTGTAGAATTACAAATGGCTTTTGAATGGGCTTTGAATGGTAAATGGACCTCAACTTGTATCAATATTTTTTGTTGCATCTCTTATGATTATATTCAAATTTCTCAACAATAGCTTTTGAATAGACTTTCCTTATTTGAAACACATATCCCCAATTGATCTTTAAACACGCGTCATTTGGATCGATACTCCCCCCCAGAGTTGTGCCTGAAACAAATATTTGTCTGACTGACCAATTAAGCCATAATCATTAAAATTCAGTCCATACCATACACCTGACTTCAATCTTTATCGGTTAGACTCAATTCAAGTTAACCTTATGATATTCAAGCAACACCAACATATTCTTTGATTTTTCTGAATAATGCAAGCGAGTGAATATACACAATGGAGGTTGTACAAGGGTAGGACAAATTTGGGGTATGACAGTATGATTCAGTAGGTTTGGGTTGCTCTGGTTGAGGGTTAGGTTGTGGATTGGAAGGTATAGATTTTGGTGGTTCATAGGGTTAGATAGTTTCCGGTTCTTGTTCTTGTTGTTGTTTTGGTTGTTGTTCTGATTGTTTAGATTTTTCAGAGGTTAGTGGTTCAGATGATTGTTGTGACGTAGGGGATATAGGTTTAGTAGGAACAGAATCAGTTGGAATTTGTGATTCAGAAACTTTTTGTTGTTCAGGTTGATCAGATGTAATGGGTTTTGTTGGTGGTTCAGAGGAATGAGATGGAATAGAAGTGGTTTGAGTTTGAGAAGGAGGGGGTTCAGGAATAGAGCTAACTGTTGATAATTCTACAGCAATTTCAGAAATAGTAGGTAAGGATTTTTTAGTACCTCTTATCTTGATGCGTTTGATAGGTGCAGAAGGAGCTTCTCCAGAAGCTTTTCTTTTCTTCTTCTTCTGAGGCTCTTCAAAAGTTTTCTGCTTCTTCTGAGGTTCTTCAGAAGTTTCTTCCTTCTTCTGAGGTTCTTCATAAGTTTTCTACTTCTTTTGAGGTGAGCTTGCAACTTCTTCTTCTCCTAACTCTTGTCTTCTCTGCCTCTTATGTTCTACATATAGATCTGGCATTGGTTCACGGTTTAGAAATCCTTCTGGAAGTGGAATTCCTTGTTCCATACATGATCCAACAAATTTGATTAGAACTTCCTTTGGTTCTTCTGCATAAAATGTTGGGAAGTTTTCTACCAGAATTCTTTGTTTGCTTACTGCTTCTGTGTGTAGTTTGTCAGGAGCAGAAGTAAGTTCATCAATAACTTTCAGCCTCTGTAAACTTTTAGCGTTCACAAATTTTCCCAGAATGGATGTAAGTTCCTCTTTCAATCCAGCCACATGCAGATGCTCCACCAGACCATTCTCTGTCAGAATGTCTGAAATCAACCGTCCACAAGGGATCCAATTTCTACCCTTTGTATGTTTTGTCTTCATGTCTTTTCTAGATGCCTTGACATGATTCCAAAGATGAGAGAAGAGCAGATGAGGTAGATCTACCTTTGTGCTCTGACTGAGGCAGAACATGAAGTAAAGTTTATCATTGTTGACAGAATCTGGTGAATTTGTAGACTTTCTGTGGTAAATGCAACCCATGAAGATTTTAGCCCAGATCTTATAATTGGGTTTCAGATCTTTAAACTTGTTAGAGGGTTCTCCAGAAGCAATCACCTCTTCATACACAGCATTCATGTTGACACGTCCAGTCAGATGAGAAATTCCATCAGTTTCCATATATCCAATGAGTTTTCTTATAAGATCTTCTGTAATCACTATTTCTTTTCCCAGAACAGATGACACTATGAACTTGGGATAAGCATGAGCATGAATCCATAACTCTTTCACTAATAATGGATAAACTGGCCCAAACAGTCTATCAAAGTACTTTGTCCATCCTTGAGCATCAATGATGGAACGCAGATTAAATCCATTTGCAGCCAGAGAAGCAAAATCCACCAAAGATTCACATAACACTTCCAGTTTCTCAATAGGTGTGAGATTCATTCTAAAAGGTTCCTTGAAAGGAACTGCACCCAGATTGGAAGAAGATATAGCTGCCATTGTTTATTGAAACTGTGTTGAGGTTGAAGATGAAGTAGCCATTGATGAAGATGTTAAAGGTTTAGGGTTACGAGCAGATTTGGGTTTTGGGTTTAGATGAAGACATAAGAGCAAGAAAAAATGCATATAAGTGTTTGTGAGAGTGAAAAGTGTGAAATGTTGAGATTTATGGAATTTATAAAGAAAATTAGGGCACACATTTAGCACGTTCTTATTTAACATTTAATGGCATTTAATGAAAAGAATATAATCATTTCAAAGCAATAAATGATTCTGACAATTGGGGGGAAAACGAGAAACCAACTATTCAAACGCTACCTCAAATGTCTCTTCAGTATTGTGCATGCCATCTTTTCAGATTCAGAGTGACACGTGTTTGCTTGCATGGGCTTCTGAAATCTCTTTGAGAAGTGAAACGTTAGCCAACGTTTATATCCTCTGAGACTTATTAGTTCAGATACACACATAAATAATAATTCAAGAGATTAAATAAATGATAGATGAAATACTTCAGAGTTTTAAACATTTTGCATCTGAGAAATTTGCTTCTGATAAATATTATTCTGGACAAAATTCCATACCAATATTTTTCAGAATAAACTTAAACCTATCTTCAGCAAGGGGTTTTGTGAAAATATCAGCCCATTGATGATCTGTCTCAACAAAGTCTAATTTTATAATACCCTTCTGAGCATAGTCTCTGATGAAGTGATGTTTAATTTCTATATGCTTAGATTTAGAGTGTAAAATTGGATTTTTAGATAAGCATATAGCATAAGTATTATCACAGAATATAGAAATATTACTCTCAAAGATCTGATAGTCTTCTAGCTGACTTTTCATCTAGAGCATCTGCATGCTACATCCAGCAGCAGTAATATATTCTGCTTCTGTAGTTGATAGAGCAATTGTAGGTTGTTTCTTGCTGTACCAGGAGATTAAATTTCTTCCCAGAAATTGACAACTTCCAGAAGTACTTTTTCTTTCAACTCTGTCTCCAGCGTAATCAGCATCCTAGAATCCAACTAGTTTAAACTCATCAAATTTTCTGTAACACAAACCCACATTAGAAGTACCTTTCAGATACCTTAGAATCCTCTTAACAACTGTTAAGTGTGATTCTCTAGGATCTGATTGGAATCTAGCACACAAGCATACACTGAATAAAATGCCAGGTCTAGAAGCAGTTAAGTAGAGAAGAGATCCAATCATACCTCTGTAGAGTTTCTGATCTACTTTCTTACTTACCTCTTCCTTACCAAGAGTATTTGTTGGATGCATAGGAGTCTTTGCCATCTTACTATCATTCATGTTGAACTTCTTCAGAAGCTCTTTTAAATATTTGGTCTGATGAATGTAAGTGTAATCTGTAGTCTGGTTGACTTGAATTCCCAGAAAGAATCTCAATTCTCCCATCATGCTCATCTCAAATTCAGCCTGCATACATTTAGCAAACTCCTTTCCCAGCATAACATTGGTAGATCCAAATATAATATCATCTACATATATTTGACAAATTAACAGATATTTCTTAAATGTTTTACAGAAGAGAGTTGTGTCCACTTTGCCTCTGATAAAATTTTTCTCCAGAAGAAAATTACTTAATCTCTCATACTAAGCTCTGGGAGCTTGTTTTAAACCCTAAAGAGATTTCTTAAGTTTAAAAACATGTTATGGAAATTTATCACTTTCAAAACCAGGAGGTTGGTGAACATAAATTTCCTCTTCTATAATTCCATTTAAGAAGGCACTCTTAACATCCATCTGATATAGAGTGATGTTATTTTGTGCAGCAAAGGAAATGAGTAAACGAATAGTCTCTAACCTGGCCACAGGAGCATAAGCCTCTATGTAATCAATTCCTTCTTGCCGGCAATAACCTTGAGCAACAAGCCTTGCTTTGTTTCTTTCAACTTCTCCTTTTTCATTCAACTTGTTTCTGAAGACCCATTTAGTTCCAATTATATTGAATCCTTTTGGTTTTGGAACCAAATCCCAAACGTCATTTCTTGTGAACTGATTGAGCTCTTCTTGCATGGTAATTATCCAGTCATTGTCTTGCAGAGCTTCATCCACAGAAGTTGGTTCAATAACTGACACCAAACAAAATAATGACGCTTTAGATGATCTGAGGTAGGATCTTGTTCTTATAGGGTCATCCTTCTTTCCAATGATCACATCGTCTGGGTGAGAGGCCTTGATTCTGGAAGATGATCCTCTAACATTTGATTCTTCAGAAATATTCAAGTTGTTCATTTGAGAAGCCAAAGAAGTTGCATCTGGCGTTGCTTCTGGTTCCTTCACCTGAACCTTTTTTGCCTCTGAGCCTTCAGAGTCTGTGAGAATTACTTCTCTATCTGCAGAACTTTCAAACTGCTTTGGCTTTTGAATGCCAAGCTTATCATCAAATCTAACATGTATAGATTCTTCCACAATCTGTGTTTCAGTATTGTATACTCTGTAGCCTTTAAAGCGTTCAGAATAGCCAAGCATGAAACACTTTTGTGCTATAGAATCAAACTTGTTTAGATTCTCTTTAGTGTTCAACATATAACATACATCCAAAAGGATGAAAATAAGAAATGTTGGGTTTTCTGTTCCTTCACAATTCATAGGGAGTCTTCTCCAAAAGAGGTCTTAAAGACACTCTGTTATGAATATAACAAGTTGTGTTTATTGCTTCTGCCCAAAAATGCTTTTCCAGATTTGCCTCATTGATCATGGTTCTGGCAATTTCTTGCAAAGTTCTATTTTTCCTCTTTACAACTCCATTCTGTTGTGGAGTTCTAGGGCAGGAGAAATCATGAGCAATGCCATTTTCATTAAAAAAAATTTCAAAATATTTGTTTTCAAATTCGCTTCCATGATCACTTCTGACTTTAACAATTTTAAAATCTTTTTCATTATGGACTTGTTTGCAGAAGTCAAAGAACACAGAATGTGACTCATCCTTGTGTTTTAGGAATTTCACCCATGTCCATCTGCTATAGTCATCAACAATGACTAATCCATACTTCTTGCCTCTGATGGATGCAGTTTTCACTGGTCCAAACAGATCAATGTGAAGTAACTCTAATGGTCTTGAAGTTGAAACAACATTTTTAGTTTTAGAAGAAGATTTTGAAAATTTTCATTTTTGACATTGTTCACAAAGAGCATCTGAGTTGAACTTCAACTTAGGAAGTCCTCTGACCAGATTGAGTTTATTAATCTGAGATATACGTCTCATATTAACATGCCCCAATCTTCTGTGCCAGACCCATTGCTCATCATTAACAGACATAAGGCATTTTACATTTTGAACCTTAAGTTCTGAAAGATTGATTTTGTAAATGTTGTTCTTCCTCTTTCCATTAAATAGGATTGAGCCATCCTTCTGACTAACAGCTGTCGCTTGCGCGAAAATAAGGTGCCGGCATGACAGAAGAGTCGCCACCTTTCGTTATTTATCCCTAAGAGCGGGAAAGGAAACAATCGGAAAAACCTGACGAAAAAGGGTAAGACAAGGTCATCGCAACCATTGTCTGGGTTCGGGAGTCGGTTATGCAAGGGGAAGGTATTAGCACCCCTCACGTCCGTCGTACTCGACGGGATCCTCGCTTGTTTGTTTACTTGGATGGGTTGGTTATAATCTATCTACCTATCAAGGCTGGCTGAAAAAGAAAAGAAAAATGACTCGGCAAAGCGTCGCACTTTATGCCTACGTATTCCCATCAGAGAATGAGAAATCAGAGTCAACGTAGTTCGGCTAACTGCGGGGGAAGATGGGGAAGGTTGCTCGCTAGGATATCGCATCCTATGCCTACGTACTTTCATCTGGTATGAAAGATCAGAGCAAACATAGTTCGGGAAACTACGGGTTATCTCCTAAAAGAAGTGTTTTTTATTGCATTTGCGATTTCAACCGCACTAGAGACTATGACCTGAGAGTGAATGCGTCGCATGTCACCCAAAGGGTACCATACTAAACATCCATCCTCAGATGGCTTAAGGCTCGTAACGTACGAAAGAAATCATTCATGATTACTGTATCTTAAACTGCTTCGAGATGAGAAGAAAACAGGCCCAACTAGGAGGGAGACTATCAAGTCCTACTGTTGTCATGCCATGGATTCATCCTATGGTTGAGGTTTGAACAGGGAAATCCTAGACGTTGTCATGCATAGGTTTCAACCTAAAAGTCTATCATCAAATCCTCATCAGAGGAAATGAGAGTCCTAAGGGATCATGTCAATGATACACCAAAACAGACAAAAGCATCAGCTTTAACAGTAAAATGCATGCAATGCAAGTGAGGGAGGAAATGTGTGTGGGGCTTCAGCCTCCACAAGCTCGTCTCGACCTCAAGCCAGTCATGAAATAACAGTAATCATACTGAAAGGTAAACAACATGCTATCAAGCAATGAACAGATAAAAGAAATGAAGTGCCATCAGGCAAACCAAACATGCTTGAGGAAGGATCATCTACTCTCTAATCTTAACCCTAACACAGAATCTGAATCAAATCTAAGCAAAGCCCTAAAGCAAAACCTAACCAAAAGAAATCAATCCCAGTCTTCAAGCTTCAGAACAAGCTTACCAAAGAAAGGGAGCTAAGTAAGCAGACTCATAGTGTCTTCCTCAGGAAAGCACTAGGAGGTGTATACTCAGGAGTTATATCCTATGTAGCTCAACCACTGTGATCAGTTTACATTCCTCCTCAGGAGAAATTAAACTCACAAGCAGGCTCCAACATCACTGGATATTTAGGAAATCCTATCTGAACTAGTGGAACTAAGTGAACAGACTCATAGGACCTTCCTCAGGAAAGTACTAGGAGGCTTCCACTTAGGAATTGTATCCCATGTGGCTCAACAACATGTGATCAGTTTACATTCCTCCTCAGGAGAAATTAAACTCACAAGTTGGCTCCTACATCATTGGATACTTAAGAAATCCTAGATAAACTAATGGAACTAAGTGAATAGACCCATAGGACCTTCCTCAGGAAAGTACTAGGAGGCTTCCACTTAGGAATTGTATCCCATGTGGCTCAACAACTGTGATCAGTTTACATTCCTCCTCAGGAGAAATTAAACTCACAAGTTGGCTCCAACATCATTGGATACTTGAGAAAGGGGTGAGAAGAAAGAATGAAAGTCATTCATAGTGCCTTCCTCAGGAAAGTACCATGAACTTCCCTCAAACTTCAGGATCTCAAACCTCACAAACAGGGGACAAGCCAAGCTCTGGGTCTCTGAGTCTTGATCTACAATCTTCTCTCCATCATGCTCTTCAACAAGATCTTCAAGACAACACAAGCCCCACAACAAATTCCCCAAAATAAACCCCAGAGATGAACAGATAACCACAGAACAGACAAAATCATCAGGCAACTTTAGAAAATACCTAAAAATACTAAACCAATGGGGAAAAATCTATCAATTATTCACAAGGGTCTACAACATCCACCCATAACATCCACATATTCCCCTACCCAAAAATCAAGACAAAACTATCTAAAGAAAATGAATTTCCTCACCTATGCACAACCTAAACCCTAATTATGATACCCTAATGCTAACCTGATTAAACTAATCAAATTTTAATCTAAAAATCAATAATTAAATCCTATGGGAAACTATGATTCAATATCTAATCACACCAAAAAGAATGAGTTAAAACTCCTAAGGGAAAGTCCTAAAAGAAATTCTACAAAATCATGTACAAAATTAATCCTATTTTAAAAGCTATTTAAAAGAAAAATCTATTAAAAATATGAAAAGAAAATAAAATGGAAATTTTATTTATTTATATTTTTAGACAAATTCATTAACCTATAGAAAAAACAAGAATTAAAAAAATATTTAATTTTCTATTTTTTGTGAATTTTATAAAGTGCAAGAAAATTAAATGGACTTAAAAAAATAAAAGAATTGAATAAAGGGGAGGGGGGTGAAAACAGCAAGGCAGGTTAGTTGTTATTTGATGGGCTGGATCAGGGGGGGGGGTGCGCGTAGCAAGAGAACACATTAAGCCCAGACGCGCTTCATTAAACCAAACGGCAGCGTTTAGCTGTTTTAAATTTCCCTCCGTTTTTGTTAATTAATCTGGGCCGTTAGATGAGATGATTTGGTCAAATTCCTGGGACCAATCCAACGATGGACAGCCATCGTCCCCAAAATGCATTAGGGTTTTCAGACGCAGCTTCCATGCATGCTTTTTCTCCTTGCTCGTTCTCCCTCCACACTCAATGAAAGTTAATAATTCCAAAAGGGAAAATGGACTACTGATTACAGGGAACAAAACTATACGCGTAGTTTTCATTAATTCTCCTTGAATCATTCAAACAGAAAACTTCAAAGCTCGGGTACCACCTATTTCACTGAGATCAATTCCTCTAAAACTTAAAATTAATGATGCATTCATGTTCTTTATGTTATGCTTATCACAATGAGCTATCAATCGTGCCTTGAAACCTAATATCCAGCCTGTTCTCAATCATAACAGATTCTTGCACCTGCCATCAATCCTCACAAAACCCTCTGAAACTCTAGGGAAATAAACAACTATCCTAGCATGTTCATTCTATATCTACAAGCCAGTTAGAAAGCATATAAATTAGGAGATATATGGGGAAGAAAGAACCTGTTGAATGGTGATGGTGAGTGGTGCTATGAGTAGTTGCAGAGCTTGCAATTGATGCCAAACACTCCTCTAATGGAGAGGATCTTTCTGTTTGCAAAAGCTTTGAAGAAGAAAGCTTGTAATGGAAGAAATCGTGTGTTGCTTGATCTTGAAGGAAGCTCTTCAATGGCAATGTCTCTCTCACTATCTCCACTGATTTCTCTCTTCTTGACCAACCTCATACTCATCATGATTCATTCTTCTTATAATGATCAATATAAGCTCCTGGATCCTTCTAGAATGAGCTAGAAAAGTCTTGATTTTCTCATGTGATGATAAGTTGAAAATCCCATGTATCATGCCTTATGCCTTGTAATTTTGTGCCAAAATACCTCTACATGAGATATTGAGAAGATATGTGTGAAAAACAAGCTCACCTTAGGCTTATGTTGAGTTTTGCAAGGGTGCCTTAATATGCAAGTTTCAATATTACAAAGCATGTCCCATTTTAAAGCCTCAAATGAAAATTCTATTTAAACCAATGTTCTCAAAATGATGTTTCCAATCAAAATGATATATTGGATGACCTATTTTGGATTTGTGGATCTTCCAAACCAATTTTCAAATTCAACTTTTCAAACTTATAAGCCATTTTTAGTTCATTTTTAACCAATCATGCAAATCCATGCTATGCGCTTCTCCAACAATTCATGACCTTCTTTCTAGACTTAAAATCACATTTTGAACAACTTTCATGTTTTGAGTTTTTCCATTTGAGGCATGGAA
The DNA here is from genome assembly GCA_963859935.3 of Lathyrus sativus. Taxonomy (NCBI): domain Eukaryota; kingdom Viridiplantae; phylum Streptophyta; class Magnoliopsida; order Fabales; family Fabaceae; genus Lathyrus; species Lathyrus sativus. The sequence goes on along the minus strand of OZ012737.1, from coordinate 401,524,698 downwards.
ATAGGAGATATGGCCTTTGCTTAAAATGACCTATAACTGACAAATGACCAAAATACCCCTGTCTTGTTCAAACCATAAGTTGAGTTCTACAAATCCTATCAAGGACTTCTACCACTCAAATTAAAGCTAAGAAGATGCTATACAACATTCATGTTGTAGGGAAGATGAGATATCAATCACATCTTGAGCTAAAACTGCCTGGAAGATAGGGATCAAATTAGGGTTTTTTTCACTGCCAATCCTCAGAAACCCTAACTTGAAACTTCTCAAACTCCTCAATCATGATGAGTTGGTCTAGGAATCATATTTATAACATCTCTATGCATCATTCCATGATCTCATGGCTCTTGGATTAGGTCTCAACCTTCTCCAAATTTTCAGTTATCCTAGGGTTGACCCAGTCAAAACCCTAATTCTACCATTCATGGTTGAATCTTCTGAATTTTTGCACAATGACCTCTCTGGGCTTCATGATGGCTATCAAGACATCTCATAGGCTTTCTCAAAACATCAAGTTCATTCTCAAAGTCTCAGAATCATCTGAGGAGCACCCACAACTCTCAAGCTATGAAGCACACAACCCTGGTTTCAACCCACTCCTCTGAGGATCTCTTGAACTTTCTGATGAAGGTATCAACTTTCAAACACTCAATGAATAAATAATTGTTGGTCAAATTTTGGGGTGCAACAGCTGCCCCTATTCAAACGGCTTGAACCTGACTGGGTGAGAAGCGAACGGCTCTCAACCAATCAAGGTACGAGACGGTTGAATATCGGTAAACCCGAAAATTTGCCAACTGCACGAGCACACGACACTCTGCGGGGAACAAACCTTTGAATACTGCAATACTAGCCGCGCGACAACTAGCTGGAGCAATATCGATCTGACGTCGCCGTCAGTTATCCCCATCAACTTCTTCTGACATTGCCTTCAGACAACCACAACACCCAACATCGCCACTGGAGGACTGAATCTGACATCGTCGTCGGAAACACACATCACTTGGAGACACTGGACATCGTCGTCGTACAAACATCATCTCTACTGGGGATTTAAAGAGTCTGACCTCGCCGTCAAACAAATATTCAACCTCGCCGTCGAACAAACCTGATCTGACCTCGCCGTCAAATCCAAGCGTTCAACCTCGCCGTCGAACAAACATCCAACCTTGCCGCCGGACAAATGATGATCTGACCTCGCCGTCAAATCCAAACGTTCAACCTCGCCGTCAAACAAACATCCAACCTCGCCGCCGGACAAATGATGATCTGACCTCTCCGTCAAATCCAAACGTTCAACCTCGTCGTCGAACAAACATCCAACCTCGCCGCCGGACAAATGATGATCTAACCTCGCCGCCAAATCCAAACGTTCAACCTCGCCGTCGAACAAGCATCCAACCTCGCCGCCGGACAAATGATGATCTAACCTCGCCGTCAAATCCAAACGTTCGACCTCGCCGTCGAACAAGCATCCAACCTCGTCGCCGGACAAATGATGATCTGACCTCGCCGTCAAATCCAAACGTTCGACCTCGCCGTCGAACAAACATCCAACCTCGCCGCTGGACAAATGATGATCTGACCTCGCCGTCAAATCCAAACGTTCAACCTCGCCGTCGAACAAACATCCAACCTCGCCGCCGGACCAAATACAACCCTGAACAACTCTGACCTGGGGTGCACCCCTGGTAAATGGAACAAAAGGTACACTTGCGTATTTGAAACTACTCCGCTGGGAATGAGAGACTTAACCGAGCACACTCTGATCTAGGGTTCACCCTCAGAACCATAACGAACATCGGAATACTGCTGCACACTGCCCGCCGTAGAACTTCAACATTAAAGATATATGAAACCCTGGCCCCTGGCCACTCCAGATCCGCTGGAAAAAATATTCAAGTATTTCTGAATATGAATGAAACCCTGGCCCCTGGCAACTCCAGATCCGCTGGAGAATCTTCAAGTTCTTCTGAAGAAAGATGAAACCTTGCCCGTCGGCTATTCCAGCTTCAGCTAGAAACAACATCCTTGGCCTTCAAGGATGTAAACTTTGCCCGTCGGCAACTCTGCAGGAGGTATCTTCGACTTCAGTCTAAAGAAATGGTCCTTGGCCTTCAAGGATACATGGATATGCCTTCAGGCAACTCCACCTCTGCTATAGAGCATCCGTGACTTCAGTCAGGGATATACTTCGGCCTTCAGTCCGAAAAATGAATCCTAGGTCATTCATGACCTTGGGGATAACCTTGCCCTCAGGCACCTTCGCTTCAGCTTGGGAAATCTATGACTTCAGTCAAAGAAATGGTATCCTGAGCCATTCATGACTCTACGGGGATTCAAACACTTTGCCTTCAGGCAAAGCTCCGCTTCAGCTGGAGAAACATCTTCGACTTCAGTCAGAAGAAAAACTATCCACTTGATCGCAATCAATCATCACCTCAGGACAACTGACTTGGTCTTCAGACCAACACGGATCATCCTGAATACAAAATTTGGAACCTTGTCTTCAGCCACACGTTGATTCATCAACAAGGAAATCTGAACTCACAGGAATCTTCTGATACCGCCCTCAGGCATTTACGAAGTCAATCTTCAGATTAGACATCAATGTTGGAGCAGACATATCACGCTGCTAAGGACTTCAAGAATCATCTTGAACAAACAAATCCGTCGGGCACCTTCAAGAATCATCCTGAACCGATAACCCTTCTGGAGACTTTATTCTGCTGGGTATTCCAGGAATCCTCTTGGGCAACTCTTGCTGGGGACGCTACTGGGGAGCTCAAGAATCGTCTTAAGCAAACAACTCGGGAAACTGCGCTGAGGTCTTAAGAATCATCTTAAGCAAACGGCCCCGCTGAGGAATTCGAGAATCGTCTTGAACTGAAGACTTCGCTGGGGATCTCAAAAATCATCTTGAGCGAGCGACTGTGGGGATTACACCGGGGTCGTAAGAATCATCTTAAGAAAACGACCTCGTTGGAGAGAATATCAGGAATCATCCTGAGCAACCGACCCTTTGGTGGAACACCTGTAAGGCAAGAATAATAATGACCTAGATCATGCTTATGATGCATATGCTTCTGCGCTATGCCCCACACGGTGGGAATGATATGCGTTTATGCTAAATGCTATGCAATCATGCACAATGCTATGCAATCCCGTCAGCAAAATAAACGCCGAAGGGGAATTCTCCTGTCAAGGAGAAAGAACTACTCAGATAGAGGAATCATCCTGCTGGGGAGAACGTGGACACGCCAATATCAATTGGACTCTGTCTGGGGAAATGATCTTCCATTGACTACTGCAGGGGAAAACAACTTCAGCTGACTGCTGCAGGGGAACGAAGCTCTACGAGAACCTGGACTTGCTGATATCAATCGCGAGAATGAACTGCGCGGCCGTCCCGGCTACTCTTTTGGGGATAACCACTCTGTGGGGAAACAACTTCAGCTGCTCCACACTCCACTGGGGAAACTCAATCATGATCTGATCAACTTCCAAGGACTCGGCTCTCTTGGACATCTGCAAACTCGGCTGAGGAAGGAGGGATCATTCTGCTTCGCTGGAGAGAGTGCGACTCTGGGGAAATACAGTATCAGTTGTTCAATGCTCTGCTAGGAAAACCACTCACGGTCTCACCTGCTTCCAAGGATTCTGCTTTTCTGCGGACTCAGCCGGGGAGAGAAATCATTCTACTTCACTGGAGAGTACGACTCTGGTGCGGAATTTTAATTTCGCTGGGGAAGAGAGAATCATCTGACTTCGGGGGAGAGTACAACTCTGCAGAGGAATACAACATCAGCTGTTCCAGCACTCTACTGGGGAAGAGGGAATCATCCAACTTCAGGAGAGAGCATGACTCTGGTGGGGAATCTCAATTCCGCTGGAGACCTCAGTCTGGCACCATCAGTTACCGCATACTTCGATATACGAACAATTTCCTACGACACCTGCACTTGTGACCCGGTGCTGGGGGGAGACACCTGCTTCGGCGACTTTACTGGGGAAAACACGAGCTTCGGCACCCGAACATTTCTATGAAATCTGCACTTGTAACCCGGTGCTGGGGAAACGAGCTTCGGCTCTTGACTCAGCTGATGAGGTGACGTTCCTTCAGGATGCGTCTGCTTGGGGAAGAGAATCATCTCTACCTGGGGAAGACATATCAATGCTCACCATCTTGCGTTCAGATTCTGCGGAGGAGAGACTACTGAACTCTGCTGGAGAAGGAGGACTCGCCCCGCTTCGGGGATGCGCACGGCACATCTTCTGGAAGGTGCTACACCTGCAACAACACAAACAAACAGACAAGATACCCTCCTCAAAGGGGCCTATCCAGGTTATTATCTCGTGACAAATTAATTGTTTCAACAATCAATGGGCCTAGGCCCGTAAGTTTATGTATGCGCATTTTATTAAAAACATCGGCGTTTTCGTTCGCAAACAAAACAGATAAATGCTAAACAGACAAGCAGAATTGCTGAATAATGTGCATTTTATTGATGGTGAACCCCTGAATGGGCAAAAATGTTTTACAACAGAGGCAAGCTCCTGGGATGAGGAAGCCGCGCAAAAAATAAAACATAAATATATATCAGTATATACAAATGTTGGCAACGAGGCGTAGACGAACACCATGAGTTGATCCCTCTAAGACCCACTCGACTTCAATACTTCTCCGACGCTTCAGCTTCGGAAGAGGTTGACTCAGATAAACGGCCCCCAGGTCCTCCGAACCACTAAACAATGAAAGTCCACACGCGGAACGCAGTCATTTGCTTATTCAAATCCCTAACTTTTGCATGAACCGCCCTTTACGGGTTTTCAGTTCACCGGGATACCCTTTTTTCCCGAAGCCGCCCAGTGTAGGTTTTCGACTTCGCGGGTGTACATTTTTTTCAATATATCCCTAATTTTTGCCCGAACCTTTCATTCTGTTTTTGGTTCTCCAGGATGCCCCTTTTTTGCCTGGACTCTTTCTTTTTTTGTCCAACGGGTCTCTTTCAAGCAAAGTATTTTTTAACTGCGTCCGCGTTTACCGGGGATGCAAAATCTTCACCATCCATCGTGGATAACAACAAAGCTCCTCCCGAGAAGACCTTGCTGACGACATACGACCCTTCGTAATTCGGAGTCCATTTGCCCCGGTGATCGGAGTGTGGCGGAAGAATCTTCTTCAGGACGAGATCACCCGTCTGAAAGCTTCTAGGACGCACCTTCTTATCATAAGCTTTCTTCATTCGGCTTTGGTACAGGCGACCAAATGCAATTGATGCTAACCTCTTCTCGTCCATCAGGCTGAGTTGGTTCAAGCGATTCGTAATCCATTCTGCCTCGTCGAGTTTCACATCCACCAAAACTCGCAAAGAAGGAATCTCCACTTCTAACGGTAGGACAGCTTCCATACCGTACACCAAGGAGAAAGGAGTTGCCCCGGTCGACGTACGCACTGTCGTACGATAACCGTGCAGGGCAAACGGCAACATCTCGTGCCAATCTTTGTATGTCACAACCATCTTCTGAACAATCTTCTTGATGTTCTTGTTGGCCGCTTCAACAGCGCCATTCATCTTCGGCCGGTAAGGAGATGAGTTGTGGTGTTCAATCTTGATGCTCTGGCACAGCTCCTTCATCATCTTGTTATTCAAATTCGAACCATTATCAGTAATGATCCGCTCGGGAATTCCATAGCGACAGATGATATCCTTCTTTATGAATTTAGCTACCACCTGCTTGGTCACATTAGCGTACGAGGCTGCCTCCACCCATTTGGTGAAGTAGTCGATGGCTACCAGAATGAAACGATGACCATTGGATGCAGTGGGCTCGATCTTGCCTATCATGTCGATGCCCCACATGGAGAACGGCCAAGGGGAGGACATGACATTCAATGGGCACGGCGGCACATGAACTTTATCAGCATAAATCTGGCATTTGTGACATTTCTTCGCGAATCTGAAGCAATCCGACTCCATAGTCAGCCAGTAATATCCTGCTCTCAGGATCTTTCTCGTCATGGCATGCCCGCCAGCGTGCGTACCAAATGTGCCCTCATGGACTTCTTCCATGAGCATACTTGCTTCTTTCTCATCTACACATCTGAGTAGCACAAGATCGTGGTTTCTCTTATACAGCACTCCATCAGGATTGAGATAAAAGTTTCCAGATAGCCTCCTCAGAGTCTTCTTATCCTGGGTCGACGCACCCGCAGGATACTCCTTAGTCATAAGGAAGGTATGGATGTCGTGGAACCATGGCTTGCCGTCGGTGGTGTCCTCGATTACAAAGACAAATGCCGGTCTATCAAGACGCGAAAGTACAATTCTTTGAGCCTCATTCCAATAATTGACTTTATACATTGAAGCCAGCGTGGCTAAGGCATCAGCCATCTGATTTTCAGCCCTGGGTACATGATGAAGTTCCACTCGGTCAAAGAACGGAAGCAGCCTCCTGGCGTAATTCATGTACAACACTAGATTCGCTTGACGAGTTTCCCACTCCCCTTTAATCTGATTGATTACAAGCGTTGAATCACCATATATGTCTAGATTCTTGATTCTCAAATCAATTGCCTCTTCTAGACCCATAATACATGCTTCATACTCGGCTTCATTGTTGGTAACTGGAAACGTCAGTCTCGCAGTAAACGGGATGTGGGATCCGTGAGGAGTCGTGATGATAGCCCCGATACCACTTCCATAGGAATTAATCGCTCCGTCGAATATCAACTTCCACTGAGACTTCCTATCTGGCCCCTCATCGGGCAATGGCTCATCGCAATCCTTCGCTTTGAGAAACATAATATCCTCGTCAGGGAATTCGAACTTCATCGGTTGGTAGTCTTCGATTGGCTGTTCGGCAAGGTAATCAGACAATACGCTTCCCTTAACGGCAAGGTTGAGCATATACTGTCGTAGACGTTTGGCGGCCCAAGCTAATGCACAACACGTCTTTTCCAGCATCGAGTATCGAGACTCACACTCAGTGAACTTTTTACTCAGATAATAAATGGCATGCTCTTTTCTGCCCGTCTCGTCGTGCTGACCGAGAACACACCCCATGCTATTCTCCAGAACCGTCAGGTACATGATTAATGGCCGTCCAGCCACTGGGGGTATTAAGATTGGAGGTTCTTGAAGATACTGCTTTATTTTGTCGAATGCCTTCTGGCAATCCTCATTCCAGGTAATCGCCTGATCTTTCTTTAAAAGCTTGAACATTGGTTCACAAGTGGCTGTGAGCTGAGAGATAAACCTTACAATGTAGTTTATTCGGCCCAGGAAACCACGAACTTCTTTTTCCGTTCTCGGCGCTGGCATTTCTTGGATAGCTTTTATTTTCGCAGGATCGACTTCAATACCTCGTTCACTAACGATAAACCCCAATAACTTTCCGGACCGCACTCCAAAAGTGCACTTGTTAGGATTCAGCCTCAGCCTGAACTTCCTAAGCCTTTCAAACAGCTTCAACAAATTGACCAGATGCTCTTCCTCCGTTTGGGACTTTGCAATCATGTCATCAACATAGACCTCGATCTCATGATGAATCATATCATGAAACAAAGTTACCATTGCTCGCTGGTAAGTGGCCCCTGCGTTCTTCAGACCGAAGGGCATTACCTTATAGCAGAATGTTCCTCAGGGGGTAATAAACGTTGTTTTCTCCATGTCCTCCGGTGCCATCTTAATCTGATTGTAACCGGAGAATCCATCCATGAACGAAAACACGGAAAACTGGGTTGTATTGTCGACCAACACATCGATATGAGGCAACGGGAAATCATCCTTAGGGCTCACCCTATTCAAATCCCGATAATCGACGCACATGCGTACCTTACAGTCCTTCTTCGGTACAGGCACTATGTTGGCGACCCACGGAGGGTAAGTGGTAACGACTAGAAATCCTGCATCCAACTGCTTCTGGACTTCTTCCTTGATTTTTACAGCCATGTCTGGTCTCGTCCTCCTAAGCTTCTGCTTGACTGGAGGGCAATCTTCTCACAACGGCAAGCGATGAACCACGATATCAGTGTCAAGTCCGGGCATATCCTCATATGACCAAGCAAAGACGTCACTATACTCTCGAAGCATCTCGACCAGTCTATGCTTGACATCATTCTGCAGCGCAGCCCCTACTCTGACATTTCTGACGAGCTCCTCAGAACCCAGATTTATAATCTCAATATCCTCCTCGTGAGGCAGAATAACCTTCTCCTCTTGTCTCAACAAGCGGGCCAACTCTTCCGGAAGGTCCTCGTCTTCATCAATCTCATCCTCGGCTTGATAGATCGGGCAATCAAAGTCGTAGTGAGCCGTAGAGGGTCCAGAGTCGATGTCGTCTGTTACGTGGATCCTGCAATAACAAGGGTTAAGTTTAAAGCAAGAATATGCAGGTTAGCACGAACCTCGTTGCCATTTTGCTGTTTTTCGGAAATAAACATAAAACAGGAATAACAGAGAACACAATATTTGAGTACGAAGAAAACGCCTTTTATTTATTAACACAATGCATACACATAATCCCACAAGGCCCTGACAGTAAAACCACTATGCCCCGGGCAGGACATAGGGTAGTACAAAGATTGTAAAAAGCAAATCATTACTCTTCACTTGTCAGCTTGATAATCTCCTTGATGGTCCAATTGTGGAGGCGCTCGCCCGGCTTGCTCGGTTGAATCCAGGCGTCAAGATCACAATCACTATCCCCGCTGTCCTCTGACGCAGCGTTGATGCTCTCGAAAATTACTCCCCCCTTGGTGAATAGGATCGGCCCTTTCCCACGAGACGAGCTGCCAGAAGAAGATGAAGCTTCAGCTTCAGGAGAATACCCCAATCCAAACTTATCCTGCTTGATTGGTATATCCAAGACATGCCCCCAGTCTGGGGTGGAACCGGCTTCGACAACGGCCCGAGCTTCCTTAAACGAGGAGAGATTCATCTCTTGCTTCTCTGCGACGACAGGAGCTACCTCCTTCACCCGGACGGTTTCAAACGCTTGGCAGAGCGTTTCATGGATCTCGCCATCCATTTCAACGTATTTAAAGGACGACAGGTGGCTCACCATGATGTCCTCTTCACCACAGACTGTTACTATGCTGCCCCCAACAGCATATTTGAGCTTCTGATGCAGCGTGGACGTCACGGCACCAGCAGAATGGATCCATGGCCGACCTAAGAGGCAACTATAGGCGGGCATGATATCCATGATATAGAAAACCGTATCGAACGTCTCTGGACCAACTTGAATTGGCAGGGTCAATTCTCCGAAGACGTGGCGCTTGGTTCCGTCAAAGGCTTTCACGACCAGATCACTGGGCGTGCAAAGCAGTCCACGGGTATCCAACTTCATCAGTGCTTTTTTCGGAAGCACATTAAGCGAGGAACCCGTGTCCACCAGGACATGTGACATAATAGTGCCTCTGCACTCTATTGAGACGTGCAAGGCGTTGTTGTGATCTTTTCCCTTAGGAGTCAGCTCCAGATCTGTAAATCCCAGCCCATTACCAGCATTAACATGGGCTACCACCTCCTCAAGTTGATTTACTGATATCTCCTGCGGCACGTATGCAGCATTCAATACCTTCAGCAACGCGTTGCGGTGCGCTTCAGAACACAGCAACAGGTTAAGAATAGAGATCTTTGACGGAGTCTGATGAAGATGATCTACAATTTTGTAGTCACTCTTCTTGATTAGTCGCATGAACTCTTCAGCATCTTTAACTAGCAAATCTTTTTCTTCCCCAGAAGGGACCTCTTCGACAGCTTTACCTTTACCCTTGTCCGCAGCGTCAGCTCAGACCACTTTCTCTGCTGCAACCTCCACTGGCGCAAACACTCTACCGCTTCTAGTGATACCACTGACTCCGGTAAGGTTCTGCACAGTTGATCCGAATGGCTCTAGCTCTATCTTCTGACCATTACAATACACTTCGGCGCCATAATGCCATGGAACGGAATTAGTGCTTTCGAATGGGATTGGCCTGGCCCTGGTGATAGTGATGGTAGGCGGACGGGGCGCAGAAATAGTAATAGGGTGACGAGGAATAGTAATGGTAGCAACTTCGTCTGCCTGCTTCAGCACAACCTCCCCTGACGCACTCTCAACGCTCCGACTGAACTGTAAAATACCCTCAGACATCAGACTCTGGATACCTTCGATCAGCTGCTCACACCCATCAGGAAGTGTAGCACAAGCCATACATAACTCTCCACATCCAGGAAAGAAGCCCTTCTTCAGCAACTTAGCCTTGACAAAACTCAACGGCGTCTTCAAATCTTTGACATCAGTCAGCAAGTCCGCACTCTCCTCAGTGATAACAGCATTCACTCCGCCCCCCTTATGATGAGGCATTGGATTTTTGGTAACGTTGGGCACATTGTCGGAAAAGTTAATAACCTTGGCGTCCACCAAGTCCTGGACTTTGTGCTTAAAAGCTTTACAATTCTCAATCGTATGGCCAGGTGCCCCAGTGTGGAATTCACAAGTAGCATTGGCATCATACCCCGGTGGTGGTACCCCTGTTAAGGGAGCCAACGTCCTCTTTTGAACTAATTGGAGCTGAAGCAACGTCTGCAAAAGCTGTGCATACGACATAGGTGGAGTATCAAAATGACGGTTTGCCATAGGAGCCCGATTCTGATATTTCCTGTACCCCTGCTGGTTCTGCTGCTGAGGCTGCTGCTGCAGCTGCGGGGGAGCAGCTGGGATATTTATGCTAGCAATCTGAGGCTGAGGGCCCTTGCCCTTTTTCCGAGCATTAGTGACAGCACTGGCATCTCCCTCTCGACGCTTGCCAGCGTAAGGTTTCTTGCTACTTCCTTCAGCTGAGGATGATTCGCCCTGAATTTTTCCAATCTTTATACCGTTCTCAACATGCTCGCCCAGAGTGATGAGAGTCGAGAATGTTCTAGACATGCCACTGACCAGCTTTTCATAATAGATTCCAGGAAGGGTAGCCACGAACATTTGCACTAGCTCACGCTCAACCATCGGCGGTTGAACCCGAGCAGCCAATTCACGCCACCGCTGGGCGTATTCTTTGAAGCTTTCATTGTTCCGCTGTGAGAGATTCTGAAGCTGAACTCGGTTGGGAGCCAAGTCGCTATTGTATTGATAGTGGAGGACGAACGCTTCTGCAAGATCTTTCCAGGTGCGCACAGTAGCGGGCTCCAAACCCATATACCATTCGAGCGATGGACCAGAAAGACTATCCTGAAAGAAGTGCATCAGCAACTTCTCATCGTCAGAATAAGCGGACATCTTTCTATAATAAGATCGGAGGTGGACCCGGGGGCAAGTAGTACCCTTATACTTCTCAAAGGCAGGCACCTTGAACTTGTGAGGTACTTTAAAGTCAGCAATCAACCCGAGCTTGGACATATCAACGCCCAATGTGTTCTGATTTTCTATGTCTCTCATCTTGTCTTCCAGCGCCTTGAACCTGAGTCGAGCCTCAGCATTCAACTCTGCCTCTACACCTCTCTGAGAGAATATGTCATCCTGATGGTCCTCCAGCCACGGTTGAGGCACCAACAGATTTCCTGCACCAGCATTGCCGTTGACCGGCCCCATGTTAGCATTGGCTCCCAGACTACCATTGTCGACGCCTGCCGCATTGAGTCCGAGATTAGTCATAAGATTGCCGTTAGCGCTGCTGTTGCCCCCGGCAACAGGAACAACATTCTATGGAGCGTCCATTGGAGGAGGAGTAGGCACGGCCCCGCCGTGCAGTATGCCATTACTGTCAACCCTGGAGATTAGAGGTTGAACCAAAGTACGAAGCTGGTCCTGACCATTCGCGACCACTTGCATCAGCTCCATAAAACGATCCATCCGTTCACGGAGCTCTTGAACATCTGACTGTACCTGGTCCATTATCCTTGTCTGATTAGCGCGAGTTGAGTAACGGTGGATGAGTTTTTGATCAATCCTGGAGATCGAAAGCAGCTCGGAACCTGTGTACCTGTAAAACCTGTCAAAATTAAAGGTTAGGAAAAGCCACAAAATGCATGTCATGCAAAATGCTTTATGCAGATGTATGCACGTGTCTGTGTGCTTGAGAGATTTTCCCCGATCCTGGCGCCTTAGTACCAGTGCTGACAATAACAAGGAGGGGAATCTGGGCCCAATCATGGAAACAACAATCTCACATATAGACAGGAAGCCTATAGCATTGGTGATAGCCAACTCCGACACATCAGGGATCGAGAACTCGTACGCAATAGTCCTGCTGTAATAACACAATAAGAAGCGAGAGATCCTGGATCGGGGAACGGTACCTGTCACAGACACACGCCAATGGAATGCGAATGATTATGCAAACTAATGCAAAATGCAGGCATGCAACAATATATCCAGGTGGCTGCTGTGGAGGTTCGGTATCAACAGTCACTGATGAGAAGGAAACCCCGGTGTAAAACCACTGATCTGATCTGCTGAGAATAACCATCTGATAGGATCGAGATCAGAATTCTGTCTTGACAAGAATAAGTGCCTGATAATAAGGACCCGGGATGTATGATCGGAAAACGTCCGCTGATGAAGTCTTCAGACCCCAAATCAAAAATCTGCCCTCTCAAAAACAAATGCACAGCTGCTGATGAGATCTTCAGACCCCACTCAAAATCTACCCTATCAAGAACAAACAACAACTGCTGATGAGATCTTCAGACCCTACTCAAAATCTGCCCTATCCAGAACAAACCACTGATAACAATATCCTGATCGAAACCTGCTCTATCAAGAACAGACATGCACCCGATGATAAGATCCTCTGATCAACAAACTTGCTCTGTCAAGAACAATCAACTCTGCAACTGGGAACCCTGATACCAACGTAACTGATTCATAGTCAAGAAAACCAGGTAGTCTGAAGGTATAAGTTTCCTGCAATATCCCAACCCCACTCACAGGTATGGACCTAATCCACGGACAAAGGTACGGCATCCTATGCGGTCATCAGCGTCACAGACTTTCATGAGTGACGATACGATTCCCAGAAGGAGTGGCATCATCAAGTCATGAAGAGGCCTCTCTTAGCTGACTTCCAAATGATCGGTCCCCAGAGTCGACAATCCTCACGTCTGGACTCCCCTCAGATCCTCAGGACCGGAAAGGAGCACCTCTGCAAGAATCTCGTCTGAGCGCAGATTTTCGTAGGGAACTGTGCCTGCTCAGCAGACAGGTTCGTCTACTACTTCTCCGCAACTATATCTAGGTGTGTACTCAAAGCGCAGGTCCGGTTTTTCACTCACAGTAACATCCCTCTCCCACAGCAGCACAGATAATCATATCAAACTGGAAATAAAATGCGGGAAATAAAATGCGAGAAGTAAAGATGCGATAAATAAACGCAACCCAACAAGCAAACACACAAACGATAGGATTGACTCGCGTAGGGGATGGGAAACGGTCCCAGCACAAGGGATGGGGAAAGTCCCTAGATGCTACAAGTCCCCAGCAGAGTCGCCAGTTGTCGCTTGCGCGAAAATAAGGTGCCGGCATGACAGAAGAGTCGCCACCTTTCGTTATTTATCCCTCAGAGCGGGAAAGGAAACGATCGGAAAAACCTGACGAAAAAGGGTAAGACAAGGTCATCGCAACCATTGTCTGGGTTCGGGAGTCGGTTACGCAAGGGGAAGGTATTAGCACCCCTCACGTCCGTCGTACTCGACGGGATCCTCGCTTGTTTGTTTACTTGGACGGGTTGGTTATAATCTATCTACCTATCAAGGCTGGCTGAAAAAGAAAAGAAAAATGACTCGGCAAAGCGTCGCACTTTATGCCTACGTATTCCCATCAGAGAATGAGAAATCAGAGTCAACGTAGTTCGGCTAACTACGGGGGAAGATGGGGAAGGTTGCTCGCTAGGATATCGCATCCTATGCCTACGTACTTTCATCTGGTATGAAAGATCAGAGCAAACGTAGTTCGGGAAACTACGGGTTATCTCCTAAAAGAAGTGTTTTTTATTGCATTTGCGATTTCAACCGCACTAGAGACTATGACCTGAGAGTGAATGCGTCGCATTTCACCCAAAGGGTACCATACTAAACATCCATCCTCAGATGGCTTAAGGCTCGTAACGTACGAAAGAAATCATTCATGATTACTGTATCTTAAACTGCTTCGAGATGAGAAGAAAACAGGCCCAACTAGGAGGGAGACTATCAAGTCCTACTGTTGTCATGCCATGGATTCATCCTATGGTTGAGGTTTGAACAGGGAACTCCTAGACTTTGTCATGCATAGGTTTCAACCTAAAAGTCTATCATCAAATCCTCATCAGAGGAAATGAGAGTCCTAAGGGATCATGTCAATGATACACCAAAACAGACAAAAGCATCAGCTTTAACAGTAAAATGCATGGAATGCAAGTGAGGGAGGAAATGTGTGTGGGGCTTCAGCCTCCACAAGCTCGTCTCGACCTCAAGCCAGTCATGAAATAACAGTAATCATACTGAAAGGTAAACAACATGCTATCAAGCAATGAACAGATAAAAGAAATGAAGTTCCATCAGGCAAACCAAACATGCTTGAGGAAGGATCATCTACTCTCTAATCTTAATCCTAACACAAAATCTGAATCAAATCTAAGCAAAGCCCTAAAGCAAAACCTAACCAAAAGAAATCAATCCCAGTCTTCAAGCTTCAGAACAAGCTTACCAAAGAAAGGGAGCTAAGTAAGCAGACTCATAGTGTCTTCCTCAGGAAAGCACTAGGAGGTGTATACTCAGGAGTTATATCCTATGTAGCTCAACCACTGTGATCAGTTTACATTCCTCCTCAGGAGAAATTAAACTCACAAGCAGGCTCCAACATCACTGGATATTTAGGAAATTCTATCTGAACTAGTGGAACTAAGTGAACAGACTCATAGGACCTTCCTCAGGAAAGTACTAGGAGGCTTCCACTTAGGAATTGTATCCCATGTGGCTCAACAACATGTGATCAGTTTACATTCCTCCTCAGGAGAAATTAAACTCACAAGTTGGCTCCTACATCATTGGATACTTAAGAAATCCTAGATAAACTAATGGAACTAAGTGAATAGACCCATAGGACCTTCCTCAGGAAAGTACTAGGAGGCTTCCACTTAGGAATTGTATCCCATGTGGCTCAACAACTGTGATCAGTTTACATTCCTCCTCAGGAGAAATTAAACTCACAAGTTGGCTCCAACATCATTGGATACTTGAGAAAGAGGTGAGAAGAAAGAATGAAAGTCATTCATAGTGCCTTCCTCAGGAAAGTACCATGAACTTCCCTCAAACTTCAGGATCTCAAACCTCACAAACAGGGGACAAGCCAAGCTCTGGGTCTCTGAGTCTTGATCTACAATCTTCTCTCCATCATGCTCTTCAACAAGATCTTCAAGACAACACAAGCCCCACAACAAATTCCCCAAAATAAACCCCAGAGATGAACAGATAACCACAGAACAGACAAAATCATCAGGCAACTTCAGAAAATACCTAAAAATACTAAACCAATGGGGAAAAATCTATCAATTATTCACAAGGGTCTACAACATCTACCCATAACATCCACATATGCCCCTACCCAAAAATCAATACAAAACTATCTAAAGAAAATGAATTTCCTCACCTATGCACAACCTAAACCCTAATTATGATACCCTAATGCTAACCTGATTAAACTAATCAAATTTTAATCTAAAAATCAAGAATTAAATCCTATGGGAAACTATGATTCAATATCTAATCACACCAAAAAGAATGAGTTAAAACTCTTAAGGGAAAGTCCTAAAAGAAATTCTACAAAATCATGTACAAAATTAATCCTATTTTAAAAGCTATTTAAAAGAAAAATCTATTAAAAATATGAAAAGAAAATAAAATGGAAATTTTATTTATTTATATTTTTAGACAAATTCATTAACCTATAGAAAAAACAAGAATTAAAAAAATATTTAATTTTCTATTTTTTGTGAATTTTATAAAGTGCAAGAAAATTAAATGGACTTAAAAAAATAAAAGAATTGAATAAAGGGGAGGGGGGTGAAAACAGCAAGGCAGGTTAGTTGTTATTTGATGGGCTGGATCAGGGGGGGGTGCGCGTAGCAAGAGAACAAATTAAGCCCAGACACGCTTCATTAAACCAAACGGCAGCGTTTAGCTGTTTTAAATTTCCCTCCGTTTTTGTTAATTAATCTGGGCCGTTAGATGAGATGATTTGGTCAAATTCCTGGGACCAATCCAACGATGGACAGCCATCGTCCCCAAAATGCATTAGGGTTTTCAGACGCAGCTTCCATGCATGCTTTTTCTCCTTGCTCGTTCTCCCTCCACACTCAATGAAAGTTAATAATTCCAAAAGGGAAAATGGACTACTGATTACAGGGAACAAAACTATACGCGTAGTTTTCATTAATTCTCCTTGAATCATTCAAACAGAAAACTTCAAAGCTCGGGTACCACCTCTTTCACTGAGATCAATTCCTCTAAAACTCAAAATTAATGATGCATTCATGTTCTTTATGTTATGCTTATCACAATGAGCTATCAATCGTGCCTTGAAACCTAATATCCAGCCTGTTCTCAATCATAACAGATTCTTGCACCTGCCATCAATCCTCACAAAACCCTCTGAAACTCTAGGGAAATAAACAACTATCCTAGCATGTTCATTCTATATCTACAAGCCAGTTAGAAAGCATATAAATTAGGAGATATATGGGGAAGAAAGAACCTGTTGAATGGTGATGGTGAGTGGTGCTATGAGTAGTTGCAGAGCTTGCAATTGATGCCAAACACTCCTCTAATGGAGAGGATCTTTCTGTTTGCAAAAGCTTTGAAGAAGAAAGCTTGTAATGGAAGAAATCGTGTGTTGCTTGATCTTGAAGGAAGCTCTTCAATGGCAATGTCTCTCTCACTATCTCCACTGATTTCTCTCTTCTTGACCAACCTCATACTCATCATGATTCATTCTTCTTATAATGATCAATAGAAGCTCCTGGATCCTTCTAGAATGAGCTAGAAAAGTCTTGATTTTCTCATGTGATGATAAGTTGAAAATCCATGTATCATGCCTTATGCCTTGTAATTTTGTGCCAAAATACCTCTACATGAGATATTGAGAAGATATGTGTGAAAAACAAGCTCACCTTAGGCTTATGTTGAGTTTTGCAAGGGTGCCTTAATATGCAAGTTTCAATATTACAAAGCATGTCCCATTTTAAAGCCTCAAATGAAAATTCTATTTAAACCAATGTTCTCAAAATGATGTTTCCAATCAAAATGATATATTGGATGACCTATTTTGGATTTGTGGATCTTCCAAACCAATTTTCAAATTCAACTTTTCAAACTTATAAGCCATTTTTAGTTCATTTTTAACCAATCATGCAAATCCATGCTATGAGCTTCTCCAACAATTCATGACCTTCTTTCTAGACTTAAAATCACATTTTTAACAACTTTCATGTTTTGAGTTTTTCCATTTGAGGCTTGGAAATAGGAGATATGGCCTTTGCTTAAAATGACCTATAATTGACAAATGACCAAAATACCCCTGTCTTGTTCAAACCATAAGTTGAGTTCTACAAATCCTATCAAGGACTTCTACCACTCAAATTAAAGCTAAGAAGATGCTCTACAACATTCATGTTGTGGGGAAGATTAGATATCAATCACATCTTGAGCTAAAACTGCCTGGAAGATAGGGATCAAATTAGGGTTTTTTTCACTGCCAATCCTCAGAAACCCTAACTTGAAACTTCTCAAACTCCTCAATCATGATGAGTTGGTCTAGGAATCATCTTTATAACATCTCTATGCATCATTCCATGATCTCATGGCTCTTGGATTAGGTCTCAACCTTCTCCAAATTTTCAGTTATCCTAGGGTTGACCCAGTCAAAACCCTAATTCTACCATTCATGGTTGAATCTTCTGAATTTTTGCACAATGACCTCTCTGGGCTTCATGATGGCTATCAAGACATCTCATAGGCTTTCTCAAAACATCAAGTTCATTCTCAAAGTCTCAGAATCATCTGAGGAGCAC
This sequence comes from Lathyrus sativus, assembly GCA_963859935.3. Classification (NCBI taxonomy): domain Eukaryota; kingdom Viridiplantae; phylum Streptophyta; class Magnoliopsida; order Fabales; family Fabaceae; genus Lathyrus; species Lathyrus sativus. Next base: position 401,506,667 of record OZ012737.1, on the reverse strand, counting down.
CCACAACTCTCAAGCTATGAAGCACACAACCCTGGTTTCAACCCACTCCTCTGAGGATCTCTTGAACTTTCTGATGAAGGTATCAACTTTCAAAAACTCAATGAATAAATAATTGTTGGTCAAATTTTGGGGTGCAACAACATCCTTGCAACATTTTTGATTAAAAATTATATCATAACCATTGTCACTTAATTGACTTATGGACAATAGATTATGCTTTAATCCTTCTACGAGTAAAACATTAGATATAGAGGGAAGGTTACCATTGCCAATAGCACCAGAGCTAATAATCTTGCCCTTCTAATTCCCTCCAAACTTGACGTCTCCTCCAGATTTAAGCTCCAGGCTTTGGAACATAAACCTTTCTCTCGTCATGTGACGTGAGCAGCCAGAGTCCAGGTACCATGATTGGCGTCTTGACTTTGCTGCTAAATACATATGCAGCAGGTATTATCTTATCCTTAGGTACCCAGATCTTTTTAGGTCCTTTTGGGTTAGTTGCCTTAAAAGTCTGTCTGAACTTCTGTCTTTTTACAACAGGTTTGTTCTGACTAACTTTTGGTTTAAACACATGAACGCTCTGATCAGAACGTGTGTGTTTAATATCATTCAGATGACCAAACTTAAAATGAGAGTATAAGGGAGTCTTCTTAATGATAAGTTTATCAACAGGTAAATCCTTTCCAGGGGAAGATTCATATCTAATTCCTTTCCTGTTGTTTTTGCTAACTCCATAGATCATTGAAGCCATCTTGCTTCTAACTATGCTTTTAGCCAGAAACTTCTGAAAACTATAGTCATATTCTTATAAAATATTTTTGCATTTTGACTTAGTTTCAGATTCAGAGTCTTGTTGAGCTTTTTCAAAAAAAATTTTCATTTTTAAATTGTTTTCTTTGAGCTCAGCAACTTCTGACTTTAACAGACTATTCTCAGATTCAAGATTGCATTTAAGCTTCTTGCATTTGAGCTTAATCTGGTTATAGTTATTTAGGAGTTCTGATAAAACCTTAATAAGTTATTCCCTAGAGAGATCAGAAACTACCTCTTCTGAGTCAGATTCAGAATCAGATTAGATCCAGATGATCCTTTATCCTGATCTTCCACATCAGCCATCAGTGCCATGTTGGCACATTCTTCTTCTGACTCTGATGAAGATTCAGATGCATCTGAATCATCCCATGTAGCCATCAAAACTTTCTTTTTATGCTCAGGCTTTCTTCTTGGCTTCTCCTTATGAAGCTTTGGACATTCATTCTTGTAAGGACCAGGTTCTTTGCATTTATAGCAAACAACCTCCTTCTTTCCAGATCTTTTGTGTCCAAAGGACTCTTTGCATTGATCTGGCTTCTTGAATTTCTTGAACTTCCTCTGTTTGTGTTTCCATAGTTTGTTGATTCTTCTGGACAGCAAGGACAGTTCATCTTCTTCTTCAGAAGAAGACTCTTCAGAACTTTCTTCTAACACCTGCAATGCTTTAACAGATTTGTTAGATTTTAAAGCAATTGACTTACCTTTCTTTTGAGGCTCGTCTTCTTCAAGTTTAATTTCATGGCTCCTCAGAGAGCTGATTAGTTCCTCCAATGTGATCTTATTCAGATCCTTATCTAGCTTCAGAGCAGTGACCATTGGTCTCCATCTGATGGGCAAGCTTCTGATGATCTTCTACATATGATCAGCAGTTGAATAACCTTTGTCCAGCACTTTTAACCCAGCTGTGAGGATCTGGAATCTAGAGAACATAGCTTCTACAGATTCATATTCTTCCATTTTAAAGGCTTCATACTTCTGGATCAATGCCAGAGCCTTGGTGTCTTTAACTTGTGAGTTCCCTTCATGAGTCATCTTCAAAGACTCAAACAAATCAAATGTTGTTTCTCTGTTGGTAATCTTCTCATACTCAATATGAGATATAACATTTAATAAGATTGTTCTAGCTTTGTGATGATTGCTGAACTCCTTCTTTTGAGCTTCAGTCATAGATTTTCTATCAATTTTCTTGCCATCCCCATCAGTGGGGTGAACATAACCATCAATGACCAAGTCCCAAAGATCAACATCATAACCAAGGAAGAAACTCTCTATTTTGTCCTTCCAATAGTCAAACTTCTCCCCATCAAACATAGGGGGGTTTGTGTTGATTCTATCCCTTTCTTCATTTTTGTTGTTGCTGTTGGATGTTGAAGCTTCAGCCATAATATCAACCAAGAATAAATATCAAGAGTTTTCTCACTGGATCTTTTCTGTTCACGGTGAAGTGATAGCACACACAGAACCGGAACTTTGATGCCAACTGAAGGTGAGAAAGTACTTAGAAGGGGGGGGGGGGGGGGGGTTGAATAAGGATTTAGAAAATATTATGGCAATAGAAACACAAAGATTTTTATCCTAGTTCGTTGAACTCAACTACTCCAGTCCACCATATCAAGAGTGATTTTCCTTTCTCTACAAGGACTTAATCCACTATAATCAACTGATTACAATATTAACCACTAAGAACAACTGTCTTAGTCTTCTCAAGAACTACTGACCACAACTTGGTATTCTCAAAGAACTTTTACAATCAAATGTAAACTAAAACAAGTGTTTGAATGCTTCTAAGTAAGTTGTATCAGAACTGTGATTTACACTTAAGTTTATGAACGTATGAAATAAATTCAGCAAAGAGAATATAATTTGTATGAGAGCTTTTCAATGAATTTGTTCAATTTTCGTCAACGGAAGAAAGATGTTGAAGTCTTGCTTTTATAGACTTAGAAATCCAAGACGTTGCAAGCTTGAAGACCGTGTACTGTAAAGTAGCTATAACCTTTTGTCTTCACATCACTTGACCTTTCCTAGAAGTATAACATTCAGAGAAATCCTTTTTGCCTGTGTTCTTGTGTCTAGCATAAAAGAGGAAAGAGTCGTTTGGCATAACCAACAGATATAACTTCAAATAATCTTCTTCAACAAGTTTCTAAAATACATCAATCAACATCAGAGCCTTGAGTGATCAGAGTCTTGATGTCTTCAGAGTTTGTTGTATCAGAGTGTTGCAGCAAGTGTGCTTCAGCGTGAGTAATAGTCAAAGCAGAGTTTGGAGATCAGATCCTCAGTACTTGCCGCGAACAGTACTATTAGAGTCTTCTGAAAAACAGTGCTTGAAACTCTTCATACGAAATCTTCAATCTATGCTTCAGATGCTTCTGTAGCATCTGCTTCAGATCCTTCTGTAGGCAGCGCTCAGAGTCTTCTAGGAGATGCTTCTGACACTTCAGAGCCTTGCATAGTTCAACGTTCAGATCCATTTTTGCTTTCAGAAGAATATTAAATTCAATATCTGCAGCAAAAATACTTGAACAAATTTAGAGTATATAATTTCTTAATACAAAATTTCATAAGTGTTATCATCAAAACATAGAGATATAACTAAGAACCAATATGTGTTCTAACAATTTTCTCTAGCAGATTGTCTATAAGTGGTCAGCTCTCAGTAGTCCAGACCGAGGTCTCCGGCATAGTTGATTTCCCTGCAGAGTTGTATTCTCCCCGACAAGTAAGATTTATTCCAGTGGTCTAGCGGTCTTTCCTCGGCCGAGTTTGTTGTTCCCCAAGAGAGTCGAATCCTGGAAGGCTGTTCTGGCCATTGTTTGTCTTCTTCAGCAGGTGAGAGTAGTTGAATAGCTGTTGCTATATTTCCCCACCGGAGTCCGTATCTCCAGGAAAATTCTATATGCGAAGGTCGTGCATGGCATCTTTTCCTTAACAGTTTATGGTTTGTATACCCAGTTGAGCAGGTACAGGTTCTCGTAGAACTTTGTTTCCCAACAGAAAATCCGTCTGAGGCTCATTTCCCCAGGTTAAGTCCAATTGAAATTGGCGGGTTGCACCTCCCCAGCAGGATGATTCCTTCTCCCCAGCAGGGTGGTTCTCCCTTCAGCATTTTTTTGCTGATTTGGTTTCGTAGCATTTTTGCATGCATACATAGCATCTACCCTAAACGTGTAGCATTTCCATGTCATATGGAGCATTACGCCATTGTCAAACATATGCACATGAAACATGAACTAGGTGGGTACCGTTCTTGTGTGCACGTGTTTCTCCAACAGAGTTACTCGATTAAGTTCGCTAGAATCCTCAGCAGAGTTATTCGGTTATGTTCTCCAGAACTCCCTCAGTAGAGTTACTGGGTTAAATTTCTCCTCATCTCTCCTCAGAGTAGTATGGTTGAAGCTTCTCTTTGGCAAGGGTTTGACGATGATGTTAGAGGTTATCCAACTCAGATGATGTGTTTATGGATATCTGACGGTGATGTCAAAAGTTTACCAAGATTGTGATTCTCTATTTATATGGCGGTGATGTCAGGAGGTTATTAGAGAAGATTGCCCGACGGCAATGTCAGAGGTTTATCAGCTTCATGCTTTATTTGGCGGTGATGTCAGTAGTTGGTTACCAACTTCAGGGATGACTAGTGGCGAGATCAGGAATGTTATCCCCAACAGAGGATTGAAGGTGATGTCAGATGATTTCCTCCGATTGATTAGTGAATCTTGGCGGTGAGGTCAGGTGTTTATCAGATATCTGATTGCCCGACGACGAAGTCAGATGCTTTATCTTGGCGGTGAGGTCAGACGTGTTCTTGGTAGTGTGTTTATCCGGCGGTGAGGTTGGAATGTAATCGATGGAGTTATGATGATGATGTCAAACTTTTACCAAGATTGCGGTTCTCCATTTACTTGGTGGTGATGTTAGGATGTTATTGGATGATGGTTTGCTCAACGGCAAGGCCAGTGGTTCATCAGCTTCGTGTTTTATTTGGCGGTGATGTCAGTAGTTGTTATCAACTTAGTGGAAACCTGGTGACAAGGTCAGGAACATTATCCCCAACAAAGGATTGACGGTGATGTCAGATGTTTCCCTTCGACTTGTGGTCGATACTTGACAGTGATGTCAGATGGGTCCCTTCGAATTGAGGTCGATACTTGACGGAGTTACTTGAGGAAGTTCTCCAGAATCCCTGGTGGAGTCCGAAATTTCCCTTAGACTTGATGAGGAAGTCTGACAGAGATGTCAATAAGTTCTATTCCTAGCAGGTTTTAGGCAGCGATGCCAAATGTATTTCTTACAGAATTGATGATGAAGTTTGGCAGTGACACCACAAATGTTTCTTAGACTTGAGGAAGAAGTCTGACAATGACAACTGTTTCTCAAACTTGATGACGAAGTCCAACAACAACTTGATGACGAAGTCCGGCAGTGATGCTAAACGTTCTTATAGACTTGATGATGAAGTCCAACAACGACTTGATGACGAAGTCCGACAGTGATGCCAAACATTTTTACAGACTTGATGATGAAGTCCAACAACGACTTGATGACGAAGTCCGATAGTGATGCCAAATGTTTTACATACTTGATGATGAAGTCCACCAACGACTTGATGACGAAGTCCGACAGCGATGACAGAAATTTTCTTCCAGACTTGATGATGAAGTTCAACAAAAATTTTCTTCTAGACTTGATGACGAAGTTCAACAGAAATTTTCTTCCAGACTTGATGATGAAGTTCAACAGAAATTTCCTCCCCAACTTGATGAAGAAGTTCGACAGAAATATTTCTCTGACTTGATGACGAAGTCCGGCAACGATGTTAAGAAATTCTTCAGGTTAGTGCAGAGATGCCTGACGGCAAAATCAATTATCCTTTATCAGTTACCGTTTAATTAGTGGTTTCGTCCCAATTTGGCATTGAAGCCTGACGGTGGTGTTAGATAATCTTTCAAGCATAGTGTCAAGGATTTGAATTAATAACTCACCAGCGAGTTGTCGTGCAACTATCATTTCAGTTTCTGGAGATCTTTCACCAATCAGAGTTGCAGCTTATTTCTGCAGTTGGAAAATTTCCGGGTTTTGTTGGTATTCAATCGTCTTTTACCTTGATTGGTTGAAATTCGTTCTCTCTTCACCCGGCCAGGTTCAAGTCGCTTGAATAAGGGCAGTTGTTGCACCCCAAAATTTTCTCAACCTTTTTCTTTACCTAGCTTATGTTTCATTGCATTCATTGTAGCATTAGAATATGCATTGCATTGTCATTTGTGCAGGGGATCAAGAGATGTGCCTATTAATAAGAGGCTACGAAAGGTTCTAGGGCTAATCAAGAAGCTATAGTCAAGTTATCATCCCCATCAAGCCTTCATGAAGAAGTCAAAGCTCCTTGGGAAAAGGGATGGATACAAGTTTGCATACCTCCTATCTTAGGGGTTAATGAAAGTCATCAAGAGTTTACAAGTCCATGGATATTGGTAGAAATATATTTAGAGAGCTCATGAGATACCTTGAGGGTCATTGTGGAGCTTATTCAAGTCATTAATCAAAGTGCAAGAAGCCACAGCCAAAGGTGGTACAGTTATGGTTTTCATTTGATCAACCCTAAACCAACTGTTGAATTAAAGGAGATTGTGACTCAATTACAAGTCTTTGTGATCATAGGATGTTGTGTTGAGACATCTAAGAGATTATTCCAAGATCAATTCATCAATATTCAAGAGTGTGAGAAGTTGCTAAGCTAGGATTTCTAAGCTTGACAGTGTAAAATCCCCTGTTTAGTGCCCAACTTCAAGACCACATAACTCAAGATACAAGTTTTATATCATCTTTACTCCAATATGAATCTTGTAGGGCTTGTTCTTAGCTTTATTTTGAGTACTAGAAGTCATTCATCTGATTTCTAGAACTCAAGATATGAAGCAGATACGTTACATTTCATCAGATGAATGTGATTTTGGTCCTTGAAAGTCAACCAACTTCTAAGACATTTTTGAACTAGAAGGATGTCTCACCTCATCTTGACCCAAACATGAAAGTTCTCCCTTATGATCTTAGGTTTCTAAAAAGTACTATAAGTCCTCAAGATGATTTGTGAAGCTCAAGATATGAAGCTTGCAAGGTAGGGGTATTTTGGGAAACATTGATTATAGGCCCTTTTCATTATAGGTCAATTTCAGCACTTTGCACATCTCAATTGAAATCTTTCCAACTTGAAATTTACTCCAAATTGGTTAATTTTCTCAACAAAACATCAAGGCATCAGTGAATTGGCTTGGATTGGAGCATTGGTGAAGAAATTTCCATGAAAGGAAGCTTTAAAAGGCCTAGAATGGATCAAACTCATACGGAACCACTTTCCTTCATATGTGTGCATATTTTGAGTGCCTCAAATAGTCTAAACCCAATGTAAAAATCATAAAACCAATTTTGAGGTCATTCCCATGGCTAAATTCAAGTTTACTTCATCTTGAAGTTACACATTCCAAATCAACCATTGATCCCATTTCAAGGAAGAAACCTCCACCATTGGATTCATTGTAACATATGCAAGCTATCTGAAGCAATTTCAAGACATGGCCAGCTCTGTTTTCAAGAGTTTCATCAAGCTTCAAGTGAATATTTTTGGATTTTGGAAAGGATCAAGTTGGGCTTCAATTGGATCATAATCCATTCTATATAAACTCATGATCATCTACAACCAAAAATAACTGAATTTGGATGGAAAAATAACAGAATTCTGTTGAGAAAAAGTGGATGAAAATTGAAAATCAATTTTGAAGAATCATCAATCTCCAGGCCAAATTAAGCACTCAAAGACATCTATTGAAGATCAGTGAACATTTCTGGGCACTTTGTATCAAGCTTCTGCATCATCTGAAGGCCCAATGGAGGTGCCCCATTAGGTAAATCATTTTTCAACATTTCTCTCTGTTCAAGATGTAATTATGCGCCATTTTTGTGGATTTGTGTTCCTCTAGTGGCAAGGATGAATTCTGGATAGGTTTTAGGTTTGTTCATAGCAATTCTTGAAACGACCTCCAATCTTTGTAGCTTCGATTTGGCTTAATTATAAACCATAAACAAAAATGGATGTTGGATTCGTGACCAGCGTGAAGAGATGATCATTTTGGTATATAAAATTGTGCATTTTGGTTCAGTCGTGACCCTCCTTCTCCGGCGAACCATCCGAAGAAGATGACCCGAATTTCCTTCCCCACCGTTTGCAACTCCTCCTCTCTTTTCATTTAAATCCTCTGATGAGGACGTGGCTTAACCATGACTCTTGGATCTGGCTGGAATATTTGACTCGTATACAATTCAACGGACTTGATTCGATGTCATCTTGTGTTTAAATAGCTGAAGCATGTGTGGAAATGTATTAGCCTTAGGATCCATTGACCCAAGCCCCATCGTATGGCCATGATCTCGTTTCAGGTAGTTGACTCTCCCTTTAGTGAAATGCAGGACATCAATAAGTGGAATCCTAAAATGGATTAGGCCACATTGCTAACCACACCCTCCTCATAGTTAGGCCCAGCGCATTACACGTGACTGGACTGCTATTTGCACCAACATTTTGCCCAATTTTATTTCTTTTTCTTTATTTTGCATTTTATTTTCTGTTTTCATTTTTATTCATCCAAAAATGTTAAGTAATCACAAAAATCATGAAAAAATACATTTAGATACTTTGGCATGTGTTTTAATTTTCCATATTTTTTAATTGAATTTTTCATTTCTTTTTCAATTTAATATAGTATTTTCGTTTTAATATGTCCATTATACTTGAAAATTACACATTCTTGCTTCTTGATTTTTCTTTCTTAATCAAAGCATCAAATAAATTCATGATATTTTTTGTGCTTATTCTTGATACTTCAATTGACATTGTCACATTTTCTCATTATTTTTAGGTATCATTTGATTAGGGTTTAGATAGTGCCTTTAGAACCTTCTTTTCTTGCCTTATCCATAGAATACCTTAGGGTTTTGATTTCTGTTGGCATAACTAGACTTTGCGTTTTGCTCCCAAATTTAGACCCCTGGTTCCTAATACCAGAGGGATCCCCTAGGAATTTTCTTAGAATTTTTAGGTGCATTTTAATATTTTTTAGGTATTTTCCATTCTCGTCTATCCTTGTGTGTTTCCAACTCTACATTTTGCCTAGTTTGCATTTTGTGTGATCATTTTGCAATGCTTGTGCATCCAACTCTTGCATATTCATGTTGTAGACACCTTAAGCCACTTGTGTGATGAATTTCAAGTCTTAATTGTGTTCATACCTTGCCCCTAACTTAGGCTTCCTTTAAGACCTTCCTTTAGCCTTTCCTTGTGAATACCCTTGATTGACTTTCATCTTGGCATGATGTTTTCTCCACATTTTCCTTCTAATCCCTCCATGTCCTATAATCTTAGGATCCTTCTTGTGAGAGCCTAGTTCCTGCTGTGGAGGAACCAAGTGCATTCCATAAAGAAGTTAAGCCTTTCATGGACTCTTGTGTTTGTACACATATTCTCCTTGTCCTATAATCTTAGGATCCTTCTTGTGAGAGCTTAGTTCCTCATGTGGAGGAACCAAGTGCATTCCATAAGAGGTTGAGCCTTTGATGGACTCAAGTACTTTGTACACTCATTCCTTTGTCCTACAATCTTAGGATCCTTCTTGTGAGAGCCCAATTTTTCATGAGGAAGAACTAAGGGAATTCCATAAAGAAGTTGAGCCTTTGATGGACTCTTGTGCTGATACACATTGAACATAGTGGATTCCTTTGGTCCTCACTGTGTTTCTATTTATTCATTCCTCTCTGTCCTTTGATCTTAGGATCCTTCTTGTGAGAGTCTAGTTCCTCCTGTGGAGGAACCAAGTGCATTCCACAAGAAGTTTGAACCTTTGTGGACTCCTAATTTTTACACATTTAACTTAGTGAGCTTAGTTCTCCTTCTACTTTCCCATCATGTTGTTTGTCCTCTCCCCTGCATGTTGTTTGATTCGGTTCATTAGGATAGAAGTGCATGTGTAGGCATTATTTATCTTAAGTCCATGTTTGCTTTAAAGGTTGAGGTTTCCTCGCTTTGCTTGATTGTTTCTTTTCCCTTTGTGTTTGCTTGTGTGCATTAAAGGTTGAGGTGTCCTCCCTTGCTTGTATTGTTGCATTGCATGTCCAGTCATTCACATTTTACATTTCAGTTGAATAATCATGATGATTTCCTGTTGTTTTCCTTTCCATTGCCTTTTCCTCCCTAGGACTCTCACTTTCTTGTTTAAGGATAGTGATGATAAACACTAGGTTCTAATCCTTTGTATGATAACAGTAGGATAGAATGCCCTTTCTAAACTCAACCTTAGGACCATCTTGCATGATAACATTAGGGTTTTGACTTAGTTCCCCTTTAGAGTTCCTTCTTTCTTCTCATCTCAAAACAACTTCAAAGTACATAATAAAGGCTAATGAGTATTGTACGTTACGAGCCTTAAGTACTTGGGAAATGATGGTTGGGTGGTTACCTCTCAATTATCTAGAGTGTTAGCATATGTCCTTCGGACGATATGCGACGTATTCATTCCTAGGTCATAGTCTCTCGTGCAATATGAATTACAAACATTCATTCAAAACACTTCTCTAATAAAACACTTCAAAAACAAACAGTCAAACTTCCTTTTACCCTTTAGGGCTCTGTTAATCAGGAAAACCTTTTCAGATAAAAGAGTGTTGTTAACTCTTAGTTCTACCACAAACGGTTACGCCTAAGTCTCCAACGAGCGAGCTGCATACACCAAACTGCTAGAACTACCTGTTAACCTTACTCAGGTAAAAAACAGTTGAAGAAACCTGTGTTCTCTTTATCCCAAACTACGTAAGCTCTAATCTATCATACCTGTTGAGAGTATGTAGGCACAAGACGTGATGTCTTGGCGAGCAACCTTGCCCCATCTTATAGCCGTAGTTAGTCGAACTACGTTGACTCTGACTTTCCCGTTGCACGAGGGAATACGTATGCCCAGAGCAGCGACGCTCTGTCGAGTCCTGTCCTTTCTCTTTTCTTTTAACCCAGACCTTTAATTAGATAGTTTCAAAACCCTTGAGATGAGCAACTAAGCCTGGATCCCATCGAGTACGACGGACGTGAGGGGTGCTAATACCTTCCCCTTGTGTAACCGACTCCTGAACCCGAGATTCGGTTGCGATGAACGATCTTATCCCTTTTTTCTAGGTTTGTCCTGATCATTTGCTTTCCCTCCTTTGGGATAAATAACGATAGGTGGCAACTCTTCTGTCTTTGTCGGCACCTTTTTTCGCAGTAGCGACAGTAGGCACAAGACGGCGATGTCTTGGCGAGCAACCTTCCCCACCTTCACCCGTAGTTTTCCGAACTACGTTGACTTTGACTTTATCATTGCACGAGGGAGTACGTAGGCATAGAGTAGCGATGCTCTATTGAGTCTCTTTTATTTTCTTTTGTCCTTGTGGCCCGTAGGTTAGATAGATAAACACCCTTTTAGATAGACGAGTACGACGGACGTGAGGGGTGCTAACACCTTCCCCTTGCGTAACCGACTCCCAAACCCAAGATTTGGTTGCGATGACCTTGACTTTCCCTTTTCCGTAGGTTTTCTTTGATCGTTTTATTTCCCTCTTCTGGGATAAATAACGAACATTGGTGACTCTTCTGTCCTTGTCGGCCCCTCTTCGCAGCGATGCGACAGCTGGCGACTCTGCTGGGGACTGTGTTCTCAAACCCCTATGCGAGTCAGTCCTAGCGCTTGTTGTGTTTATCTTTGGGTGTGTATATATGTGTTGTACTTTATCTGCATTCGCATTTTACTTTTCAGCATTGTATATTATCATTGTGTTGTGCTGTTGGGGGGGGGGGGGGGGAATGTTCCACTGTGAGATAAACCAAATCCAGGCTATAGTACAACCATAGCATTAGAAGCGAAAAGTAGTGATGAACTTGTATGTTTGGCATGCACTAGTTCACACAAAATCTGTGCTCATACGAGATTCTCTTTGATGACTATCTTTCCAATGCGTTTCAGACAATTGAGAGGTTGTTGGATCTGAGGATTGTCGACTCTGGGGACCGATCATTTGGGAGTCAACTAAGTGAGGCCGCTTTGTGAGATTATGATGCCAAACCAGAAATGGTGAACGTATCATCGTTTCTCGAAAGTCTGTGACGCTGACGACCGCATAGGATGCCGAACCTTTGTTAGAGATAGGTCCATACCTGTGAGTGGGTAGGTTATGCAAGAAACTTTGACCTTCAACCTACCCAGTTCTTGTCAATGTGAACCTGTGACTTTGATACAGAGGGTCCTTATGATGGTGCTATGTTCTTGCTAAAGCGAAGCGCTAGTTCTTCTTAATCAACAGCACAACAGCCTTGATCCCCTGTTGCATTTGCATTTGCATTTTTCATCTGCATATTAACATTGACATGTATTTATGTTGCAGGTGCATATTTTCCCTTCGATTCTAGTGATTTTATTCTCTGTTGACATGGAGCCTAGCCTGAAGAAGATAGTGGTATATAAGTTCCCTACTTCGGACATTGGGTCTTTGCTGAGTCTAATCTCTGTGGCTGAGAGGAAGGTGATGGAGGATTTCAAGCAATCTTATGGGAAGATTTTGAGTTTTGTCTGCAAGCCCTCAGTTTATGAGTTGGGTGGTCTCCATACTCTGCTGCAGTTCTATGAGTCCTAGTTACAGTGTTTCACTTTTCCAGGTTATGTATTACTGCCTACTCTAGAGGAGTTCTTTGTGCTACTTGGAGTGCCTATCTTGAACCAAATGCCATTCTATCACACTGATGTTGAGCCTGATCTGGTCAAGTTTACTGGTTCCCTTCATTTGGATGCTTCTGAGTTACAAGGGAAGTTGGTCAAGAGAAATGGAATGCCTGGGTTTCCACTACCTTTTCTGGTTGCTAGAGCTCGACACTCTGCGAAGGAGGGTTGTTGGGTTGTGTTTAATGATATTCTAGCACTATGCATTTATGGTATCATATTGTTTCCTAATATTCTAGATTTTGTGGATGTGGATGCCTTCCACATCTTTGCTTTAGGGAATCCTGTACCTACGCTGCTAGGCGACGTCTATCATTCTGTACATTACAAGCATGAGAATCGGAGAGGGAAGAATGTATCTTATTGCGTACCTTTGTTGTACAGGTGGTTTGTGAGTCACCTTCCCAAATCTGGTCCTTTTGTTGATACTGCTGGTACATCAGAGTGGTCAGAAAGATGTATGGGCTTTACTTCTGAGAATATCATTTGGTTTGATAGAGCTCAGTTGGGTATGGAGATTATCTACAGTTGTGATGGTTTTCCTAATGTCTCGTTGGTCAGAAGGAAAGGATGCATTAACTATAACCCATCCCTTGTAGTGAGGCAATTTGGGTATGCTTTGAGAGAACCTCCGAGAGAAGAGGAAATACATGAATCTCTGTATTTCAGTGGCTTGCTGGAGAATGAGACCTTGACTAGAGTTGAGAAGGCCTGGAACAAAATTCATCGCAAAGGGAAAGCTTCTTTGGGTAAGAGTAATAGTCGAGCTTACAATCCTTATGTGACTTGGATTGAGGAGAGAGTTGAGAGGTTACTGATGCCTTTTCCACCTCGTGAGCCTTTATACCGTCCGATGATTGAGGAGCCTACAACTGTTGATATTCATAGGTATAAACCGTTGTGGTCTGAGAAGAAGGAGTTGCGCAAGGCAAATGAAGAGTTGGAGAAAAAGATTATTCAGCTCCGAAGTGAGAAGGTTGAAGCTACTCATTCCTGCAAGAGGCAAACTGAGTTGGTAAACAAGCTAGGTACAGATCTTACCAAAGAGATTCGCGCTCGTGAGCATTTGGGTTTAGATTTGAAGGTTGTCAGTGATGTCCTTACTTCTAAGAAGAAGGAGTTGGATAGAGCTTATCTAGAGATTTCTAGGTTTAATGATTAGTGGAATGCTACCCTCACCAATAACAAAGAGTGGGAAGATGTACTGAAACAACAGATTGCCAAGCTAAAGTCTCAACTCTAGGTGAAGGATGAGAAGATTGTAGCTGAAGCCTCACTCCGACGTGACAGTGATTGTAGACTGAATAAAGCGCTTGCAACGTTGGATGATTACAAGTCTAGAGCTGATGTGAAGAGGTGTAAGCTCGAGGAGGCTTTTGGTGAGGGAGCCTGAGAGGACTATGCTCAGGATTTGCATTCCAATATTAGCCGGAGAGAGCTGCTCATTCGGGGGTTGCTTGTCAGGCCAGACCATCCAGAGACGAAGGAGTTGTTAGAGGATTTAAGGTCTAGTTGTCGTACTTGATTGTATTTTTTTTTAGTCTGTTGTTATGATGTATATATTGACCATCACCAAATATGTTGGCTGAAGTCATTCCATTGTATTGTTGTAGCATTGTGCTTGTATCTGACTCTTGGCTCTCATTTTATTTATGAGGAGTTTTCCTGTTGCTTACCAGTTAGCTCTCCATTGTCGTGTTGTTCCCGTGGAACTAGAATCGAGGGGGAAATTTCCCTAATGCATATATACATGTCTGCATACTGCATCATTCTGCATTTTTGCATCGCAGGTGCCCAGGACCGTTAACCCTATTTTCCATGGTTTGTTAGTTTGTTTCAGGATTGACAACCAGACTACTCACTTGTACGCCACTCGAGGAAATCAGCGTAAGATCATGGAGCAGATGCAAGCTGAGATGCAAGAACTTCGAGACAGGATGGCCTAATTTATGGATTTGATGCAGGGTGTTGCAAATGGTCAAGAGCAACTGAGGACTCTGGTGCAGCCACTAATTGCAAGGGTTGATAGTAATGGTGTACTTCACGGGGGAGCTGACGTTAATCCTCCTCGTAATGATGGTGGCATGCCACATGCTAATGTTATTCCTCCAGTTGTGATCCCTCAAGGAGGAGGTAATGTAGGTGGAATCCCTATGCCTGAAATGGTGTATGCTGCGCATGGCAACAATGTTCCTCAGTGGGATGAAGATCAGCAAGAAGATGCATTCTTTATGCGGGATATTCGTGCAGGATTGCCATCTGAGGCAAATAAGAGGTTTAAGCTGATTGAAGAGAAGATGCAGAGCTTTGAGAATCAGAACTCCATGGGATTGGACATAGCTAATCTGGGGTTGATCCCAGACTTGAAAATACCTTTGAAATTCAAAGTTCCTGAGTTTAACAAATATAAAGGCACTACTTGTCCTAGGGTTCATCTGCGTTCTTACTATAGTAAGATGTCCACCTACTCACATGATGAAAAATTGCAGATGCACTTTTTCCAGGACAGCCTTTCTGGTCCTTCTCTTGAATGATACATGAGCTTAGAACCAATCAATATCCGATGCTGGAGGGATTTGGCTGAGGCCTTCGTTATGTACTACCAATATAACAATGACCTTGTGCATAATAGGGTCCAATTGCAGAATCTGTCTCAGTAGAATGGTGAATGCTTCAAAGAGTATGCCCAGAGGTGGCAAGAGCTGGTAGCTAGGGTGCAGCCTCCCATGGTAGAGAGGGAGTTAATTGATATGTTTGTTGCCACGCTACTAGGCGTATACTACGAGAAGCTGATCGGTAACATGTCTGGAAGCTTTTCTGATATGATTATTACTGGGGAGAGGGTCGAGAAAGGCATTAAGCTAGGAAAGATTCAAGTTGGCGAAGGATCCTCAGCAGGAGGAGGAAATAGAAAGGTTTTTGGAAATAAAAAGCAAGAAGGAGAAACCAACGCAATATCTAGTTCTCAGGGAAGGAACAGGAACCAATGTCAACAATATCGTTAGCAACAACAATTTGTAAGTATCACAATACCTGCGGTACCACAACAATAACAACAACAACCACACCAGAATCAGCAGAATTATACTCCTCGCCGTTTTTAGGATCGGGGCAGGGCGATGCAATTTGACGCGCCTCCGATGCCGTATTCGCAATTACTCCAACACTTATTACAGTTGCAGTTTATACAGAAGAGGACTTTAGCTCTATTGACAGGTGCACCGCCTCCTGGTTACAACGCTAATGCTCGATGTGAGTTCCATTCTGGTGCTCCGGGTCACAATATTGAGAACTGTAAGGCATTTAAGCATAAAGTTCAGGATCTCATAGACAATAAGGCAATAAACTTTTCTCACGACGTGCCCAATGTCGTGCAGAACCCCATACCTAATCATGGGGCAGCTGGGGTCAGTGATATCCTTGAAGATGAGAGCTTGAATTTGGTGTCAGATGTCAATAAGTTGAAGACGCCGCTGAGCTTTGTAAATAGCATGTTGTTGAGGGGAGGAGTATTCCCAAGTTGTAATGAAGCTTGTGCTAAATGTTTGAGTCATCCCGAGGGATGTGAGAAGCTGAAAAACCATATTCAAAAGCTGAGGAGTGATGGGGTCTTGCAATTTGACAGAGTTGCTGACAAGAAGACTAAGGAATTAGTGGTTGAAGAGAGGGATGAGGTTGCGACAATCTTGATTCCGTACAAGACTATTACTATTTCTGCACCACCTAGGCCACCGACCATCATCATTACCAAAGCTAGTCTTGTACCTAATGAAAGTACTAAGGCGATTTTATGGAACTACGGAGCCGAAGTATACTAAAACGGACAAAAGCAGGAGTTGAAAAGTTTACCGGTGGATTTTGTGGAAAACTTAATTGAAGCTGGTGGAATTACTCGGAGCGGAAGAGTATTTTCGTCACCTGAAGTGGTCGCTGATAAATCTGACAGAGGAAAGAGTAAAGTAGTGGTTGAAGAGACTTCTCAAGCTGGTGAGAGGGAATCCTTGGTGAAGGAGGCGAAGGAGTTCATGCGCCTGATAAGAAAGAGTGATTACAAGATTGTTGATCACTTACAGCAGACTCCGTCCAAGATATCCATTTTGTCCTTGCTATTTTGTTTGGAAGCGCACAGGAACGCTTTGTTGAGAATCTTGAATACAACTTATGTGCCACAGGAGATTTCTGTGAACCAACTCGAGGGAGTCGTGGCACATGTAAATGTAGGTAACGGGCTGGGATTCACAGATTTAGACTTGACGCCAAAGGGGAGGAACCATAATTGTGTGTTGCACATACCTATTGAATGCCGAGGAGTCGTTCTGTCACATGTGCTTGTTGATAAGTTAGATACCCGTTGTATATTGTGTATGCCTAATGACTTGGTAGTACGAGCTTTTGATGGGACTTGAAGGTCCGTGTTCGGGGAGTTGACTTTTCCAATCCGGTTGGTCCTGAGGTGTTTGACGTTGTGTTCTATATCATGGATATTCAGCTAGCTTATAGCTGTCTGCTAGGACGTCCCTGGATACATTCGGCAGGCGCCATAACATCTACGTTGCACCAAAAGTTGAAGTACATGGTGGGTGGTAGTTTCGTCACTGTTTGCGGGGAGGAAGATATAATGATCAGTCATTTATCTTCATTCAAGTATGTCGAGGTCGACGGCGAAATCCATGAAACTTTGTGTCAGGCCTTTGAAACTGTACACATCAAGGATAAAGCACCGGTTGTGAGAAAAGCGCCTGAAGTAGCCATGTCATCCTTTAAGGAAGCTCAGGCAGTGGTGAAGGCTGGGGCATCACAAGGTTGGGGCCAAGGGCTGAATATCCCCAACAAGCATGAAAATTTTGGTTTGGGATACAACCCATCTTCTTCTTCCCAAAGCACGTCATGCTATAAGGGGCCTGTCAAGTTTACCAGTGGGGGTGTAATCTTCGAGCAAATTAATGTCGTATATGATGAAGACGGTGAAAGCAACTGCGACATGGATGCGTGGATTCGGCCATGTACTCCAGGACAAAGCCTAAATAACTGGTCTGTCGAATAAATCATCCAAGTGATGACAGAAGAGTAATGACTTGTTTTTATGATTATTGTATAGCCCTATGTTCTACCCGGAGCATAGCGGTATTTGTCTTCAAGGCCTAATTGTTTATGTTTGAACAATCTTTTTATCAATCAATCAAAGGGTGTTTTTTCTGCATTCAAATATTGTGATCCTTGTCTTTCCTTTTTTATTTTTAACAATAAAATGGCAATGTGGTTTGTGCTTGTTTGCATATCATTTTAAGCAATAAATCATCATCATTGCAGGTTTCACATTGTAGATGACACCGCTCCAGAGCCGTATATGACTCGCTTTGACTTTGATAATCCGATATTTCAAGCCGAAGAAGAGATTGATGAAGATGAAGACTTGCCAGAAGAGCTAGCTAGACTTTTGAAACACGAAGAGAAAATCATTTTGCCTCATCAGGAGGAAATTGAGGTCGTCAACCTGGGTACTGAGGAAGTCATAAGAGATGTCAGGATAGGGGCTGCGTTTCATAGTGATATCAAGCAAAGGTTGGTTAAAATGCTCTGAGAGTATAGTGATATATTTGCTTGGTCATATGAAGATATGGCCGGTCTTGATACATACATCATGGTTCATCACTTGTCGTTACATGAAGAGTGTCCGCCAGTCAAGCAGAAGCTCAGAAGGACCAGACCAGATATGGCTGTAAAAATCAAAGAAGAAGTCTAGAAGCAGTTGGATGCTGGGTTTCTCATTGTGACAACTTACCCTCCGTGGGTCGCCAACATCGTACCTGTACCAAAGAAGGACTGTTAGGTTTCAATGTGCGTGGATTATAGAGATTTGAATAAAGCGAGCCCAAAATATGATTTCCCGCTCCCCCATATTGACGTATTGGTTGATAATACGACTCAATATTCCTTGTTTTCCTTCCTGGATGGTCTTTCCGGGTATAATCAGATTAAGATGGCGCCGGAGGATATGGAGAAAACAACGTTCATTATACCATGGGGGACTTTCCGTTATAAGGTAATGCCTTTTGGGTTGAAAAACGCAGGGGCAACCTATTAGTGGGAAATAGTCACTTTGTTTCATGATATGATTTATCATGAGATTGAAGTATATGTTGATGAAATGATAGAAAAGTCAAAAATGGAGGAGGAACATCTGGTAAACCTTCTGAAGTTGTTCGAAAGGCTAAGGAAATTCAGACTGAGGTTGAATCCTAATAAGTGCACTTTTGGCGTCAGGTCGGGAAAGTTGCTGGGGTTTATTGTCAGTGAAAAAGGAATCGAGGTCGATCCTGCAAAGATAAAAGTTATTCAAGATATGCTAGCGCCAAAAGCGGAGAAAGAGGTTCGTGGTTTCTTGGGTAGATTGAACTACATTGCTCGGTTCATATCTCATCTCACAGCCACGTGCGAACCTATATTCAAAATGCTAAAGAAAGATCAGGTGGTTGTCTGGAACAAAAATTAACAAAGGACATTTGATAAAATAAAATAATATTTGCAAGAGCCTCCGATATTGATACCTCCAGTAGCTGGAAGACCATTGATCATGTACTTAACGGTTCTTGAGAACAACATGGGTTGTGTTCTCGGTCAGCATGACGAGATTGGAAGAAAAGATCATGGAATATACTACTTGAGTAAAAAGTTCATAGATTGTGAATCCAGGTACTCAATGTTGGAGAAAACGTGTTGCGCACTCGCTTGGGCTGCCAAACGTCTAAGACAGTATATGCTAAGTCATACAACCATGCTAATTTCGAAGATGGATCCGATTAAATATGTCTTTGAAAAGCAAGCACTTTCGGGGAGAATTGCCAGGTGGCAGATGGTTTTGATAGAGTATGATATTCAATATGTTTCCCAGAAAGCTATCAAGGGGAGTATTTTGTCAGAGTATCTTGCTGAATAGCCGATTGATGACTATCAATCTATGAAGTTTGGATTTCCCGATGAGGACATCATGTTCTTAAAGATGAAGGACTGCGATGAGCCATTACCCGATGAAGGTCCAGAGAAAGGTTCCCATTGGCAGATGATATTTGATGGCGCTGTTAACTCTTACGGTAGTGGAATTGGGGCAATTATCACCATTCTTCATGGTTCTCATATCCTATTCACCACCAGGTTAACATTTCCTTGCACCAATAATGAAGCCGAATACGAAGCGTGCATTATGGGGTTGGAAGAAGCCATTGATCTAAGGATCAAGAATTTAGACGTGTACGACGATTCAACGCTACTTGTCAACTAGATTAAGGAAGAATGGGAGATCCGGTAGCCTAATCTGATACCTTACATGAACTGTGCAAGGAGGTTGTTACCTTTCTTTGATCGGATAGAGTTCCACCATGTGCCTAAAGCAGAGAATCAGATGGCGGATGCCTTAGCCACTTTATCCTCGATGTATAAGGTGAATTTTTGGAATGATTCTCCAAGAATATTCATCTCTCACCTTGATAGGACGACATTTGTATTCACCATTGAAGAAGCTTCTGACGGCAAGCCGTGGTTTTATGACATTCAGAATTTCCTCAAGAACCAAGAATATCCGCCAGGGGCGTCGACCCGGGATAAGAAGACTCTGAAGAGGTTAGCTGGGAACATTTATCTGAACCAAGATGGTGTACTCTACATGAGGAATTATGACTTGGTGCTTTTAAGGCGCGTGGACGAAAAAGAAGCTAGCTTGCTTATGGAACAGGTCCATGAAGGTGCCTTTGGTACACATGCCGGCGGGCATGCTATGTCTCGAAAGCTATTACGAGCAGGGTATTATTGGTTGAATATGGAGTCAGATTGCTTCAAGTATGCAAAGAAGTGCCATAAATGCCAGATTTATGCTGACAAGATTCATGTGCCGCCGAGTCCGTTGAATGTCATGGCGTCGCCTTGTCCCTTTTCCATGTGGGGCATCGACA
Organism: Lathyrus sativus; assembly: GCA_963859935.3. Classification (NCBI taxonomy): domain Eukaryota; kingdom Viridiplantae; phylum Streptophyta; class Magnoliopsida; order Fabales; family Fabaceae; genus Lathyrus; species Lathyrus sativus. The sequence goes on along the minus strand of OZ012737.1, from coordinate 401,486,122 downwards.
TGATTGGCAAGATTAAGCCCACCGCATTTAATGGACATCGTTTCATCCTGGTAGCCATTGATTACTTCACCAAATGGGTGGAAGCAGCTTCCTATGCTAATGTCACTAAGAAAGTGGTAACCCGGTTTATCAAGAAGGACATCATCTATCGCTATGGAGTGCCAGAGATAATCATTACACATAATGGTTCGAACTTGAATAACAAGATGATGAAGGAACTGTGCCAGAGTTTTAAAATTGAGCATCACAACTCATCTCCCTATCGTCCGAAGATGAATGGCGTTGTTGAAGCGGCCAACAAGAATATCATGAAGATAATGCAGAAGATGGTTGTAACCTATAAGGATTGTCATGAAATGTTGCCCTTTGCATTACATGAATACCGTACTTCGGTACGTACCTCAACTGGGGAAACTCCTTTTTTGCTGGTGTATGGTATGGGAGTTGTCATACCATTAGAAGTCGATATTCCTTCGTTGAGAGTCCTGGTCGACGTCAAGCTTTATGGGGCATAATGGATAAGAAACAGATTGAATCAGCTCAGCCTGATGGACGAGAAAAGGATGGCATCTATTGCATATGGTCGGTTGTATCAGAGCCAGATGAAGAAAGCTTTTGACAAGAAGGTGCGCCCTCGAAGCTTCCAGACGGGCGAGTTAGTATTGAAAAGGATTCTCCCTCCACAAACAGATCACAGGGTCTCGCTACTACGAAAAATAGAAGAGTCGCCACCTTTCGTTATTTATCCCAAAGAGAGGGAAAGGAAACAATCAGAAAAACCATACGGAAAAGGGAAAAGACGAGGTCATCGCAACCAAGTCCTGGATTCGGGAGTCGGTTACGCAAGGGGAAGGTATTAGCACTCCCCACGTCCGTTGTACTCGACGGGATCCACGCATTTTTGTCTATCTAAAAGGGTGTGTTGAAACTATCTACGCTAAAGGTCAAGGGACAAAAAGAAAAGAAAAGAGACTCGACAGAGCATCGCCGCTCTGTGCCTAAGTATTCCCTCGTGTAATGGGAAAGTCAGAGTCACCGTAGTTCGGCTAACTACGGGTGAAAGGGGGAAGGTTGCTCGCCAAGACATCATGTCTTGTGCCTACGTACTTTCATCTGGTATTAAAGATCAGAGCAAACGTAGTTCGGGCTAAAAAGAAGACTGGTTGGTTCAAAAGTTTTTAGGCCCGAGTAGGGTTAACAAACAGTTCTAGCAGTTGGTGTATGCAGCTCGACCATTGGAGACTTGGGCGTTACCGTTTGCGGTAGAACTAAGAGTTAACAACACTCTTTTATCTGAAAAGATTTTCCTTGATTAAAAACCCCAAAGGGTGAAAAAGTGTTTTGAATTTGATTTGTAACTCATGTCGCACTAGAGACTATGACCTAGGAGCGAATGCGTCACATATCACCCAAAGGGTGTATACTGAACAATCTATGCAATTGAGAGGAAGCCACTCAATCACCATTCCCCAAGTAGCTTAAGGCTCGTAGTGTACAACATTTGTTATTCTTTATTATGTGTTTTATGAGTGTTTGAAGAGAAGAAGAGAGAGGACCTACTAAAGGGATACTAAATCAATCCTAAAAGTTGTCATGCAAAGTGGACTTAGAGTTGGGATACAAAAGGGGACTACCTAATGTTAACATGCATGGATTGAACACCTAATGTCTCTCCTACTCCCATCCTAAACGGAGGGACTAGGAACCCTATGGGGATCATGGCAAAAAAGCATAAGAAAGCACCAAGTAAATTTAGTCACAAGTAAGAGAGGCATACACAAAATTGCAACACTTAGAATGGTGGGTAGGTGAAAAAATGTGTGGGGCAGCAGCCGCCACAAGCTCGCCTCGACCTCAACAGCAATGCAAGAATGATGCAAACATGGAAGGGAAAGTCATAGATGGAAACAAACAAACATGCAAAGAGTCATCACTTTGGACCACATCTATAAGTATGCATCCAAGTGGAAAATGAACACAAGCATCAACCAAATCATGATCAACCAAACACAAACAGTGGCAAACACCAAAAACATTTCATTCCTAATGCATCATATCAATTTATGAAGATTCGAAGTGAAACGTTATGCGAACAATCAAACAAAGTAGCAAAACAGGCCTTCCAGCCCAGTGTTAATCGGTTAACCCCAGGGGTTATTTGGTTAACACACTGTTAACGTTTAAAAAATTTGAATGTTTGAACTGGTTAATCGGTTAACCATATGCGTTAACCGATTAACGCTTTGAAAACTTTGAAAAATATGGAAATTTGCAATGGTTAATCGGTTAACCATATGCGTTAACCGATTAACGCTTTGAAAACTTTGAAAAATATGGAAATTTGCAATGGTTAATCGGTTAACCATATGCGTTAACCGATTAAAACTGTGCTGACAGCAGAAAACAGCAAAGAAGAATCACTTTTCAACAGCTTATCACTTTTCCAAACATGCCAATGATCACATAATCACTTAATCACGAAATTAAATCATCGAATCTTGATTCAAAAAGCATGTATATAGATCCAAACATCATCAACAAAGATCATATGAATCAAAATGCAGCAAATCAATCAAAAATGAAAACCATCATGATGAACATGCAATTAAGCTAAAAACAGAATCAAATCAAGAATTTCCAACCTACGAAGCGGAGATTTGCTTCGGTCAATATTGATTTGTTGGAAATGAGTAGATCGAAGCAAGAAACCCGGAATACTTCAAGATCCAAGCTAATCCTTGTAGTAGAGATGGAGATCCTTCAAGATTAAGCCAAATTGCTTCAAATAATCACTTCTAGCTTCACTTCAAATTTCAGATCAGAACTTGCACGAAAATTGAATGAAGAAACTGATCCAATGGAGATGATAGATGAAGGTTTAAGCTCAAGAATTAATGGATTCCATTGAAGAATCAATTAATTCAATGGATGAAGAGCTTTGATGAGGGTTTCGGAAGTGATGAAATTGAGAGAGAATTGAGAGAGAATTGAGAGTAATTCTGAATTTGAAATGGGAATTATGAGAGTTAAAATGCTTTAGTTTGGAGTAAATCACTTAAGTACTCTCTTGGCTTGGATCCAAAGCATGGTTTAGAGTGTGGTTTGGAAAATTTGGAATGGAATTAGGAGTAGGATTTTGGAGGGAATTGAATTAATTTGAAAACTAATCCAAATTTTAAAATGGTTCTAGATCCTAGCCAAGTGTAAAAATGCATTTCAAAATGACCAAAATTGGACCCCAAATGACTCTGCATTGAAAAATCACGTACAGAGGAAAAAATCACATTGGTTAATCGGTTAACCATATAGGTTAATCGATTAACCCCTTTAAATTTTTGAATCTGGGCTGATTTCTCATTGGTTAATCGATTAACCATATAGGTTAACCAATTAACACCTTCAAAAATTTGAATTTGGCGCCTTTTGGAGGGAAACCTTCCCAATTGCCCGTTTCTTACTGTTTCGAACCCTGTTAAGCTTCTGGAATATGTTCTTGAATGTTGTAACCATGAGACTGTTCAAGATAGCCTGAACGCTACTTTCTTGGCTAAAGATTACCTGCAAAACAAATTAAAATCAGTCGCCCGACCGCTGGGCAAAATAAAATGCCGCCTGATACTCGCTGCTTTGATTGCTTGCACTGAGGGTGAATTCTGAGCCACAGTAAAACCTCGATCCCCTGTATCAAGAACAAATGCTATGCAATGCAATAATGCAACAGAATGTAATGAAACAAAAGCCAAGCCAATAAAAAAGGCTGGGCAAATTTTGGGGTGCAACAGCTTCCCCTATTCAAACGACTTGGACCTGACTAGGTGAAAAGCGAACGGCTTTCAAATAATCAAGGTAAAAGACGGTTGAATACCAACAAACCCGGAAATTTGCCAACCCCATAAAATAAAACTGTGAACAAGAACCTCCGGAGATAACTGCACTGATCACAAACATAATTTGCTGGGGAAAAAGAGAAGCTTAACCAAATAACTCTGGCAGGGAGAAAGGAGAAACTTAGCCAAGTAAGTCTGCTTGGGGAAAATAATAAGATGAACTCGTCGATCAAAACTGTGTCATGGTCTGAAACATAACATTTCAAGTTGTCAGAATCTGGATATTCAACGAACAAAATGAGTCAATGAAATTTGTCGGAGCCTGAACACTCAACGTAAAGACCGAAGCCTGGATGCTCAACGTAAAAGCCGGAGCCTGGATGCTCAACGTAATAACCAGAGCCTGGAAGCTCAACGAACAAATCATTATATCACGAATGGGAAATTCACCGAAGTCTGGATACTCAACGGAGAAGCCGGAGACTGTATGCTCAACGTAAAATAAGGAATTCATCCTGAATTGGAGATTTGCCAGAGTCTGAACACTCAATGTAATAAACCGGATTCTGGACGCTCAACGAAAACTGGTCGAAGTCTGAATACTCAATGGACCAAGAAGTACACCATAAATTGGACATTTATCGGAGTCTGGATAATCAACGAAACTGGAATCACGGAAAATTTTTCGGAGTCTGGATACTCAACATAATAACTCGAAGCCTGAATGCTCAAAGAAAATAAACTGGAGCCTGGATGCTCAACGTAAACTAGACCAGAGCCTGGATACTCAAAGGACAAAGGAGATCATCACCATATGAAACGGAGTCTGGATACTCAACGGAACTGACCGGAGTCTGGATACTCCACGGACAAAACAATATACCATAAATTGGAAATTCACCAGAATCTGAATATTCAACGGAGAAGGAGTACAACCACAAAACTTATCAAGGTCTGGATACCCGACTGACTCTACCAGAGTCTAGATACTCGACGGAAAAAGCAATACGTCATGAATTGAAAATTCACCGGAGTCTGGATACTCAACGGAGAAGCTGGAGCCTGAACGCTCAACGAAATAAGTCGGAGCCTGGATGCTCAGCGACGATTGATCGGAGCCTGGATACTCAACGGACGAAGAAACACTTATTAGGGTCTGGATACCGCTGGAGTTTTACGAATACCATTTCAAATTGCCGGAGTCTAGATACTCAACGAACAAAATGGATCACATCACAAACTTCCATGGTCTGGATACTATACAAGGCTAAGAAGTACATCACATATTGGAAATTTGCCGGAGTCTGGATACTCAACGACATTGACCGGAGTCTGGATACTCAACAGACGAAGGGAAAATATCACAAATATACCCGTCCAAGTCTGAAAACCACACTGTCTTCGACGGAAAAAGCACAACAATATCAATCGCCGTGGTCTGGATACCACAACCATCTTTACCAGAGTCTGGATACTCCACAGAAAAAAGGAAAACCCCATCAATTGGGCATGGACCAGAGTCTGGATACTCGACGGACTAAAGAATTCATCATAAATACTTATCAAGGTCTGGATACCAAATGAGTTTAAAACAACTTGACCCGCTAATATTCGAAGACACTGCTGGGGAATGATATAAGCCGGGGTCAGGATACTGCGCGGGCTACCGGAAATTTCCATGGTCTGGATACCAAGGGAAAAAATATCTTGTTAGAACACAGATTGGTTCTTAATAATATCTCTATGTTTTGATGATAACTATTATGAAATTTTGTAATTAAGAATTATATACTCTAAAATTTGCTTGAGAGTTTTTACTGCAGATAGTAAAGGAATTAACACTCCAGAGGCAAATCAGAATTGAACATAAGAAATTTGCTAGACTCTGAAGCGCCAGATGCATCCATTAGAAGATTTTGATTGCTGCCAACAGAAGATCCTGAGCGTAGCCTCCAGAAGATTCTGAAGTAGAAGCTCTAGAAGGATCTGAAGCAGAAGCTCCAGAAGAATCTGAAGCAAAGGTTAACCAACCTGGCTTATGTTTCAAAATGCGCATGTTTGAGAATGGCGTAATGCTTCGTACAGCACGGATATGCTACGCGCTTTTTTGGGTAGATGCAACTATGATACTATATGCAAATGCGAAGGCAGGTTCAAGCTGCTGGGGAAACTCTGACAGACTTGCTTAGCCAACACGGAATGCTGAAGACGAATACCACCATGTTGGGGATGAACGGGTATCATAAAGTCCTCTGGCAAAATAAATGCCGGACATGAAACCAACTCCACCAGGGAGAGATTAAACTTCGATTTCCACTGGGAGGAACGAACATCCTTGGCTGGGGAGAGTAACCCAGCTGGGGAAGAAACGACTCGGTCGGGGAAACGCACTGTTTGGGCACAGCTTACAAACTCGGAGCTACCACTCCGCTGAGGATAATCCTTCTGAACTAACTATGACTTGGTTAAACACTGCGGGAATTCTCCCAGCTGGGGATTGATCATTCACATACTCGACTCTCTGGGGAGTGCAACCTCTGCAGGGGATACTGATTTTGACTGGATGGGGATATCTCTTGGACAGCTTCCATAAGAATACTCTTCTGGGGAAAATAATCCTTCCTTCGGTAAGGGATAACATCATATCAACCTCTGGGGATGAGGTGCGACCTGCGAGGGGATTAGCATCGCACAAAGTCAAGTCTTTCACCACGAACCTCCGGCTGAGGCCACAATTTCTGATTGTCCGCTTTAAAGGTGAGAACCCTACAAAACACAAACGAGACAACACAAATCTGTAAAACCAAATCTATTCGGGTTAGTGTCCGTGACATTACTTCAGTCAATTCGAAGTTTTATCAATCATTGGCAAGGGCCAGCAAAGTTATGCACATGCAAGTTCATCGGAACATTGGCGTTTTCCACATACAAAACAGTAAAGCACAATCATCAAATACTGAATGACATGTTTTATTAATAACAGGCCTCTGAATAGGCAAATCTTTGTACATCGGATGCAACTCCTAAAAAGACGAAGTTACGCACACACACATACATATATGCACAAAAAGCATAAAGAATACAAATACAACTTGAATTTGTACACATGTCGGCAACGTGGTGCAGACAAACATCGTGAGCTGATCCTCCTATGACTCGCCTGACTCTGGCGCTTTCCCGGTATTCAATTTTTGGAAGAGATTTTGTTGGATAAACGAACCCTCAGGTGCTCCCAAACCACTAAGCAATGCAGTGTCAGACCGGGACCGCAGTCATTTGCTTTTTTTAATCCCTAACTTTTACGTGAATCGTCCTTTGCGGGTTTTCAATTCACCGGGATACCCTTTTTTGCCGAAGTCGCCCAATGCAGGTTTTCGACTTCGCGGGTGTACATCTTTTCAATTTTATCCCTAACTTTTGCCCGAACCTTTTATTCATTTTTTATGGTTCGCCAGGATGCCCCATTTTTGCCTGGACTCTCTTTTTACTGTCCAGCGGGTCACTTTTAAGCAAAGTATTTTTTAACTGCGTCCGAATTCACAGGAGACGAAAAGTCTTCACTGTCCATGGTGGACAACAACAAAGCTCCTCCTGAGAAGACTTTTCTGACAATGTATGGACCTTCATAGTTCGGCGTCCATTTGCCCCTGTGATCTATTTGTGGCGGGAGAATCCTCTTCAGCACAAGGTCTCCCGTCTAAAAGCTTCGAGGGTGTATCTTCTTATCGTACGCTTTCTCATCTGGCTCTGATACAACCGACCGTATGCAAGAGAAGCTATCCTTTTCTCATCCATTAAGCTGAGCTGATTCAGTCTATCTTTAATCCATTCTGCCTCGTCAAGTTGGACATCTCATAAAACCCTAAAGGAAGGAATCTCAACCTCCAACGGTAACACTGCCTTCATTCCGTATACCAATAAGAAAGGGGTTTCCCCGGTTGATGTGTGTACCGTTGTACGATAACCGTGCAAAGCGAAAGGTAGCATCTCGTGCCAGTCCTTATACGTCACAACCATCTTCTGAACAATCTTCTTTATGTTCTTATTAGCCGCTTCAACAGCGCCATTCATCTTGGGTCGGTAAGGAGAAGAGTTGTGATGCTCAATCTTGAAATTCTGACACAACTCTTTCATCATCTTGTTATTCAAATTTGAACGGTTGTCAGTGATAATCCGCTCAGGGATTCCATATCTGCAGATAATATCCCGCTTGATAAATCTGGCGACCACTTGTTTGGTGACATTGGCATATGATGCTGCTTCCACCCACTTGGTGAAGTAATCAATTGCCACCAAAATGAACCGGTGTCCGTTTGATGCCGTAGGCTCGATCTTTCCAATCATATCAATTCCCCACATCGAGAACGACCATGGTGAGGACATCACATTCAGAGGACTTGGGGGTACATGTACCTTGTCCGCATAAATTTGGCATTTATGACACCTCTTTGCAAACTTGAAACAGTCTGTTTCCTTAGTTAGCCAGTAATAACCTGCCCGCAGCAGTTTTCTCGTCATAGCATGCCCACCAGCATGCGTACCAAACGTACCCTCATGTATCTCTTCCATGAGCAACTTCGCCTCCTTCTCGTCTACACATCGTAGCAACACCAAGTCGTGGTTTCTTTTGTATAGGACACCGTCAGGATTCAAATAGAAATTGCCAGCCAATCTCCTGAGAGTCTTCTGATCTCGACTGGATGCCCCAGCCGGATACTCCTTGTTCTTCAGGAAATTCTGGATGTCAAAGTACCAGGGTTTACCATCGGGAGCCTCGTCAATGGCAAATATGAAGGCAGGCCTATCAAGCCGAGAGATAACAATCCGGGGAGCCTCGTTCCAGAAGTTAACTTTATACATGGAAGACAATGTCGCCAAGGCGTCAGCCATTTGATTTTCTGCTCGCGGCACATGTTGCAATTCCACCTTGTCAAAGAATGGGAACAATCTCCTTGCATAATTCATATATGGTATCAAATTGGGCTGTCGTCTCTCCCATTCTCCTTTTATCTGATTCACCATTAGAGTTGAGTCTCCGTATACATCCAGATTCTTAATTCGCAAATCAATAGCTTCTTCAAGACCCATGATGCAAGCCTCGTATTCAGCTTCATTATTGGTAACCGGAAAGGTCAATCGGGCAGTAAAGGGGATGTGCGACCCCTGAGGAGTAGTGATAATCGCACCTATTACACTACCGTAGGAATTTACAGCTCCGTCAAATATCAACTGCCACTTGGAATCCACCTTTGGTCCTTCGTCCGGCAATGGTTCTTCACAATCCTTCATTTTCAGGTACATGATATCCTCGTCAGGAAAATCAAACCTCATCGATTGGTAGTCCTCAACAGGCTGCTCCGCAAGGTACTCTGACAGGACGCTACCTTTAATAGCCTTTTACGAGACATATTGAATATCATATTCGGTTAACACCATCTGCCATCGGGCAATTCTTCCGGAGAGTGCTTGCTTCTCAAACACGTATTTGATTGGATCCATCTTTGAAATGAGCAGGGTTATATGGTTCAGCATGTATTGCCTCAAACGTTTGGCGGCCCAGGCTAGCGCACAACACGTTTTCTCGAGCATTGAGTATCTGGACTCACAGTCGGTAAACTTCTTACTCAAATAGTAGATTGCATGCTCTTTAAGTCCTGTCTCGTCGTGTTGACCGAGAACACAACCCATACTTTCCTCAAGAACCGTCAAATACATAATCAACGGTCTCCCGTCCACTGGGGGTATCAAAACAGGAGGTTCCTGCAAGTATTCTTTTATTTTGTCGAACGCCTTTTGACAATTTTCATTCCAGGTCACAACCTGGTCCTTTTTCAACAACTTGAATAACGGCTCGCATGTCGCAGTTAGGTGAGATATGAACCGGGCGATGTAGTTCAACCTCCCTAAGAATCCACGCACTTCTTTTTCTATTTTAGGCGTCGGCATTTCTTGTATTGCTTTTATTTTCGCAGGATCAACCTCTATTCCTTTTTCGCTCACGATAAACCCCAGTAGTTTACCCGATCTCACCCCGAAGGTGCACTTGTTAGGGTTCAGTCTCAACCTGAACTTCCTAAGCCTCTTGAACAGTTTCAACAGATTAACCAAATGCTCCTCCTCCGTCTGGGATTTGCCAATCATATCATCAACATAAACCTCGATCTCTTTGTGCATCATGTCATGAAAGAGAGTCGTCATAGCACGTTGATATGTTGCCCCAACATTCTTTAACCCGAAGGGCATCACTTTGTTGCAAAATGTTCCCCAGGGAGTAATGAAGGTAGTCTTCTCCATGTCTTCTGGCGCCATTTTGATCTGATTGTAACCCGAGAAGCCATCCATGAAGGAGAATACGGAGAATTCAGCAGTGTTATCAACCAGCACATCGATGTGAGGAAGTGGAAAGTCATCTTTCGGGCTCGCCCTGTTCAGATCACGGTAGTCTACACACATTCACACTTTACCGTCTTTCTTCGGTACTGGCACAATATTAGCGACCCATGAGGGATATTTTGTAACAGCTAGGAAACCAGCATCCCACTGTTTTTGAACTTCCTCCTTGATCTTCACAGCCATGTCCGGCCTAGTTCTTCGGAGTTTCTGCTTAATAGGCGGACATTCCTCTCGCAGTGGTAGACGATGAACAACCATATCCGTATCCAACCCAGGCATATCCTCGTACGACCAAGCAAATATATCACTGTACTCTTTGAGCATCTCAATCAACCTTCGCTTGACGTCGCTTTGCAGTGCGGCCCCTATACGGATGTTTCTTTCGACCTCTTCCGACCCCAAATTGATAATCTCAATGACTTCCTCATGAGGCAAAAGGATTCTTTCTTCTTGTTTCAACAACCAGGTCAACTCTTCTGGTACGTCGCCATCTTCAACAATCTCTTCCTCAGCCTGAAATACCGGGTGCCCGAAGTCGAAGTGAGTCATAGGCGGTTCATAGATGTCATCTGAAATAGTGATCCTGCAAAGGAAATGGTTAAGTGCTTCAAAATGCATATAAAGCAAATAACCACGTTGCCATCTTATTGTAAAAGATAAAAACAGGAAAAACAGGGATCACAATATTTGTATATGAAAAACGCCTTTATTTCATGATTAAACAATGTAATGTACATAACCAAATGGCCCTAAGCAAAATCACTATGCCCCGGGTAGGACACAAGATTATTCAACAATTAAGAAAACAAATCATTACTGTTTAGTTGTCACGGGAACAGTTTCCCGGATAGACCAATTGTAGAGACTTTGTCCTGGCACGCTTGGCTTGATCCACGCGTCCATATCACAGTCGCTATCTCCTTCTTCAGAATCGGAAACAGCATTGATAGTCTCGAAGCTCACTCCACTTGGTGTGATGGTTATCGGCCCGCTGAACTTGGGCGTTCCTGAAGAGGATGCTGATGACGAAGGATGATATCCAAGCCCGAACCTGTCATTCTTCACGGGAATCTCCAACACCTGACCCCAGCCCTTGGTTTGGCCTGCCTGCACTAGAGCCTGAGCCTCTTTGTACGATGACACGGCCACATCTGATATCTTGGGTACTGGAGCTTTGTCTTTAATCTTTAGCCCTTCAAATGCTTGACAGGGTGTCTCGTGTATTTCGTCGTCGACCTCCATATATCTGAATGAAGACAGATGGCTAACCAGAATATCTTCTTCTCCATAAACAGTGACGACACTATCCCCAACCATATAATTCAACTTTTGGTGTAACATGGATGTGACTGCCCCGACAACATGGATCCATGGGCGCCCAAGGAGACAGCTATACGCTGGCTGGATGTCCATTATATAGAATTCTGTTTCAAAAGTTTTCGGCCCCACCTGTAACGGTAATGTTATCGATCCGAAAACTGACCTCCTCGTTCCATCGAACGCTCTTACCATTAAATCACTGGGCGTGCAGATAATCCCTCTGATATCTAAAACGTGGGACATGACTGTGCCCCGGCATTCGACTGACACATGCAATGCCATATTGTGTTCCCTCCCTATTGGAGTCAAATCAAAATCTGTAAAGCCCAAACTGTGCCCTGCATTAACATGCGCCATCACCCCTTCTAACTGATTAACCGAAACGTCTTGAGGAACGAATGACGTGTCTAGGATCTTCAGCAAAGCGTTCCGATGGGCCTCGGAACATAATAATAGTGACAAGATCGAGATCTTTGATGGCGTTTGCTGGAGGTGCTCCACAATTTTGTAATCACTTTTACGAAGGAGCCTCATAAACTCCTCTACGTCCTTAACCGACGTTTCCTTTATCTGCGATGGGCCACTCTCGTCTACCTTGGCTTTCCCCTTTGCCAATCTTTCTGCCTCTACCTCAGGCGATGTGAAGATTCTACCACTTCTAGTCATACCTCCTGTTCCGACAACATTATCTACGACCCCAGCTGGTTGTCTATTTACTTCAATTTTCTCACTGTCACAATATACCTCCAACCCGTAAGTCCATGGCACTGCTTTGGTATTTTCAAAAGGGACTGGCCCTGCTTTGGTAATAGTGATCGTCAGCCGCCTGGCGGGCGCCGTTATTGTTATCGTTTTCCTTGGAATCGTCACCATTGCAACATTGTTCTGCTCATCACACAATGCCTCTACAGGCTTTTAAACCGCGGTTCTATCAAATTGTAAGGTACCTTCATCCATCAAAGTCTGAATACCCTGCTTCAACTCACTACAACCATCTGGCTGTATCCAACAATCCAAGCAAAATTCATCACAACCCGGGAATACACCCCCTTTTAGCAATCTACTTTTAATCTCACCCAACGGTGTCTTCAGCTCCTTGACATCCGTCACTAGATTCAAATATTCCTCGGTCAGGATGGCGTTTGCCCCGTGATTGGGCATAGGCTGTTGTACTATATTTGGACCTGCCTGTCCAAAGTTGATAGCTTTGCTGTCCAACAAGTCCTGAACTTTGTGTTTAAATGCATGACATCCTTCAATATCATGTTCGGGCGCCCCGGAGTGAAACTCACAGTGTTTACCCGCATCAAAGCCAAACGGAGGAGTGCCCGTTAACAGCGCCATGGTCCTTTTCTCGACCAAATTCAACCCTAGCAGTGTTTGAAGCAGTTCGACATATGTTGAAGGAGGCGTTTCAAATACTCGCCTTGGCTTGCCCTCTAGGATTCTGCGTTGGGCGGGGTGTTGCCTTTGTTGTTGCTGCTGCTGTTGCTATTGTTGTTGTTGTGGAAAAGGGATGGTAACGCTAGCTATCTGTTGAGACTGAGCATACTGATTTCGTCCTCTGCCCCGACCCCTGCCACCAAACACGACATTAGTATCACCCTGTCGTCTACCACCGAACGCTTTTCTTGTACCTCCTGCGGGGGTAGACTCACCTGCTTGGAATCTTCCAACTTTAATCCCGTCTTCGACCATCTCACCCATAAGAATCAAATCTGAAAAACTGCTCAACTAAACATTAAACAATTTTTTGTAATATATCCCCGTAAATGTCCCAATGAACATACTATTCATTTCTCTTTCAGCTAACGGAGGATGTACTCTTGCTGCCATATCGCGCCATCTCTGCGTATACTCTTTAAAGCTTTCCCCGTTCTTCTGCGACAAAGCTTGCAATTGAACTCGGTTCGGTGCCAGATCACTATTATATTTATAATGCAGGACGAAAGCATCCGCCAATTGCTTCCAGGTTTTGATTTGAGCGGGCTCCAACCCCATATACCATTCGAGTGACGGTCCTGACAGGATGTCTTGAAAGAAATGCATAAGCATCCTTTCGTCATCTGAATATGCGGACATCCTTCTGTAATAAGAGCGGACATGCACCTTAGGGCAAGTGTCCCCCTTATATTTGTCGAAAGTGGGAGCTTTGAATTTCAGCGGTACCCTCAGCCCAGGCACCAAGCCCATAGTAGTCATGTCTAATCTGGTAGCATTCTGATTAGCCATACCCTTCACCTGTTCTTCAAGCATTTTGATCCTCTGAGTATTGTCAACGGGTCCCTCAAATCCCATGCCTCTTCCCGAAAAGGCGTCCTCTTGACAGTCTTCTCCCCAGTTCACATTTTCATTTTCGTACCTGTCATAACCAGTGTTGCGACCAAACCCTTGCTGATTAGTCATGGGACCTCATCCCCCATTACCGAAACCCTTGTTGACCCTAACAGGTCCAAACCCATTGTTGACAGGAATCACCCCAGCACCATTTCCACCATAACCCTGGTTAGCGTTACCAAAACCGTCGTAGCCGAAACCCTGAGTGTTGAAGCCGAACTTTCTGCCCTGATTGCCGTACTCAAACCCCTGGTCATTATAGCCGAACCCATTGTTACCAAAACCATTACCGCCATTGTAGTTACCACCGCCCAGATTGGCGTCTCCAAATCCAACATTGTTAACAACAGTCTCATTTCCATTCCCTGTGTTACCATTGCCAGCGCCAGCGTCATTGTTTACAACCACAACATGTGGGGTCACCACAGGAGGAACCACAGGCGTAGGGGGCCCATCCTTCGGAATAGTCTCAACGTGCGCAGAGTTGTGATCATTGTTGCCATTCCCATTAGCCCGCGTCAGCAGCGGCTGTACCAAAGTCTGGAGGCTCTCCTGGCCCTTGGCAATGTTCTCCATTGCCTGCATGAACAGATTCAACTTCTCGCGGATTTCCTACATCTCGCTTTGCATTTGGTCCATAATTCTCTTGCAGTTGGTACGAGTAGAGTATCGATGTGGGCGCTGACCGTCAATCCTGAAAGACCTGTAGGTGCAGGAAATAAGATACAGATTCAAGAATACCAGTCATGCAATATGAATCCAGATGCAAATGTGTAAATATGTTACAGGTTATATTCCCCCCGATTCTAGTTTCGGAGAGAATGCCATCATGACAATGGAGTCCCCATCAAGCAAGCAAGGAATCAGAAAATCCTCATTTATAAACACATGCCAAGAGGCTGAGTACAAGAGTACAACTGAATACAACTGAAGAGACCTCGGCCAACAAGCCTGGCGATGGTCCAAATACAAGTACAAATAACAAAGGCAAGGAAAAGCTAAATCAGGCCAAGTGGCGCTTTCTGACGTCCTCCAATATCCTCAACGTCTCCGAGTGCCCTAGTCGGGAGATCAGCTCCTGTATCAGTAAAGCATGCCGCTCGGTAGTGGATCTCAGCTTTTTGGCATTCCACTTGGTAAGCGTGGCATTCCACAAAGCTTCCCACTTGCTGAGACGGGAATAAGCTTTGCTTAGAAGTTCCTTCTTGGAAGCAAGCACCTTACTAACATCGTTCAAGGCTATCCCCACTTTTTCTTTCTTGTTGGTCTCTTCTGTCAGCTCCGATCCCAACCTGTTAATCAATTCAGTCTGTTCCTTCACAGTGAAGGTGGCTTCATTCTTCTCACGACGTAACTGGAAGATCTCCTTCTCTAACTCATCATTGGCTTTCTTCAGTTCTTCGTTTTCAGCCAACAATTTGTTATACTTCTCACTCTCTTCCGAAGTAGGTACCTCAGTCAACGGAAGATACAGGGGTTCCGCAGCAGGATAAGGCATCAAGGAAGTACTAGCTCTCTCGCAGATCCAAGCTAAATAAGGATCGTAAGCTCTGCTGTTGCTCTTGCCGAGCAAAGTTTTCCCTCTCCTATGGATGTTAGCCCATGCATGTCTCAATCTGATCAGAACAGCCGCGTCTAATAAGCCTGTGAGATATAGAGATTCTTGTATCTCCTTCTCAATAGGAGCGTCCCTCAAAGCATAACCGAACTGTCGTACCAGCAATAAAGGGTTATAGTTAATACAGCCTTTCCGTCCAATCAGGGGGACATTCGGAAAGCCACTGCAACTATATATAATGTCAGTGCCCAGCATACTCTGATCAAACCAAATGACGTTCTCAGGAGACAGCCCCATCAACCGGGAAGACCAATCCAAAGTATCAACAGCATCCACAAAAGGCCCTGTCTTCGGAAGGTGCCCCTGGAACCACCTGTACAAAAGAGGAAGACAGCAGGAAACATTCTTGCCACGACGTTTCTCATTCTTGTAGTGAATGGAATGATAAACATCGCCCAAGAGAGTAGGAACTGGATTCTTCGAGGCAAGAATCAAGAAGGAATCTGAGTCGACAAAGTCTGGCACATTAGGAAACAAGACAATTCTGTAGATGCAGACAACTAGAATAGCACTGAAGGCAACCCAACATCCACTCTTCACGCACTGTGCAACCTTCTCAAGCAGGACAGACAAGTGAAAACCGTAAGCTCCGTTCAGCTTGACCAAACCTCCAGGGAACTCAGAAGCGTCTAAGCTGACAATCTCAGCAAGCGTAGCTAACTCAGGCTCAGCATCAACATGTATGAAGGGCATCTGGTCTAACACAGGAACTCCCAACATCGCAGAATACTCCTCCAAAGTGGGTGCCAGAATGTAGTCAGGAAATAAGAAACATCTCAGCTGCGGCTCATAAAACTGCATCAAAGTATACACCCCAGTTGTCTCAAATGCTGATGGTCTGTATAACAAACTGAGTAATCTCCCATAAGATACTCTGAACTCAGCCCGCACTCTCTCATCTGCTAGAGCAACTAAACCCAGCAAGGAACTGATATCTGGCGAATGCAACCGGTAAGCAACTGTCTTCTTCAGGGACTCCATGTCTGGCTAGAAGATATACAAGAATCAGAGGGGAATGATCACCTGCAACATAAATACATGTTAATGAAATGCAGTCATGAAAATGCACATGCATATGCAAACAAGGGACCAAGTGCAATGCTGATGGACTGGTCTGCTCTGTACTGAAGCCTGAGAACCATCTAATCTTCATCTCAAACCAAACCAACCATTCAAATCAGAGTAAACGTAGTTCGCCTACCTACGGGAAAGGAGGGGAAGGTTGCTCGCTAGGATATCACATCCTATGCCTACATACTTTCACACAGCATGAAAGATCAGAGCAAACGTAGTTCGGGCTGCGGAAGATACAGGCTTGTCTGAATGTTTTTATCTCCTTATGAAAGGGTTTTCTCTTGATTAAGAGTCCAAGCGGACAAAAATGACGTTTTGATTGGTTTTCAGTCTTTTACGTAAGAACTGTCTTTTATGATGTTTGCAATCTCTGACGCACTAGAGACTATGATTTGAGAGTGACTACGTCGTATGTCACCCTAAGGGTAACACACCCAGCAATCAAACCCTGAAGAGTGACCCTCCAACAACCTTTCTCCAATAGCTTAAGGCTCGTAGCGTACGACATCGATTATCCTTATTACTGTGTTTTAAATTGTTCTGAGATAGAAGAGAAAGAAGTTCTAAAAAAACCTAGGGTTTGAAAAATGTGAATCAAAAATACCCTAATATTGTCATGCATGGGTTAAAATCTAATGTCTGTCATATTTCTCTCTTGCATAGAGAGAAACAGAGATCCTAGGGGATAAACAGAAAAGAAACAGCATATATACAGTAAACAGTAAAATGCATGAGATGCAGCAATACAAGCGAGGCAAGGGAGTCCCACTCAACCTCGAACCTGGGAAAACAATAGGCAAAGTGAAACAGCTTCACTTCAAACCTAAGGGGCAAGCTGAACCAGCCAACAATCAATACAAAAAAAGAACTAAAATCCAACACCAGCTCTGACAGCAACACCAGCTCCTACAGTAAGCAGTTCAAACAGCACCAACTCTGGCAGCTACAGTTGATTAACAGCACAAGGTTGACAATAACAACTTCAAGCAAAATCCCATCTTCACTTCCCAATGATATTCAAGCTTCAGATATGCTCTTATCTCCAATAATCTTCAGCTTTAGCAAGCACTGAATCCTGACAAACAAACAACTTCAAACAGCAGCAAAACTCGAATTTCACAGTTAACCAGCTTTGAAAGGCACAAGCTTCATCTTCACCACTCCTCAATGCATTTCTTATCTTCAATAGGTCTTCAACTTCAATGCAAACACTCACAGGAGAGAATCAACTAACAGATGAAGTTGGAATGTTAAGAGGCTTAATGACAACCCAGGGAAATCATTAAGATCTTATCAGAGTAAGTGAGAGGTATCCACAACGTTCTACCCAACCAAAGCATGCTCTACGTCCCTCCTAAGGAGAGATGGAACTTCTTTGGGGGACCTTGTGTCATAGGATAGAATAGAGGCACAGGAAGCTCTCTATGTTTGACAGAAGAAATCAGTCTACTCTAAAGCTCTCCCTATATCTCATATCTCCTAAGTCTTCAAAAGCAATCTTCAAGCACAAGCAACTTCAAGCTCCAAGCATCATTATTTGTCTCCAATCATCCTCAAAGTCTTCATGAGCTCCAACAAGCCAAACACAAGCCCAATCACCCAATGGAAATGCCCAAAACCTAACAAACAAAATAACATCCCAAGAGGGAAACACACCAATATCACCCAATTTGCAAAAATCAAATAAAAGGGAAATACTCATCATAAAATCCTAGATTAATTTATAAGGGACCTTAACTATGTACCCTATACCCTCCATAAGCCCCAAGGCCTAAATCAAACTAAAAACCCAATAACTTTGTGTTGAAATGCACCTATGTTAAGGTAAAACCCTAATCCTAGAACCCTAAAGTTTATGGTTCAAAACTAACTAAAATTAAATCACAAAAATGTGATAAAATTCTATGGGGAACCTAATAGACTAATCTAACTAGAGCAACAAGAGCCACATCAAAATTCTAAGTCAAATGTCCATACAAAAATCAGCAAGTTGCAATATCAAATGAAAATGAAATAAAAGCAATTAAACTTGTAACAAATACCAGAAAAAGAAAAATGAATGAAATGAAATTTTTATTATTTTATTATTTTCTTGAAGTCCTAAGAAAAATAAGGAAAAAATTCCCATCCAAAAATATTAATTTTTCAATTAGTTATGATTTTTCAATCTAACCTAAATAAAAATGAAAAAAAAATGAAAGAAAATATGAGGAAATGGCAATGCAGCGTGTTGAATAGCAATGTTATGCAGTGTAAATCAGAGATGGGCCCATAAAGGGGGTGCTAAGAGAAAAGCGCGCTAAGCCAAATGCGCTCAGAAATTAAAATGGAAAATCATAAGAAAAATGGAAAAAACATTGGTATGAATAGCAACCGTTTCGCGTGTGAAACCTATTGGGCCCTCAGAGTAGGGTGTGGGTAGTAACATTTCACTAAGCCCAAGCTAGAAACTTAAGTGATGTTATGCGTTTTGATCACTCAGAACTCCTTCACAAATGAAAGAAAATCGTGGCCCTTAGATGATCTCTCCAGTCAAAGTCTTCTCACGATCCAAGGGTGATGGAGTCATCTCCTACCTTTTAAAAACTTGGAGGGAAAACTCCATGGAAACTCAGAGCTTCAACCTCATCTTCTCCCAATCGTGTTTCCTCAATTCCTCATCAAAAATCAAAATTAAAAACCCTAATCTACTCCATTTCTCACCCTGAATCTAACCATGCTAATCAAACACATTGAATCATCCTCCTCCTCCAAACACGATTAAAATCTCAGAAATTGACCCAGAACCAAATCACACCAAACCTAAAATTGATCATCCTAAACTCATCACCACTTCAACCTGAGTAAATTCCACTATCACACTATGAGTATAACACCAAAAATCACCAGATATGATCATGAACAAAAATCATGTCACTCAACTTATTGTCTCTAAACCTAACCAAAAGCTACCAGAAAGCTTCCTACACTAATCTACACTGAATCTAGCTATTCAAAACCTATTGAAACTACCTAAATCAAGCCATGGAGTGAAGTTTGCATACCTGTAATTTTGAGATGAACAGAGTGATCAAAGCTTCAAGATAAGCTTCAATAAGCTCCAGATACCTTCACCAACACCAAAGGATGCTTCTGTATGCAAAGAAAGAGATTGAAATGGCTTGGATTCTCGAATTCGATTCTGAGTTACAGATGATGAATTCCAAATGCTATCATACGATTCTTCAGTGTTCTTGCTATGGATCCTATCTGGGATCAATCACCAATGCTAGAGCAAGCTTCTGAATGCAAAAGGAATGATTGAAAGTGATGGAATCGTGTAACAGAATTCTGTTTTGCAAGAAGAAAGTTGAAATTGCAATCCCTCAAATCTCTCCCAATTCTCACCAACTCAAGCTTTGAACCAGTTCTAAATCTTATATAGAACATGTATGAAGACTCTAGAATCTTCTGGATTGATCTAATGAGAAATTCACAATCTCTTACTCTTGAAAATATCATGAGAAACTCATACATAACAGCTGAGTTTGTGCTTGCTTCAAGGCCTTGGTTCTGATCCAAATTATCATTAGGTGACATATTGAATGTGTTAGGATTCACTAAAGCCTTGGTTATGCCTTACAAAGTGATTTTGCATATGTGCCTTATGATGTAAGTAACCCCTTTACAAAGCAAGTCCTTAAATTAACCCTCAATTCAAAATTGTGGCAATTTCAATGTTCTCAAAATATATTTTACAATCAATTTGGTATGTCATATGGCTTGGTTTGGACTTGTAGATCAAAAATCCCAATTTTCATCCTTGGTTCATTTAAAATTCACCCTTATTTTAGGCCATTTTTGTGATTTTGTGAAGAAAGCCATTCCAAACTATCATGACCTCTTATCTAGCCTAAAAACATCATTTTGAACACATCTCATGTTAAACATTTTCTCATTTGAGGAGTGGAAGATGGAGATTTTGACCTATGTTGAAAAATGACCTGTAATTCAACTTTCCCAAAATACCCCTGGGTTTCCAAGACCATAACTTGAGTTCCACAAACCCTCTTGAGGACTTCTAGTACTCAAATTAAATCTAAGATAAATACCTACAACTCTTATGTTGGCCAAGAATCCATTTGAAAACTCCTTGATGGGCAAAAATTGCTTGGAAGTCAAGTGACTTTCACAGATAAATTTCAGTGTCCTCAGATGACCCATAACTTGCAAGAACCATAACATGAGTTCTACAAATCTTCTTGAAGACTTATAGTACTCAAATTAAAGCTATTGAGAATCTATACAAGTTTCATGTTGACCAAGAATCCATTTGAAACTTGCATTTTGACTTATCTGGCTTGGAAGTGAGGCCTAAATTAGGGGATTTTACACTGAAACCCTAATTTGGTAACTCTTCCTACTCTTGATTCTCTTTGATTTATCCTTGGCACAACACCACACATATATCCACATATCAATCCATGAATCCCACATCCTTCAACTAAGCCTTGATGCTCTTAATCACTCAGTTAACCTAGGGTTGACCCAGATGAAACCCTAGTTGACTGTACTTCAACTCTGGCACTTGTACTTGTATCAATGACTTGTCTCATCTTCAAAATGACCCTCTAGGTATTCCATGATCTTTGCGCACATTCCATACCCTCATTCATAGTTCATACTCCATTGATGATACTCAATATACCTCAAATTAGGAGAGAAATCCACTGGTTAACCCTCAAACTTTTCAAAGCTTCAACTCATTTCTTAATTACTTTGGATGGTCTTGAGCTTGAATAAAAACCCCTTTGATGTGCCTCTTTTGATAAGAATGGCACTTGATCCCTTTTTAGATGACTTGTTATGCTATGCTATGCAAATGATTAGACTATGTACATGACTTATTATGCATATGACAATGCAATTGAAATATAAACTAGGTGAAATAAGTTGAGCAAATTTTAGGGTGCAACACATACTTATTCAACCCCCCTTCTAAGTATTTTCTCACCTTCAGTTGACATCAGAGCTCTGGTTCTGTGTGTGCTACCACTTCACAGTGACAGTAAAGATCCAGTAAGAAAAACTTTGATATATATTTGGTTGTTACTATGGCTGATAATACAATGTCTAACACTAACAACAAATATGAAGCAAGGGACAGAATCAGCACCAAACCCCCTATGTTTGATGGGGAGAAATTTGATTATTGGAAAGATAGGATTAAAAGTTTTTTCCTTTGATATGATGCTGATTTATGAGATCTGGTCATGGATGGATATGTTCATCCCACTGATGGAAATGGCATGAAAATAGACAGAAAATCTATGACAGATGCTCAGAAGAAGGAATTTAGAAATCACCACAAGGCCAGAACAATATTGTTGAATGCAATATCTCACACTGAATATGAAAAAATTACAAACAGGGAAACTGCATTTGACATGTTTAAATCCTTAAAGATGACTCATGAGGGAAACTCTCAAGTCAAGGAAACAAAGCCTTTGGCTCTGATCCAGAAGTATGAAGCCTTCAAGATGGAAGACTCTGAATCTGTTGAAGCTATGTTCTCCAAATTTCAAATACCTACAGCTGGACTAAAGGTTCTAGATAAAGGATACTCTACTGCTGATCATGTGAAAAAGATCATCAGAAGCTTACCTACCAGATGGTGACCTATGGTGACAGCGCTGAAAATGGCTAAAGATCTGAACAAGATCTCCTTGGAGGAACTAATTAGTTCACTAAGAAGTCATGAAATTGAACTTGAGGAACATGAACCTCAAAAGAAAGGTAAATCTGTTGCTTTAAAATCTAATAAATCTGCTAAAGCATTGCAGGTAATAGAGGAAAGCTCTGAAGAATCCTCATCTGAAGATGAAGATGAACTATCCATGCTGTCCAGAAGAATAAACAAACTCTGGAAGCATAAAGGAAAGAAGTTCAGAAACTTTAGGAAGCCTGACCAAAGAAAAGAATCTTCTGGACATAGAAGATCTAGCAAAAAGGAGGTTGTCTGTTATGAATGTAAATAACCTGGACATTACAAAAATGAATGTCCAAAGGTGCTGAAAGAAAAGCCTAAAAGAAAATTTGATAAGAAGAAAAAGGTTCTAATGGTCACCTGGGATGATTCAGATACATCTGAATCTGAATCTGAGTCAGAAGAGGAATGTGCCAATGTAGCCTTGATGGCAGACATAGAAGATCAGGAGGAAGGAACTTCAGTATCTGAATCTGACTCTGAATCTGACTCTGACGCTGAAGAGGTAATGGCTAAACTTACTAAAGAAGAACTTATCAAAGTGTTATCAGAAGTTCTGAAAAGCTATAACAATATTAAGCTCAAATACAAGAAGCGTCAAAGCAATCTTGTATCTGAGAATGATATTCTCAAATCAGAAGTAGCTGAGCTAAATGAAAAGAACTTAAAATTGAAAAATGATTCTGAATTAGCTCAACAAAACTCTGATTCTGAAACTGAATCTGAATGCAAAAATATTTTGGAAAAATATGATTATAGCTTTCAGAAGTTTCTTGCTAAAAGCATAGACAGAAGCAAAATGGCTTCTATGATCTATGGGGTTAGCAGAAATAACATAAAAGGAATTGGATATGAATCCTCCTCTGGAAAGGATTTAAATCCAAAACCTGTTGATAAAATTATCATAAAGAAAACTCCTTTATATTCCCACTTTAAATTTGGTCACTTGAATGATATTGAACAAACACGCTCTGAAAAGAATATTCATGTGTTTAAATCTAAGGCTAGTCAGAATAAACCTTATGTTGAAAAATAGAAGTTTAGACAAACCTTCAGAACAACTAACCCTAAAGGACCCAAGAAGATCTGGGTACCTAAAAGTAAAATAATTCCTGTTGCAGATGTTCTTAGCAGCAAGGTCAGGACGCCAATCATGGTACCTGGACTCTGGATGCTCACGACACATGACAGGAGAAAGGTCTATGTTCCAAAGCCTAGAGCTTAGATCTGGAGGTGATGTGAAATTTGAAGGGAACCAGAAGGGCAAGATCATTGGATCTGGCACCATTGGAAATGGTAAACTTCCCTCTATTACCAATGTTTTACTTGTTGAAGGGTTAAAACATAACTTATTATCCATAAGTCAGTTAAGTGACAATGGTTATGATATTACCTTTAATCAAAAATGTTGTAAAGCTATTAGTCAAATGGATGGCTCTATCCTATTTAGTGGAAAGAGGAAAAACAACATTTATAAAATAAATCTTTCAGAACTTAAGGTTCAGAATGTTAAATGCCTCTTGTCTGTTAATGAAGAGAAATGGGTCTGGCACAGAAGATTGGGGCATATTAATATGAGACGTATATCTCAGATTAATAAACTTAATCTTGTCAGAGGGCTTCCTAATCTGAAGTTCACCTCAGATGCTCTTTGTGAAGCATGCCAAAAAGGGAAGTTTTCAAAATCATCTTTTAAATCAAAAAATGTTGTTTCTACTTCCAGACCACTAGAATTACTTCATATTGATCTGTTTGGACCAGTGAAAAATGCATCCATCAGAGGCAAGAAGTATGGATTAGTCATTGTTGATGACTATAGTAGATGGACACGAGTAAAGTTCTTAAAACACAAGGATGAGTCACATTCTGTGTTCTTTGACTTCTGCAAGCAAGTCCAGAATGAAAAAGATTTCAAAATTATAAAAGTCAGAAGTGATCATGGTGGTGAATTTGAAATAAATATTTTGAAAAATATTTTACTGAAAATGGCATTGCTCATGATTTTTCCTGTCCTAGAACTCCACAACAAAATGGGGTTGTAGAGAGGAAAAACAGAACTCTACACGAAATGGCCAGAACCATGATCAATGAGACTAATCTGGCAAAAAACTTTTGGGCAGAAGCAATCAACACAACCTGTTACATTCAGAACAGAGTGTTTGTAAGACCTCTTCTGGAGAAGACTCCATATGAACTGTGGAAGAACAGAAAGCCAAACATTTCATATTTTCATCCTTTTGGATGTATTTTCTATATGTTAAATGCTAAAGAAAATCTGAACAAGTTTGATTCCAAAGCACAGAAGTGTTTCATGCTTAGATATTCTGAACGCTCTAAAGGCTACAGAGTATACAACACTGAGACACAGATTGTGGAAGAATCTATTCATGTTAGATTTGATGATAAGCTTGGCAGTAAAAAGCCAAAGCAGTCTGAAAACTCTGTAGATAGAGAAGTAGTCTTCACAGACTCTGAAGTCCCAGAGGTAGACAAAGCTCAAGTGAAAGAACCAGAAGCAATGCTAGATGCTATTCCTTTAACTTCTCAGATGAACAATTTAAACATTTACGAAGAATCAACTGTTAGAGGATCATCATCCAGAATTAAAGCTTCTCATCCAGAAAATGTTATTATTGGAAAGAAGGATGATCCTATCAGAACAAGATCCTTTCTAAGATCATCTGAAGCATCATTATTTGGACTGGTGTCAGTAATTGAACCAACTTCTGTAGATGAAGCTCTGCAAGGCAATGATTGGATTATTGCCATGCAAGAAGAGTTAAATCAATTCACCAGAAATGATGTGTGGGATTTAGTTCAAAGACCAAAAGGATTCAATATAATTGGAACTAAATGGGTCTTCAGAAATAAGCTTAATGAGAAAGGAGAAGTTGAAAGAAATAAGGCAAGGCTAGTTGCTCAAGGGTACAGTCAACAAGAAGGTATTGATTACACTGAAACTTATGCTCCAGTGGCAAGGTTAGAATCCATACGCCTTCTTATTTCATTTGCTGCACAAAATAACATCATTCTGTATCAGATGGATGTTAAAAGTGCCTTTCTAAATGGTATTATAGAAGAAGAAGTTTATGTCCACCAGCCTCCTGGTTTTGAGAGTGAAAATTTTCCAGATCATGTTTTCAAACTGAAGAAATCTCTGTATGGTTTAAAACAAGCTCCCAGAGCTTGGTATGAGAGATTGAGCAATTTTCTTCTGGAGAAAAATTTCATCAGAGGCAAAGTGGACACAATACTCTTTTGTAAACCATTTAAGAAAGATCTTCTAATTTGTCAAATTTATGTGGATGATATAATATTTGGATCTACCAATACTATGTTGGGAAAGGAGTTTGCTCAATGTATGCAGGCAAAATTTGAATTGAGCATGATGGGAGAGCTGAGATTCTTTCTAGGAATTCAAGTCAACCAAACTCCAGAGTGCACTTACATACATCATACCAAATATGTTAAAGAACTTATGAAGAAATTTAACATGACTGATAGTAAGCTGGCAAAGACTCCCATGCATCCAACTAGCTCACTTGGCAAGGAAGAGGTAAGTAAGAAAGTAGATCAAAAACTCTACAGAGGTATGATAGGATCTCTTATTTACTTAACTGCTTCTAGACTTGACATATTGTTCAGTGTATGCTTGTGTGCTAGATTCCAATCAGATCCTAGAGAATCACACTTGAAAGCTGTCAAGAGGATTCTAAGGTATCTGAAAGGTACTTCTAATGTGGGTTTGTGTTACAGAAAATCTGATGATTTCAAATTAGTTGGATTTTGTGATGCTGACTACGCTGGAGACAGAGTGGAAAGGAAAAGTACTTCTGGAAGTTGTCAATTTCTAGGAAGAAATCTAATCTCTTGGTACAGCAAGAAGCAACCCACAATTGCATTATCAACCACAGAGGTAGAATATATTGCTGCTGCTGGATGTAGCACGCAGATGCTCTGGATGAAAAGTCAGCTAGAAGATTATCAGATATTTGAAAGTAACATTTCTATCTTCTGTGATAATACTTCTGCTATATGTTTGTCCAAAAACCCCATTTTACACTCTAAGGCAAAACATATAGAAATTAAGCATCATTTCATCAGAGACTATGTTCAGAAGGGAATCATAAATTTGGCCTTTGTTGATACAGATCATCAATGGGCAGACATTTTCACCAAACCCCTTGTTGAAGATAGATTCAAATTTATTCTGAAAAATATTGGTATGGATTTTTGTCCAGAATGATATTTGTCAGAAGCAAATTTTACAGATGCAAAAATGCCTAATGCTCTAAAGTATTTCTTCTGATTGCTTATTCATTTTCTTTAATTATTTTCTTGTGAAACTCTGAACTAACAATCCTCAAAGGATCTGAGCGTTGGTTAACGTTTCATTTCTCAAGAGAATTCAGAAGCACGTGCAAGCAAACACGTGTCACTCCAAATCTGCAAAGGTGGCGTGTACACTACTGAAGAGACGTTTGAGGTGAAGTTTGAATAGTGAAAATCTTGATTTTCCCCCCAAATTGTCAGAATCAATAAATGCTTGAAATGATTTTATTCTTTTTCATTAAATGCTTGGTGTGAACGTGCTTTCTTCTGACTGTTTGTATGCCTAAGTGTTTAGTATAAATACATCATTTCTCTTCATTTTCACACTTTTCACATCTCAAAACTTTTATGCATTTCTATATTCTCTTCTCTCTTCACAAAAACCCTAAGTGTTTGACAAACTCATCTTCAATGGCAACTTCATCATCAACTGCTGCACAATTTCAATCAACTTCATCATCAACTGTTGCACAATTTCAATCAACCATTGCTAACACCTGTTGAAAAACTGGAGGTTCTCTGTGAATCAATGGTGGAATTTGATTCACTGGCTGAGAATGGGTTTGAATTTCGCTCCATTATAGATGCTCAAGGATGGGTGATGTATTTTGACATACTTTTTGGACCAGTCTACCCCCTTCTGGTAAAAGAATTCTGGATACATGCTTCTGTATACCCTAAGTTCATTTTATCTTCTGCTCTGGGAAAAGAGATAATCATCACAGACGAGCTGATTAGAAAACTCATTGGATATGAGGAAACAGATGGAGTATCACACTTGCCAGCTGGGCGTGTAGATATGGATGAAGTATATGAGGAAGTGATGACTGCTGGAAAAGCTTCTAATAAGTTCAAAGATCTGAAGCCTGACTACAAGATCTGGGCTAAGATTTTCATGGAATGCACTCATCATAGAAAGTATACAAACTCTCTAGACTATGTCAATAATGAACAGCTCTACTTTATGTATTGCTTAAGTCAGAGCACCAAGGTAGATCTTCCATATATTCTGTTTATGCACTTATGGAATCATATAAATGCCTCTAGAGAATATGTGAAAGAAAAAGGTCAGAAGATCAGAACCTGGATTCCTTTTGGAAGGTTAATCTCAGATCTTCTAACAGAAAATGAACTTGTAACTGCTTTGTATGCTGCTAGAGTCACAGAAGAACTGGAATTCATTCTTGGAAAGCCTCTGAATGCCAAAAGTCTTCAGAGACTAAAAATAGTAGAAAAACTCACAACAGCACCCAAGAAGCTGAACATTACTGAACTTAGTCAAAAGAGAATCCCTGTAGATGACTACCCTCTGTTCTATGCTGAAGAACCAAGGGAAATTGTAGTAAGATATATTGATGATTACAAGGCAGAAGGAAAGCCTATTCCTGCAGATATTATAAAGAGAGCAAGGCAACCATTGCCTGTTGTAGTAGAAGAGACACCAAGAAAGAGGATTCATTCAGAAGCAGAAGCTGCACCTGCTCAGAAGAAACCCAAGGTTGCTGAGAAGCCATAGAAGCTGCTAAAGAGGAAAGAATCTGGAGACACTCCCTCTGTTCCTGCTAAACGCATCAAAATTAAAGGTACTAAATCTTCTGTATCTTCTGCAAATACTATTGTTATAAATGATTCAACTGTTAAGTCTATTCCAAAACCACCCCCTACACAAAAACAATCTGTTACTGCTCCACCTCATGTATCTGTTCCATCCCCATAAAAATCATTTAATCCTATTTCAATCTCACCTGTAAAACAATCCTCTGTACCAAAACCAACAACAACAAAACCACAAATTCAGACTCCACAAATACCAACAAAACCATCTGCACCACAAAAACCACAATCAGAATAACAACCAGAAAAACCATCTGAACAACTCAAAGAAAGGCCATCTGAACAACAACAACAACCACAAGAAAAACAACCAGAAAAACAATCTGAACCTCTACAAGAAAAAGACTCTGAACATCAACATCAAAAATCATCTGAACCTCAAACACAACAACAAGAGAAACAACCACAATCATAAAATCCACCATCCAACACATCTGAACCCACTGCATTTGTACC
Source organism: Lathyrus sativus (assembly GCA_963859935.3). Lineage (NCBI taxonomy): Eukaryota > Viridiplantae > Streptophyta > Magnoliopsida > Fabales > Fabaceae > Lathyrus > Lathyrus sativus. Next base: position 401,457,405 of record OZ012737.1, on the reverse strand, counting down.
AATTACTTCTGAACCCATAAAAGTAACATCTGATCCACCCACATCAGACCCACCTACATTTGAACCCTCATCAAAACCTTCTGAAAATCCTTCAGAATCAACCAGCCCATCTGAAACCAACATCCCTGAGACAGAAGTTCTTGATGTTACACCACTCAAAACTATGTTTCAAGTGTCTTCTACCTCTTGCACACCAACCACATCATCCAATTCCTCAGAATCTGATATACACCCAGATTTTCTGATATCCCCCTCTCACAGAGATTCTGAGGTAAACCAACAAGAACCCCCTGTATCTTCCAAAGTTCTTATTCCATATCCTACTCCCACACCTAAAACATCATTTGAAATCCCCATTCCAAATCCTATCCCAACATCTACAACAAGACCATCTGTAACTTCTCCCTCTTGTGAACAATTCTCATCTTATCTTCACAACCTTTCATATGGTTTCAAACTCAAAGATTTCTATGACAGAGTTGAACCATCTGACCCTATCACTCCCTTCAAACCCAAACTTACAATCATCCTACCTTCTGTGCTTCTAACCTATATTTAATCTATGTAAGAAGTAGGTTCATTAGATACAATATCATACTCTGCTAAATCTTCAAAAGCTGTTACTTCAGCTAAACCTGTTTCATCTGATAAACCTGCTGCTTCTGATAAACCTGCAAAATCTGCTTTCCAACCTTACTCTAATAAACCCTTTGATGTGGTTTCCTATCATACCAAAGCAAAACCAAATCTGTTGAATGCCTTAAACAGATCAAAACCTGACAAATCCCCTGAAATTCCTTTCATACCATACTACCCTCCTCCTCTGATCTCCATTCAAAAATCCATATTTCCACCTACTCCCCAACCAAATCCAATTACCTTGGAGACTCTGTTACACCCCAGACCTAGACTAAATGTTGATCATTTATTTACATGTTTTTTGCAAGAAATACAGATGTATTTAGGTATTGTACAGAGGAAGTGTTCAACAACAATGGATGCAACAGAATCTGATGTCATCTGGAATGGATTCATCAACAGATTCAACACTGTAGCATCAAATATGAAGAACATATGTTCTGATGATGCGAAGCTCAGATTTTCTGAAGCTGCAAGAAGTCTGTTCTGGACTGTCAAGAGATCTGGACCATTACTTCTTACAGATGCTCCTCCATCATCAGAAGAAGCTGCTGAATCTACATCTGAAGACAACCCTTTGGCCATGACTCTGATAGAACATCCTTCTGGCTCTACTGCTCCAAGCTCCAAAGCCCCTATGGAAATTGATTCTGTTCAAGCTTCAGAAACTGTTCAACCTTCTTCATCTGAGATTAAGAAAGAACATCCGGATATTGAGGATAAGATTGCTGTTCTGGAAGCTGGTCAATCAGAAATCAAGTCATGGATGGCTAAACAGGATAAAAAGTATGAAGACATGACTCAGTGGATATATCAACAAGATCAGAAGAATGAAACAATGGATAAGTGGATGTCAAAACAAGAACAATCCTCCTCTGAGATCACAGATCTGTTGAAGATGATTTTGTCAAAACATTCTTAGTTTTTCTTTTTTTTTCATTCTGATGTTTGCATCTGATGTTTGCTTATGTATTTTGAATATCTTCTACTATGTGTACTCTTGCTCTGAACTGATTTGAATGAATGTTTCAAAGTTTTCTCCACATGATTTATCTCATTTACTGTTTCCTTTTATTTGTCTTTTCAAAGTTTTTACTTTTTGCTTATGACAAAAAAGGGGGAGAAAATATAGATCTGAACTGTTTAATTAAACTTCACCAGAATGAAACTTCAGACATATCTATTTTATCTAACATTAAATCTGAGTATTTCAGGACATTTGATAAGTACACTCTGTAAAAGAAACTCTGAGACTCTCAGATCATTTGACAATTATCAAACTCTGACTCTGAAACTTGCAAGACACTCTGACTCTCAAATGTTAAAGAACAATCAAGCTCTAACTCTGAAAATTACTCAAGACAAAAGGGAAGTTTCTATTCCTTATTTGTATTTAATTCAGGGGGAGATTCATCATCTCTGGGGGAGTTATAATTATTATATTTTCAATTAAACAAAATTTCTGATGTTTTTGTCATCATCAAAAAGGGGGAGATTGTTAGAACACAAATTGGTTCTTAATAATATCTCTATGTTTTGATGATAACTATTATGAAATTTTGTAATTAAGAATTATATACTCTAAATTTGCTTGAGAGTTTTTACTGCAGATAGTAAAGGAATTAACACTCCAGAGGCAAATCAGAATTGAACATAAGAAATTTGCTAGACTCTGAAGCGCCAGATGCATCCATTAGAAGATTCTGATTGCTGCCAACAGAAGATCCTGAGCGTAGCCTCCAGAAGATTCTGAAGCAGAAGCTCTAGAAGGATCTGAAGCAGAAGCTCCAGAAGAATCTGAAGCAAGTCAGAAGCATCTGAACCAAAGAAGAATTCTGTATGAAGAGTTTTCAAAGCATAATTACTACAGAAGATTTTGAAAGTACTAAAGCTGCCAGTACTGAAGATCTGACTCAAATATGCTATGAACTTGAACACGCTAAAAGCACACCTGCTGCAGAAGACTTTGATTCAGCAAAACTCTGATCAACATCAGAAGGCTCTGATAAATTTAGACTCTGATGGAACTTGTTGAAAATTGAAGAAGAATTATTCAAAGATTATATCCGTTGGAATAATTCAAACGACTCTTTCCTTATTTATGCTAGACACAAGAACACAGACAAAAAGGATTTATCTGTGCTTTCTTCTTCTAGGAAAGGTCACTTGATGTGAAGACAAAAAGGCTTAGACCTTTTGGACACTCTTCTCAACGTGAAGCTCTCCTTGGATCAGCTGCCTATAAAAGCAAGTCTTCACCCATCTTCTTCACTTGACGTTTTATCTGAAAGAAATCAACATTAAAAGCTCTCATACTGTTCATATTCTTTCTAAGAATTAATTTCTTTGTTCTTAATATTTAAGTGAAAAATCTCAGTTGTGATAAAGCTTTTTAGAAGCAATTTAAACACTTGTATTTGTATTACATTTGATTGTAAACCTTAAGAAGATCCAGTTAGGATCAGTAGTTCTTGAGAAAACTTTGAACAGTTGTTCTTAGTGCTTACTATTGTAATCAGTTGATTAAATAGTGGATTAAGTCCTTGTTTGAGAAAGGCAAATCACTCTAGGAAGGGTTGACTGGAGTAGTTGAGTTCAACGAACCAGGATAAAAATACATGAGTTTTTATTTCTAAGTTTTAATCTTCATACTTATTCAACCCCCCTTCTAAGTATTTTCTCACCTTCATATCAAACCTCTAGAGATACACATGAAACAAAGAGATAACAACCTGGCTTATGTTTCACATGCATATGTTTGAAAATGGCGTAATTCTCCATACCAAATGGAAATGCTACGCGTTTGGGCAGATACTATGCACGCATGCAGATGCAACGGAACTGAATCAACAAAATAAATGCTAGAGATACAGAAACCACCCTGCTGGGGGAAACAACCTACTCATGCCAATAACAATTGGACTTATACCGAGGAAACGGGCCATTGTTGGCTTCCTGCAAAGAAAATGCCGAGGATTACTCAGCTGGGAGTAAACCTACCTAGGTTGTGGCTTACTCAGTGGGAAAGAAAATCCAATCCCAACTCACTAGGGAGTGCATATGAACATGCACCTTACGAGGATTAAATGCGCACCAACTGCCGAGGGAAAGTGTACACGCTACCTGCTCACTTAGACTGCATACAACTCTACTGGGGATAGAGATGCAAACTCCGCTTGCTGGGGGATAGACTTTGGCTAGAGATAACCGAATTTCATCCACACCTCTTTGGCCCCAAGGGTAACGACCCTGCAAAACTGAACAAATAGACAAGATATCCTACACAAACGGAACTATGTCAGTCATCATTCGTGATGTTGTTCAATTAATTCAAAGTTTTAACAATTACTGGCCAAGGCCTGCATGTTTATGTATGTCCAAGTTTATCAAAACATTGGGCGTTTTTAACAAACAAAACAGTAAAAGTTAAAACGATGCAAATAAGATACTGAATAGTATATGTTTATTCATAAATGGCCTGTAAATAGGAAAAGTTTTAAAACAGATGCAACCCCTGAAAAGAGGAAGCTGCGCAAAAATAATACAGATATGCACAGAAGTATACGAAAGTGTACAGAAATGTCGGCAATGTGGCACAGACAAACACAATGAGCTGATCCCTCTATGACTCGCCTGACCTTGACGCTTTCCCGACGCTTCGTCTTCAGAAGAGATTGATTCAGATAAACGGCCCTCAGGTCCTCCTAATCCACTAAGCAATGATATTCCAACCCAGACCGCAGTCATTTGCTTTTCAATCCCTAACTTTTTCCTGAACCGCCCTTTCGGGTTTTCGATTCACCTGGATACCCATTTTTGCCAAAGTCGCCTTTTCAGGTTTTCGACTTTTGTGGGTTTACATCTTTTTATTTTTATCCCTAATTTTTTCCCGAACCCAATTCCTTTTTTATGGTTCGCCGGGATGCCCCATTTTTGCCTGGATATTCTTTTTTCTTTCCAGGAGGTCTCTTTAAGCAAAGTATTTTTTAACTGCGTCTGCATTCACAGGGGATGTAAAATCCTCGCCATCCATGGTGGATAACAGCAAGGATCCTCCAGTGAAGACCTTTCGAATGACATATGGACCTTCATAGTTGGGAGTCCATTTGCCCATGTGATCGGATTATGGTGGGAGAATCTTTTTCAACACAAGATCGCCCGTCTAAAAGCTCTGAGGATGCACCTTATTGTCGAAATCTTTCTTCATCCGGCTCTGATACAACCGACCGTATGCTATGGACGCTAGCCTCTTCTCATCCATCAGGCTAAGCTGATTCAACCTGTTCTTTATCCATTCTGCCTCATCGAGTTTGACGTCGACCCGAACTCTTAAAGAAGGAATCTCGACCTCCAATGGTAGGACAACTTCCATACCATATACCAGCGAGAAAGGAGTTGCCCCAGTTGATGTACGTACCGTCGTACGATAACCATGTAAAGCAAAAGGCAGCATCTCATGCCAATTCTTGTAAGTGACAACCATCTTTTGCACTATCTTCTTGATACTCTTCTTGGCCGCTTCAACAGCGCCATTCATCTTCGGACGATAGGGAGATGAGTTGTGATGCTCAATTTTGAAATTCTGGCACAATTCCTTCATCATCTTGTTATTTAAATTCGAATCATTGTTAGTAATGATCCTTTCAGGTACTCCATATCTGCAGATGATGTCCTTCTTTATGAACCGGGCTACGACTTGCTTCGTGACATTAGCATACGAGGCTGCTTCAACCCATTTGGTGAAGTAATCAATGGCAACCAAGATGAAACGATGACCATTGGATGCGGTGGGCTCGATCTTGCCAATCATGTCAATGCCCCACATGGAGAAGGACCACGGGGACACCATAACATTCAATGGGCACGGCGGTACATGAGTTTTGTCTGCATAAATCTGGCATTTATGGCATTTCTTCGAAAATTTGAAACAATCTGACTCCATGGTTAGCCAATAATACCCTGCTCGCAATAACTTCCGAGACATGGCATGCCCGCCGGCGTGTGTACCAAAAGTACCTTCATGGACCTCTTCCATAAGCAACACTTCTTCCTTTTCATCCACGCATCTTAACAACACCAAATCATGGTTTCTTCTGTAAAGCACACCATCTGGGTTCAAATAAAAGTTACCAGACAACCTCCTCAGAGTCTTCTTATCCAGACCCGAAGCCCCTGGCGGATACTCCTGCTTCTTAAGGAAATTTTGTATGTCATAAAACCATGGTTTGCCATCAGCAGTCTCCTCAATGGCGAATATGAAAGCGGGCCTATCAAGGCAATAAATGACTATTCTTGGAGCATCGTTCCAATAATTCACTTTATACACCGAAGATAGCGTTGCCAAAGCGTCTGCCATTTAATTTTTTGCTCTCGGCACATGGTGAAACTCTACCCTGTCAAAGAAAGGTAACAACCTCCTTGCATAATCTTTGTAAGGAATTAAATTCGGCTTACGAGTTTCCCTCTCTCCTATGATCTAATTAACCACTAGCGCTGAATCGCCATATACATCCAAATTCTTGATTCTGAAATCAATAGCCTCTTCCAGACCCATGATGCACGCTTCGTACTCGACTTCATTATTAGTGCAAGGGAATGTCAACCTGGCAGTGAACGGGATATGAGTGCCATGAGGGGTTGTAATTATTTCCCCAACTACAATACCATAGGAGTTGACAGCGCCGTCGAATATCATCTGCCACTAAGAACCTTTCTCTGGACCTTCGTCAGGCAATGGCTCTTCACAGTCCTTCATCTTGAGGAACATGATGTCTTCATCAGGAAATTCAAACTTCATCGGTTGATAGTCTTCAATTGGTTGTTCAGCGAGGTACTCTGACAGAACACTTCCATTGATAACTTTCTGGGAAACATATTGTATATCGTACTCTGTCAGTACCATCTGCCACCTGGCAATTCTTCCTGAAAGCGCTTGCTTCTTAAAGACATACTTGATCGGATCCATCTTCGAAATCAGCATGGTTGTATGATTAAGCATATATTGTCTCAAACGTTTGGCAGCCCACGCGAGTGCGTAACACGTTTTCTCAAGCATTGAGTAACGCAACTCACAGTCTGTGAAATTTTTACTCAGATAATAGATCGCATGCTCTTTTCTTCCGGTCTCGTCTTGTTGACCGAGAACATAACCCATATTGTTCTTAAGAACTATTAAGTACATGATTAAAGGTCTTCCAACTACTAGGGGTATCAGTATCGGATGCTCCTGCAAGTATTCTTTTATCTTATCAAATGCTTTTTGACAATTTTCATTCCAGACGACCGCCTGATCTTTCTTTAGCAATTTAAACATTGGTTCACATGTCGCTGTGAGATGAGATATGAATCGAGCAATGTAGTTCAATCGCCCCAAGAAACCACAGACTTCTTTTTTTGTTTTCGGTGCTGGCATATCTTCTATAGCTTTTATTTTTGCAGGATCGACCTCGATTCCTTTTTCACTAACAATGAACCCCAATAACTTTCTGGACCGAACTCCAAAAGTGCACTTATTTGGATTAAACCTCAACCTAAACTTCTTGAGCCTCTCAAACAGCTTCAACAAGTTGACCAAATGTTCTTCCTTCATTTGCGACTTTGCTATCATGTCATTAACATAGAATTCAATCTCATGATGAATCATATCATGAAACAAAGTGACCATAGCCCGCTGGAAGGTTGCCCCTGCATTTTTCAACCCAAAAGGCGTTACCTTGTAACAGAACGTCCCCCACGGTGTAATGAATGTCGTTTTCTCCATATCTTCCGGTGCCATCTTTATCTGATTATAGCCTGAAAAATCGTCCATGAAGGAAAATACGGAGTATTGAGAAGTATTGTCAACCAATATGTCAATGTGAGGGAGCGGGAAGTCATCCTTTAGGATCGCCTTATTCAAATATCTGTAATCTACACACATCCGTACCTTACCATCTTTCTTAGGTACAAGCACGATGTTGGCGACCCACGGAGGGTAAGTTGTTACGGCTAAAAATCATGGATCCAACTGCTTCTAGACTTCTTCTTTGATTTTCACAGCCATATCTGATCTTGTCCTTCTAAGCTTCTGCTTGACCGGTGGACATTCTATGCGCAACGGCAGGCAATGAACCACTATGTCAGTGTCAAGTCCGGGCATGTCTTCGTACGACCAAACAAAGATGTCGCTATACTCTCGAAGCATCTCAATCAGTATTTGCTTGATGTCACTCTTCAACGCAGCCCCTATTCGAACGTTTCTGACAACTTCTTCAGAACCCAGATTGATAACCTCGATTTCCTCCTGATGATGCAAAATAATCTTCTCTTCTTGTTTCAAGAGTCTGGCTAGCTCTTCAGGCAAGTCTTCATCTTCATCAATCTCTTCTTTAGCTTTATATATCGGTTGATTGAAGTCAAAGCGAGTCATAGGAGGTTCTGAATCGGTGTCATCTGCAATAGGAATCCTGCAATAAAAAAACGGTTAAATGTTTCAAATGATATGCAGACGAGTACAAACCACATTGCCATTTTATTGTGAGAAATAAAAAAATGAAAGACAAGGATCACAAAATTTGAATGAGAAAAACTCCCTTTGAATCCATGGACGGCCTAATAAACAACTGTAGGCAGGCTGGACGTCCATAAAGTAGAACACGCATCAAATATTTCTGGTCCCACTTGAATGGGCAATGTCACTTCTCCGAACACGGATCTTCGGGTACCATCAAAAGTGCGCACCACCAAATCACTTGGTGTGCAAACCAATCCCTGCATGTCCAACTTCATTAGGGCTTTCTTCGGAAGTACATTCAAGGATGATCCTGTATCCACGAGTACATGAGACATTACAGCCCCTCAGCATTCTAATGATATGTGCAACGCACAATTATGGTTCCTTCCCCTTGGCGTCAAATCCAGGTTTGTAAACCCCAAGCCGTTTCCTGCATTTACGTGTGCAACAACCCCTTCGAGTTGATTAACCAAAATTTCTTATGCCACATAAGCAGTATTTAGTATTCTTAACAGTGCATTCATATGTGCCTTAGAACATAGTAAGAAAGACAGGATTGATATCCTAGAAGGCGTTTGCTGTAAATGATCGACTATTTTGTAGTCACTCTTCCGTATCAGCCTCATAAACTCTTTTGCATCCTTTAACAAAGATTCCTTCTCCCCAGTCTGAGATGTTTCCTCTACCACTGGTCTCTTTCCCTTGTCAACCTTATCAACAACCACTTTAGGTGATGAAAAGACCCGGCCACTACGGGTAATTCCTCCTGCTCCCAAAAGATTATCTACCGAATTCGCAGGGGGACCATTCAAATCTAGTTTCTGTCTGGTGCAATACACTTCAGCTCTGTAGTTCCACAGAATAGCCTTGGTGCTTTCAAACGGTACGGGACCTACTTTAGTTATGGTTATTATTGGTGGTTTTGGCGCATAAATGGTAACGGTTTTGTACGAAATGGAAATTGTTGCAATCTCATCCCTTTTCTCAACCACTAACTCTTCATACTTACTTTTAACAGACCAACCAAACTGCAAGACTCCCTTATCCATTATATCTTGAATATAGCCCTTCAACCACCCACATCCCTTGGGATTACTCAGACACTCAGCGCAGTCTTCAGCACAACCTGTGAAAACACCCCCCTTCAACAAACTAGCTTTCACAAAGCTTAAAGGTGTCTTCAGCTCATTAACATCTGTTACCAAATCCAAAACATCCTCCTCAATAATTGCATTGACCCCAGCTTGCCCATGATTTGGAATGGGGTTTTGTACGACATTAGGAACATTATTGGAGAAATTGATTGCTTTACTATCAATCATGTCCTGCACCTTATGCTTAAAGGCCTTACAATTATCGATTTGTGCCCCAGGGCACCTGAATGAAATTCACAGCGAGTGTTTGCATCATACCCGGGTGGAGGAGGCCCAGTTAATGGAGCTAAAGTTATTTTCTGAATAAGTTGCAACTGTAACAAAGCTTGCAATAGCTGATAATACGGCATGGGAGGCACATCAAAATGCCTATTTGTCGCCCGGCCTTGGTCTTGATATCTCATATACCCTTGCTGATTCTGCTGCGGTTGTTGTTGTTGTTGCTGCTGAAGTGCGGGAATTGTAATACTGGCAATTTGTTATTTCTGCCGATTCTGACCTCTACCACTCCCACGTGAACTAGACACAGAATTGGTATATCCTTCTCGCTTCTTGTTACCGAACACCTTCTTACCTCCTCCAGTTGAGGGCATTTCACCAGCATTTATCTTCCCTAACTTGGTACCATTTTCCATCCTTTCTCCGGTGATGATTAAGTCAGAGAAACTACCTGACATGCTACTAATGAGCTTCTCGGAATATATGCCAGGAAGAGTGGCGACAAACATATCAATGAGCTCATGTTCCACCATAGGCGGTTGCACCCTGGATGCTAACTCCCGCCACCTTTGGGCATATTCTTTAAAATAATCATTGTTCCTTTGTGAAAGATTCTGAAGCTGGACCCTGTTAGGAGCAAGGTCGTTGTTGTATTGATAATGTTTCACAAAGGCCTCAGCCAAGTCCCTCCAACTGCGGACGTTCACAGGTTCCAGACTCATGTACCATTCCAACGAAGGACCAGAAAAACTGTCCTGGAAGAAATGGATGAGCAATTTCTCATTGTCTGAGTAGGCAGACATCTTACGGTAGTAGGATCTCAGATGAACTCTCGGGCAGGTCGTACCCTTGTATTTGTCAAAGTCTGGGACTTTGAACTTTGGCGGCACTCTCAGGTCTGGGATCAATCCCAAGTTAGCCATGTCAAGGCCCATGGAGTTTTGACTTTCAAGGGAATTCATTTTTTCCTCAATCATCTTGATCCTCTTATCAGCTTCAGAGGGTAACTCATCAACCATAACCCTCGGCGAGAACACGTCATCTTGCCTGTCTTCATTCCAGAAGTGATCCATATTACCATGTATAGCACAAGTGGTGTCAGGACCATAATCATTACCATTACCATTTCCAACATTACCAAAACCAGTGTTGTTGAAACCCGCAGCATTACCGGCACCAGCAGCATTACCACTCCCTCCAGAATTAGGGATAACCAAAGTAGGCATGGAGTCATCATCTCGAGGAGTCTCAACATGTGGAGGATTGGCAGCGTTCCCACCATACAACACACCGTCGCCATCAACACGTGTAATCAAGGGCTGCACCAGAGTACAAAGTTGCTCCCTTCCATTACCCACTCCTTGTGTTACCTCTATGAACTGAGCCATCTGGTCCCTCATTTCCTGCATCTCTGCTTGCAACTGCTCCATTACTCTCTTCTGATTTCCCCTAGTTGCGTACCGGTGAGTTGTTTGATCGGAAATCTTGAAACACACTACGAACCACAGGAAAATAAGATTAACAGTTCTGATGCACCTGCAATGCGAAAAATGCAAAAATGCAGACATGTATGTATGCAACAGGGAGATTTCCCCCTCGATTCTAGTTTCCGGGATAAACACAACAATGAAGGCCAACAGGCAATGTACAAACAACAACATCTGAGTACAAAAATAAAAGACCTCAACCAACAAGCCTGGTGATGGTCAATACAGCAAGCAAAAAGCAATGAGCTATAAAAAGATAAACAAGATAGTCAAGCTGGATGACGAGACCGGAAGTCCTCTAGCAACTCTCGCGTCTCAGGATGATCTGGTCTAGCAAGTAGTCCCTGAATAAGTAACTCTTGCTGGCTAACAGTATGTTGCAGACTCTCAACATGATCTTCCCAAGCTCCTTCTCCAAAACATGCTTCGAGCTTGCATCTCTTGGAATCAGCTCTCAACCTACAATCTTTCAAGTTTGCAATGGCTTCGTTCAGTTTGTACTCACTATCCCATCTGAGCGATGCCTCCACTACAATCTTATCGTCTTTGGCGTTGAGCTGCATCTTCAACTTGCTGATTTGTAGCTTCAACTTGTCTTCGCGCTCTTTGTTGTTGGTGAGCGTAGCATTCCATTGGTTGTTAAACTTAGAAATCTCTAAGTAAGCTCTATCCAAATCTTCTTTCTTGGAGGCAAGAACACTACTAACAGCCTTGAGATCCAAACCCAAACGCTCCTGAGAATTGGTCTCCTTGGTCAGATCCATACCCAAAATGTTTACCAGCTCAGTTTGCTTCTTGAAGGAATGAAAAACCTCAATCTTCTCACTTTGAAGCTGAATTATTTCTTTCTCCAACTCTTCATTAGCTTTTCTCAACTCTTCCTCCTCACCCAATAACTGATTGTACTTCTGAATGTCTACGGTAGTGGGTTCCTCAATCATGAGAGGATACAGAGGTGCAACTGAAGGAAACGGCAGCAAAAACTTCGCAGCTCTATCATGAATCCAAGTCAGGTAAAGGTCATATGCTCGACTGTTAATCTTCCCCAATAAGGCTTTCCCCTTCCTGTGAATGTTGTTCCAAGCATGCTCAAGTCTGCCTAAAGTCTCACCCTCCGATAATCCGGTGAGATACAGAGATTCCTGTATCTCCTCTTCCCTAGGAGGATCCCTCAGTGCGTATCCGAACTGCCTAACTAACAAAGATGGGTTGTAGTTGATGCATCCATTCCTTTCGACCAAAGGGACATTAGGAAATCCACTGCAACTATAAATAACCTCTGTACCAAGCATATCTCGGTCAAACCAAATAATGTTCTCTGCAGATAGACCCATCAACCTCTCTGACCACTCTGAAGTACCAGCATTAGCAACAAACGGACCCGCCTTGGACATATGGCTAGCAAACCATCTATACAATAAAGGAACACAACAAGCTACATTCTTTCCCCTTTGTTTCTCATTCTTGTAGTGAACAGAATGATAAACATCTCCAAGAAGAGTAGGCACTGGGTTTCCTGAAGCCAGAATATGCAATGCATCTAAATCCACAAATTCAGGGAGATTAGGAAACAACATAATGCCATAGATACAAAGAGCGAGAATAGCGCAAAACACAATCCAACAACCATCCTTGGTGAATTGCCGAGCCTTATCAACCAAGAAAGCCAAAGGAAAGCCAGGCACTCCATTCCACTTAGTTAAATTCCCCTCTAGCTCTGCATTCACATGTAATACAACAGCTAGCTTGGCCAGATCAGGCTTGGCGTCCGTATGGAAGAATGGCATCTGATCAAGAACGGGCAAGCCTAACAACATAGAATATTCCTCCAAGGTAGGCACTAGGATGTAGTCAGGGAAAACAAAACACCTCAGCCATGGATCGTAGAACAGCAGAAGAGCATAAAGACCATCCATCTCGTACACTGAAGGCTTGCAGACACATCTCAATAACCTCTCATATGACTGCCTGAAGTCTTCCATCACCTTCCCATCAACCATGGAAATCAAACTCAACAAAGAACTAACATCAGGAGCTAGAAGCTTGTAGGCCATTGTTCTCTTCAAAGGTTCCATGCCAGCAATAAAGGAACAAAATCACTAGAATCAGAGAGGAAATATGCACCTGCAACATAAATACATGTTAATGAAATGCAGATGAAAATGCAAATGCAAATCCAAACATGGGGATCAAGATTGTGGTAGTGTTGGTCGAGAATAACCAGCGCTCCAATTTATTAAGATCAAAGCACCGATAATAGGACCCACTGATATCAGGAACACAGACTCACACTGTAACAAACTGGGTAGTCTGAAAGCCAAGGGTTCCTGCACAACCCAATCCCTCTCACAGGTATGGACGTATCCACTGACAAGGTTTGGCATCCTATGCATTCATTAGCATCACAGACTTTTAAGAAATGATGATACATTCACCATTTCTGGTTTAGCATCATAATCTCTTAAAGAGGCCTCAACTAGCTGACTCACAAATGATTGGTCCTCAGAGTCGACAACCCTCAGATCTAAAATCCCTTCGAGCCCAAAGGGATAGAAAGAAAATCATCAAAGAGAATCTCGTCTGAGCGCGAATTTCATGGTGAACTAGTACGAGCAAAGCAAGCACATCCACCACTACTCTCCACTACTAAAGTTATGTCTATACTCAAGCCCAGGTCCGACTTATCTCTCAACAGAACATTCCCTCCCCATAGCACAACAATAATGATACAATGCAGAAAATAAATGCGGGAAAATAAAGATAAAGCACATATATATATAACACCCAAAAATAAACAAACAAGCGCTAGGATTGACTCGCATAGGGAACCAGTTCATCCCCAGTAGAGTTGCCAGCTGTCGCTACTGCGAAAAACACCCGGCGGAAAACAGAAGATTCGCCACCTTTCATTATTTATCCCAAAGAGAGGGAAAGCAAACGATCGGAAAAACCGGATGGAAAAGGGAAAAGACGAGGTCATCGCAACCAAGTCCTGGATTCGGGAGTCGGTTACGTAAGGGGAAGGTATTAGCACCCCCCACGCATGTCGTACTCGACAGGATGCACGCATTGTTGTCTATTTAAAAGGGTGTGTTGAAACTATCTACGCTAAAGGTCAAGGGACAAAAAGAAAAGAAAAGAGACTCGACAGAGCATCACCGCTCTGTGCTACGTATTCCCTCGTGCAATGGGAAAGTCAGAGTCACCGTAGTTCGGCTAACTATGGGTGAAAGGGGGGAAGGTTGCTCGCCAAGACATTGTGTCTTGTGCCTAAGTACTTTCATATGGTATGAAAGATCAGAGCAAATGTAGTTCGGGCTAAAAAGAACACCGGTTGGTTCAAAAGTTTTTAGGCCCGAGTAGGGTTAACAAGCAGTTCTAGCAGTTGATGTATGCAGCTCAACCATTGGAGACTTAGGCATTACCGTTTGCGGGAGAACTAAGAGTTAACAACACTCTTTTATCTGAAAAGATTTTCCTTGATTAAAAACCCTAAAGGGTGAAAAAGATTTGAAATGTTTTTGTGTTTTTTAGAGAAGAAGTGTTTTGAATTTGATTTGTAACTCATGTCGCACTAGAGACTATGACTTAAGAGCGAATGTGTCGCATATCACCCAAAGGGTGTATAATAAACACTCTAGGCAATTGAGAGGAAGCCACTCAATCACCATTCCTCAAATAGCTTAAGGCTCGTAGCGTACAATATTTGTTATTCTTTATTATGTGTTTTATGAGTGTTTGAAGAGAAGAAGAGAGAGGACCTACTAAAGGGAGACTAAATCAATCCTAAAAGTTATCATGCAAAGTGGACTTAGAGTTGGGATACAAAAAGGGATTACCTAATGTTAACATGCATGGATTGAACACCTAATGTCTTTCCTACTCTCATCCTAAACGGAGGGACTAGGAACCCTATAGGGATCATCGCAAAAAAGCACAAGAAAGAACCAAGTAAATTCAATCACAAGTAAGAGAGGCATACACGAAAATGCAGCACTTAGAATGGTGGGAGGGAGGAAAAATGTGTGGGGCAGCAGGAGCCACAACCTCGTCTCGACCTCAACAGCGATGCAAGAATGATGCAAACATGGAAGGGAAAGTCATAGATGGAAACAAACGAACATGCAAAGAGTCATCACTTTGGACCACATCTATAAGTATGCATCCAAGTGGAAAATAAACACAAGCATCAATCAAACACAAACAATGGAAAATACCAAAAACATTTCATTCCTAATGCATCATATCAATTTATCAAGATTCGAAGTGAAACGGTATGCGAACAATCAAACAAAGTAGCAAAACAGGCCTGCCAGCCCAGTGTTAATCGGTTAACCCTAGGGGTTAATCGGTTAACACACTGTTAACGTTTAAAAAATTTGAAACTTTGAACTGGTTAATCGGTTAACCATATGGGTTAACCGATTAACGCTTTGAAAACTTTGAAAAATCTGGAAATTTGCAATGGTTAATCGGTTAACCATGTGCGTTAACCGATTAACAATGTGCTGACAGCAGAAAACAGCAAAGCAGAATCACTTCTCAATAACATATCACTTCTCCAAACATGCCAATGATCAAATAATCACTTAATCACGAAATTAAATCATCAAATCTTGATTCAAATAACATGTATATAGATCCAAACACCATCAAGACAGATCATATGAATCAAAATACAGCAAATCAATCAAAAATGAAAGCCATCATGGTGAACATGCAATTAAGCTAAAAACAGAATCGGATCAAGAGTTTCCAACCTACAAAGTGGAGATTTGCTTCGGTCAATATTGATTTGCTGGAAATGAGTAGATCAAAGCAAGAAACCCGGAATAATTCAAGATCCAAGCTAATCCATGTAGTAGAGATGGAGATCCTTTAAGACTAAGCCAAATTGCTTCAAATAATCACTTCTAGCTTCACTTCAAATTTCAGACCTGAACTTGCACGAAAATTGAATGAAGAAACTGATCCAATGGAGATGTTAGATGAAGGTTCAAGCTCAAGAATTAATGGATTCCAATAAAGAATCAATTAATTCAATGGATGAAGAGCTTTGGTGAGGGTTTTGTAAGTGATGAAATTGAGAGAGAATTGAGAGAGAATTAAGAGTAATTCTGAATTTGAAATGGGAATTATGAGAGTTAGAATGCTTTAGTTTGGAGTAAATAACTTAAGTACTCTCTTGGCTTGGATCCAAAGCATGGTTTGGAAAATTTGGAATGGAATTAGGAGTGGGATTTTGGAGTGAATTGAATTAATTTGAAAACTAATCCAAATTTTAAAATGGTTCTAGATCCTTCCCAAGTGTAAAAATGCATTTCAAAATGACCAAAATTGGACCCCAAATGGCTCTGCATTGAAAAATCACGTACAGAGGCAAAAATCACATTGGTTAATCGGTTAACCATATAGGTTAATCGATTAACCCCTTTAAATATTTGAATCTGGGCTGATTTCTCATTGGTTAATCGATTAACCATATAGGTTAACCGATTAACACCTTCAAAAATTTGAATTTGGCGCCTTTTGAAGGGAAACCTGCTTGTTTGCCTGTTTCTTGTTGTTTCAAACCCCGTTAAGCTTCTGGAATGTGTTCTTGAACGCTATAACCATGAGACTGTTCACGATAGACTGAACGTTACTTTCTTGGCTAAAGATAACCTACAAAACAAAATAAAATCGGTCGCCTGACCGCTTGGCAAAATAAAATGTCGCCTGATACTCGCTGCTTTGATTGCTTGCACTGAGGGTGAATTCTGAGCCACAGTAAAACCTCGATCCCCTAATGCTATGCAATGCAATAATGCAACAGAATGTAATGAAACAAAAGCCAAGCCAAGAAAAAAGGTTGGGCAAATTTTGGGGTGCAACGCAGGGGAAAATGGACTCCCAGCTATGAATGTTCGTATGCCGTGCGAAAGGTTTTCTCAGGAGGAGCCTTGCTGTTATCAACCATGAATGGTGAAGACTTCACATCCCCTGTGAATGGAGACGCAGTTAAAAAATACTTTACTTAAAGAGAACCGATGGAATGTAAAAACAATATCCAGGAAAAAATGGGGCATCCCGGCGAAACATAAAAAGATGGGTTCGGGGAAAAATTAGGGATAAAAAGAAGAAAGATGTAAACCCGCAAAGTTGAAAACCTGAAAAGGCGACTTTGGGAAAAATGGGTATCCCGGTGAATTGAAAACTCGCAAGGGCGATTCAGGCAAAAGTTAGGGATTTGAAAAGCAAATGACTACAGTCTACGTATTGGTCTTCAGAGTATAGTGGATTGAGGGAAGACCTGAGGGCCGTTTATCCAAATCAATCTCTTCAGAAGACGAAGCGTCGGGGAATCATTGAAGTTAGGTGAGTCCTAGATGGATCAGCTCATGGTGTTTGTCTGTGCCACATTGCCGACATTCTGTATATTTCTATGCATTTCTGTAATTTTTGCGCAGCTTCCTCTTTTTAGGGGTTGCATCTGTTGTAAAATCTGCCTATTTACAAGCCATTTGTCAATAAAACATATACTATTTAGTAATCTGTTTGTCTTACTTTAATCTTTACTGTTTTGTTTGCGAAAAACACCCGATGTTTTGATAAAATTGCACATACATAAACTTGTAGGCTTTGGTCGATAATCGTTAAAACTTTGATTTATTTAAAAAATGTCACGGATGATGACCGAGACAGTTCCCTTTGTGCAGGATATCTTGTCATTTGTTTTTTGCAGGGTCGTTACCCTTGGGGCAGAATTTCCAGAGGTGTATCCCTGGTAGGATCACCATTCCCCCAAAAAGTGGAGATGGTGCATCTCCATCCCCAACAAGGGTCTATTTCTCTCCAGCAAAGGCTTGTGCAAGTAGAGGATGTACACCTCTCCCCAGCAGATCGCTTGTATACACTCATTCCTCGGTAGCTCGAAATTGAATTCTCCAGCAGGGTAGAATCATCCCCAGAGCATCAAGATTGATATCCCTCGTGCAGATCAGGTATGTGTCTAAATCCTTAGTAGGTTGTAAGTACGCACTTACTCCTCAATGATTCGAGATGAGATTCCTCTCCAAGCAGGGTTGGAACTATTTTCCCAACAACGGAGCAAATTCAGGATTTTGTTTCCCCACAGATCCTGAACGTATGATTTGGTATTCCCTCGGGGTTTAAAATGGTGATTCATCCCCCAGGCAGAGGTCGAAGAGGTCCCCTCTCATTGTCCAATCCTTATGAGTCAGTAGAGCGGTTATTCTTCCTCGCAAAGTGAAGATATTCCCTGAGAATTGTTATTCTTTATCCTCATTAGAAAGAGTGTGGGATAATTTCCCAGCCAATCTTATTCGGTTATACCCAGCTGAGTAGTCCCCGGTAGGTCGGATTTCTGATCTTTAGCAGAGTGGAGTTACTCCCAGCAATGTGTTTTGTACCCTAGAAGGACTTCGGTGTTCTAGGAGGCCATTCAAGGATGATTTCTCGGTAAAGCAAAGTTAATCTCAGTGGTTGATTGTTATCCCCTGCGGAGTTGTTGATTTCCCCAACAGATTAGACTTGTCTCCAGCGTCTGGTTGTCGTTCCTCGGTCGGGTCGTATATTCCCCAGAAGAGTTGAATCTTGGAGGGCCATTCAGGGCATTTTCTCTCAACAGGATTGGATTTGATCTCCGGTAGAGTAGAGTTATTGTTTAGCATGTTGTGTTATTTCCCCAGTAGAGTGGATTTGTTTTTCCCAACCGAGTCAGGTGTTTCCCAAAAGAGTTGTATTCGGGACGGCCATTCAAGGCATTTTCCTTAGCAGAGTTTGCGTTGATCCCCAGCAGGGTGGATTTTTGTTCTCGCCAGAGCAATATTATCTAGGAAGTTCTTTTTCAGAAGGTCATCCAGGGCTTATTTCCCAGCATAAGTCCAATCGTAATTGGCATGTTCTATCCATCCCTAGCAGGGTGGCCTTTGTCCCTTCAGCATTTATTTTGCTGATCTGGTTCCGGTGCATTTTGTATTTGTGCATAGCATTCTCAGAAACGCATAGCATTTCCATTTCGTATGGAGCATTATGCCATATTCAAACATATGCATGTGAAACATAAGCCAGGTTGTTACCTCTAGTTTTTCAGGTGTATTTCCAACAGATGGATGATTCCTTTGCCCGCGTGGTATCCAAACCATGGCAATTCGTAATATTAATTCTTTAGCCCGTACAGGTATCCAGACTTCGGCAAAAGATTCTTCATGGATATGTTACATCTTATCAGGTGTTTCCCAACAGAGTTGCTTGGTTAAGTTTCTCTTCCTTCCCTAGTAAGGTCGTCACCAGAATTGCTTGGTTAAGCTTCTCTTTTCTCTCCCCGCTAGAGTTACTTGTTTAAGTTTCTCTTTCCCCAGCGGAGTTCTTTTGTGAATTGTCATTAGAAGTTTATCAACTGCGTGTTGACTCGGACTTCGGGTTCGATGCTCGCTTTTATTTAGAGAATGCCTGCTTGGATTAGCGGATGATCTCAGCTTCGGTTTGAGCCGGCCTTCGGGTTCGATGCCTGTTTTTATTTAACAGATGTCTGACGGTGATGTCAGATGTTTTTCTCAGCTTCGGTTTGAGTCGGCCTTCAAGTTCAATGCCTGTTTTTATTTAGCAGATGTCTGGAAGCGATGTCAGATGTTTTTCTCAGCTTCAATTTGAGCCGGCCTTCGGGTTCGATGCCTATTTTTATTTAACAGATGCCTGGCGGCGATGTCAGATGTTTTTCTCAGCTTCGGTTTGAGCCGGCCTTCGGGTTCGATGCCTGTTTTTATTTAACAGATGCTTGGAGGCGACGTCAGATGTTTCCTTCTCAGCTGCGTGTTGAGCCAGCCTTTGAGTTCGATGCCTATTGTTTCAATAGATGCCTGATGGTGATATCAGATGATCTTTCCGACTTAGTGTCGTTGCCTGCGAGTTAGCAGATGTTTCCTCCGACTGCGTGTCGATGCTTTCTGGTTGGTAATCAGTTATTTTGTTGCCGTTGCAACTATCAGATTCCGTTATTTCCGAAGATTTTTGTCCCTAGTAGGGTTTGCAGTTCTATTTCTACGGTTGGAAAATTTTTGGGTTCTTTAGTATTCAACCGTCTTTTACCTTGATTGTTTGAAAGTCGTTTGCTTTGCACTCATTCAGGTCCAAGTCGCTTGAATAGGGGCAGCTGTTGTACCCCAAAATTTGCCCAACCTTTTCTTAACTTGGTTTATGTTTCATTTCATTCTTTAGCATTTACATTTGCACAACATTGTCTTTTGCAGGGGATCAGGGGAAGTATGCTAATCCAAGAGGAGATTCTCAAGTGTTTCAAGCTCAAGAAAGAGGGGTTGCTCAAGTTATCCAAGGCTTATACTCACCAAGAAGTGGTCAAAGTTCTATGAGGGAGAAGATTGACAAGGGTTGCTTATCTCCTATCTTGGAGGTCAATTGAAGATCATCAGGGGTTCTCAAGGTCATGGTTATGGATATGAGATGTTGTATAATCTCATTTAGTGCTTTTGAAGTCATTGGGGAGATTATCTAAGGGGTCATATAATTTGCAAGAGTTCACAAACAAAGTTGGTGCATCTAGGGTTTCATCTACTTAGTGCAAGGTCAACTGTTGGCTTAAAGGAGTTTGAGACTTGATTCTAAGTCATTAGAGTCATGGGAAGTCATGTTGAGACATTTAGTATGTTATTTCAAGTTCAAATCAAGGAGAACCAAGGGTTTGAGAAGTTACTAAATTAGGGTTTCAGAGGATGTCAGTGTAAAATCCCCTTCTTTAGGAGCTAACTTCAAGGACAATTTACCTTAAGATAAAAGTTGAATCTCATTTTCTTATACACATGAGACTTGTAGGCCATGCTTTTAGCTTTCTTTTGAATACCAGAACTCGTCCATTGGGTTTGTGGAACTCAAGTTATGAAGCCATGAAGTTAGAGGTCTCAGATGAACATATTTTTTAGTCAACAAAAGTCAACTCACTTCTAAGGAACTTTTGACCTAGAATCATGTTTATCCTTGTTGCACCCCAAAATTTGCCTAACCTTTTTCTTTACCTAGCTTGTGTTTCATTGCATTCATTTTAGCATTATCATCTGCATTGCTTTGACATGTGTGCAGGAGACCAAGAGGTATGACTACCAACCAAGGGCTACACAAGGTTATTAATCTATCTAAGAGTCTTTTTTCAAGCATTCAGGGGTTGATATCCTCATCAGAGAAGCCACAAAGTCCCTCAGAGAGAGGTTTGAAGCCAAGTGTGTACATCTCCTAACTTAAGGGTTGTGGGAGGCCATCATATGATTCTAAATCCAGGGAGTTGGACTTGAAGCCTTGAGAGAGCTCATGAGAAGTATTGAAAGTCATTTTGAAGCCTAGACGGGTCATCATGTGAAGGATATGAAGCTACAACCAAGATTGGTGCAACTAGGGTTTCATCTGGGCAACCCTAGGTCAATAGATGATTTGAAGAAGGTTGAGACCTAATTTCAAGGCCATGTAATCATGGATTGATGTATTAATATGCCCAAGGGATGATTCTATGGTCAAATCATCATGTATCAAGAGTGTGAGGAGTTCCTAGGCTAGGGTTGCTAAGCTTGACAGTGTAAAAACCCATGGTTTAGTGCCTAACTTCAAGACCACATAACTCAAGATGTGATTTTCATCTCACCTTGACCCCAACATAATTGTCGTAGAGCATGATCATAGCTTTAATTTGAGTACTAGAAGTCCTTGATAGGGTTTATAGAACTCAAGTTATGAGTCAGACAAGTTACAGGTCATCAGATGAATGTGAATTTGGAGCTTGAAAGTCAACCAACTTGCATGACACTTTTTCCCTAGATGTAAGTTTCACATGAACTTTTGGCCAACATTAATGTTGTTCCTTATCTTATTAGCTTTCTAAAAAGTACTAGAAGTCCATGGTTGGATTTGTAGAACTCAAGATATGAGCTTTGCAAGACAAGGGTATTTTGGGAAGTTGAGATTATAGGCCATTTTTTATTATGGGTCAATTTCACCATCTTACACACCTCAAATGGACTTTTGTTCAACTTGAAAGTTGTTCAAAATGATGTTATTTGTCCAACCATGCACCAAGAATCCATTGGTATGGATTAGAATGAGAAATGTGTGAAGAAATTTTCATGATGAATAATTAAAAGGCATAAAATGAGAAAATTCCAAATTAATTCATTTTGGTTCAAAACATTGCAAGTTTGTGCATTTTTTGAAGGTAAAGGATATTTGGAACACTTTGGTATTTTTACATTTCCAAATTGAAGCACATTTCATGGACAATTTTGAGATTTCTTAAGATTAAAGTTACATGATCAACACACAACATTGATTGGAATTGAAGAGTTAATCTCAGCCCTTCATCCTCGCCACTATACAAGAAAAGAATTTGAGAAATTTGGAAGGAAAAAAAGAGTTGTATGCGTGCTCTTCCATGAAGCAAAAGTGGGAAAAGTGTGAAAATGGAATTGGACTTTCAAGCAAGTTTTGGGCCTCCATTTCAGCCCAGAACAATCCTATATAACTTCATGATTGAGTTCAGATCGTTTTTGGTGATGGAATGAGCTTGCAGAGGTAAGAAGCAGTTGAAAAAAGTTAGTTACAAGTGAATTAGAATTTCACCATTGGATTTATTTCTGAGGAAATTGAAGGTTTAAGAAACTTCTACCATCATCAAGGAGTGACTCTGCACGGTTTTGGTTAAAGATTGGTGGCTGTATCATCCTCTGTTGAAGCTTTTTCCAGGTTTTCTTCTTTTCACCATTACTCTCAATTGATGATGAATCAGGGTAATTCTTATATGTGTTTAGGTTGCCGATGTTACCTAGATGACTTTAGGATTGAAATCATGGTTGATTAGGATGATTCTTGATGTGGTGCCAAAACTTTAAGGCTTCGGTTTAGACTTGTTATTGGTTAATAGTGAGAATGGAATGTAGATTAGTGATCTACTAGTCAAGGTGAGCAAGTTGATGTAAGAGATCATAGGTTTTGGTTGAGTTTGTGAACCTCTACATTTTTTTGGTGGCCAGAGAAGATGACCGGAACCACTGTGGGTTCATCTTCTCCGGCGAGCTGTGAAAGATCCCTCCATTTCCTCAGTTTGAATCATGACCACTTGATCTGTTTGAAAGCCTTAACCGGTAGCACCATCGTGTGGATCAGATTCTATTTCATTTTGAACTGAGATTGACTAGCATACGTGGCGCATTAGGAAGCTTTGGATGAGTGGACTGGTATGCTGCCTGTCTGGCTAGGATTTGGTTTCAGCCCGTTTAATGAAACGCGACGTTTCATTTAGTGTATCAGTGTGCTACGTGGCGCATTAGGAAGCTTTAGATGAGTTGACTGGTCTGGTGATCTGAGGGTCACGTTATTTTCTCAGCATTTTAATTCTTTTATTTCATTTTTTGAATTTTCTTTTATTCATTTAATTGTTTTTAATGCTTTAAAAATAGAAATAATTGTTAGAAAAATATGAAAAAAATCATGATTGATCTTTGGCATGTCCCTGATTTTTGTATGCAATTTAATTGGGTTTTTGGGTGATTTTCCATTTATTTCTATTTTTCCATTTTTATTAGTTGATTAAAAATGTAAAAATGATTGATTTTCTTTCTGATTTTTGTGCTATCTCATGGATTTGAATTTAGTGCTGAATTTTTGTATGATTGTTTTAGATATCGTGATAGAATTGTATGATTTTTCTTTGGTTTTTTAGATGCTTTTAGGTATAGGTTTCAGATAGATTTCTAGGACCTTCCACTTGTGGATTCCCTTAAGCATACCTTTAAGTGTAGAATTTGTTTAGACCCTTTAGATTTAGGTCTTGGCTATGGTTTTTCTACAATGATTCCTTAACACACTTAGGAAGCCTTAGAATTTTTCCTAGCTCTTTAGGATTGATTTTTGTATTTTAATTAGATTTTACAAGTTGATTGTGATTAGGGTGGTCCTAATTTAGCTTGCCTCATAGTTTAAGTTCTAAGGTGAACCTTAGCTAACTTTAGGCTTCAAATCCCTTCTTGATAGAATAAAGCATAGGTAGACACCTATCTTAGAACAATTGTTAAGCCTTGATAGAGATTTTGAATCCATTAATTTAGGTGATCTGTAGAACTAATCATTAGGGTTTCTTAGAAGTTTCTGTGATGGCTTCTTTCCCTTGTGTGATTTATTTCCTGGGCTTTGCCCTATCCTCCTTCCCCAAGTCTTGATGAGGAGCCCTCTTAGGAGAGCCTAATCCTTCCTTTGGTTGGATTCTGTGCATTCCTCAAGAGGTTGAGCCTTGGATTGACATTCATCAGTATAGTATATTCCTTTGGATTATACTATTTTCTTCCCAAGTCTTGATGAGGAGCCCTCTTGGGAGAGCCTAATCCTTCCTTTGGTTGGATTCTATGCATTCCTCAAGAGGTTGAGCCTTTGATTGACATTCATCATTATAGTTTATTCCTTTGGTTTATACTATCTTCTTCCTTCAAGTCTTGATGAGGAGCCCTCTTGGGAGAGCCTAATCCTTCCTTTGGTTGGATTATGTGCATTCCTCAAAAGGTTGAGCCTTGGGTTGACATTCATGGCATGGTATATTCCTTTGGTTTATACTATCTTCTTTCTACAAGTCCCTTTCTTAGGATCCCTCTTGGGAAAGCCTAATCCTTCCTTTGGTTGGATTATGTGCATTCCTCAACAAGTTGAGCCTTAGATGGACATTATGAGTTGATACACCTTAAAGAGATACCTTAGATTGACATCTAGGACCAACACCCAGTTTCTCTGTCCTATTGACATAGGTCCCTCTTGGGAGAGCCTAATCCTTCCTTTGGTTGGATTCTGTGCATGCCTCAGGAGGTTGAGGCCATGATGGACCCCTGTGTTGACACACATCCAGCCTGATGTAGCCTAGGATGATTTCCCTATTGCTCATCTTGGTTACACTGGCTCCTTCCTATTTGATTGATTTGCTTGTTGCATTAGGACAGAGTTGCATGAGTATAGACTTTTGTTTAGGTGCATGACTGCATTGAATGGTTGAGGTGACCCTCCATTTGCTTGTTTGTTTTTGTTTGTTCTCTTTGCTTGTTTGCTTAGAGATTCAGTTTCTCCCTCTGCTTGTATTGCTACATTCCATTTGCATCTTTACTATTTGCTCTTCTGTTTTATCTGCTTTAATGATTTTTGCAGTTTGTTTGTGTTTCCCATTGACATGATCCCTTAGGACTCTCACTTCCTTTGATAAGGAAGTGATGATAGACTTTTAGGTTGAAACCTTTGCATGATGACATCTAGGAGTTCCCTGTTTCAAACTCAACCATAGGATGAATCCATGGCATGACAACATTAGGGCTGGATAGTTTCCCTTGTAGAGTTCTTTCTCCTTCCCATCTCTGAAACAACAGTAAAATACGTAATAAAGGCAAATTCATAATGTACGTTACGAGCCTTAAGCCACTTGGGAAATGATAATTGAGCAGTCTGCTCTCAATCGTCTAGAGTGTTTAGTATACATCCTTTGGGCGATATGCGATGGATTCGTTCCTAAGTCATAGTCTCTAGTACAAAGTGAATTACAAACATTCATAAAAAAGCACTTCTTTTCGTAAAAGACACAAAACAAATATCAAACCTCCTTTTGCCCCGTGGGCTCCTTTAATCAGGAAAACATTTTCTGAAAAAGAGTTTTGTTAACTCTCAGTTCTACCGCAAACGGTAACGCACGAGTCTCCGACGAGGGAGCTGCATACACCAAACTGCTGGAACTGTTTGTTAACCCTACTCGGAAAAATAGATGAATCAACCTGTGTTCCGTAGTTTCCCGAACTACGTAAGCTCTGATCTTTCATACCAGATGAAAGTACGTTGGCACAAGATGCGATATCTTGGCGAGGAACCTTCCCCCTTTACCCGTAGTTAGCCGAACTACGTTGACTCTGATTTCTCATTCTCTGACGAGAATACGTAGGCACGAAGCGCGATGCTTTGCCGAGTCAATTTTCTTTTCTTTTCAAACCAGCCTTGATAGGTAGATAGTTAAACCAACCTGTCAGATAAACACAATAAACATGGATCCCGTCGAGTACGACGGACGTGAGGGGTGCTAATACCTTCCCCTTGCGTAATCGACTCTCGAACCCAGACTTGGTTGCGATGACCTTGTCTTATACCTTTTTGACAGGTTTTTTCGATCGTTTTCTTTCCCTTTCTGTGGGATAGATAACGAAAGGTGGCGACTCTTCTGTTTTTCCGGCACCTTATTTTCGCAGTAGCGATAACTGGAGACTCTGCTAGGGATCCAACATCCCCTATGCGAGTCAATCCTAGCCCTTGCGTGTTTATCTGTTGGTTTTGCATTTATTTATTGCACTTTACTTTCCTACACTTTAGTTTCAGTATGATATGATTATTTGTTGTGCTGTTGTGGGAGAGACTGATTCTGATGAATGAGAAGCTAGACCCAGGCTTGAGAGAAAACATAGCATTAGAGTGGATTAGTGACGGACTTGCTTGCTTTGCTCGCACCAGTTCCCATGTAATCCACACTCAGAAGAGGTTCTCTTTGATGACTTCTTATCGGTCCTTTGGACTCTAGAGGATTTTGGATCTGAGGATTGTCGACTCTGGGGACCGATCATTTGTGACTCAGCTAAGTGAGGCCTCTTCAGGGAGTGATGATGCCAAACTAGAAATGGTGAACGTATCGTTATTTCGTGAAAGTCTGTGACATTGAGGAACGCATAGGATGTCGAACCTTGTCCGTGATTAGGTCCATACCTGTGAGCAGGGTCGGGTTATTGCAGGAAACCTTGACCTTCAGGCAACCTAGTTTTCTTGACAGTGAATCAGTATTATTGGTATCAGAGGGTTCTTATCATTAGAGATGTGTTTGTTCTTGACAGAGTAGGGTTTTGGTCTTCCCCAATCAACAGCACACTCTCGATCTCTTGCAGCATCCTAGCATTCTTGCATCTTGCATCTTGCATTTTTCGCATCTCCATATGCATATCATTAACGTGTGTCTGTGTTGCAGGTGCATACTTCTCCCTTGGTTCTAGTGATCTTGATCCTTATGGCTGACATGGCATCTCTGAAGAAAACAGTGGCTTACAAGCTACCAGCACCTGAAATCCGAGAGTTACGGGGTTTAATTTCTTTGGCTGATAAAAAGGTGATGGAGGACTTCAGAAAAAGTTATGGGAGACTTCTGAATATTGTGTGTAGGCTTTCTACATACGAGTTGAAAGGCCTCTATGCTCTTCTGCAGTTTTATGACCCGCCGCTCAGATGCTTCATTTTTCCAAACTATGTCATAGCTCCAACCTTAGAAGAGTATTCTGACTTGCTAGGGGTACCTTTGTTGAATCAGATGCCTTATTACCGTGTTGATGGTGAACCTAACTTAGGTAAGTTTGTTGCTGCCCTTCATCTAGATGACTTAGAGCTAAAAGGGATGTTGTTCAGAAAGATTGGAGTTTATGGTTTCTCTTTGCCTTATCTGGTGGAGAAGGCCTAAGGGTTTGCCAAGAAGGGTTGTTGGGTTGTATTTAATGCCATCTTAGCCCTTTGCATATATGGAATCGTGCTATTCCCAAGTCACCCGAACTTCATAGGTATGGATGCCTGCCATATGTTTGCTTCCGGGAATCCAGTGCCCACTCTTCTCTGAGACGTTAATCATTCAGTTCACAGCAAGAATGAAAACAGAAAGGGGAAGAATGTGGTATGTTGTGCTCCTTTGCTGTATAAGTGGTTTTCCAGCCGTCTCCCTAAAACGGGTCCGTTTATTGATTTTGCTGAGACTTCACCCTAGTCTGCACGTTTGATGGGTTTGTCTGCTGACAATATCACTTGGTTTGATAGAGATCTACTACGCAAAGAGATTGTGCACAGTTGCGGTGGCTTTCCTAACGTCCCCCTGGTCAGAGGGAACGGGTGTATCAATTACAATCCCTCTTTGCTGATACAACAATTTGGGTATGCGCTAAGAGGTCCTCCTGAAGAAGAAGGGATACAGGAATCTCTGTATCTCACATGGTTGCTTTAAGGTAGGGGAAGCTTGGAGCAAAATTCATAGAAAGGGAAAAGTTTTGCTAGGAAAGAGCAACAACAAAGCTTTTGATCCATATGTAGCCTGGATCCGAGAAAGAGCCGCCAAGTTTCTAATGCCATTCCCTGCAGTGGAGCCATTATATCCTCCCGTGGTCAAAGAACCAACCACCGTTGATATTCAGAAGTTCAACCACGTGCTCCAAGAGAAGGAAGAGCTACGGAAAGCCAACGAAGAGATGGAAAAAGAAATCGCTCAACTCCAGAGCGAGAAGAGCGAAGCCGTGTACACCTGCAAGAAGCAGACGGAATTGATAAACCACTTGGGCGCCAGTTTGACCAAGGAGACTGATTCTAGAGAACGTCTTGGATTAGACCTGAAGGTTGTGCACAGTGTGTTGACCACTAAGAAGCAAGACCTGGATAGGGTGTATCTGATGTTATCCAAATACGAGACATTGTGGAACAACACCCTAACTAACCACAAAGAGCGAAAGGAGAAGCTAAAGCAACAGATAGCCAAGATGAAGATTCAGCTTGAGATCAAGGACAAGAAGATGGAGGCTGAAGCATCACTTTGACGAGACATTCAGTACAGATTGGTTGAAACCAAGGCAAACCTGTAGGATTGTCAACTCAGAGCTGATGCTAAGAGGTGTAGAGTGGAAGACTGCTCTGGAAAAGCTGCTTTTGGGGATGTTGCTAAGGATCTCCAAGATACCATCAGGCAGAGGGATCTGTTGATCCGGGGTCTACTCACCCAGCCTGACCATCCCACTACAAAGAAGTTATTTGAAGATTTTTGTGCCTGTAGCCATACTTGATTTCCTTGTATTTCTTTGTACCTTTTATGCATTGATATGATGACTACCACCAGGCTTGTTGGTTGGGGTCACACTTGTTGCTTCAGTTGTATTCAATTACAGTGGTACACTGCCCGCGTGGGCTTTTCAGATATATATGAGGATTTCTTTCCATGATTGGATGTTAGACTTTATTTGTCTTGGAAACTAGAATCGCGGGGGAATTTCCCCAAGGCACAGACACACGTTTGCATTTGCATGAATCATTTGCATAACAGGTACCTCGAGCTGTTTTTCTAACCCTTTATGCTTGCATGTTCGTTTTAAGGATTGACCGAAGACAGATTCACCGGTATTCTACTAGAGCAAATCAGGTCAGAGTAATGGAACAGGTTCAGACTGACATTCAAGAGCTAAGGGAGAGGATGGATCATTTTATGGATCTCATGCAAGTGGTCGCCAATGGCCAGGATTAACTCAGGACACTAGTGCAACCTTTGATCGCACGCGTCAACAGCAACGGCGTGTTACACGGTGGGAATGCTGCAAACCCTCCGCTTGTTGAGACCCCTCATGCTGACATCCCTGTTACTGGAGGGAATGGAAGTGGCAATGGTAATGTTGTTACTAATTTTGGAGCTAATGGGAATACAACTGGAGCCGGAAATGGCAACTTTGAAGCCAATGGTAATGTTGGTATGGGCAATGGCAATGTTGGTATGGGCAATGGCAATACTGGTGGAACGGGTAATGCTGGGAACGCTGGTGTTGGTAATCAGTACGGTCTTGAGGCTGCTGGGTTTGCTCATGGCAATGGCCATCAACCTTGGCATGAGGATCGTCAAGAGGACTTATTCTCGATGAAAGGAGCCGAGGGCAAACTGAATTCTGAAGCTTGTTTAAGGCTCAAAGCGCTCGAAGACAAGATGAAGAGTTTGGAGGACGTGAATACCATGGGCGTTGATATGACCAAGCTGGGGCTGATCTCAGACCTTAATGTACCTCCAAAGTTTAAGGTACCCGACTTCGAGAAGTATAAGGGCACCACTTGTCCCCGTGTCCATCTGAGGTCCTATTATCGAAAGATGCCTGTACATTCTGAAGATGAGAAGTTGCTGATGCACTTCTTCCAAGACAGCCTGTCAGGCCCCTCACTAGAGTGGTATATGGGTTTAGAGCCCACAAGTGTACATAGTTGGAAAGACCTTGTTGAAGCATTTGTGCGCCCTTATCAGTACAAAAGCAATTTGGCTCCCAACCGGGTTCAGCTACAAATTTTGTCTCAGAGGAACAACGAAGGCTTTAAGGAGTACGCCCAGAGGTGGCGTGAACTGGCAGCAAGAGTTCAGCCACTGATGGTTGAGCGAGAACTTGTCGAGATGTTTGTGGCTACCCTTCCAGGGGTTTATTATGAGAAGCTTGTCAGTGGTATGTCGGGAAGCTTCTCCAATCTCATAATCACTGGAGAACATGTGGAGAATGGCATTAAACTCGGAATGATTCAGGGTGTAGATGTACCCTCAGCTGGAGGGGGAAAGAAGCCTTACAGTGGTAAAAGACGTGAAGGTGATACAAGCTCAGTGTCTAGTGCTCGGGGGAAAGGAAAAGGCCAGCGCCAGCAGGTCACTAGGATTACTATTCCTGATGTCCAGCAACCTCAGCAACAGCAGCAACAGAACCAGCAAGGGTACCGGAGGTACCAGAATAAATCACCATTGTCATGTCGTCACCTTGAAACCCCACCTATGTCGTACGCTCAGCTTTTGCAGACATTGCTTCAATTACAGCTGGTTCAGAAGAGAACTTTGGCTCCCTTGACAGGGGCACCTCCACCTAGCTACGATGCGAATGCAAGATGTGAGTTCCATTTGGGGGCACCTGGCCACTCGAATGACAATTGTAAGGCATTTAAGCACAAAGTACAGGATATGGTTGATGCCAAAATAATCAACTTTTCTGATAATGTTCTGAATGTTACGAAGAACCCTATGCCTAACCACGAGGGAGATGAGGTTAGCGCCATCATAAAATAAGAAGATTCAGACTTATTGACTGATGTCAAAGACCTGAAAACACCGCTTGGTTTCGTTAAAGCCAAGTTGATGAAGAAAGGTATTTTTCCAGGCTGTGGGGAGTTTTGTATGGATTGTGTGAACCATTTAGGTGGCTGTGATCAATTCGTAGCAGGGATCCAGAGCTTGATGAACAAGGGAATTCTGCAGTTTAGTCGGAGGGCTGAGAGCAGATCAGGAGAGGTAATGCTGAAGCTGAAGGATGAGGTTGCCACTATCACCCTCCCCCGTAAAATAATTACCATTTCTGCATCAAGGCCGCCTACGATCACCATAACGAAGGCTGGTCCTATACCGTTTGAGAGCACTAACGTTGTTCCATGGCACTATGGGTCAGATGTCTACTGCAATGGACAAAAGTTAGAGTTAGAACCATCCGAGAAATCTGTTGACAACCTAGTCGGGACTGGGGGAATAATGCGTAGTGGAAGTGTTCGCTCCACCGGAGACTGTAGCTGACAGAGCTGACAAGGCTGAGAAGACGGACAGAGGTAAAGGTAAGGTTGTCGAAGAAACCTCCCGTGAGGTAGAAAAATACCTGCTTGTGAAAGACGTCGAGGAATTCATGAGACTGATCAAGAAAATCGACTACAAGATAGTTGATCATCTTCATCAGACGCCATCTAAGATCTCTATTCTGAATCTGTTGTTGTGTTCCGAGCCACACCGCAACGCCCTGCTAAAGGTTTTGAATGCAGCATACGTACCGCAAGAGATCTCCGTCAACCAGCTAGAGGGAGTGGTTGCTCATGTGAATGCTGAGAATGGATTAGGGTTTACTAACTTAGAGCTGACGCCAAAAGGGAGGAACCATAATAGCGCCTTGCATATCTCGATAGAATGTCGAGAAACGGTATGTCCCATGTACTCGTGGACACTGGATCATCTCTAAACGTTTTCCCTAAGAAAGCTCTGATGAGGCTGGATACAAGAGGGCTGATATGCACACCTAGTGATCTGGTGGTGAAAGCTTTTGATGGGACTAAAGAGACCGTCTTTGGAGAAGTATCTCTGCCCATTCAAGTTGGGCCAAAAACCTTTGACACAGTTTTCTATATCATGGATATCATGCCTGCCTATAGCTGTCTATTGGGCCAACCTTGGATCCATTCTGCGGGTGCAGTAACGTCCACATTGCACCAAAAACTGAAGTATGTTGTGGGTGGCAGCATCGTGACCGTCTGTGGAGAAGAGGACATAATGGTGAGCCATTTGTCATCTTTTAAGTATGTTGAGGTGGATGGCGAGATCCATGAAACTTTGTGTCAGGTATTTGAGGCCGTTAAAGTCAAGGAGGTGATTCTGACGATGATCGAAAAACCTGAGGTGACCCTCTCTTCCTTCAAGGAAGCTCAGGATGTGGTTCAAGCTGGTTCTGCCCTGGACTGGGGGCAAGTCCTTGATATCCCTAACAAGCAAGATAGGTTTAGGTTAGGGTATTCTCCTTCTTCTGCTGCCTCATCCTCTTGTAGTATGTCGTGCGTCCAAGGGCTGATTTAGTTCACAAAAGGTGGAGTAATATTTGAGAATGTCAATGTTGTGTCTGAAGACGACGAGGATAGTGACTATGACCTGGACACCTGGATTCAGCCGTGCAAGCCAGGCCGAGCCTCAATAATTGGTCCGTCCAGGATGTCATCCAAGTGACGCGTAAAGAGTAATGCTTTGTCTTTTCCAATTATTGTACAACCTTATGCTCTACCTGGGGCATAACGGTTTTATTGTCAGGGCCTTGATTGCTTATGCATGTACATATTATCAATAAATCAAAGGGCGTTTTCTTTGCATTCAAATTTTATGATCTCTATTATTCTTGTTTTATTTTTGTTTTGAAAAACAATAAAATGGCAATATGGTTTGTGCTAACCTGCATATCCTATTTTTAAGCTTAATGATTTGTATTGCAGGATACACACTACAGATGTCATCGACCCTGAACCTTCTATGACTCACTTCGATTTTGATTGCCCGATATATCAAGCTGAAAAAGAGATTGAGGAGGATGAAGACCTTCCAGAAGAGTTTGCTCGATTGTTGAAACAAGAAGATAAGATCATTCTGCCTCACGAGGAAGAGATTGAGATTATTCATCTGGGTTCTGAAGAACTTGTCAGAAATATCAAGATAGGGGCTGCATTGTAAAGCGGCGTCAAGCAAAGACTGGTCGAGATGCTTCGAGAGTATAGTGACATTGATTGGTCGTATGAAGATATGCCCGGGCTCGACACTGACTTAGTGGTTCATCATCTACCACTGCGAGAAGATTGTCCTCCAGTTAAGCAAAAGCTTAGAAGGACACGACCAGACATGGCCGTTAAGATCAAAGAAGAGGTCCAAAAGCAGTTGGACACTGGATTCTTGGCCGTGACTACTTACCCTTCGTGGGTCGCCAACATAGTACCTGTACCGAAGAAGGACGGTAAGGTGAGGATAAGTGTTGATTATCGGGATTTGAATAAGGCGAGCCCTAAAGATGACTTCCCGCTCCCTCATATCGATGTGTTGGTCGACAATACAACTTAATTTTCCGTGTTTTCGTTCATGGATGGCTTCTCCGGCTATAATCAGATCAAGATGGCGCCAGAAGACATGGAGAAAACCATGTTCATTACACCATGGGGGATGTTCTTCTACAAAGTAATGCCCTTCGGTCTGAAGATCGCAGGGGCAACTTACCAGCGGGCGATGGTCACTTTGTTTCATGACATGATTCACCATGAGATTGAAGTCTATGTTGATGACATGATTGCGAAGTCCCAAACAGAGGAGGGACATCTGGTCAATTTGCTGAAGCTATTTGAGAGGCTTAGGAAGTTCAGGTTGAGGCAGAATCCTAACAAGTGTACTTTCGGAATACGGTCCAGAAAACTATTGGGGTTTATTGTGATCGAAAAAGGCATCGAGGTTGATCCTGCGAAGATAAAAGCAATACAATACTGAAAAAGAATTTGTGGCTTCCTGGGGAGATTGAACTACATTACTCGGTTCATATCTCGACTCACGGCCACATGCGAACCAATGTTCAAGCTGTTGAAAAAAGATCAGGCGATTATCTGGAACGAGGATTGTCATACGGCATTTGACAAGATAAAACAGTATCTGTAGGAACCTCCAATTTTGATACCCCCAGTGGCTGGAAGGCCTCTAATTATGTACTTGACAGTTCTTGTGAATAGCATGGGTTGCCTTCTCGGTCAGCACGACGAGACTGGTAGAAAGGAGCATGCCATATATTACTTGAGTAAAAAGCTCACAGATTGTGAATCCCGTTACTCGATGCTGGAAAAAACGTGTTCCGCACTAGCGTGGGCTGCCAAACATTTACGACAGTATATGCTCAATCACACGACCATGCTAATTTCGAAGATGGATCCGATCAAATACGTCTTCGAAAAGCAAGCGCTTTCAGGCAGGATTGCCAGGTGGCAAATGGTACTAACGGAGTATGATATTCAATATGTTTCTCAGAAGGCCATCAAGGGAGGTGTTTTTTCTGAGTACCTTGCCGAACAGCCTATCGAAGACTATCAGCCGATGAAATTTGAATTCCCTGATGAGGATATCATGTTTCTCAAAGTAAAAGATTGTGATGAACCATTGCCAGATGAAGGGCTAGATAGGAAGTCCCAGTGGAAATTGATATTCGACGGTGCAGTTAATTCCTATGGAAGTGGTATTGGGGCAATCATTACGACTCCCCAGGGATCCCACATCCTGTTCACTGCTAGTTTGACTTTTCCGGTCACCAACAATGAAGCGGAATATGAGGCATGCATCATGGGTTTAGAAGAAGTCATTGATTTGAGAATCAAGAACCTGGATGTATACGGTGACTCGGCACTCGTTGTTAACCAAATAAAAGGGGAGTGGGAGACTTGTCAGCCGAATTTGGTCCCATACATGAATTATGCCAGAAGGCTGATTCCTTTCTTTGATCGAGTGGAGCTCCATCATGTGCCTAGAGCTGAAAATCAGATGGTCGATGCCTTAGCCATGTTGGCTTCAATGTATAAAGTCAATTTTTGGAATGAAGCTCCAAGAATTGTTATTTCCCACCTCGATAGGCCTGCATTCGTTTTTGCAATTGAGGAAGCCTCCGATGGCAAGCCATGGTTCTAGGATATCCAGAACATCCTTATGACTAAAGAGTATCCAGTGGAAGCGTCGACCCAGGATAAGAAGACTCTGAGGAGGCTGTTTGGAAATTTTTACCTCAATCCTGATGGAGTTCTGTACAAGAGAAATCATGATGTCGTGCTACTCAGATGTGTGGATGAAAAATAACCTAGTTTGCTTATGGAGGAGGTCCATGAAGGCACATTTGGTACGCACGCCGGCGGACATGCCATGATGCGAAAAATATTACGAGCAGGATATTACTGGATGACAATGGAGTCGGATTGTTTCAAATTCGCGAAGAGATGTCACAAATGCCAGATCTATGTTGACAAAATCCATGTGTCGTCGTGCCCGTTGAATGTCATGTCATCCCCGTGGTTGTTCTCCATGTGGGGTATTGATATGATAGGCACGATCGAGCCTACTGCATCTAATGGACACCGCTTCATTTTGGTAGCCATCGACTACTTCACTAAGTGGGTGGAGGCAACTTCGTATGCTAATGTGACTAAGCAAGTGGTAGCCAGATTCATAAAGAAGGACATCATCTTCCGATATGGAATTCCCGAGCGGATCATTACTGACAATGGTTCGAATCTAAACAAAAAGATGATGAAGGATTTATGCCAGAACTTCAAGATTGAACATCACAACTCATCGCCTTACCGGCCGAAGATGAATGGTGCGGTTGAAGCGGCCAACAAGAACATTAAAAAGATAGTGCAAAAGATGGTTGTGACCTACAAAGAGTGGCACGGGATGTTTCCATTTGCATTGCACGGTTATCGTATGATGGTACGTACATCAACCGGGGCAACTCCTTTCTCACTAGTATACGGTATGGAAGTTGTCCTACCGTTGGAGGTCGAGATTCCTTCTTTACGAGTTTTTATTGACGTGAAACTCGATGAGGCAGAATGGATTAAGAACCAATTGAATCAACTCATCCTAATGGATGAGAAGAGATTAGCATCGATTGCATATGGTCGTCTGTACCAAAGCCGAATGAAGAAAGCTTATGACAAGAAGGTGCGTCCTAGAAGCTTTCAGACGGGTGATCTCGTCCTGAAGAAGATTCTTCCACCATATTCCGATCACAGGGACAAGTGGACTCCTAACTACGAAGGTCCATATGTCGTCAGCAAGGTCTTCTCGGGAGGAGCCTTACTGTTATCCATGATGGATGGCGAAGATTTTGCATCCCCTGTGAACGCGGACGCAGTTAAAAAATACTTTGCTTAAAATAACCCGCTGGAAGGAAATAAAGAATATCCAGGCAAAAATGGGGCATCCTGGCGAACCATAAAAAAGGAAAAAGGTTTGGGCAAAAATTAGGGATATAAATGAAAAAAATGTACACCCGCAAAGTCGAAAACCTGAAAGGGCGGCTTTGGCAAAAAAGGGTATCCTGGTGAATCGAAAACCCGAAAGTGCGGTTTAGGCAAAAGTTAGGGATTAAAAAAGAAAATGACTACGTTCCACGTGTGAACTTTCATTGTTTGGTGGTTTGGGGAGACCTGAGGGCCGTTTATCCAAATCAATCTCTTCTAAAGCTAAAGCGTCGGAGAAGTATCGAAGTCGAGTGGGTCATAGAGGGTTCAACTCATGGTGTTCGTCTACACAGCATTGTCGACACTTGTGTATATATTGTTGTATATTTCTGTATATATTTGCGCAGCTTCCTCCTTTCAGGAACTTGCATCTGTTGTAAAACATTTTTCCTATTTACAGACTCGTTAATCAATAAACATATAATATTCAGTATTTATGTTTGCTTGTTTTAGCTTTTATCTGTTTTGTTTGCGAAAAAACGCCCGATGTTTTTGTTAAAATGCGCATACATAAACTTGCTGGCCTAGGCCGATAATTGTTAAAACATTGAATTACCTGAACATTGTCACAGATGATAACCTTGATAGGTCCCTTTGTGAAGGGTATCTTGTCTGTTTGTTCACCTTGTTGCAGGGTCGTCACCCTCCAGGAAGTATGCCAAGATGTACCCTAGGCAGGATCATCATTTCCCCAGCTGAGTCATGCGCAGAAGTGTATACTCGTTCCCAACAGTGGGTCGACCGGCAGTTTTCTCATAGAAGACTATCCGTAAGTATTCAGCTCTCGACAGTTCAGACCGAAGTCTCCAACAGAGTTGAAATGCCCCACAGAGGGGTGTTCTCCTCGGCAGGAAGGAGTTATTCCAACGTCTGGTTGCCTATCCTCAGCCGAGTTTGCAGTCCTCCAAGAGAGTCGAGTCCTTGGAAGCAGTTCAAGCCATTATTGGTTTTCCCCAGCGAAGAGTGTTTGAATAGCTGTTGCTATACTTCCCCATCGGAGTCCGTATCTCCAGGAAGATTCTATTTGCGAAGGTCGTGCAGTTTGTTTCTGCGATTGCTATCGTTTCTTCAGCAGCTTGTGGTTCGTATACCCAGTTGAGCAAGTACAGGTTCTCGTAGAACTTTATTGCCCAGTAGAAGGTCCTCTGAGGTTCGTTTCCCCAGGTTAAGTCCAATTGAGATTGGTGTGATTTCTTCTCCTCGGCAGGATGATTCCTTCCTCCCATCAGGATGATTCCTTCTCCTTGACATGAGGGTTTTCTCTTCAGCATTTATTTTGCTGATTTAGTTTTGTAGCATTTTGCATGATTGCATAGCATCTACCCTAAACGCGTAGCATTTCCACCATGTGGAGTATTACGTCATTGTCGAACATATGCATGTGAAACATGAGCTAGGTCGCTACAGATCTTGTATGCAGGTGTTCCTCAGCAGAGTTGTTTATTCAAGGTGATTCTTGAAGTCCCCAACGAAGTTGTTTGTTCAGGATGATTCTTGAATTCCTCAGCAGAGTTTATTCATCCAGGACGATTCTTGAATCTCCAAAGCAGATTTACTTGATAGTTCTCCAGAATCCCCAGCGGAAATGTGTCATCCCTAGCAGGTTCGAAACAGAGAAGTTGAAATTTCCCAAGAAGACTTGATGATTAAAGTTTGGCAGCAGTGCCAAACTCCCGCTGACTTATTGTAAAAGTTCGACCGCGATGTCGAAGAGGTTCTCCTAGCTGACACGGAGTGCCTGACAGAAAAAGGATGAGATATCCCTATGTGTTCATGATTGACTAAGGATGCTATTTCCGACTGAACGATGAAGTCCAGCTGACGCCCGAGAATTTCCTTGAGTGTCCGGCGACATAATTGACTTGATTGTCAAACGTCTAGTGACCTGACGAGTCCAGAGGTGACATTAAGGAATTCTTCTGTTGTGACACAGAATGCCTGACGGCATAATCGATGAGCCTTCACCAGTTACCGTGTAACCAGTGATCCCTTATTGACTTACTGACGAAGTCCGACAAAGATCGTCGAATGTTCCTAATGACCTGATGATTCCAGAGGAATTGTTCTATTGTGCCGCAGAATGCCTGACGGTAATATCAGCTATCCTTCACCAGTTACCGTGTAACTAGTGATCCCTTGATGACTTGAGGACGAAGCTGCAGCGAAATCCGATGATCATCCTGACGGAGATTTGAGATTTATCCTTCACTAGTTACCGTGTAACTGGTGATCCCTTGATGACTTGAGGACGTAGTTCTATAGTGAAATCAGATGATCATCCTAACGGAGATTTGAAGTTAATCATTCACCAGCAAGTTGCCGTGCAACTGTTATTTTAGTTTCCGAAGAATTTGTCCCCATCAGAGTATCGTTTACTTGTGCGGTTGGCAACTTTTCGGGTTTATTGGTATTCAACCGTCTTTCACCTTGATTGTTTGAGAGTCGTTCGCTTCTCACCTAGTCAGCTCCAAGTCGTTTGAATAGGGGCAGCTGTTGCACCCCAAAATTTGCCTAACCTTTTTCTTTACCTAGCTTGTGTTTCATTGCATTCATTTTAGCATTATCATCTGCATTGCATTGACATGTGTGCAGGAGACCATGAGGTATGAATACCAACCAAGGGATACACAAGGTTATGAAACTATCTAAGAGTCTTTGTTCAAGCATTCAAGGGTTGATATCCTCATCAGAGAAGCCAAAGAGTCCCTCAAAGAGAGGGTTGAAGCCAAGTGTGTACATCTCCTAACTTAAGGCTTGTGGGAGGCCATCAGATGAAGGATATGAAGCTACAACTAAGATTTGAAGCCTTGAGAGAGCTCTTGAGAAGTCTTGAAATTCATTTTGAAGCCTAGACAGGTCATCATGTGAAGGATATGAAGCTACAACTAAGATTTGTGCAACTAGGGTTTCATCTGGGCAACCCTAGGTCAACAGATGATTTGAAGAAGGTTGAGACTTAATTTCAAGGCCATTTGATCATGGATTGATGTATTAAGATGCCCAAGGTATGATTCTAAGGTCAACTCATCATGAATCAAGAGTGTGAGGAGTTCCTAGGCTAGGGTTGCTAAGCTTAGCAGTGTAAAATCCCTTGGTTTAGTGCCTAACTTCAAGACCAAATAACTCAAGATGTGATTTTTATCTCACCTTGACCCTAACATGATTGTTGTAGAGCATGATCATAGATTTAATTTAAGTACTAGAAGTCCTTGATAGGGTTTATAGAACTCAAGTTATGAGTCAGACAAGTTACAGGTATTCAGATGAATGTGAATTTGGAGCTTGAAAGTCAACCAACTTGCATGAAACTTTTTCCCTAGAAGGAAGTTTCACATGAACTTTTGGCTAACATGAATGTTGTTCCTTATCTTCTTGGCTTTCTAAAAAGTACTAGAAGTCCATGATTGGATTTATAGAACTTAAGATATGAGCTTTGCAAGACAAGGGTATTTTGGGAAGTTGAGAGTATTGGCCATTTTTTATTATGGGTCAATTTCACCATCTTACACACCTCAAATGGACTTTTTTTCAACTTAAAAGTTGTTCAAAATGATTTTATTTGTCCAACCATGCACCAAGAATCCATTGGTATGAAGCAGTTGAAAAACGTTAGTTACAAGTGAAATTCAAATTTCACCATTGGAGGTATTTCTGAGGAAATTGAAGGTTGAAGAAGCTTCTATCATCATCAAGGAGTGATTCTGCACGGTTTTGGTTAAAGATTGGTGGTTGTATCATCCTCTGTTGAAGCTTTTTCCAGGTTTTCTTCTTTTCACCATTACTCTCAATTGATGATGAATTTGAGTAATTCTTGTATATGGTTAGGTTGTTGATGTTACCTAGATGGCTTTAGGATTAAAATCGTGGTTGATTAGGATGATTCTTGATGTGGTGCCAAAACTTTAAGGCTTCGGTTTAGACTTGTTATTGGTTAATAGTGAGAATGGAGTGTAGATTCATGATCTACTTGTCAAGGCGAGCAAGTTGATGTAAGAGATCATAGGTTTTGGTTGAGTTTGTGAACCTCTGCATTTTTTTGGTGGCCGAAGAAGATGACCGGAACCACCGTGGGTTCATCTTCTCTGGTGAGCTGTGAAAGATCCCTCCATTTCCTCAGTTTGAATCATGACTGCTTGATCTGTTTGAAAGCCTTGACCGGTAGCACCATCGTGTGGATCAGATTCTATTTTATTTTGAACTGAGATTGACTAGCATACGTGGTGCATTATGAAGCTTTGGATGAGTGGACTGGAATGCTGCTTGTGTGGTCAGGATTTGGTTTCAGCCTATATATTGAAACGCGGCGTTTCATTTAGTGTATCAGTGTGCTACGTGGTGCATTAGGAAGCTTTATATGAGTTGACTGGTCTAATGATCTGAGGGTCACGTTATTTTCTCAGCATTTTAATTATTTTATTTCATTTTTTGAATTTTCTTTTATTCATTTAATTGTTTATTAATGCTTTAAAAATAGAAATAATTGTTAGAAAAATATGAAAAAAATCGTGATTGATCTTTGGCATGTCCCTAATTTTTGTATACAATTTAATTGAGTTTTTGGGTGATTTTCCATTTATTTCTATTTTTCCATTTTTATTAGTTAATTAAAAATGTAAAAATGATTGATTTTCTTTCTGATTTTTGTGCTATCTCATGGATTATAATTTAGTGCTAAATTTTTGTATGATTGTTTTAGATATCTTGATAGAATTGTATGATTTTTCTTTGGTTTTTTAGATGCTTTTAGGTATAGGTTTGAGATAGATTTCTAGGACCTTCCCCTTGTGGATTCCCTTAAGCATACCTTTAAGTGTAGAATTTGTTTAGACCCTTTAGATTTAGGTCTTGGCTCTTATTTTTCTACCATGATTCGTTAATACACTTAGGAAGCCTTAGAATTTTTTCTAGCTCTTTAGGATTGATTTTGGTATTTTAATTAGATTTTACAAGTTGATTGTGATTAGGGTGGTCCTAATTTAGCTTGCCTCATAGTTTAAGTTCTAAGGTGAACCTTAGCTAACTTTAGGCTTCAAATTCCTTCTTGATAGAATAAAGCATAGGTAGACACCTATCTTAGAACAATTGTTAAGCCTTGATAGAGCTTTTGAATCCATTAGTTTAGGTGATCTTTAGAACTAATCATTAGGGTTTCTTAGAAGTTTCTGTGATAGCTTCTTTCCCCTGTGTGGTTTATTTCATGGGCTTTGCCCTATCCTCCTTCCCCAAGTCTTGATGAGGAGCCCACTTGGGAGAGCCTAATCCTTCCTTTGGTTGGATTCTATGCGTTCCTCAAGAGGTTGAGCCTTGGATTGACATTCATCAGTATAGTATATTCCTTTGGTTTATACTATCTTCTTCCTTCAAGCCTTGATGAGGAGCCCTCTTGGGAGAGCCTAATCCTTCCTTTGGTTGGATTATGTGCATTCCTCAAGAGGTTGAGCCTTGGATTGACATTCATGTCATGGTATATTCCTTTGGTTTATACTATCTTCTTTCTCCAAGTCCCTTTCTTAGGATCCCTCTTGGGAGAGCCTAATCCTTCCTTTGGTTGGATTATGTGCATTCCTCAATAGGTTGAGCCTTAGATGGACATTCTGTGTTGATACACCTTTACCAGATACCTTATATTGACATCTAGGACCAACACCCAGTTTCTCTGTCCTATTGACATAGGATCCCTCTTCTGAGAGCCTAATCCTTCCTTTGGTTGGACTCTGTGCATTCCTCAAGAGGTTGATCCCATGATGGACCCCTGTGTTGACACACATCCAGCATGATGTAGCCTAGGAT
This sequence comes from Lathyrus sativus, assembly GCA_963859935.3. Lineage (NCBI taxonomy): Eukaryota > Viridiplantae > Streptophyta > Magnoliopsida > Fabales > Fabaceae > Lathyrus > Lathyrus sativus. Next base: position 401,415,259 of record OZ012737.1, on the reverse strand, counting down.
GATTTCCCTGTTGCTCATCTTTGTTACACTGAATCCTCCCTATTTGATTGATTTGCTTGTTGCATTAGTGTCGCTACTGCGAAAATTGGCGCCGGCCATGACAGAAGAGTCGCCACCGTGCGTTATTTATCCCAAAAGAGGGAAAGGAAACTCTAAGAGAAAACCTAACGCAAAGAGGGAAAGGAATGGTCATCGCAACCAAATCCTGAATTCGGGAGTCGGTTACGCAAGGGGAACGTATTAGCACCCCTTACGTCCGTCGTACTCGACGGGATCCATGCTTGTTTTCTATCTAAGGGTGTGTTATTCTATCTACTCTAAAGGTCTGGGTTAAAAGAAAAGAAAATGACTCGGCAAAGTATCTCACTTTATGCCTATGTATTCCCGTCTGGAACGAGAAATCAGAGTCAACGTAGTTCGCCTAACTACGGGTTAAGGGGGGAAGGTTGCTCGCCGAGATATCGCATCTCGTGCCTACGTACTTTCATACGGCATGAAAGATCAGAGCAAACATAGTTTGGGCTACGGAAGACACAAGCTTGTCTGACAGTTTTTTATCTCCATCTGAAAAGGGTTTTCCTGATTAAAGGTCCAAGAGGACAAAAACAGAGTTTGAATGTTTGTTTGAGTTTTTTACGAAAGAAATGTTTTTTAGGATGTTTACAATCTCAGTCGCACTAGAGACTATGACCCAGGAGTGAACGCTTCGTATGTCACCCAAAGGGTACCACACTAACATCCAGATTACTGGAGAGAGACCCTTCACCAACCTTTTCCCAGATAGCTTAAGGCTCATAACGTACGACTTCAATTAACCTTATTACTGTGTTTTTGAATTTGTTTTGAGATGAGAAAAGAGATACACCCTAAAACTATGGTTGAAAGGGAATCTACCTATAGTTATCATTCATGGGTCAAAACCTAATGTCTGTCATAATTCCCTCTTGCACAGAGGAAATCATAGATCCTAGGGGAAACAACAAAAGAAAGCAAGCAGTAAACAGTAAACAGCATGCTATGCAACAGTACTAGAGAGGCAAGGGAGAAAACAACAGGCAAGAGGAGACTAGCTCCACCTCCAACCTAGAGATAATAAACACAAGCAAAAAGACAATACAGAGAAAAACAAAAGATACAGAGGAGGCAACCCAAGCAGCAGCAACAAACTCCTACAGCAGACAGCAACAACAAGCTCTAAACAGCACAGTTGAAAAGACAGCAAAGTTGACAGCAAGACTTCATCTACAAGCTAGCATCTATCTCAAGCTTCTTCAACTTCATCTTCAAGCTCTAGCAAGCACACTCCAACAAGAGAATCATCATTGAGATCAAGTCACAATGAAGGGAAGCCTAATGAAAACCAAAGGAATTCATTAGGACACTCAACCTATCATTTGAAAAGAAATGCATCCTCAAAAGTTCTACTCTTCAAGGCATGCCATTCATCTCTCCAAAGGAGAGATGGGGCTTCCTTGAGAGGAATTTGAATCATAGGAAAACCCTAATCTTATTGACTCCTAAAAAGCTCCTAAAAGAGAAGGAAAACTTCACTCCAAGCTTCACCATTGAATCCACAGCATCCACATCAAATCCAGAGCATCCTCCAAAAGAGAAATCCAAGCTCCTCAAGCAACAAGGCCACCAAAGGAGGCAAACAAGGCAAGGTTCCAAAGTTGGAACACTAAATCATCAACCAAATTGAATAAACCAACAAAAATAGGAAATAAAATTCTAAAAATCTAACAATTTTCCTATGGGAGCATGCATGAATTAACATTCTAAGGTTCAAATATCAAAGCCTAAATCAACTTCTAGGTTCACTAACAAAATCCTAAGTTGGAACATGTCAAGATGAACCATAAATTGGGAAGGCTCTAATCATCATACCTAAAACAGAACCTATCCACATCTAAAAATTCTAATAAAATTCCTAAGGGAACATATATGTGTTATCTACAACATACTAAAACTTCAAGTCGAAATCATAAACCACCAGAGAGAACTAAAATCATCAAATAGCAATACCAAATATGCAAATTAAATGAAATAGCACAAAATATTAAAATGCAAATTAAATTGAAAAATGCATGAAAATTCTATCTAACAATTCTAGAAAATCACAAATTAAATCAGGAGTATGGCAAAATTTTTAGAATATTTTTCTGATCAAAAATGGATTTATTGTGATTTTTGGAATGGAAATGGAATAAAAGAAATAACTAAAATCAATTAAGAAAATAAAATAAGATGAAAAAACCACGCGCGTTGGATCAGTTGACTAGTAAGCGAATCCAAGGGTTTTTAGCTAACACACGCATGCAGCCACGCAGGCACCCAGTCAACTGCCATGTCAATTAAATGGAACGCAACGTTTTGATGAATTGGAGGCAATGCTGAGTTCAAATCTCGTCCACACGATTAGTATACAAAGTCCACAAGTCCAATTGATCTAATGGTTAAGATGTCATCTTCTCCAAAATTCTTAGGCGACCTGGAATGATTCACGGTGGTTCCCGCGGTGGAAACAACCGTCTTCTCCGATGAGGCATCCAAGTCAAGTGTCCAGAAAATGCAAGGCTTATATCAATTTGACTTAATTTTTCGTGCTGATCATGAATATCACCTCCCTTTCTTCTAATTCTCAATGGATATCCAAACACGAATCAATTTCCAAAATATTTCAAGGTTTCCATCAGTACCAAAGCCTAATTTAAAACTATAGGAATGATCCTTATGCTTCACTGATCATCAAGAACTATCCAAATCATCCTAATTCCGTGTGATCAATCCAAACTATGCTCAAACAGAAATCAAATGTCCACCCTCATTGTCTCTAATTGCACCAAATTTGATCTAGAAACGATCCTTAACTCTACTAGATCCTAACAGCATGCATAATTCTAACTACATCATGCTAGATCCATATGAAATTCGAAGGTTACATACCTGGTGTAAATCCTTCAACAGAGGTATCAAATGCTCAAATCAAACTTCGAAACTCTCCAGATACGATCAAGAATGCCAGAGGAAGCTCCTAGCACCTTTAATTTGGCTTGAATTGGATTGAACTCAGAAACCGATTTTGACTTGGAAGCTTCAAACTCCAATGGAAAATCTTCTCCTCAGCATGATTCAGTCCCCAACCACGATCCAAACTCATTGCTTGACCTTTATAGAAACTATTAGTGGGCTTTTGGAGGTCCAAATCGAGCCCAAACATCAAATCCAGTTTTCTGATTTTTTCTTCAAAATTGAAATGTAACATTTGTGTATCCCTTGCCATAGCTTGCTCTAGAAGCTTCCAACCAGTTGCAAAATCCCTTGTGAATGTTTCTGCACCAACAAGGAGTGTTGAATTGCCTTGGTAACGGATTTTGATATGTGACTTGTTCATGAAGTAACAACATTGAAAGTCATGGAATTATGCCTCAAATCCAAAATGTAAAAGTGCCAAAGTGTTCAAAAATGAAATTTCCATTCAAAACAAGTACTCATATGGCATGTCTTGAACCTCTAACTCAAAAAGTCAATTTTCCCTCCTTAATCCATTTGAAAAATTCCCTTTTTAGGCCATTTTAAGTGACTTTTTGCTACAAGCCAAACCAATCCCACATGACCACTTGGCTAGCCTTAAAATCATATTTTAAGCAACTTTCATGTTGAACAAAAATCCATTTGACAAGTGCAAGTTGGAGATTTTGGCCTATGATTGAAAATGATCTATAATCTCACTTTCCCAAAATACCCCTGACTTGTAAACCCCATAACTTAAGGTCTACAAATCAGATGGAAGACTTCTAATAAAATTTAGAAAGCTAAGATCATGAGGAACAACTTTCATGTTAGCCAAAAGTTCAGGTGAAACCTCCTTCTAGGTCAAAAATAGCTTGGAAGTCAGATGATTTTCACAGACAAATTTCAGTGGCACCTGAGGACTTGTAACTTGTCTAGACCATAACATGAGTTCTATAAATCAAATGGAGGACTTCTAGTACTCAAACTAAAGGTATTGAGATGCTCTACAAGTTTCATGTTGGCCAAAGATCCATTTGAAACTTGTATCTTGACTTATGCGGTCTTGAAGTTAGGTGCTAAACCGGGAATTTTTGCACTGAAACCCTAATTTAGCAACTTCCCACACTCTTGATTCTTCTTGATTTGATCTTGGCACAACACCACAAATGTCTTATCACATCATTTCATTAATTCCATGACCTAAAAGTAGGCTTTGATACTCTTCAATTGCTCAATTGATTTAGGATTAACCCAGATGAAACCCTAATTGCTTGCACCTCAACTGTGGCTCTTGCATTTGACACAATGACTTGATTAAACTCTCCCATGGCCCTCTAGGCATTATATGAGATCCATGCACATCCTCTTCTCACATTCAAAACCTCACAACCCTCTGATGGTCTTCAGTTGATCCTCAAGTTAGGAGAAGATTCATACTCAAACATCTAAACCCTTAGGCATTCAAACCACCTTTTGATGACTTTGATAACTTCTTAATCTTGAATGAGACCTCTTGCTAGGCTTCCCTTGATAAAAAATAACACTTGATCCCCTACTATATGAATGATACCCTGATATGCAAATGATATAACTATGCAAATGTTAATGCAATGAAACATAAACCAGGTAAGAGAAGGTTGGGCAATTTTTGGGGTGCAACAGCTGCCCCTATTCAAACGGCTTGGACCCGACTGGGTGAAGAGCGAACGGCCTTCAAACAATCGAGGTAGAAGACGGTTGTATACCAAGAAACCCGTAAATTTTCCATCTGCAGAAATATACAGCAAACTGCTTGGGGAACAACATCCGTTATGCTGAACCCAGTTGTTACGGCAACAACTGATCAATCATCTAATAAAACTTAGGATTTCAACATTAACCCCCTGTGTGACGCCACAGACATCGAATTAATTGTACGAGAAACAACTTCGTCCACAACTGGACTAAACTTCGTCGACACGAGGAAGAACTTCATCAACATGGGTACAATTCCGTCTATAATTGGAATAACGATCTCTGTCAGTCACAGGTAACAACTCCACTGGGGATAATTCCGTCGATCACGGATAATAACTCTATCCACACGGGTAGCAATCACTATCAACACAGGTAACACTTATTGTTAACTTTACTGAGGACAACTTCGTCGATCACGGGTAACGACTCCGTCCATACGGGTAACAATCACTAACAACACAGGTACGATCTCTGTCAATCACAGGTAACCATCTCTGTCAACACAGGCGCAATCTCTGTCCATTACAGGTAACAAACTTTGTCCATCACAGGTAACAATCTCTGTCAGCCATAGGTAAATATCTCCGTCAACACAGGCGCAATTACTGTCCATTACAGGTAATAATCTCTGTCAACACAGGGAAGAATTCCGTCAATACGGACAATAATCACTGTCAACACAGGTACTATTCCGTCAACATGGATAACAATCACCGTCAGCATGGGGAAACATCACTGTCAATACAGGTAGCAATCTCTGTCACCACAGGTAAGAAATTCCATCAACACGGACAATAATCACCGTCAGCACGGGTAAACATCACTGTCAACACAGGTAGCAATCTCTGTCAATCACAGGTACAATCTCTGTCAACATATGTACAATTCCGTCAATATAGATAACAATCACCGTCAGCACGGGTACAATCTCTATCAACACAGACGCAATCTTTGTCAATCACAGGTGCAATCTATGTCCATCACAGGTACAATCTCTGTCAACACAGGTACATTTGAAGAATACTTTGTTGGGAAATACGAGAAACTTAATCACACCACTCTGTGGGGAAATCACTAGTGACACCTCCGAAGTTTAAAGCATGAAATCTTTTACTGCTGACGTAACAGCAACCTGAGAATAATCCCACCAGGGACAAAGAGAAACTTAACCAAGCAACTCTGTTAGGGGACGAACACTATCATCACCTATCTCACGCCGAGAATTTGAATACCTAGAGATCCTTCTGAGCAAGAATCCCACTCCTCTGCAAGGGATAACACCTGAAACCAAAGAGGTAACCAACCTGGCTTATGTTTCAAAAATGCGTATGTTTGACAATGGCGTAATGCTCCATACAACATTGAAATGCTACGCGTTTGGGTAGATACAAATATGATGACATATGCAAAATGCAAAGATGCCAAGAGGCGCTTCAGCAAAATAAATGCTGAAGACAAGACCCAAACCGCTGGGGATAACCAAATATCACAAAGCATTCCAACAAAATAAATGTTGGAACGGTGAAACCAACTCCGTTGGGGATAATCATCCTGTTGGGGAATGGCTCACAAGCTTGAAATTACGAACTATGATGAGAATGTTCATCCTGTCGGAGGAAAAACAACCTGCTGGGGAGAAGGAGAAACAATCCTGCGCGGGGATAATCCTTCTGAACCAAAGACGACTTGGTTATACTGTGTGGGAGTTACCCATGTTGGGTATGGAGTGTGCACATACTCACTACTGGGAATACACCTTCTGTTGAGGATATCAAAATCCACTGAGGATACTCTCTTGGCAGCTTTCCTGGGGATGCTTTTCTGGGAAGAACAAACCATATTCAGTAAAGGTAATTGCTCTCACCAATCTTCTAAGATAAGATGTGACCTCCATTTGTTGAGAAGTGATACAATCGCTAGGTCACGGGGCTCTGGCTGTCGAAACGCGAATTCCCTGATTGTTTATTCCAAAGGTGAGAATCCTGCAAAACACTAATGAGACAAAACAAATCTATACAACAAGATCTATCTTGGTTAGCATTCGTGACATTCGTTCAGTCAATTCGAAGTTTTAGCAATTATTGGCAAGGGCCAGCAAGTTTATGCACATGCAAGTTTATCAAAAACATTGACGTTTTCACAAACAAAACAGTAAAGAACAAGCATCAAGTACTGAATAACATGCTTTATTGATAACGGGCCTGTAAATAAGCAACATTTTGTACACTGGATGTAACTCCTGAAAAGAGGAAGTTACGCACAAGCAAAATACAAATATTACAGAAATACAAAGAAAATTCGTATACATGTCGGCAACGTGTTACAGACGAACACCATGAGCTGATCTTCCTATGACTCGCCTGACTCTGACGCTTTCCCAATACTCGATCTTCGGAAGAGATTGTTTCGGATATACGACCCTCAGGTACTCCTAAACCACTAAGCAATGCAGTATCAAACTCGGACCGCAGTCATTTGCTTTTTGAAATCCCTAACTTTTGCGTGAAACGCTCTTTGTGGGTTTTCAATTCATCGGGATACCCTTTTTTGCCGAAGTCGCCCTTTTCAGGTTTTCAACTTCGCGGGTGTACATTTTTTCAATTTTTATCCCTAACTTTTTCCCGAACCTTTTATTCCTTTTTTATGGTTCGCCGGGATGCCCCATTTTTGCCTGGACTCTCTTTTTTTGTCCAGCGGGTCTCTTTAAGCGAAGTATTTTTTAACTGCGTTCAAATTCACAGGGGATGTAAAATCCTCACCATCCATGGTGGACAACAATAAGGCTCCTCCAGAGAAAACCTTTCTAACAACATATGGACCTTCATAGTTGGGAGTCCACTTGCCCCTATGATCTGATTGTGGTGGGAGAATCTTTTTCAGCACAAGATCGCCCGTCTAAAAGCTTCGAGGGCACACCTTCTTATTGTAAGCTTTCTTCATCCGACTCTAATACAACTGACCATATGCTAGAGAAGCCAGTCTCTTCTCATCCATTAAACTGAGCTGATTCAATCTATCTTTCACCCATTCTGCCTCATCTAATTGGACATCACGCAAAACCCTCAGAGAAGGAATCTCAACCTCCAATGGCAGGATAGCCTCCATACCATACACAAGTGATAAAGGAGTTGCCCCGGTTGATGTGCGTACCGTTGTACGATAACCGTGCAAAGTAAAAGGCAACATTTCATGCCAGTCCTTGTAGGTCACAACCATCTTCTAAACGATCTTCTTTATGTTTTTATTGGCCGCTTCAACAGCGCCATTCATCTTGGGCCGATAAGGAGAAGAATTGTGATGTTCAATTTTGAAATTCTGGCACAATTCCTTCATCATCTTGTTATTCAAATTCGAACCGTTGTCAGTGATAATCCGCTCCAGGATTGCATATCTACAGATAATATCTTTCTTGATAAATTTGGCTACCACCTGCTTGGTAACATTAGCATACGATGCCGCTTCAACCCATTTGGTGAAGTAATCAATAGCTACCAAGATAAAACGATGTCCGTTAGATGCCGTGGGCTCAATCTTTCCAATCACATCAATTCCCCACATGGAGAAAGGCCAAGGCGACGACATAACATTCAGAGGGCTCGGAGGCACATGAATCTTGTCCGCATAAATCTGGCATTTATGACACTTCTTTGCAAACTTGAAACAATCAGTTTCCATTGTCAGCCAGTAATATCCTGCTCTTAATAGCTTTCTTATCATTGCATGTCCGCCGGCATGCGTACCAAATGTACCCTCGTGGATTTCTTCCATGAGCAACTTAGCCTCTTTCTCATCCATACACCGCAACAACACCAAGTCATGGTTTCTCTTGTACAAAACCCCATCCAGATTCAGATAGAAATTTCCAGCCAATCTCCTAAGAGTCTTCTGATCACAACTGGATGCCCCAGCCGGATACTCTTGGGTCTTTAGGAAATTCTAGATATCATATTACCACGGTTTACCATCGGAAACTTCCTCAATGGAGAATATGAAAGCGGGTCTATCAAGGCGGGAAATAACTATCCTGGAAGCCTCATTCCAGAAGTTAACCTTATACATTGAAGACAAAGTCACGAGAGCGTCTGCCATCTGATTTTCCGCTCGTGGTACATGGTGCAATTCCACCTTGTCAAAGAAAGGTAACAACCTTCTTGCATAATTCATATAGGGTATCAGATTAGGCTGACGAGTCTCCCACTCTCCCTTGATCTGGTTCACAACTAGAGCAAAATCTCCGTACACATCAAGATTTTTAATTCTCAGATCGATAGCTTCTTCGAGCCCCATAATACACGCTTCATATTTGGCCTCATTGTTGGTAACTGGAAAGGTCAATCTAGCAGTGAATGGGATGTGCGACCCATGGGGTGTAGTAATAATTGCACCTATTCCACTTCCATACAAATTGACGCCACCGTCGAATATCAATTGCCATTTGGAACCCAACTCTGGACCTTCATCCGGCAACGGTTCCTCACAGTCCTTCATTTTTAAGTACATGATATCCTCGTCAGGAAAATCAAAACTCATCGACTGGTAATCATCAATTGGCTGCTCAGCTAGGTATTCTGACAGAACACTACCTTTAATAGCCTTTTGAGAAACATACTGAATATCGTATTCTGTCAATACCATCTGCCATCGGGCAATCCTTCCGGAAAGTGCTTGCTTTTCAAATACGTATTTGATCGGATCCATCTTTGAAATTAGCATGGTCGTATGGTTTAGCATGTATTGCCTCAAACGTTTGGCGGCCCAGGCTAGCACACAACATGTTTTTTCGAGCATTGAGTAACGGGACTTACAGTCCGTGAACTTTTTACTCAGGTAGTAAATCGCATGCTCTTTACGTCCAGTCTCGTCATGGTGACCGAGAACACAACCCATACTTTTCTCAAGAACCGTCAAATAGATAATCAATGGTCTCCCGGCTACTGGGGGTATCAATATTGGAGGTTCCTGCAAATATTCTTATATTTTCTCAAACGCCCTTTGACAATCTTCATTCCAGGTCACAGCCTGATCTTTTTTCAACAACTTGAATAATGGCTTGCACGTGGCCATTAGATGAGATATGAACCGGCCAATGTAGCTCAACCTCCCTAAAAAACCACGAACCTCTTTTTCTGTTTTCGGCGTTGGCATTTCTTGTATTGCTTTTATTTTAGCAGGATCAACCTCAATTCCTTTTTTGCTCACAATAAACCCCAATAGCTTACCTGATCTCACCCCGAAGGTGCACTTGTTAAGATTCAGTCTCATCCTGAATTTCCTAAGCCTCTTGAACAATTTCAGAAGATTGACCAGATGCTCTTCCTCCGTCTGGGATTTGGCAATCATATCGTCAACGTAGACTTCGATCTCTTTATGCATCATGTCATGAAAGAGTGTTGTCATAGCTCGCTGATATGTTGCCCCGACGTTCTTCAAACCAAAGGGCATCACTTTGTAGCAGAACGTTCCCCACAGGGTAATAAAAGTTGTTTTCTCCATATCACCCAGCGCCATCTTTATCTGATTATAGCCTGAAAATCCGTCCATGAAGGAAAACACGGAGAATTGAGCGGTGTTGTCGACCAACACATCAATATGAGGAAGTGGAAAGTCACCTTTTGGGCTCGCCTTATTCAAATCTCGATAGTCAATGCACATCCGCACCTTACCATCTTTCTTTGGTACAGGTACTATATTGGCGACCCATGAGGGATAAGTTGTAACAGCTAGGAAACCAGCATCCCATTGTTTTTGAACTTCCTCCTTAATTTTCACAGCCATATCTGGTCGAGTTCTTCTGAGTTTCTGCTTAATAGGCAGACATTCCTCACGCAATGGCAAACGGTGAACCACCATATCAGTATCCAGCCCAGGCATGTCTTCGTAAGACCAAGCAAAGATATCATTGTACTCCCGCAGCATCTCGATAAGCCTTTGCTTGATATCACTCTGCAGTGCAGCCCCTATCCAGATATTCCTGACAACCTCTTCAGACCCCACGTTGATAATTTCAATTTCCTCCTGATGAGGCAGAAGGATTCTCTCTTCTTGTTTCAAAAGTCGAGTCAGCTCTTCTGATAAGTCACTATCCTCAACAATCTCTTCTTCTGCTTGAAATATCGGGTGCTCGAAGTCGAAGCGAGTCATAGGAAGTTCGTGATCGGTGTCGTCTGAAATATGAATCCTACAATGAGAATGGTTAAATGTTTCAAATAATGCAAACAAAGCACATAACCACGTTGCCATTTTATTGATTAAAACAAAAACAGGAAAAACAAGGATCACAAAATTTGTATGAGAAAAACGCCTTTATTAATGATTAAACAAAGTACACACATAAGTAGGTAGCCCTAAAAACAACATCACTATGCCCCGGGTAGGACATAGGATTATACAATAATTGAGAAAACAAATCATTATTGTTTTGTAGTCACTGGGACAAGTTCCTAGATAGACCAGTTACACAGATTCTGTCCTGGCACGTCGGGCTTGATCCACGAGTCCATATCTCAGTCACTATCTCTGTCTTCAGCATCAGAAACAGCATTGATCGTTTCATAACAGACCCCACCTGGAGTGATCACCACTGGTACTTTGAACTTTGGCACGCCTGATGCGGAAGATGACAATGTCGGGCGATACCCCAACCCAAACTTATCCATCTTGACCGGAATTTCCAAGACTTGGCCCCATCCTTTGGTTGCTCCAGCCTGAACCACTGCCTGAGCATTTTTGTACGAAGACATGGCCACCTCTGGCCCTTTGATGGGAATAGGAGATTTGTCCTTGATCTGCAACCCCTCGAAGGCTTGGCATGGCGTCTCATGGATCTCTCCATCCACTTCGACGTACTTGAATGACGAAAGATGACTAACCAGAATGTCCTCCTCTCCGCAAATAGTAACAACACTGTCCCCAACCATGTACTTAAGCTTCTGATGCAGCGTGGACGTCACAGCCCCTGCGGGATGTATCCATGGTCGCCCAAGTAAACAGCTGTAAGCTGGATGTATATCCATGATGTAGAACACGGTATCAAAAACTTTCGGCCCGACCTGGAGTGGCAACGTTATGGATCCAAACATCGACCTCCTGGTCCCATCAAAAGCCCTCACGACCAAGTCACTTGGCGTGCATATGATTCCTCGAACATCTAGCTTCATCATAGCCTTCTTCGGCAACACATTCAAAGATGATCCGGTGTCTACAAGAACATGCGATATAACAGTGCCCCGGCACTCCACTGAAATGTGCAAAGCCATATTATGGTCCCGACCTCTAGGCGTCAAGTCAAAGTCAGTAAATCCCAGGCTGTGGCCATCATTCACATGCGCCAATACCCCCTCAAGCTGATTAACAGTTACTTCGAGAGGTACAAAAGACGTGTCCAAGATTTTCAACAATGCATTCCGATGGGCCTCTGAACAAAGCAACAAAGATAGTATTGAAATTTTGGAGGGCGTCTGCTGCAAGTGCTCCACAATCTTATAATCACTTTTACGAATCAACCTCATAAACTCTTCTACATACTTGACCGATGTTTCCTTCTCTTTCGATTGGGAAGGTCCTCCTTCATTCACTTTGGCTTTGCCTCTGGCAATCCTCTCAGCCTTGATTTCCGGTGAAGTGAAGATTCTACCACTTCGGGTCATACCTCCCGCCTCAACAAGACTACCCACTGCCCCTGCTGGCTGGCTATCCACATTAATCTTTTCCCTGTTGCAAAAAGCTTCCAACCCATAATTCCATGGAATGGCTTTCGTACTCTCATAAGGGATGGGTCCTGCTTTCGTTATCGTGATAGTTGGCTGCTTAGCGGGCGCTGATATCGTAATAGTCTTTCGTGGAATTGTAATCGTTGCGACCTCACCCTGCTTTTCACATGTTACCTCATTAGGTTTCTCAACAGTAGTGCGGTCAAACTGCAATGTTCCCTCATCAATCATGGCCTGAATACCTCTCTTCAAATCAATACAGCCCTCTGGTCGGGTCCAACAATCCAAACAATACTCATCACATCCGGGGAAGACCCTTCCTTTCAACAATCTGCTTTTAACATAGCTTAAAGGTGTCTTCAGATCATTTACGTCCATAACCAAATCCAAATCATCCTCTATCAACACAGCATTCGCTCCATGATTTGGCATTGGTTTTTGTATAATGTTGGGACCATCATTACTGAAGTTGATGACTTTACTATCAATCAAATCTTGGACTTTGTGCTTAAAAGCATGGCAACTCTCGATATCATGTTCGGGTGCCCCGGAATGAAATTCACACTGCTTACTAGTATCATACCCATAAGGAAGCGCTCCTGTGGGTGGGTCTAACGTTTTCTTCTCAACCAAATTCAAACTTAACAGCGTCTGAAGCAGTTCTGCATACATTGACGGAGGTGTATCAAATACCCTCTTCGGCTTCCCATTCTGGATCCTTCTCTAAGCAGGATTATACCTTTGTTGTTGTTGCTGCTGCTTTTGTGGTTGTTGTCGTTGTTGTGGTATAGGGATCGTCACACTAGCAACCTATTGTTGAAGATACTGATTTCGACCTCTACCTCATCCTCGACCACCATACACTGCACTGGCGTCTCCTTGTCTTTTACCACCAAAGACCTTTTTCGCACCTCCAGCTGAGGTCGATTCACCGGCTTGAATCTTACCAATTTTGATGCCATTTTCAATTCGTTCTCCCATGAGTATCATGTTATAGAAACTACCCATCGAGCAATTGAGCAATTTATCATAGTACATCCCAGAGAATGTTCCAACAAAAATATCAATCAGTTCCCTTTCAACCATAGGGGGTTGGACTCTTGCTGCCAGATCGCGCCAACGCTGAGCATACTCCTTGAAACTTTCCCCGTTCTTCTGTGAAAGACTTTGAAGCTGGGCCCTATTTGGTGCAAGGTCACTATTGTATTGGTAATGTTTGAAGAAAGCATCATCCAATTCTTTCCAACTTCCGACTTGTGCAGGCTCTAGTCCCATGTACCATTCCAGCGATGGTCCTGACAAACTATCTTGGAAAAAAATGCATAAGCATCTTCTCATCATCAGAGTAAGCCGACATCCTCCGGTATTATGAACGCACATGAACCCGTGGGCATGTGTCCCCTTTATATTTATCGAAAGTAGGAGCTTTGAACTTCAATGGCACTTTCAGCCCAGGTACCAGCCCCATGGTAGCCATGTCCAATCCTGCAGAATTTTGATTGGCTATACCTCTCATCTGTTCCTCCAGCATTTTAATCCTCCGATCACTATCAGTGGGGCCCTCAAAACCCATGCCTTGCCCAGAAAAGGCATCTTCCTGACGATCTCTATTCCAGTACGGCCCCTCATTACCATATCCGTCGTAAGCAGCATTACGACCATGACCATGACCACTTTGGAAGAACCTAGGATCATACCTCAGATTGCCAAGCTCTTGATTAGCAGCCACTGTCCCAAAACCAGTATTGAAAGGACCTATCCCAGCACCATTGGTATTCACATTGCCAAACCTAGCATTGGCGTAGCCATTATTGCCATAGCCCTGATTGTTATCACCAAACCCTCCGTTGCCGAAGCCCTGATTATTGAAACCATCATTGCCATCCCGATTGCCAAAACCAAGACCTTGATTGTTGTCTCCGAAACCAGTATTGATACCAACATTCCTCTTGGTTTCCATGTTCCCATTAACATTATCAGCATTTCTGTTACCAGCGTGGCCGTTGACATTGCCAATACCAGTCTCACCAGCATTTGGTATCACTTCCTCCCTGCGAGGAGTCTCAACATGAACAGAGTTGTATTCAGTATTACCAGCCGCTCGCGCCAGCAGCGGTTGCACCAAAGTTTGAAGATTTTCCTGGCCTTTAGCCACAGCCTCCATGGTCTGCATGAATTGGGCAAACCTATCCCGAATCTCCTGCATCTCAGACTGTACCTGATCCATGATCTTCTTACTGTTGCTTCTTGTAGTGTACCGGTGAATTCTCTGTTCGTCAATCCTGAAACAACCTGTAAGATGCAGGAGATAAGATTCGAGCTCAAAAATGAGTACCTGCCATGCAATATGAATATGCAAATACACACGTGTAAATATGCAACAGGTTAGTTTCCCCCCCCCCCCCCCCCGCCCGATTCTAGTTCCGGAGAAAGAAGCCATAACGACAATGGAGTACCAAGTAAGCAAGCGCAGAATCAGAAACCTCATACATAAATAAATGCCAAGAGGCAGAGTACAAAGATACAACTGAATACAACTGAACAGACCTCGGCCAACAAGCCTGACGATGGTCAAAATACAAGTACAAATAACAAGAGCAAAGCAAAGATAAATCAGGCCAAATGGCGTGCCCTGACATCTTCCAATATCCTCAACGTCTCCGAATGACCTAGTCTGGAGATTAGCTCCTGTATCAGTAATGCATGCCGCTCAACAGTGGATCTCAGCTTTTTGGCGTCCTCTTCACAAGTTCCTCTGCCAGAACACTCATCAACCCTGCATCTCTTGGAGCCAGCCTTCAATTCACCACCCCTAGTATCTTTGACCCTACTACTCGCTCTAGACTCAGCGTCCCATCTAAGAGATACCTCTTCAGCAATCTTCTCATCCTTAGCACTGAGCTGCTCCTTTAACTGGGAAATCTGAAGCTTCAACTCGTCTTCACACTCCTTCCGCTTGGTAAGCGTTGTATTCCACAATGATTCCCATTTAGAAAGTAGAGAATAAGCCTTGTTCAGAAGTTCTTTCTTAGTAGCAAGTACACTACTAACACCATTCAGGGCTACTCCTACTTTCTCTCTCTTGTTGGTCTCTTCGGTCAAATCTGAACCCAACCTATTAATCATCTCAGTCTGCTTCTTCAGAGTGAAAGTTGCCTCATTCTTCTCATGCCGAAGCTTAAAAATCTCTTTCTCTAGCTCTTCATTCGCTCTTTGCAACTCTTCCTTCTCAGCCAGTAGCTTGTTATACTTCTCAATCTTTGCTGAAGTAGGTTCCTCAACCACCGGAAGATACAAAGGCTCTGCAGCAGGATACGGCATCAAAGAAGTCCTAACTCTCTCATGGATCCAGAGCCGATAAGGATTATAAGCTCGACTGTCACTCTTACCAAGCAAGGTCTTTCCTCTTTTGTGAATATTACCCCAAGCACGCCTCAATCTGACCAAAACATCTCCATCTAATAAACCTGTGAGATACAGAGATTCCTGTACCTCGTCTTCAACCGGAGAGTCCCTCAAAGCATAGCCAAATTGTCTCACAAGCAGAGAAGGGTTATAATTAATAAAACCTTTCCGTCCAATCAAAGGAACGTTTGGAAAGCCACTGCAACTATATATAATATTCACTCCGAGCAGGTTCCGATCAAACCAAACAATGTTATCAGCACACAATCCCATCAATCTGGAAGACCAATCCAAAGTACCAATAGTATCAACAAAAGGTCCCTTCTTAGGAAGATGTCCCTGAAACCACCTGGAAAGAAGAGGTACACAGCAAGAAACATTCTTTCCCCGACGCTTCTCATTCTTATAATGAATAGAATGATAAACGTCCCCCAAGAGAGTAGGCACCGGATTCTTCGAGGCAAGAATAAAGAAAGCATCCGAGTCAACAAAATCAGTTAAGTTCGGGAACAATACAATCCCATAAATGCAAATATCCAGAATAGCACTGAAGGCAATCCAACATCCATCCTTCGCACACTACGTAGCCTTCTCAACCAAGCAAGAAAGATGAAAACCGTAAGCTCCATTCGGCTTGACCAAACCTCCGGGGAACTCAGAAGCATCTAAATTGACAATCTCAGCGAGCTTAGCCAACTCAGGCTCAGTATCCTCATGAACAAAAGGCATCTGATCTAACACAAGAACTCCTAGCATATCAGAATATTCCTCCAAAGCAGGAGCCAGAATAAAATCGGGGAACAAGAAACATCTCAACTGAGGCTCGTAAAACTGCATCAAAGTATACAAACCAGTCATCTCAAACACAGAAGGTCTGCACAACAAACTGAGCAGTTTCCCATAAGACTCTCTAAACTCAGCCCTCACTCTCTGATCTGCTAGAGCAACCAACTGCAATAAGGAACTGATATTTGGAGAAGGCAACCTGTAAGAAACTGTCCTCTTCATGGACTCCATGTATGGCAAGAAGAACACTAGAATATGAGGGGGAAAAGCACACCTGCAACATAAATACACGTTAATGAAATGCAAACATGAAAATGCAGATGAATATGCAAACAGGGGATCAAGTGCAATGGTGAAGAAATGTGTTGTGCTGTACTGCCACTTGAGAACCAATCAGATCTTCTCCTCAAACCAAACCAACAACAAAAGAACCCTCGTAACCAATTCTCACTAACAGAGACAAACCAAGTGTTCTGAGGCCAGATATTTCCTGCAAAAAGACCCACCTACCCCCTCACAGGTATGTACTTAACTCGCATACGAGGTATAACATCCTATGCGGTCATCAATGTCACAGAGTTTCAAGATCGATGATATGATACCCAGAAGGTGTGGCATCATCATCCCTTGAAGAGACCTCACTTAGCCGAATCCCAAATGATAGGTTCCCAAAGTCGACAACCCTCAAATCCAACAACCTGTCGAGCCCAAAGGGCCAGGCAAGATGCCATCAAAGAGAATCTTGTCTGAGTGTAAATTTCATAGCTAGCTGGTGCAAGCAAAGCAAGCAGGCTAACCACTACTCTCTACTTCTAAGTCTATGTGCACTCAAGCCCAGGTCCAGCTTATCTCTCAAACTAACCCTCTACCCACAGCACAATAACAATAATATACAGTACTGAAAGTAAAGACAGAAATATAAATACAAAACCCCAGACGGGAAAACAAGCGCTAGGATTGACTCGCATAGGGAACCAGGATGTCCCCAGCAGAGTCGCCAGCTGTCGCTACTGCGAAAATCGGCACCGGCCATGACAGAAGAGTCGCCACCGTGCGTTATTTATCCCAAAAGAGGGAAAGGAAATGCTCAGAAAAAACCTAACGGAAAGAGGGAAAGGAATGGTCATCGCAACCAAATCCTGGATTCGAGAGTCGTTTACGCAAGGGGAAGGTATTAGCACCCCTCACGCCCGTCGTACTCGACGGGATCCACGCTTGTTTTTTATCTAAGGGTGTGTTATTCTATCTACTCTAAAGGTATGGGTTAAAAGAAAAGAAACTGACTCGACAAAGTATCGCACTTTATGCCTACGTATTCCCGTTTGTAACGAGAAATCAGAGTCAATGTAGTTCGCCTAACTACGGGTTAATGGGGGAAGGTTGCTCGCCGAGATATCGCATCTCGTGCCTACGTACTTTCATACGGCATGAAAGATCAGAGCAAACGTAGTTCGGGCTACGGAAGACACAAGCTTGTCTGACAGTTTTTTATCTCCTTCTGAAAAGGGTTTTCCTGATTAAAGGTCCAAGAGGACAAAAACAGAGTTTGAATGTTTGTTTGAGTTTTTTACGAAAGAAATGTTTTTTAGGATGTTTACAATCTCAGTCACACTAGAGACTATGACCCAAGAGTGAACGCTTCGTATGTCACCCAAAGGGTACCACACTAACATCCAGATTACTGGAGAGAGACCCTTCACCAACCTTTTCCCAGATAGCTTAAGGCTCATAACGTACGACTTCAATTAACCTTATTATTGTGTTTTTGAATTTGTTTTGAGATGAGAAAAGAGAGACACCCTAAAACTAAGGTTGAAAGGGAATCTACCTACAGTTATCATGCATGGGTCAAAACCTAATGTCTGTCATAATTCCCTCTTGCATAGAGGAAATCAGAGATCCTAGGGGAAACAGAAAAAGAAAGCAAGCTGTAAACAGTAAACAGCATGCTATGCAACAGTACCAGAGAGGCAAGGGAGAAAACAACAGGAAAGAGGAGACAAGCTCCACCTCAAACCTATAGATAATCAACACAAGCAAAAAGACAATACAGAGAAAAACAAAAGATACAGAGAAGGCAACCCAAGCAGCAGCAACAAACTCCTACAGCAGACAGCAACAGCAAGCTCTAAACAGCACAGTTGAAAAGACAGCAAAGTTGACAGCAAGACTTCATCTTCAAGCTAGCTTCTATCTCAAGCTTCTTCAACTTCATCTTCAAGCTCTAGCAAGCACACTCCAACAAGAGAATCATCATTGAGATCAAGTCACAATGAAGGGAAGCCTAATGAAAACCAAAGGAATTCATTAGGACACTCAACCTATCATTTGAAAAGAAATGCATCCTCAAAAGTTCTACTCTTCAAGGCATGCCATTCATCCCTCCAAAGGAGTGATGGGGCTTCCTTGAGAGGACTTTGAATCATAGGATAGGATGGAAGCAAACAAAGCATTCCATTTTTTATGAAAGAAAAAGAACTAATTCTAAAAGCTCTTCCTAAAAACCCTAATCTTATTGACTCCTAAAAAGCTCCTAAAAGAGAAGGAAAACTTCACTCCATGCTTCACCATTGAATCCATGGCATCCACATCAAATCCAGAGCATCCTGCAAAAGAGAAATCCAAGCTCCTCAAGCAACAAGGCCACCAAAGGAGGCAAACAAGGCAAGGTTCCAAAGTTGGAACACTAAATGATCAACCAAATTGAATAAACCAACAAAAATAGGAAATCAAATTCTAAAAATCTAACAATTTTCCTATAGGAGAATTCATGGATTAACATTCTAAGGTTCAAATATCAAAGCCTAAATCTACTTCTAGGTTCACTAACAAAATCCTAAGTTGGAACATGTCAAGATGAACCATAAATTGGGAAGGCTCTAATCATCATACCTAAAACAGAACCTATCCACATCTAAAAATTCTAATCAAATTCCTAAGGGAACATATATGTGTTATCTACAACATACTAAAACTTCAAGTCAAAATCATAAACCACCATAGAGAACTAAAATCATCAAATAGCAATACCAAATATGCAAATTAAATGAAATAGCACAAAATAGTAAAATGCAAATTAAATTGAAAAATGCATGAAAATTCTATCTAACAATTCTAGAAAATCAAAAATTAAATTAGGAGTATGGCAATATTTTTAGAATATTTTTCTGATCAAAAATGGATTTATTGTGATTTTTGGAATGGAAATGGAATAAAAGAAATAACTAAAATCAATTAAGAAAATAAAATAAGATGAAAAAACCACGCGCGTTAGATCAGTTGACTAGAAAGCGAATCCAAGGGTTTTCAGCTAACACACGCATGCAGCCACGCAGGCATCCAGTCAGCTGCCATGTCAATTAAATGGAACGCAGCGTTTTAATGAATTGGAGGCAATGCTGAGTTCAAATCTTGTCCACACGATCAGTATACAAAGTCCACAAGTCCAATTGATCTAATGGTTAAGATGTCATCTTCTCCAAAATTCTCAGGCGACATGGAATGATTCACGGTGGTTCCCACGGTGGAAACAACCGTCTTCTCCGACGAGGCATCCAAGTCAAGTGTCCAGAAAATGCAAGGCTTATATCAATTTGACTCAATTTTTCATGTTGATCATGAATATCACCTCCCTTTCTTCTAATTCTCAATGGATATCCAAACACGAATCAATTTCCAAAATATGTCAAGGTTTCCATCAGCACCAAAGCCTAATTTAAAACTATAGGAATGATCCTTATGCTTCACTAATCATCAAGAACTATCCAAATCATCCTAATTCCTTGTGATCAATCCAAACCGTGCTCAAACAGAAATCACATGTCCACCCTAATTGTCTCTAATTGCACCAAATTTGATCCAGAAACAATCCTTAACTCTACTAGATCCTAACAACATGCATAATTCTAACTACATCGTGCTAGATCCATATGAAATTCGAAGGTTACATACCTGGTGTAAATCCTTCAACAGAGGTATCAAATGCTCGAATCAAACTTCAAAACTCTCCAGATACGATCAAGAATGCCAGAGGAAGCTCCTAGCACCTTCAATTTGGCTTGAATTGGTCTTAAACTCAGAAACCGATTTTGACTTGGAAGCTTCAAACTCCAATGGCAAATCTTCTCCTCAGCACGATTCAGTCCCCAACCACGATCCAAACTCATTGCTTGACCTTTATAAAAACTATTAGTGGGCTTTTGGAGGTCCAAATCGAGCCCAAACAACAAATCCAGTTTTCTGATTTTTTCTTCAAAATTGAAATGTAACAGTCGTGTATCCCTTGCCATAGCTTACTCTAGAAGCTTCCAACCAGTTGCAAAATCCCTTGTGAATGTTTCTACACCAACAAGGAGTGTTGAATTGCCTTGGTAACTGATTTTGATATGTGACTTGTTCATGAAGTAACAACATTGAAAGTCATGGAATTATGCCTCAAATCCAAAATGTAAAAGTTCCAAAGTGTTCAAAATGAAATTTCCATTCAAAACAAGTACTCATATGGCATGTCTTGAACCTCTAACTCAAAAAGTCAATTTTCCCTCCTTAATCCATTTGAAAAATTCCCTTTTTAGGCCATTTTAAGTGACTTTTTGCTACAAGCCAAACCAATCCCACATGACCACTTAGCTAGCCTTAAAATCAAATTTTAAGCAGCTTTCATGTTGAACAAAAATCCATTTGACAAGTGCAAGTTGGAGATTTTGGCCTATGATTGAAAATGACCTATAATCTCACTTTCCCAAAACACCCCTAACTTGTAAACCCCATAACTTGAGTTATACAAATCAGATGGAAGACTTCTAATACAATTTAGAAAGCTAAGATCATTATGAACAACTTTCATGTTGGCCAAAAGTTCAGGTGAAACCTCCTTCTAGGTCAAAAATAGCTTTGAAATCAGATTATTTTCACAGACAAATTTCAGTGGCACCTGAGGACTTGTAACTTGTCTAGACCATAACATGAGTTCTATAAATCCAATGGAGGACTTCTAGTACTCAAATTAAAGGTATTGAGATGCTCTACAAGTTTCATGTTAGTAAAAGATCCATTTGAAACTTGTATCTTGACTTATGTGGTCTTGAAATTAGGCACTAAATAGGGAATTTTTGCACTAAAACCCTAATTTAGCAACTTCCCACACTCTTGATTCTTCTTGATTTGATCTTGGCACAACACCACAAATGTCTTATCACATCATTTCATGAATTCCATGACCTAAAAGTAGGCTTTGATACTCTTCAATTTCTCAACTGATTTAGGATTAACCCAGATGAAACCCTAATTGCTTGCACCTCTACTGTGGCTCTTGCATTTGACACAATGACTTGATTAAACTCTCCCATGGCCCTCTAGGAATTATATGAGATCCATGCACATCCTCTTCTCACATTCAACACCTCACAACCCTCTGATGGTCTTCAGTTTATCCTCAAGTTAAGAGAAGATTCATACTCAAACATCTAAACCCTTAGGCATTCAAACCATCTTTTGATGACTTTGATAACTTCTTAATCTTGAATGAGACCTCTTGCTAGGCTTCCCTTGATAAAAAATAACACTTGATCCCCTGCTATATGAATGATACCCTGATAAGCGAATGATATAACTATGCAAATGTTAATGCAATGAAACATAAACCAGGTAAGAAAAGGTTGGGCAAATTTTGGGGTGCAACAATTAGGATAGAGTTGCATGAGTAGAGACTTTTATTTATGTGCATGACTGCATTGAAAGGTTGAGGTGACCTTCCCTTTGCTTGTCTATTTTTGTTTGTTCTCTTTGCTTGTTTGCGTAGAGGTTGAGTTTCTCCCCCAGCTTGTATTGCTGCATTCCATTTGTATCTTTACTGTTTGCTCTTCTGTTTTATCTGCTTTAATGATTTTTGCAGTTTGTTTGTGTTTCCCATTGACATGATCCCTTGGGACTCTCACTTCCTTTGATAAAGAAGTGATGATAGACTTTTAGGTTGAAACCTTTGCATGATGACATCTAGGAGTTCCCTGTTTCAAACTCAACCATAGGATGAATCCATGGCATGACAACATTAGGGCTGGATAGTTTCCCTTGTAGAGTTCTTTCTCCTTCCCATCTCTGAAACAACAATAAAATACGTAATAAAGGCAAATTCATATCGTACGTTACGAGCCTTAAGCCACTTGGGAAATGATAGTTGAGCGGTCTTCTCTCAATCGTCTAGAGTGTTTAGTATACGTCCTTTGGACGATATGCGACGCATTCGTTCCTAAGTCATAGTCTCTAGTACAATGTGAA
Organism: Lathyrus sativus; assembly: GCA_963859935.3. Classification (NCBI taxonomy): domain Eukaryota; kingdom Viridiplantae; phylum Streptophyta; class Magnoliopsida; order Fabales; family Fabaceae; genus Lathyrus; species Lathyrus sativus. The sequence goes on along the minus strand of OZ012737.1, from coordinate 401,392,331 downwards.
TTACAAACATTCATAAAAAAGCACTTCTTTTCGTAAAAGACACAAAACAAATATCAAACCTCCTTTTGCCCCATGGGCTTCTTTAATCAGGAAAACGTTTTCAAAAAAAGAGTGTTGTTAATTCTCAGTTCTACCGCAAACGGTAACGCACGAGTCTCTGACGAGCGAGCCGCATACACCAAACTATTGGAACTGTTTGTTAACCCTACTCGGAAAGACAGATGAATCAACCTGTGTTCCGTAGTTTCCCGAACTACATAAGCTCTGATCTTTCATCCCAGATGAAAGTACGTAGGCACAAGATGCGATATCTTGGCGAGCAACCTTCCCCCTTTACCCGTAGTTATCTGAACTACGTTGACTCTGATTTCTCGTTCTCTAACGAGAATACGTAGGCACGAAGCGCGATGCTTTGCCGAGTCAATTTTATTTTCTTTTCAGACCAGCCTTGATAGGTAGATAGTTAAACCAACCCGTCAGATAAACACAACAAGCGTGGATCCCGTCGAGTACGATGGACGTGAGGGGTGCTAATACCTTCCCCTTGCGTAACCGACTCCCGAACCCAGACTTGGTTGCGATAACCTTGTCTTATACCTTTTCGTCAGGTTTTTCCGATCGTTTTCTTTCTCTTTCTGTGGGATAAATAACGAAAGGTGGCGACTCTTCTGTTTTTCCGGCATCTTAGTTTCTCAGTAGCGACAATCCTCAACTTTTGTTAAACATGAAAGTTATTCCTCATGATCTTAGCTTTCTAGAAAGTCCTAGAAGTCCTTCATATCATTTGTAGAACTCAAGTGTTGGAACTTGCAAGGCAGGGGTATTTTGGGAAACTTTGGTTATAGGTCATTTTGGTTATAGGTCATGTTCATGCCTTTAAGCACTTCAAATGGAACTTTCACCAACATGAAAGTTGTCCCAAATGACCTCAATTTCATCATGGAACTCAAGGTTGGCTTGAATTATACATGGTTATGGACATTGGTAAAGAAATTCAAGTGAAATTTGGATTTTTAAAGGTGATATCAATTGAATTAGTTTTAGGACTTTTTCATGCCATGTTTTGATTCAAAATTGTTCACAATGTCTAAACAAGTGAAATGCACAAAATAGTTTTGGTCATGAGTAGAAAAAACACGTGGATTTTGGAGTTACTTCATGAAAAAGTTTCACATCCAAACTTGATATTGGACCATATCAAAGCCCAATTCCAATCCACATGTGTAATTCAAAGTCTCAGCTGAAGAATGGAGCCAAATTCAAGAGTGTAAGAAGCAGAATTCACGTGTGGATGATCACTTGCCATTTTTGGGCATTTTGCAAAATCAGCAAATTGGAGCTTCATGGGCCCACTGCAAATTCGTGGAGGGAGCTCAGAGTTCAAGTTTGGAAAGTGGAGAGAAATTTGAAAATCGTGAATCAAGATCCAAGCCATTTCAAAGCAAATTGAAGCAATCTTCTTCTTTCTTGAGCTTAGTGGAGTGGATCTTCACCTTTTGAACCAAGGAATCAGGTTGTAGAAGCACCAACGGAGTGTCTCTGTTAGGTAATCTTCAATTCCACATTTCTCTCATGTTAGGCACTGAACTTAGGTCATTTTGGTCGCATCTGAAGCCCTACATCTTGTAGGCAATGTTTGACATCTTAATTGCTATATTTGATGAGATTTTCAGTTGAGCACTTGAATCTTTCATTGTTCGATTCTCTTTGTACAAGCATGATTAATGAAAATGAGCACTGGATTTGGATAGTACGTGACTTTAGCTTCAGTTTGATATAAAATTTGTCAAGATTTGGTGAGGTTTTCAGACCTGAACTCCGACCACCTCACCAGAGAAGACAATCGGAGCTAGGGCTCCGACGTCTGGTTCAAAACTCAGATCAGTTGAGTTGTCCTGTGTTGACATGTTGACCAGGCTTGATGAACGGTCGGGATTTGTTTGATTGTGCATGCGTGGAGATTGACTAGCCACGTCAATTAATGATATGATGCGTTTTGGTTCATTGGCTGAGTTGTGTTAATTTGGGCCTTGGTTGCTCTTTACACCCCACTCTTGATCCAGCCCAATGGTTTTCACTGATTTTGTTGCTATTTACACCGTGTGAGCTTATTTCTTTTATTTTTGTTTTAATTTGATTTCTGTTTTAATTTTAATCAATTAAAAATAGTTCCAATCATTTAAAAATTCCATAAAAAATATTTTCTGACACCTTAATGTGTTAATTAATTTTCTCAAATTTTTAATTTCATTTTTCTTTTATTTTTCAATTAAAATGGAATTAAATGATTGGAAAGGTTTTTAAATGATTTTTTACTTGTTCTTATTTGTTTCATGCTTGATTCTCGACCAATGGATACCTCCAATGAGTAATACTTTTTCCTCATTTGAATGATGAGTTGAGAGGTCTTAGAGGATGGTTTTGGCTCTGGTTTGACTTTTTTTTGGTTGACTTTCAAGTCCATTTGTGTGACCCTCGACAACCCCCCTTCAAAATGGGGCACCCTAGTGGATCAACTCCTTTGGTGATGTTTTGAATGGACTTTGGTTGAGTTGTTTTGGCACCTGGTTGCCAACATCTTTAAGTGCTTTGTTCATTTTACTTGGATTTATTTGAAACATTTTCCTATTTTTGGTGTGCCTTGCAAGTCAAGCTACTCCTAAGGATGGTTCACACACACACTTGACCTAGTTTTCATGGGAAATGGCCCTTGTGGATCCCATATGCTTCCAACTCTTTTTGATTCACATTCCTAACATGTTGAGGTGATTGGTTGCCAATTTATTGGTCATAAATTTGTTTGGTTCATATTACAAGTTGTATTTGTTTAAGGCTTTCCATTTGATGTTGAATGTTGAAAGTGTTTAGAACCTAGGTTCTTTACCATGCCTCATCTTGAAATTTGTGTTGGCTTGCTTCCTTCTTGTATTTTCCTATCCTCTTCTCTTATTCTCACTTCTTTCCTAGGACTCTGGGGACTCATCCAAGTTGATTTGGTGCCTCTTGGTTGCACTTTGAGTTTGACTTGGATGAGAGACCATTTTGAGAACTTCTTTTGTTCTTTTCTTTCATGATCATGGTGATTCCTTTGGTTGAGTTCCATTTTGTGTTGCTTTCTGCCTAAGCCTTATCTCCTATCCTCACGTTGATCATGTCTTCTCTTCTTGCTTGTTTACTTTGCCTTGGTTAGTGATTGATGTACAAGTGGCTGTAGGAATTTTATTTCTCCCACTTCATCTCACTTTTGGTTTGAACTTGTTTAAGTTCTTTGGTTTTATTTTCTTCTTTGTGTTGCATCTCTTGCTTGCATTCTTGAGGTTGAGATGTGCTTGTGGTGGCTACTGCCCCATACTTTGTTCCTCCCTCTTTCTTCATCTTTGTTTTGCATTGCATGTTTGCGTCTTCTTTCTTCTTTCACTTATGCTTTCTTCTTCTTCTTTTATCTTCCTTTGCCATGTTCCCTTAGGACCTCTAATCTTTCTTGTTCAAGATTGATTATGATAGACATTAGGTTTAAACCCATGCATGATAATATTAGGGTAGCTTTCCTTTTTTCATCCCAATCATAGGTGCACTTTGCATGAGAACATTAGGTTGAGTTTAGTCTCCCTTTAGTTGTGTCTTTCTCTTCTCATCTTCAAACTTCTTCAAGACACTTAATAATGGATAATGAATGTTGTACGCTATGAGCCTTAAGCATTTGGGAAATGATGATTGGGGGGCCTCCTCTCAATTGTCTAGAGTGTTTAGCGTATTTCCTTTGGACGATATGGGACGCATTCTCTCCTAAGTCATACTCTTTAGTGCAACCTGAATTACAAACCAAATTCAATTCACTTCTTTCTTAAAAGACTTCAAAAACAAACATCAACTCTTTTTTATCCTTCGAGATTAATTTGGAATCCATTTTCATAAAGAGAGTTTTGTTAACTCTTGGTTCTACCGCAAACAGGTAACGCCTAAGTCTCCAATGGTCGAGTTGCATACACCTAACTGCTAGAACTAAGTTTTAACCCTACTCGAGTTGCATACACCTAACTGCTAGAACTAAGTTTTAACTCTATCGAGTCTCTTTTATTTTCTTTTGTCCATGTGGTCTGTAGCTTAGATAGATAAACACCCTTTTAGATAGACAACAAGCGTGGATCCCTTCGAGTACGACGGACGTGAGGGGTGCTAACACCTTCCCCTTGCGTAACCGACTCCCGAACCCAAGATTTGGTTGTGATGACCTTGTCTTTCCCTTTTCCGTAGGTTTTCTCTAATCATTTCCTTTCCCTCTTCTGGGATAAATAAAAAACGGTGGAGACTCTTCTATCCTTGTCGGCCCCTCTTCACAGCGATATGACAGTACCCTCTTTCAGTTGTTTGATTTTCAATCTGAGGAAATAGTTGAGCTCCCCCATCATGCTCATCTCGAACTCTCCCTTCATTAATCTAGAAAACTCCCTTACCATATTCATGTTAGTTGATCCAAAAATAATATCACCAACATATATTTGTACCAAGGTTAAGTGTTTTCCTTTATGTTTAATGAAGAGAGTTGTGTCAAGCTTGCCTCTTGAGTACCCTTGATCAAGCCCTAAGGGCTTGTTTGAGTCCGTACAAAGGTCGTTTTAACTTGTAGACATGCTCATGATACTCATGGGATTCAAACCTATGAGATTGGGCTACATAAACCTCTTCATTTATTTATCCATTGAGGAAAGCACTTTTTATATCTATTTGAAATAATTTGAAGTCTTTTGCACAAGCGAAAGCAAGCAAAAGGCGTATAGCCTCGAGTCGGGAAACCGGTGCATAAGTTTCCTCATAGTCAATTCCCTCCTCTTGGTTATACCCCTGCGCGACCAATTGTAACACCCTTTTTCTACCCCAAAAATATTAAGGCAAAATAAAACAGAAATCAGAGTGAATAAATAAATCTCATTAAAAAGCCAGTAAAAGGGCGTACATTTCTCAAAGTCATCAAAATAGGTCCATACTTCGTAACTACGGGTTTTCCCCAAAATACATCAAAACATCATAAATAGTAGAACTCAAAGCATAAATCAAGGTTTCTCCTCATAAGGGAAAGTTAGCAAATAACTTAACGGTATAAAATCAACTCAAGGAACCCAACCCGATGTTACATATCAGAGCAAGACCCTCTAAGCAACTAAATCAACTAATAACTCAAAACATCAAAAATAACTCCTCGCCGATGTCCACGGCTAAACTTGGTCATCTGCACATTACCCACATGGAGGTAACATTCAAACAGGCAGGGTGAGTAAAACAATTCATAATAATCAATGTATAATAATTAATGCATAAACGGCGTCATATTCATATTCAACACATTCATATCCTTCAATAGGCCTCAAAGGCCACAACGTCATAATTTATACACAAAGGCTCATAAATGCGAATGCAACATAGACTCAATGCATGTAGTACCAATCATCACAGCATGATGGACACTGGGCCATCAACCCTCCATAGATCCCCATCAATAGGATCGATTCTACTTGAGAACCGGAGCACATCAAAATACTTCACATCCACACAATGGGATTGAAGCCAAAGTAATCGAGGTCCTGAACCGAAGTCCGAATGCACATGAATGCATGATGCACACGTCATAAATCATCCTCATAATAACATCATAGGTGCATCATCATTCATCATATTCATTAAACGTCATAACTCATCAACATAGTCATCATCATCACATAAATCGTCATATCTCATGTTATCACATAATTCCTCGTAATAATCATCATCATCACATAAATCAGCATATCTCATATTATCACATAGTTCCTCGTAATAATCATCATCATCACATAAATCAACATATCTCATGTTATCACATAATTCATCATAATAATCATCATCATCACACATCATGGAAATCGTCATATAATTCATCATAATAATTACATATTTGCATCATAGTCATCCTCATATTAGCCCACCATATTACCACATATTATCATATATTAATTCATAATACTACCCATATTATCTCATTAATTCATCAAATTATACTCGCGATAATCCTCACACTATCGCCTATTAATCACATAATTCCTCACTGCCATACTCATGGTAATCCATCCCAGAAATCCTAGAATCAAACATCAAGGCATCGCTGCAACACAATCAAATTTCACGAACTCTGCTACGTTCGTTGGCTTGCTCGCTAGGCGAGTCGGTAGCGATTCTTCACTAGCATGCTCGCTAGGCGAACAGTGCGATGACAGCAAAAACCTGGTACGACCAGAACTGATTTGTGCCCAAATACTCATACGATGCGCTTACCCAATGCCCCCAAAACATCCGTAAATCATACCTAAGGTCATACGGCGATAACGGCACAAAATCTATGGTTTATTAGGCCAATCCGGCAACATTTGCACTTCCTAAATCACTATTTCCATGCAATTGCTCTGAGTGCATCAGAGTTACTCACATTTGAATATTTCTATTCCTACGGGGTCCAACATATAACAATCCATGGTTTGGCCACGAAGGCCTAAGGTTTCCCTTTCTCATATCAATATTCAGTGTTACATACCATTAGCCATAATCTCTGAATCTTATCATCAATTTCCCTAATTCCTCAATTAATTCACGATTAGATTTGCACTTACAGGTTTAGGCCACAAATCATTATTTCACATCTCTATCCTTAGAATCCTTACGGTTACCACCGCCATGATGGATCTAGGCCACGAAGGCCATAGATCACTTGTTCGCATAACCTTCTAATCTTATCATGGTCAAAATCTCAATGATAGATTTTGGCCACAAAGGCCAAAATCCCTTTTTCCCATAATTTTCCCTAAAAACCCCAAACCAACCATAAACACATTGAAAGACATACATAGAAAATCATGAAAAGCGATACTCCCCATACCTTAGCTGATTCAAAGATTTCACGATTAACTTTGGGATATTCTGCCTCCAACCTTTCCTTCAGAGCTCTGGCCACCAAACTTTCACGGTTAACACAAATGAATTCTAATTTTCCTTCAGAACTCAATTTTGTCAAACCTAGTCTTGGGCCTCATAAATTGGGATTTCTCCCTTATAGCCTCACTTACTCCTCTTAATTGCCCAAAATACCCTTATTCCTCTTATATTTATTTTAATTCATAATAATATTAATAAATTAATATTATATACTATCAATTAAATAAATAACCCATAAATTGCATAATTCTCAATAATTCCACAAAACACCAAAAATCACCGAAAACACCCAAAATACGAATATTATCAATTAAATCAATTAATTAAAATATTCCAATTAAAATTTGGGGTGTTACACCAATCACGCCTTATTGTGAGTTATAACACCGTTTTTGTCTAGTTTATTCCTAAACACCCATTGGGTGCCAGTTACTCGATGGTCTCGCGGAGGAGGGACAAGGTCCCAAACGTCGTTTCTTTTAAACTAATTAAGTTCCTCTTGCATTTATAAGAACTAACGTTCATCTAGTAATTCCTCTTTTGGGGTTTTTAGGCTCAATTTAAGAGACGAAAGCAAAGTGATAACAGAAGTTACTTAGCTTAGATCGAGTTGTCACTCCCTTTGAGATATCACCGAGAATGTTGTCGATGGGATGGTCTTTAGAAGACTTTCATGCTGGAGGAAGACCATCGGTGTTGGTCGGATTAACTTCCTCAATCTCCTCATGGTGGTGATCTTTTTCCTCCTCAACTTTCACTGGGCCAGGTTGATCAATTCCTTTCTTAGTGTCTTTGAGTATGTCTTCAGAAGATACACCTGCACCATAAAATGAAATACCTTTTCCGACACTTTTTGGATAAGACTCATCAAATGTGACATGAACAAACTCCTCAACTATAAGTAACCTCTTATTGTATATTCTATAAGCTTTACTTGACTGAGAGTATCCGAGAAAGATACCTTCATATGCCTTGGAGTCAAATTTACCTAAGATCTTCTTTCCATTATTTAACACAAAACACTTACAACTAAAAACATGAAGGTGAGGCACATTTGGCTTCCTCCTTTTAAAAGTTCATACAAAGTCATGTTAAGAATAGGACGGATGAGCACCCTATTAAAAACATAACAAGTCGTACTAATGGCATCGGCCCAAAAATATTTAGGAATCCCACTTTCATTGATCATAGTACTTCCTAACTCTTCCAAAATTCGATTTTTACGTTCCACGACCCCGTTTTGTTGAGGGGTACGTGGAGTGGAAAAATTATGATCAATTTCATGTCTATCACAATATTCTTCAAAAAGATGATTTTCAAACTCACTTCCATGATCACTTTTAATTGATATAATGTTTGTATTTAACTTGTTTTGAGAAAATTTAGCAAATTTTTCAAAGGCGGAGAAAGTATCGCTCTTGCTAGCCAAGAAGATAGTCCAGCAAAACTAAGAGAAATCATCGACTATAACAAAACCGTAGTAGTTACCACCTTGACTCTTAATTCTAGATGGTCTAAAGAGGTCCATATGAAGAAGTTCAAGAGGTCTCATAGTTGACACAATGTTTTTGGATTTAAACAAGATCCTTCTTCGTTTCCCGATTTGGCACGCATCACATAAGTGATCCTTTGTAAACTTGATTTTGGGTAAGCCAATAACTAGGTCCTTAGAAACTATCTTATTTAGAAAGTCAAAATTGACATGCGCCAAACGTCTATGCCACAACCATGAGTCCTCACTCATAGTCACGAGATATTTGTCACTGCTCAATGATACTTCACTCAAATCCAGCATATAGATATTATTTACCCTCAAGCCATTGTCGCTACTGCGAAAAAACAACCGGCGGAAAAAACAGAAGAGTCGCCACTTTCGTTATTTATCCCAAAGAGAGGGAAAGGAAACGATCGGAAAAACCTGACGAAAAAGGCAAAGACAAGGTCATCGCAACCATGTCTGGATTCGGGAGCCGATTACGCAAGGGGAAGGTATTAGCACCCCTCACGTCCGTCGTACTCGACGGGATCTATGCATTATTGTCTATCTAAAAGGGTGTGTTAAAACTATCTAGCTAAAGGCTTATGGACAAAAGAAAAATAAAAGAGAAGTGACTCGGCAAAGCATTGCCGCCCTATGCCTACGTACTCCTTCGTGCAATGGGAAAGTCAGAGTCAATGTAGTTCGACCAACTACGACTAAAAGAAAAGGGGAAGGTTGCTCGCTATGACGTCGCGTCTTATGCCTACGTACTTTCATCTGGTATGAAAGATGAGAGCAAATGTATTTCGGGCTTACAAGAACACAGGTTGTTCAAAAGTTTTTAGTCCGAGTAGGGTTAACAAATAGTTCTAGCAGTTGTGTATGCAGCTCAACCATTGGAGACTTAGGCGTTACCGTTTGCAATAGAACTAAGAGTTAACGACACTCTTGCTTATGAAAAGGTTTTCCTAATTAAAATCCCGAAGGATGAAAATGGTTTGAAGTGTTTTTGTGTTTTTAAAGAAGAAGTGTTTTGAACTTGATTTGTGACTCATGTCGCACTAGAGATTATGACCTAAGAGGGAATGCATCGTATATCACCCAAAGGGTGTACACTAAACACTCTAGGTCCTTGAGAGGAGGCCCCTCAATTACCATTTCTCAAGTAGCTTAAGGCTCGTAGCGTGCTACACTTGTCATTCTTTATTAAGTGTTTTATGAACGTTTGAAGATGAGAAGAGAAGAAAGAACACTAATGGGAGACTGATCAATCCTAAAAGTTGTCATGCAAAGTGGACTTAAAGTTGAGTTTAGGAGGGAGCTACCTAATTTTATCATGCATGTTTATAACCCTAATATCTATCATAACCTCTCTTGAACAAGAAAGGTTAGAAACCCTAAGGGAAGAAAGACAAAAGAAGAAGAAGAAACAACAAAAGAAACATGCAAATGAAACGATGCACACATTGAATGCACAAGTAGAATGAAAGTGGGAGGAAAATAGTGTGGGGCAGTAGCCTCCACAAGCTCATCTCAACCAAGCATGCATATGGAAATTCAAGAAAAGAAAAGAAGAAGTGCACAATAAGAAAACAACCAAACCACACAAAGATGCACCAAAAATGTCCTCAAGGATTCATCGTTTTAGGTATGCTTCAAATACCTCTAAAGGAGGGACCAAGCCACCTTAAATGACACTCCAAGGTCATTGGACAGAAGGTAAAGATGAAGAGGAAAGCTCAAAAGCAAAAGCAAATCATAAAAAAAGGAAATGCAAGCTAGAACACAAAGAAATGCAAGCAAACTACACAATGAAAACACACTTGAAAGCTCAAAAACAAACAAACAAATGAATAAGGAAAACACAATATCATGATCTAAGATTGAACACACATCATCCTTAACATGTTAAAAACATGAAACAAAATGGATTGAGAGCTCAAAGGATCCAAAATGTCATATCCAAATCAAATTAGGTCAAGGTACATGTGTGAACCTTCCTTGGAGGTAACTTGACTTGCAAGTTACCTCAAAAATAAGAAAATGGTTCAAAAATAATCAAATAAAATTCACAAAGAAGCTAAACCAAATGGAAAACAGAAACCAAAACGACAAGGCTAATATTCCCTCAAAGCACCATCAAAAGAAAATAATCCTTGAAAAGTGTCACTTTGAAATAGGAGAAACAAAGGTCAAAAGGAAATCACTCAATGTCAACCCTAAAGTCAACCAACCAGGGGAAAAATGGTCCTCAAAGTTTTATCAACTCATCATGGATATGAGGATCAAATTTCATTCATTGGACCCAAAAGAAATGAGAGAAACAATTAAAAGAAGCAAGCAATGTTAAAATTTAACTCATTCAAAACAACTCCAATGTTTAATTCCATTTTTAATTGAAAATAAAATTAAAAAATAAAATAAAAATATCCTAAAAATAAAGGACATCTCAAAGTTTGTAAAACATATTTTTGTGGAATTTTTGGAACATTGGAACTATTTTAAATAAATTAAATTCAAACAGAATAAAAAAAATAAAAAAAAAATAAAAAAAGAAAAGAAAATAAAAGAAAATGAACAAAACCGTGGTGTCAATAGCCGCCCACATACGTTCAATTAAATAGACTGGGCCAAGTTGGGGGGGGGGGGGGGGGGGGTGAACAGGAACGGCCCAAGGCGTCCAAACAAAAATTCAGCCAAACAAAAAAATCACGTGAAACCAGTCAACCATGTGCATACGGTGGGGAAAGACGTGAGCTGTTTGATTAAGTGGTAATCCAATCATGTGGATCAAAATAAGCCAACACATTAATGAATTTTCAAAGTCAACAAAATGGGTACAGTGTTTCTTAATCTCGCAGATCAAAATGGAAGTAAGCAAATCGCCTGGTTGAAAGGTCATCTTCTCCAAATGAGAAGTCAACAAAACGTGGCAACAACCATGTGCCGGCCGGAAAAAATTATGATCATCTTCTCCAAATTTCCGGCCGCCGTGAACAGTAAACAGAACAACACATGTAGCTACACTGAACCAAAATCAATAAATCTTATATGTAAATTCATCTACAGATCATGGTGAATCCAAATCCGTGATCCATTTAGCCTAAAACCTCAAGATAAAATCAAATCGTGAACAACAAGCTTGATGCTCAAAATAACAAAGTTCACAAACACCAATCAAACTTGTCCAAAAATCATCTACATTTCACAAGAAGTTCAAATCCACGTTTCATTTGCTCTAAAAACTTAAGAATGAGCCAAAATCCAAACAACAAGATTTATGCACCAAACAGAAATCACACCAAATGCTAGTTCATTTTATATATTAATGATCTACATTGTTTCTACGTCTCAAATATGCAATAATGGCACAGAAACAAAGCTAAAATAGAGAGATATGGTGATTTTGAAATTACCTAGTGGAGCACCTCCACTGGGTCTTGTCTTTGGCTGAACCTTCAATTTAACCACCCAGAGATGTTCCAAATACCTCAATGAAGCTTTTGATGAGCTCAATTTTGCTTGCAATGGTGTGTAGCTCCAAAACCGATTTCCAACTTGCTCTCACTTTTTCACACTTTGTTCTTGCTCTTTCTGCACGAAAATGCTGCCCTCTGCATCCAAACATGACCTAGTGTTTATATATGATGGGTTTAGCAACTTATTGAGGCCCAAATGTGGCCAATTTGTGAAAATGAAATCTCAATTTTTCTTCACTTTTTGCTTGTCATAACCCACGCATTTCACACTGCACATGCTTCTTTCTTGCTTCCAATCACTTGCACATGGCCTGAAGTGATCAAATGGCCCACAATTTTCCTTTGTTTTGATCCCATGGTGAATTTCAAACATGTTACTTTATGGTGAAGAAACCATGGAAATGGCTACCAAATGAGCTCAAACTTCAAATTCAGTATTGGCATTGTGCTTAAAACATCATTTGCACTCAAAATATGTATAAATTTGCCTTGAAAAAGTTCCAAATCAATTAAATCCCATTTTCTCATTTTAAGCTTTTTTATGAAAAATACCCAATCTTCAATCCAAGCTCCAACCATGACAAGAGATGATTTGGTAATGCAAATGGCTCTATTTGTAGCAAGTTTCATGTTGAAAAGATTTTCATTTGAAGTGTGCAAGTTGGTGAAATGGACCTATAATTTTATGACCTATAATCTTACTTTCCCAAAATACCCCTGACTTGTAACCCTCACAACTTGAGTTCTACAAATCAGATGAAATACTTCTATTACTCTTTGGAAAGCTAAGACCATGCCCTACAACTTTCATGTCGGCCAAAAGTTGAGGAGAAACATCCTTCTAAGTCAAAAATGGCTTGGAAGTTGGTTGACTTTTGTTGACCAAAATTACATTCATCTGATGACCTGTAAATTGTTTGGATCATAACTTGAGTTCTATACATCCAATCAAGAACTTCTAGTACTCAAACAAAATCTAAGAACATGCTCTACAAGTTTCATGTTGGTCAAAAGTTGATATGAGACCTGTATCTTGAGATAGGTGGTCTTGAAGTTAGGCACTAAACAGGGGATTTTACCCTAAGAACCCTAATTTAGTAACTTCTCACACTCTTGATTCCTGATGAATTGATATTGAAATGATATATTAGACATCTCATCACAATATCCCATGACCATAGAGACTTGGAATTGAATTGTAACCTCCTTCAATTTCATAGTTAACTGAGGATTTGCCAGATGAAAACCCTAGATGCCACACCTTTGACTGGGGTTTGTTCCACTTCACACAACAACTTGAATAAGCTCCAAATGACTCTCGAAGCACTCAATGAGCTCTCTTAACATCTTATACCCATAATCATGCATTCGCAATCCTCTGATACTCTTCAATTGGCCTCCAAGTTATGAGCTGACCCACACACATCCATCTATCCTTTCACAAGACTTTGACCACTTCAAGATGTCCTGATGACCATTCAAGCTTGAGTAACACCCCTTGCTTAAGCTCAATACTCTGAGAAGACTTCTCTTGCTATGCACAACCCCTTGATCCCCTGTTCAATGAAATATGCTATGCAATGCAAATGCTAGAACAAAATGAAATGAAACATAAACCAAGTTAAGAAAAGGTTGAGCAAATTTTGGGGTACAACAGCTTCCCCTATTCAAACGACTTGGACCTGAATGAGTGAAAAGCGAACGGCTTTCACGCAATCAAGGTAAAATACGGTTGAATACCAAAGAACCCGGAAATTTGCCAACCGCTGAAAATCTGAATATAGTTGTACTGATCTCAAAACCACTCCGTTGGTGAAAAAGAATACAAACGTCAAAAGTGGCGCCATGGTCTGGATACCATATTGGCGAAAAATAAACATCTGAATTACCGAATTCTGGGTACTCCATAGAAATCAAAGCCTGAATGCTCGAAGTAATCAGAGCCTGGATGCTCAAAAGAACACAAATTGGAGCCTGGATGCTCAAAGAAACAAATCTGAGTCTGGATACTCAAAAACTGGAGCATGGATGCTCGATGCAACCTGAGCCTGAATGCTCTATGCAAATAACCTGAGTCTGGATACTCGATTAATAAATCTGAGTATGGACACTCAATAGTTAGTCTGAGTCTGGATACTCAATTAGAGCCTGGATGCTCAATGCAATTCGGAGCCTGGATGCTCAATGCAATTCGGAGCCTGGATGCTCTATGCAATAAACCTGAGTCTGGATACTCGGTTAAATTTGAGTCCGGTTACTCACTAATTAGAGCCTGGATGCTCGGTAATAAATCTGAGCCTGGATACTCAATAGCTAGAGCTTGGATGCTCAATGCAATAGGAATATATTCATCAGGATCTGGATATCCTACAAGTTCAAGCCAAACGACGTTGCTGGGAAACAATATGAACTATGGTCTGGATACCACAGGGGTTGAGAAAACATTAAGTGCCAAGGTCAAGATACCATACGGCGATAGGAAATAACAATAATTACTGTGATCTGGATATCACGGAGCATCAGATAAACTACCATGGTCGGGATACCATAACTGCCTTTACTGGAATCTGGATACTCAACGGAGAAAGTACAAACAGGACTCATCAGGGTCTGGATGCCCAACTGACTTTACCAGAGTTTGGATACTCAACGGAGAAAGCATAAAAACACGAGCATAAGCCATGGTATAGATACCATAAGGCAAAAAGAACACAAATACACTTGCTGTGATCTGGACATCACAAGGGAATTTGACCAGAGTCTGAATACTCAATGGATCAAGAGAAAATATCTGTTGGAAATTTACCAGAGTCTGGATACTCAACAGAACTGACCGGAGTCTAGATACTCTACGGACAAAACAATATACCATCAATCAGAAACTCACCGGAATCTGGATATTCAACGGACAAAGAGTATAACCACAAAACATATCAAGGTCTGGATACCCAACTAACTTTACCGGATTCTGGATACTCAACAGAGGAAGCATAATAATATCAATCATCATGGTCTGGATACCACAACCATCTTTACCGGAGTCTGGATACTCGACAGAAAAAGGAAAACCTCATCAACTAGGAATGGACCAGAGTCTGGATACTCAACGGGGGAAGGACTTCATCACCATACTTATCATGATCCACTCAGATCCGAAGATACTGCTGGGGAATAACATGAGTCGGGGTCTGGATACCACGTGGGCTAAGAGAAATCACATGGTCTGGATACCAAAGGAAAAGATCAAACCTCCGAAGATACACCTGAAACAAAGAGATAACAACCTGGTCTATGTTTCACATGCAAATGTTTGAAAATGGCATAATGCCCCATACAAGATAGGAATGCTACGCGTTTGGGTAGATGCTATGCACGCACGCAGATGCAACGGAACTGAAACAACAAAGTAAATGCTAGAGAAACAGAAACCATCCTGTCAGGAACAGCAAACAACCCTGCAGGGAAAAGCTTACCCATGCCAATAACAATTGGACTTACACTGAAACGAAAAGGCCTCGAAAGGCTCCTCTACCGAGAATAAAGTCCATACATGAATAGGAAATCCAAACTCAACTTAGGATGCAGATCACCACTTGTTGAGGAGAAAGCCCGGGCTGACTCTCCGGAATACAACTTTCTAGGGAACAGATAACTCACCGAGTACTTAACGTCTAGGCTAAACAGCCCAACTTACCTGATAGAGAACAACAATACCATGAATGGCCTTCCAAGACGCAACTCTCTTGGGGGACAAAGGTCTAACTGGGAAAAGATGACCAACACTGAGATTACACCTTTCCTGCTAGGGGATAAATGATATTGCGGGGAAATTAGCTCTGCCGGAGACCTCAGTCTGCATTGCTGAAAGCTGAGTACCTACAATCAAACTGATGGAGAGGGAAAAGTAGCAGGCCACAACTGGGGAAAACGTTTCACCTACCCTGTGGGGATACGCCCAAATCTTGACTCGCTGGGGAGTAAGCACATACTCGTACTCTGCGGAGGATTAAAAGCGCACCGACAAACTGCCAAGGACATGCTAATACACTGCACATAACTCTACTGGGATAGAGATGCAACACAACTGCTAGAGAACAACACTGTTTATGGAACATATGAATCCATCTGTATTCGTAAAACCTTGCCCCAAAAGTAACAACCCTGCAAAAGGCAAATAGACAAGCCGATCTATACAACAAGACTATCTTGGTCATCATCTGTGACATTGTTCAGTTAATATCAGAGTTTTAACAATTATTCGCCAAGGCCTGCAAGTTTATGTATGCAAGTTCATCAAAAACATCGCGCGTTTTTTACAAACAAAACAGTAAAAGCATAAAAATAGAGCACACAGACAAGTACTGAATAGTATATGTTTATTGATAAACGGCCTGTAAATAGGCAAAGTTTTACAACACATGCAACTCCTGAAAAGAGGATGCTGCACAAAACTACAAGTATGCATAAAAGCAAATACAAAAGTGTACATTTTAAACAAAAAGTACAGCAATGTCGGAAACATGGCGCAGACAAACACCTTGAGCTGATTCCTCTATGACTCGCGTGACCCTGACACTTTCTCGACGCTTCGCCTTCAGAAGATATTGATTCGGATAAACGGCCCTCAAGTTCTCCCAATCCACTAAGCAATGAAGTTCATACGCAGACCACGGTCATTTGCTTTTCAATCCCTAACTTTTGCCTGAACCGCCTTTTCGGGTTTTCGATTCACCGGGGTACCCATTTTTTCCAAAGTCGCCTTTTCAGGTTTTCAACTTTGCGGGTTTACATCTTTTCAATTTTATCCCTAATTTTTTCCCGAACCTTTTTTTTCCCTTTTTAATGGTTCGCCGGGATGCCCCATTTTTGCCTGGACTTTTCTTTTTGTGTCCAGCGGGTCTCTTTTAAGCAAAGTTTTTTTTAACTGCGCCTGCGTTCACAGGGGATGCAAAATCTTCGCCGTCCATGGTGGATAATACTAAGGCTCCTCCTAAGAAAAACTTCCGTACAACGTATGGACCGTCATAGTTGGGAGTCCATTTGCCCCTGTGATCTGAGTATGGTGGGAAAATCTTTTTCAACACAAGATCGCCCGTCTGAAAGCTTCGAGGGCGCACCTTCTTGTTATAAGCTTTCTTCATCCGGCTCTAATACAACCGACCATATGCAATAGATGCTAGCCTCTTTTCATCCATCAGGCTAAGCTGATTCAATCTATTCTTGATCCATTCTGCCTCATCAAGCTTTACGTCAACCAAAACTCTTAAAGTAGGAATCTCGACCTCTAGCGGTAGGACAGCTTCCATACCGTACACTAGAGAGAAAGTAGTTTCCATGGTTGATGTGCGTACTATTGTATAGTAACCATGCAAAGCGAACAACAACATTTCATGCTAATCTTTATATGTAACAACCATCTTTTGCACTATCTTTTTAATGTTCTTGTTGGCCGCTTCAACAACGCCATTCATCTTCGACCGATAGGGAGATGAGTTGTGATGTTCAATCTTGAAGCTCTGGCATAATTCTTTCATCATCTTATTATTCAGATTCGAACCATTGTCAGTAATGATTCGCTCGGGGATTCCATATCTGCAGATGATGTCCTTCTTTATGAATCTTGCTACCACTTGTTTGGTCACATTAGCGTACGATGCTGCCTCAACCCACTTTGTGAAGTAATCAATGACTACCAGGATAAAACGGTGTCCGTTAGAAGCAGTGGGCTCGATCTTTCCAATCATATTGATGCCCCACATGGAGAACAGCCAAGGGGATGACATAACATTCAACGGGCATGGCGGCACATGAATCTTATCAGCATAAATCTGGCATTTATGGCATCTCTTTGCGAATTTGAAACAATTCGACTCCATTGTTTCCCAAAAATACCCAGCTTGTAGTATCTTGCGAGTCATGGCATGTCCGCTGGCACGCGTGCCAAAAGTACCCTCGTGGACCTCTTCCATAAGCAAACTTGCTTCTTTTTCATCCACACACCTGAGTAGTACCAGATCATGATTCCTTCTATAAAGAACACCATCTGGATTGAATTAAAAGTTTCCAGAAAATCTCCTAAGAGTTTTCTTATCCTGGGTCGATGCCCCTGACAGATACTCTTGGTTCTTAAGGAAAATCTAGATGTCATGGAACCACGGCTTACCATCGGAAGCTCCCTCAATGGCAAATATGAAAGCGGGCCTATCGAGGTGTGAGATAACAATCCTTGGAGCTTCATTCCAAAAATTGACCTTGTACATTGAAGACAGTGTAGCCAAAGCTCCTGCCATTTGATTCTCCGCTCTTGGCACATGGTGGAAGTCTATACGATCGAAAAATGGTAACATTCTTCTTGCATAATGTCGCTACCGCGAAAATAAGGTGCCGGCAAAACAGAAGAGTCGCCACCTTTCGTTATTTATCCCAAAGAAAGGGAAAGGAAACGATCGAAAAAAACCTGACGAAAAGGTATAAGATAAGGTCATCGCAACCATTGTCTAGATTCGAGAGTCGGTTACACAAGGGGAAGGTATTAGCACCCCTCACATCCATCGTACGCGATGGGATCCATGCTTGTTGTGTTTATTTGATGGGTTGATTATATCTATTTAGCTAAAGGCTGGTCTGAAAAGAAAAGAAAATGACTCGGCAGAACACAGCAGTTCTATGCCTACGTATTCCCGTCTGGAACGAGAAATCAGAGTCAACGTAGTTCGCCTAACTACGGGTTACGGGGGAAGGTTGCTCGCCGAGATATCGCATCTCGTGCCTACGTACTTTCACACGGCGCGAAAGATCAGAGCAAACATAGTTCGGGACAACAAGAGACACAGGTTTGTCTTTTTTATCCGAGTAGGGTAAACAGACGGTTCCAGCAGTTTAGTGTATGCAGCTCGCTCGATGGAGACTTAGGCGTTTACCGTTTGCGGTAGAACCGGGAGTTAACAAAACTCTCCTTCTGAAAAGGGTTTCCAAGAATTAAAGGTCCAAGAGGACAAAAAGATGTTTGATCTTTGTTTTCTGTTTTTTAGAAGAAGTATCTTTTATGGATGTTTGCAACTGATATCGCACTATAAACTATGACCTGAGAGTGAATGCATCGCATGTCACCCAAAGGGTGCCATACTAAACATCCATACTGTTGAAAAGAAACTCTCCAACAACCCTTTCTCAAGCAGCTTAAGGCTTGTAACGTACGACATCAATTAACCTTTATTACTGTATTTTGATTTGTTTGAAGATGAGAAGAGAAGAGACGCACTAAAGGGGAACTGATCCAATCCTAAAGTTGTCATGCAAAGTTGATCCTATGGTTGAGGTTAGGAGGGAACTACCTAATGTTATCATGCATGGTTAGAACCCTAATGTCTGTCATAACTTCTCTTGAACAGGAGAAGTCAGAGTTCCTAGGGGAACATGGCAAAGGAAAGCAACAACAAAGGAACTAAACTGTAAAGAAATAACTGTAAACAAAATGCATGCAATGCAACAAACAAGCAGAAAGAGTCAAGCTCAACTTCTAGAGCAAACAAGCCAAACAAAACACAGGCAAGAGAGACAGACTCAACCTTAAGCCAGCAAGCAAAGCCAAGCAATAACAGTCAAGCAGAGGGAGCCAAACTCAACCTCTAAATGCAGACAAGCAAATGGAGCTAGTATCAACCTTTAGGATGCTCTTAGGCCTAGAATCAACTACATGAGACCTAGTCTAATGCAACACATTAAGCAGTCACACAAGCAACAGTCAAGCAATCAGAAAATACAGCAGACAAAATAGCAAACAAGCAGCTCAACAGCAAAGCAGATAAACAGCAAAACAAATCAACAGTCTGCAAGCAACTCCAAACCCAATCCATCTTCAAGATAAGGAAATCTCCATCAAGAGATAAGAGAGTTAACATCAAGATTATTGATTGATGACGGGAAGTAGGATGGAAATCAAGGGAATCCATCTTGGCACTCAACCATACATCTAAGATAGGCATCCTCAAAGGTTCTACCTATTGTGATATGCCACACATCCTTCCAAAGGAAAGATGAGGCTTCCATATAGGGACCTTGAATCATAGGATGGGAATGGAGAGCAATCAAAGCAATCCATGTTTATTTGAAGAAAGAGAAATCAAAACTAAGCTCTTCCTAAACCATAATTCTTACAAGCTCAAAGAAAGCTACCAAAGGGAGGAAAAAACAACAATTCAAGCTTAGGTATTCAAGCTAAAGAAACCTAAAGATGTCTAAAGAACCACCATAAGAGATTTAGAGGCTTATTTGCACCAAAATCCACCTTTGAGATTCAACTAAGGGAAAAGCTACACTAGAAGCACGCTAATCAACACCTTAAATGTTAAATCTACTTAAAATCCTAAAACACCTTCTAAAATTCTACCAGATTTTCTAAGGGATCCTAAGCATGTTATTGATTTGTGGGTAAAGGATCAGAGCCTTAATCTAAAGGGAAGGCACCTAAAGAAATCCTAAAACCCAAAGAGGTCAAAAGAAACCCTACAAATGGGAGGTCAAGGGAACTAGTCTTATTCAAAGCCTATGTTATCTAAAAAAATCTTAATTAAATCCTAGGGGATCATGCATCTCTAATCTACCAGCAAGCCAAAATTCAGCCCTAAATTCTATACCAAACAGCCAATCAAAATTCAGCAAAAACATGAAGAATTAAACCAAAATTAAGGAATTAAACAAAATGCAAAAAATCATATTAAATTGAAAATTGCATGAAAATAATATCTAAAAGCATTAGAAAATCAAGAATAAAATCATGAATATCCACTTATTTTTATTTTATTTTTCTGACCAATATTGAAATTACTATGAATTTTAAAAGAATAAAGCAATTAAAGTAAAAAGAAAAAACAATTAAAAGAAATAAAATGCTGGAATCAAACAGAGGTGTAGGATCTGTGGACTGAGTAAGCTAATCCAAGGGACCACACGCTGCCAGCGCATTAATGATGCACAACATTTCATTCAGTCAAAGGCCAATTCTCAGAACTAATCACGAGCGTTGGATGCGTGGACAAAGTCAAGTGGCCAAACTGATCCAAGGGTGGGGAGTTCATCTTCTCCATTTGAACTGGACTTGGAGGGAAGGTTTTCAGGTGAACCAGATACTGGCTCCGGTGGCTGAGCCACCGTCTTCTCCGGTGAGCCATCAGTTACAGGTCAACCATTCTTAACAAAATCTACATCATTCCACTCCAATTTTCACGTAGATCACAAATATCACCTCCATTTCTCATAATTCCTTCTAGATTCTTAAACACGAACGCAAACAGAAAATGCATCAAGTTCTCAAGTGTCACCAAATCTCAATCCACGGCCATAGATCTATTCCTCATGCTTCATAGATCATCATAAACTAATCCATTCATGCTAAAGCCTTAAGATCAAACAGTTATAAGTCTCAACAGAAAATTGCTCACACCTAGAATTGTCTCTAAACTCCATGATTTTGATCCAGAATCCATCTATAATCTCTCCTAAACCTTAACCTCATGCTAAAACATGCTAGATCATCATGAATCTACAGCAATTTTGAAAGTTACATACCAGAGTTGCAGCTTCAAATTGGAGCAGTTAGGGCATGATTCTTAGCTTCAAACTGTGGAGACACACTCTATGATTGATGCTGAAGATGATTCAATCCTCAATTTTCCTTGAATCACTCTAGAATTGAAATCACGATTTGCACTTGGAGCTTGAAAATTCAACTTGCACTCTCTGGTTCTAGCACGAAATGAACACCAAACTTGATCTGAACCTTCCTCTGAACTTATATAGAAGTGATTTTGATGAGTTGGAGGCCTAATGGAGGTCCAATCAGTGAGATCCAATTTTCACTTTTGCTTTAAATTTCCAACTATGGCTATGCACGATTTTGGGCTCAAACTTCTCCAAGAAGCTTCAATTCCCTTGCTTGTTAACTGTGGAGAGTATTGGGATCAAATTGAGAGCCTAATCTTATCATATGATCAAGGTTGGATATGTTACTTATTTATGAAGTAACAAAGTGGAACACTATGAATTATGCTTCAAAATGACTTTCCAATATTGCCAATGTGTTCAACATGATTTTTCTGATTAAAATGAGCACCCATTTGCATTGGTTTGAACACATGAATTAATTTTAAATTTTTCACTTAAATGCCTTTAAATCCCCCTTTTGTCAATTTCCTTCAAACAAAGTCTTACCCTAAGCCAAATCAATTCATCCTTGATACATGGTTGACCTAAAAATATTATTTTGAGCAAGTTTTGTGTTGGACAAAACTTCATTTGAATCTTGCAAGATAGTGAAAATGACCTATAATGCCAAATGACCTAGAATCTTATTTTCCCAAAATACCACTAACCTGTAAACCTCATAACTTGAGTCTACAAATCAGATGGAAGACTTCTAGTACAATTTGGAAAGCTAAGATCAAGACCTATAACTTTCATGTTAGCCAAAAGTTGAGGAGAAACACCGTTATAGGTCAAAAGTTCCATGGAAGTTGGTTGACTTTTGCAGACAAATTTCACATTCATCTGATGACCTGTAACTTGTCTGGATCATAACTTGAGTTCTATAAATCCAATGGAGAACTTATAGTACTCAAATTAAAGCTAAGAACATGCTCTACAAGTTTCATGTTGGCAAAAAGTTGAGATGAAACTTGTATCTTAAGATAAGTGGTCTTGAAGTTAGGCACTAAATAGGGGATTTTACCCTAAGAACCCTAGTTTAGCAACTCCTCACACTTTGAACTCTTTTTGGATTAATCTTGGAATATCACCTCATGTATCTCAACACAACTCTCCATGATTACAAAGACTTAGAATTGAGCTTTGATCCTCTTCAATTGCACAGTTGACTCAATGTTGACCAGGCAAAAACCCTAATGGCAACACCTTCAACTGTGGCTCTTCACACTTAGCTCAATGACTTGACTGAGCTCCACCATGACCCTCAAGGCACTCCGTGAGCTCTATCCACACTATATCCATGATCAAGGCTTCACAACCCACTGATGGTCTTCAATTGGTCCTCAGGTTAGGAGATTAACCACATACAAGCATCTGAACTCCTCAAGAACACAACCCTCTTCCTGATGACTTTGGTGACTTCTCAAGCTTGAGTAAGACCTCTAGATAGGCTCCTCTTGATATAAACCACACTTGATCCCTGCTAAATGAGTAATGCTATGCTATGCAAATGCTAGAACAATGCAATGCTAATGAAACATAAACCAAGTAAGAAAAGGTTAGGCAAATTTTGGGGTACAACAGTTGCCCCTATTCAAGCGGCTTGAACCTGACTGGATGGAAAGTGAACGGCTTTCCGCCAATCAAGTTAAAAGACGGTTGAATACCAAAGAACCCGGAAATTTGCTAACGGCGGAAATAAACTGCACAGACTGCTTGGGTAAAATATCCAAAAAATTGAATCCGGTTGTCACGGCAACAACTGGTCAATCATCCGATACAGAACCTGGTTTCAACATCAACCACCTGCGTTACACCGCAGGCATTGAATCCGAATAAACAATCTTCAAATATACGCTACAATAAGAGGGCACTACGTCATAGGACCATATCAAAATATCATCTTTGACCTTCCATTTCCGGAGAAACGGGCAAGCACTACGTAAAGCGTGCGTGCTCAATGTACTATCCTTGACCTCCTATTTCCGCGGAAACGGGAGAAACACTAAATAAAAGTGCTAATCTGGCATCCGAAGACTTGAACAAACAACTCTGTGAGGAACATTTCTGACACTACCGGTATTTGCACTACATAAAGCGCAAACTTGGGTAACAACTCCGTCAACACGGGTAAGATCTCTGTCAACACGTGTAACATCTCCGTCAACACGGGTAAAATCTCCATCAACACGGGTAAACTCTCTGTCAACACGGGTAAACTCTCTGTCAACACGGGTAAACAATCTCTGTCAACACAGGTCACATCTCCGTCAACACGAGTAACATCTCCGTCAACACGGGTAAACTCTCCGTCAACACGGGTAAACTCTCCGTCAACACGGGTAAACAATCTCTGTCAACACAGGTAACATCTCCGTCAACACGGGTAACATCTCCGTCAACACGGGTAAACTCTCCGTCAACACGGGTAAACTCTCCATCAACACGGGTAAACAATCTCTGTCAACACAGGTAACATCTCTGTCAACACGGGTAAACAATCTCCGTCAACTCGGGTAAACTCTCCGTCAACACGGGTAAACTCTCTGTCAACATGGGTAAACTCTCCATCAACACAGGTAAACAATCTCCGTCAACACGAGTAAACTCTTCGTCAACACGGGTAAACTCTCTGTCAACACGGGTAACAATCTTCGTCAACACGGGTAAACTCTCCGTCAACACGGGTAACAATCTCCGTCAACACGGGTAAACTCTCCGTCAACACGGGTAACAATCTCCGTCAACACGGGTAAACTCTCCGTCAACACGGGTAAACTCTTCGAAGGTTTAATCCATGAGTTTTTTTTAACACTGACGTAACAGCAATCCGAGGTAAACTCTACTAGAGAAACTCTGACGTCAACTGCCAGGTACTTACTTTGACAACAAGTCGACCTCAAAAGGTCTAATCCCTGAAATATTTTAATGCTAACGTAACAGCAAGCTGAGGAAAACTCTGCTGGAGAAGAAGAGAAACTTAACTGAGCAACTCTGATAAGGGACACATGATGGGACGAACGTTATCATCACATATCTCATGCCAAGAATTTGCATATTCGGAAACCATCCTGAACAAGAATTCCAATCACCTGTAGGGAATAACACTTGGAAACAAAGAGGTAACCCACCTGGCTTATGTTTCAAAATGCATATGTTTGAAAATGGCGTAATGCTCCATACAGAATGGAAATGCTATGCGTTTGTGTAGATGACATGCACGATGCAAATGCAAGGGTGATGCATATATGATGATATATGCAAGAGGCAAATGCCGGCTCGGGCTGCCAGAGAAAAGATGGATACAGAACCACTTCAGCAAAATAAATGCTGAAGACAAAGCCAACTCCGCTGGGGAAGAAACAATCATGCTGGGGGATAGCTTAACAAATCTGTAGTTACAAACTCCGCTGAGGATGATCAACCTATTGGAGGATAGACAACCTGCTAGAGAACAGAAGGAAAATCCTGCGCGGGAAAGATCCTGACAAACCACTGACAACCTGGTTGTATTCTGTGAGGACTTCATCGAGGATTAAGGGTGCACATGACCAATTGTTGGGGATGTACATCACTGTCTGACTGCTGTCTAGCTCGCACCCAACTCTTCTGGGGATAAAAATGTGACTTCCATCTGCTGGGGAGGAATAAGATCACCTAGAGCCTGATCCTACATTAAGGGACTCTGGTTGGGGAGACATGATCCCTTAGCTGTTTGCTGCGAAGGTAACTGTGAGGGCAAGTTGTCTCACAATACAGGCCTCCGAGTTTTCGATGATGACAAAATAAATTAGAAGCATCATGCAATACCTCATCATGCTATATCTCTTTTTTCATTGCTATACCTCTTTTTCATTGTTAAATCATTATACCTTAATATGTGTCATGATTGAATGTGGCAGGATGCAGAAAATGGAAAAAGCTGTTATTTTTGCAGGTTTCCAAGCAGTGAGTCGACCATACAGTCGGCGCATGAAGCCTGGCATTTCTCACGGCTCAGCGCATGGAAGCTATGCATCGACCGTACAGTCGGCGCATGAGTGTTTTGATTTTCCACGGATCAGCGCATGAAGACATGCGTCGACCGTGTCACTCAGCGCATGGAGCTGAGGATTTCCCACGGGTCAGCGCACGCCGACCCTATGGTCGACCTTTCGCGCGCTGTGCTGTTTTTCTTGCTGTGCTTAAAATTTTGTTTTGTTGACTGTTTTGGTTATTACTATAAATAGAGTTTTGCTTATTTTTTTAACACTAACAATTGAAATCTTGAGTAAATTGTCAGGGCAAGAAACGTGAAATAGGTGCAACATATTTCTTCATCTTCATCCCTCACACAACACACAAATCCACAAATATACACAATCATTTTTGCTGTGATTAGTGTCTTGTTCAAGGGTGATAAGGTTCAAACGCGTTGATTGAAGATCCGGTTCGAGTGGAAATTGGGGCAGGTGTTTCTTGCAGAAAACCTTGAGGGTTTTACCCATCAAGACTAGAAGGTTTTGAGGGCTTTTGCTACGGAATAGTTCGTTCAACATTCAAGTAGGTGCGAAGGTAATTGATCAACGGAAGGTTCATCAATTTAGTAGCGAGGGCGTTGAAGTGTTGAAGACTTTCCGGGTTTGATTTGTTGGTGTCTAAGATCAGCCGAGCCGAAGGTTTGAACAACGGAAAGTTTTTCATTAAGGTGGCTGGAACCGGAGGTCATTCATAACAAATTGAAGGGCTTGATTCATCTTGAATCAAGGTGCAAGAAGAGATAGCAAGCATCAACAACATTTGAGATTGTTTGTATCATTGTCTATCAACTCTTGTGTAAACTGTTCATTCCAACAGGTGATATATATTCAATATATCTCAATTCTATTTTTAGAATTGAGGGAAGACGTACCCCGAAGCGAGGACGACGGGGGAACTGCCTCATCAAATCATGTGTTCTTCATTTTCTGTCATTTTCAATTCAGCTTATAAAATAAGTGATTCTAGCTTAAGTGATTATTGTCAAACTGTGATACAAATTGAGTAAGGTGTTGAAACTCTGTTTTAACTACTAAGTACAATAAGAATATTGTACTAAGGCATTTCCAATCTCTTACTCAACATAAATATCCTTTGTGATATTTGTGCACACAAACTGTTCGACAAAAGTCCTGAACTAAAATTGTCTTATTTTGCTTCTAGTTTTTGTGTGCCTTGTTTTTCATTGGAACTAGGTAACCTTGCAAATTGAAGTATACAATTGATAAGCATAGTTTGTGTTGTGATTTTATTTTTCTGAATTGTCATAAATCCATAGGCTTACGTATATCCGGTTTTCCAATAACCGTTCGTTTTAGACTATAATTTTCCTCGGCCGCTTCCGCACTTAAAACTTTTAAAACCAATTTCAAATTGGTAGCGCCGACTCAAATTTTAATTGGGGATCTATTCAACCCCCCCTTCTAGATCCGTGCCATAGTCTTACAAGTGGTATCCAGAGCTCCGGTTATTCGGTGCTTCAAATACAACGAGATAGAAAATGGCAAACGAACCTAAAGGAGCGTACAATAAGGCTCCGGTTTTCAACGGTGAAAATTACAGTTATTGGAAAGACTGTATGTGTGTGCATATCAACTCCATAGATAGAAAAATATGGAACGTTATCCTTAATGGTCCAATAGAAATTACTATGACCAATGCGGATAATGTAGTTGTGCCAAAGCCTGAAGCACAATGGACCGATGACGATGAGAAAAAATACAATTATGATTGGAAAGCTAAAAACATCTTAATCTCCTCATTAGGTGTAGATGAGTATTACCGTGTATCCCATTGTCCTACTGCTAAGGCCATGTGGGATTCACTACAAATAGCCCATGAGGGGACAACCGATGTTAAGTTAGTTAGGATCAACACTCTTATACAAGAGTTTGATCTATTTTTCATGGAGCAAGGGGAAACCATTGCTGACATGCAAAAGAGATTTACTCATCTTATCAATCGTTTACATTCATTAGGTAGGCCTATTTCCAATGACGTTGCTACTAATAAAGTCTTGAGATGTCTCAACAGGGAGTGGCAGCCAAAAGTGACCGCCATCAAAGAGGCAAATGATCTTACCATATTAGATTTGACAACATTGTTTGGCAAATTGCAAGAGCATGAACAGGTACTCTTGAGCCTAGATCAACGTGAGAAAATGGAAAAGAAAGACAAAGCGAAGGTGAGTGAAAAGAAATCGATAGCTCTCAAGACTTCCTCCTCGAAGTCTCAAGCAAAAGAGCAAAATGATTATTCCTCGACCGACGAAGAAGAAGAAGACACAAGCGAAGATATGGGGTTGTTTGTTAAAAGGTATAACCGTCACGTGAGGAAGAACGGCATACAACATTCCAAGAAGAACCTGGTAAACTTCCGGAAACAAACAAGACACTCCAAGGATGATGACTCGAAAGGTAAAAAGACTAGAGGGACGTGCTACAAGTGTGGAAAGCCCGGTCACTACAAACCGGACTGTCCATTGAATAAAAAGGGAAAGGATAAGGAATCCTCAAAATCACACAAGAAATCATCAAAGCCTAGGAGAGCGTACATAGCATGGGAAAGTGACAGCGACTCTTCCTCCTCTGATGAAAGTTCTAGTGATGAAGAAGAGTCCGTGAATCTATGCCTCTCCGCCAATCAGAAAAATAAGAAAAAACAGGTATGTAACTCTAAATATGATAAGTCATCAAATATGTCGCATTCAGAATTACTAGCCGCATTTCATGCCTTACATAATGAAGCAGTTGAAGCCTTTAAGAAACTTGCTTCTAATAAGAAAATCTTTACGTATTTAGAGCATAAGGTTAAAGAGTCTGAAAAGAAATTAGAGGACCTAAAGGCTTCCCTTATGAAAGGCAATGAATCGGATAGTAAGGACGATAGAAACCCTTTCAACTTCGGGTGTGGCACTTGTCATATTTGGCAAGGTGAGGTAAGACACCTCAAGGCCAAATTAAACAAGGCACTCGAGCCTAAAATTACATTTGCTATTGATAAAAAGGATTTTAGAAAAAGTATGATTAATCCATACCAAAAATATGCATATGTAATTAGGGATCAAGCAAGTGAAAGGGTCTCTAAAGTTGATTTTGCTTGCTTATACTGTTGCAGGAAAGGCCACTCCATTGGTAAATGCCGTTTTAGAAGATTTCTTGTTCCTAAAGGCATCTACTAATGGTTGCCCAAACGCAACCATTTTGTCGCTAACCTATTAGGACCCAATATGCCATTGGGTACCTCCTTGTGCTAATTATGTTTTGACAGGTGAAATGTGTCGAGACCACCGAGAGAAGATGGGTTCTCGATAGTGGGTTCTCAAGACACATGTCTGGAGACATATCCTTATTCATAGACTTTGTGGCTAAGAAGAAAGGGTTTGTAACTTATGGTGATAACAACCGCGGAGCAATACTAGGCAAAGGTAGTGTAGGTAATTCCGCCTCTGCTATGATTTCCGATGTATTGCTTGTCGAAAACCTTAAACATAATCTGCTTAGCATTAGCCAATTGTGCGACAAAGGATACAATGTATCTTTTTCAAAGGATTGTTGCAAAATTGTGCACGAAAATGATAAGAAGAATATGTTCAATGGTTTTAGAGTAAACAATGTATATATGCTTGACTTAAATGAAGTATCATTAACAAGCGACAAATGCCTCGTAACTATGAGTGAAGACTCATGGCTATGGCATAGGAGTTTAGCGCATGTTAATTTTGATTTACTCAATAAGGTAGTCTCAAAAGACCTAGTCTTAGGACTTCCCAAAATAAAGTTCACCAAGGATCACCTTTGTGATGCTTGTCAAAAAGGGAAGCAAACGAGGATCTCATTTAAAGCCAAAAAGATAATTTCAACAACGAGACCTCTTGAACTTCTACACATGGACTTGTTTGGGCCGTCTAGGATCAAAAGTATCGGAGGAAACTATTACGGGTTCGTAATAGTGGACGACTTTTCTAGGTTTTGTTGGACCATCTTCTTAGTAAGTAAAAGTGATACATTCGCCGCTTTTGAAAAGTTTGCTAAGCTTTCCCAAAACAAGTTAAATACAAACATAGTGTCCATAAGGAGTGACCATGGAGGTGAGTTTGAAAATCATTTGTTTGAAGAATATTGCGGTAACCATGGTATTGATCATAACTTCTCCGCTCCACGCACTCCTCAACAAAACGGGGTTGTGGAGCGCAAAAACCGTATTGTAGAAGAATTGGGAAGAACAATGATTAATGAGAGTGGTTTACCTAAATATTTTTGGGCCGACGCCATTAGTACGGCATGCTATGTTTAGAATAGGGTACTTATTCGCCCCATTCTAAACAAAACACCGTACGAACTCTTAAAAGGGCGAAAGCCAAATGTCTCTCACTTGCACGTGTTTGGATGTAAATGTTTTGTATTAAACAATGGTAAGGAAAACTTGGGCAAATTTGATTCCAAAGCCGATGAAGGTATCTTTCTCGGATACTCTCACTCAAGTAAATCATATAGAATATATAATAAACGATTACTTGCTGTAGAAGAGTCTGTGCATGTTACTTTTGATGAGTCCTATCCGAGAAATGTCGGAAAGGATAGTGTTGTTCATGGTGCAGGTACATCCACAGAAGACATACTCAAAGATGGCGAAACAGGGATTGATCAACCTGACAAAGTCAAAGTTGAGGAGGATAAGGATGTATATCATGAAGCAAACGAGGAAGTTCATCCACCTACAAACGATGATCTCCCTCAAGCTTGGAAATCTTCTAAAGATCATCCAATCGACAACATTCTCGAAGACATCACAAAGGGAGTCACTACTCGATCGAAGCTAAGTAATTTTTGTTATCACTTCGCTTTCGTGTCACAAATGGAACCTAAAAATCCTAAGGAAGCCCTACTCGATGAACATTGGTTTCTGTCAATGCAGGAGGAACTAAATCAGTTTACTAGAAATGAGGTTTGGGACCTTGTCCCTCCTCCGCGAGGTCATCGAGTAATCGGCACCCGATGGGTGTTTAGGAACAAACTGGACGAAAACGGGGTAATAACTCGTAACAAGGCGCGTTTAGTCGCGCAGGGGTATAACCAAGAGGAGGGCATCGACTATGAGGAAACTTATGCTCCTGTTGCCCGACTCGAGGCTATACGTCTTCTTCTTGCTTTCGCATGTGCGAAAGATTTTAAGTTATTCCAAATGGATGTCAAAAGTGCATTCCTTAACGGATACATAAATGAAGAGGTCTACGTTGCACAACCTCCGGGTTTTGAATCTCATGAGTACCCCGATCATGTTTATAAACTAAAACGGGCGTTGTATGGTCTCAAGCAAGCTCCTAGAGCTTAGTATGAACGCCTAAGTAAATTTCTACTTGATCAAGGTTACTCAAGAGGAAAGGTTGACACGACCCTCTTTATTAAACGTCAAGGAAAGCACTTGATATTAGTTCAAATCTACGTTGATGATATAATATTTGGATCTACTAACATGAATCTCGTGAGAGAGTTTTCTGTTCTTATGCAGGGTGAATTCGAGATGAGTATGATGGGAGAGCTCACATACTTTCTCGGCTTGCAGATTAAACAATTCAAGGAAGGAACTTTCGTGAGTCAAACAAAGTATTGTTTGGACCTTGTCAAGAGATTTGACATGGCAAAATCCAAGGCCATAGACACCCCCATGCCTACATGTGCAAATTTGAATAAGGATGAAAGCGGTAAGGACGTAGAGGTAAAAAGGTATAGAGGTATGATTGGATCACTTCTCTATCTCACTGCTTCGCGTCCTGATATTATGTTTAGCGTGTGTATGTGTGCAAGATACCAATCATGTCCTAAGGAATCCCACCTAAAAGCTGTTAAAAGAATACTTCGGTACCTATCCGGTACTCCAAAGTATGGCTTGTGGTATTCCAAAGGTAGTGATTGTTCGTTGTTAGGTTATTCCGACTCCGACTTTGCGGGTTGCAAGTTGGATAGGAAAAGCATTAGTGCTACGTGTCACTTGTTTTCAAATTCTTTGGTTAGTTGGCATAGCAAAAAGCAAGTTTCAGTTGCTTTGTCAACCGCCGAAGCGGAATACGTTGCCGCCGGTAGTTGCTGTGCTCAAATCCTGTGGATTAAGCAACAACTATTGGACTTTAACCTCAAACTTGAACGTATCCTAATCCTATGTGACAATACCAGTGCTATTAATCTCACAAAGAATCCCGTATTGCACTCTCGCACTAAACATATCAAAATTCGACACCATTTTCTTCGTGATCATGTTGAGAAAGGCGACGTTGTATTTGAACATGTTGATACTAAGAATCAACTAGCGGATATTTTTACTAAGCCGCTAGCCACCGAACCTTTCTTTCATATTCGCCGAGAACTCGGTATTATCGACATTTCGGAGCGGGAGTCATAATTTGCTTACTTCAGCTTATTTCATTCACATCTATATTTTGTACTTCTAACAAATTTAATGTTTTTGCAAGCACAAGTATGTTGTTTATCAAGCTTATCCGGCATTGAGGTGATATTGTTCCTCTTCCTTCTCTCTACATACAAGTGTTATTTGTGATCTCAAAGTAAAATATGTTAACTATGGTGCATATGTGAATCATCTGTTGTGTATTTAAATTGCTTGATTGAACATTTTTGTTGTGGCATTATTGTCTGCATCTATTAAGCATCATGTCATATGAAACCAGGCAAAATTCTGCATTTTCAGGTCTTGAGTCGACCATACCAGAACAGAGGTCGACGCACTCTGTTCAACTTTTAAAATTATTGAAATTTTTACAGCATGCGTCGACGCATGCAGAGCTATGGTCGACGGCTCGCTGAAAAATACAGTTTTATTTTTCTGGCTGTTCGTTTCAGGTCTCCTCATTAATGGTAGTTACATGCATCCACTCATATTCCTAGGGAGTTGCATCTATTCTCTCCACTACTTCTTCTTGTCTCTTCCACTTTCCAACAAACCCTAAGTTTTCTCTTAAAAAGGGTGAAACTATTATTCTGAACCCACAGCAAAAACCTCTCATTTCAGAATTCTCCCATTTCTCATTACCCACCAAAATCTCTACCCATGGCTTCATCTTCTCATAGACCCACCAAAAAGAGGTCAAGAGGGTCAACATCTGCCTCAATACCCATTACCCCCGAATCTCTTGTTCATCCATCTCTCCGAGAGAACTTCAACAAGGATATTGGTAGAAGAAAGGTTGTACGACAACATGCATTCTACGAACTTGTCGCCGAACGCATGCATCTTGGAGAAATCATGACCTATCTCACATATCACGGCATTGAGAGATTTCTTGAATGCAATGCCAAGTACAGTGAAAACCTGGTACGTATTTTCTATACTGGTCTCAATGATAAATTTCATGGTGAAAATTTCCACTCCGTTATCGGACCCACTCAGGTATCTCTAAATTCTGAAATTTGGACCAAATATTTTGATATGACTGTGGAGGAAAATGAACCTCCTCTGGCTGAAGTAACTGATTCACGCACAATTGAAGGTTATGAGTTCAAAACTGCACTGAATGGTATGCTTAAGCGACCCTATCCTGACCACATTGTGAACAATGCTGCTTTTCCACGATCTGTCACTTCCGGAAAACTCAAAACTTCAGCAAGAATTCTTCAGTGGATTGTGGCGCGCATTCTGCGGCCCAAACAAGGTGGATTATCAAGAGTGGAATAGGCTGAAGTTCATCTCATACATATCCTGGGTCACGGCATCAAAATCAACTGGCCGTATTACATTGCGAGTCGTATGTATGAATTGTGTGACTCCAAACGAAGTACGGCACTTGCCTATGGATCCTTCATCCAAGAGGTCCTCAATTCTGCAAATGTGAACTACCCCTCCTTTGCATACACTTCCATTTCCGCTGACAAAGAATTTCAGTCCAAAAGTTTTCTCAATGATGGGATACGTCTGGATTCGTAAATACCAGAAGTACAAATTCTATCGTCGTGCAAATATGCCTCAGTCCGAATCATCAAGTGAAGAGAGTGCAGATGAGTCCGAAGGTGAAGAG
Organism: Lathyrus sativus; assembly: GCA_963859935.3. Classification (NCBI taxonomy): domain Eukaryota; kingdom Viridiplantae; phylum Streptophyta; class Magnoliopsida; order Fabales; family Fabaceae; genus Lathyrus; species Lathyrus sativus. The sequence goes on along the minus strand of OZ012737.1, from coordinate 401,358,664 downwards.
AATGAAGAAAGCGCAAATGGTTCAGATGAAAATGAAGAAGAACAAGAACATGATACACAGGCTGCTGACACAATGCAACCAGACCAAGCTGATCATACAGAGCGTCAAACATATGAGCCTCCAGACAACTATCAAGAGCCGCCATCAAATTTCAGCCTCAACTACCAAGAGCCGCCACCAAACTCCAACCTCAATAATGACTGGACTGCTTACACGGGTCAACAAGAAACTGACAGTGAGGAAAACAACCAAGGCTGGGGTGAATGGCAATACACTGGGTGGACCACACTTGGAAGATTCTATCAGCCCTATCAACACAGCTCTGAGGCACCTCCTTCTCCTCAACAGCCATCCAACAACTCCGACATTCTGGAAATGATGCAGTCCATGCAATTAGACCAACGTAATTTCATGACCACTATGCAGGAACAGCAGCAGAATTTTATGAGAAGTCAGGATGAACGGATGGAACAAGTTTGCTCTGAGCTGCAAACTCAAAATGAACGGATCAGTGGAATCTCCACACAGCTGGATGCTCGCTTTGAGATTCACGTTCACTCCCATCAAGCTGAAGAACGGGCAATTACTGAGAGTCTCGACTTCCTGAACAACATCACTGAAGAGTTCACTGATTTGGCTCATCCTCAACGTCATCCCTATTTCTATGAGAGGCGTGGCCGTGGTCGTGGACGTGGACGGGGTTATTAGCTTGTGTTCGTATTATTATGATTTCATTTGCTGTTTTGATTGCATGCATCATAGTCTCATTCGTTGTTTTTGGTTGCAAACTTTGTTATGGTGTTTTGTTTAATTCCTAATTTTTGTCAAGACTTTATGTGCTGCTACTTTATGTTTCTTATCAATATTATGTATTAATCTTGGTGTATGCTTAATTATTATCTGTTGGCTATATTGTATGGCTTTTTCTTGATTTTATGTTAGTTATATTGTTAATCCGTCAAGACTTTATAGCTCTCGGTTTCTTTTTGATGTTGTCAAAGGGGGAGGAAAGCGTCAACCACCACAAATGCTTTGACTGAAAAAGAAAGGGGGAGAGCGTACAACTATGATTAAAGACATCGCATGTTGTGTGCAACCGGTTGTCATCATCAAAAAGGGGGAGAATGTGAGGGCAAGTTGTCTCACAATACAGGCCTCCGAGTTTTCGATGATGACAAAACAAATTAGAAGCATCATGCAATACCTCATCATGCTATATCTCTTTTTTCATTGCTATACCTCTTTTTCATTGTTAAATCATTATACCTTAATATGTGTCATGATTGAATGTGGCAGGATGCACAAAATGGAAAAAGCTGTTATTTTTGCAGGTTTCCAAGCAGTGAGTCGACCATACAGTCGGCGCATGAAGCCTGGCATTTCTCACGGCTCAGCGCATGGAAGCTATGCGTCGACCGTACAGTCGGCGCATGAGTGTTTTGATTTTCCACGGATCAGCGCATGAAGACATGCGTCGACCGTGTCACTCAGTGCATGGAGCTGAGGATTTCCCACTGGTCAGCGCACGCCGACCCTATGGTCGACTGTTCGCGCGCTGTGCTGTTTTTCTTGCTGTGTTTAAAATTCTGTTTTGTTGATTGTTTTGGTTATTACTATAAATAGAGTTTTGCTTATTTTTTTAACACTAACAATTGAAATCTTGAGTAAATTGTCAGGGCAAGAAACATGAAATAGGTGCAACATATTTCTTCATCTTCATCCCTCACACAACACACAAATCCACAAATATACACAATCATTTTTGCTGTGATTAGTGTCTTGTTCAAGGGTGATAAGGTTCGAACGCGTTGATTGAAGATCCGGTTCGAGTGGAAATTGGGGCAGGTGTTTCTTGCAGAAAACCTTGAGGGTTTTACCCATCAAGACTAGAAGGTTTTGAGGGCTTTTGCTACGGAATAGTTCGTTCAACATTCAAGCAGGTGCAAAGGTAATTGATCAACGGAAGGTTCATCAATTTAGTAGCGACGGCGTTGAAGTGTTGAAGACTTTCCGGGTTTGATTTGTTGGTGTCTAAGATCAGCCGAGCCGAAGGTTTGAACAACGGAAAGTTTTTCATTAAGGTGGCTGGAACCGGAGGTCATTCACAACAAATTGAAGGGCTTGATTCATCTTGAATCAAGGTGCAAGAAGAGATAGCAAGCATCAACAACATTTGAGATTGTTTGTATCATTGTCTATCAACTCTTGTGTAAACTGTTCATTCCAACAGGTGATATATATTCAATATATCTCAATTCTATTTTTAGAATTGAGGGCAGACGTACCCCGAAGCGAGGACGACGGGGGAACTGCCTCATCAAATCGTGTGTTCTTCTTTTTTTTCATTTTCAATTCAGCTTATAAAATAAGTGATTCTAGCTTAAGTGATTATTGTCAAACTGTGATACAAATTGAGTAAGGTGTTGAAACTCTGTTTTAACTACTAAGTACAATAAGAATATTGTACTAAGGCATTTCCAATCTCTTACTCAACATAAATATCCTTTGTGATATTTGTGCACACAAACTATTCGACAAAAGTCCTGAACTAAAATTGTCTTATTTTGCTTCTAGTTTTTGTGTGCCTTGTTTTTCATTGGAACTAGGTAACCTTGCAAATTGAAGTATACAATTGATAAGCATAGTTTGTGTTGTGATTTTATTTTTCCGAATTGTCATAAATCCATAGGCTTACGTACATCCGGTTTTCCAATAACCGTTTGTTTTAGACTATAATTTTCCTCGGCCGCTTCCGCACTTAAAACTTTTAAAACCAATTTCAAATTGGTAGCGCCGACTCAAATTTTAATTGGGGATCTATTCAACCCCCCCCCCCCTTCTAGATCCGTGCCATAGTCTAACAGTAACAACCCTGCAAAATATGAGCAACAACAAGATATCCTATACAAAAGGAAATATCCAGGTCAATAGCCGTGACAATTGCTCAGTCAATTCAAAGTTTTAACAATTATTGGCCGAGGCTTGCCAGTTTATGCACGTGCAAGTTTATCAAAAACATCGGTGTTTTCCACAAACAAAACAGTAAAACTTAAAACAAGAAACAAACATCAAGTACTGAATAGTATGCGTTTATTGATAACGGGCCTGTAAATAGGCAAAGTTTTGTACAATGGATGCAACTCTTGAAAAGAGGAAGCTACAACAATAAATACAAATATGTACAGAGGTACAAAGAAATTTGTATACATGTCAGCAACGTGGTACAGACAAACACCATGAGCTGATCCTCTCTATGACTCGCCTTCCTCTGACGCTTTCCCGATACTTTATCCTCGGAAGAGATTGACTTGGATAATCGACCCTCAGGTTCTCCCAAACCACTAAGCCGTGCAGTATCAAACTCAGACCACAGTCATTTGCTTTTTCAATCCCTAACTTTTTCCTGAATCTCCCTTTGCGGGTTTTCAATTCACCGGGATACCCTTTTTTTTCGAAGTCGCCTTTTTAGGTTTTCGACTTTGCGGGTGTATATCTTTTCAGTTTTATCCCTAATTTTTTCCCGAACCTTTTCTTTTTTCTTTTTGGTTCGCCGGGATGCCCCATTTTCTCCTGGACTTTCTTTTTTGTCCAGCGGGTCTCTTTAAGCAAAGTATTTTTTAACTGCGTCCGAGTTCACAGGGGATTCAAAATCCTCACCATCCATGGTGGACAACAGTAAGGCTCCTCCAGAGAAGACCTTTCGAACGATATATGGACCTTCATAGTTGGGAGTCCATTTGCCCCTGTGATCTGATTGTGGTGGGAGAATCTTCTTCAGCACAAGATCGCTCGTCTGAAAGCTTCGAGGGCACACCTTCTTGTCGTAAGCTTTCTTCATCCGGCTCTGGTATAAGCGACCATATGTGATAGATGCAAGTCTCTTTTCATCCATCAAACTGAGTTGATTCAGTATATTCCTTATCCACTTTGCCTCATCAAGTTGGACATCGAGCAAAACTCTCAAGGAAGGAATCTCAACTTCGAGTGGTAGGACAGCTTCCATACCATACACCAGTGAGAAAGGTGTTGCCCCGGTTGATGTGCATACCGTCGTACGATAACCGTGTAAAGTGAATGGCAACATCTCGGGCCAGTCTTTGTATGTCACAACCATCTTCTAAACTATCTTCTTGATGTTCTTATTGGCCGCTTCGACAGCGCCATTCATCTTGGGTCGATAGGGAGATGTGTTGAGATGCTCAATCTTGAAATTTTGGCACAATTCCTTCATCATATTGTTATTCAAGTTCGAACCATTGTTAGTAATGATTCTTTCGGGAATGTCGTAACGACAAATGATGTCCTTTTTGATAAACCAGGCTACTACTTGCTTGGTAACATTGGCGTAAGACGCTGCTTCGACCCATTTGGTTAAGTAATCGATAGCTACTAAGATGAACCGGTGTCCGTTGGATGCGGTGGGCTCAATTTTGCAAATCATATTAATGCCCCACATGGAGAAAGGCCATGGGGACGCCATAACATTCAAAGGGCTTGGCGGCACATGAATCTTGTCTGCATAAATCTGGCATTTATGGCATTTCTTTGCAAACTTGAAACAATCTCTTTCCATTGTCAGCCAATAATACCCTGCTTGTAATAACTTTCGAGACATAGCGTGTCCACCGGCATGTGTGCTAAAGGTTCCTTCATGGACCTCCTCCATCAGCAGCTCAGCTTCTTTCTCATCCACACATCACAATAGCACCAAATCATGGTTACTCCTGTACAGAACACCGTCCAGATTCAAGTAGAAGTTGCCAGCCAATCTCCTAAGAGTCTTCTTATCGCGACTGGATGCCCCAGTCGGATACTCTTGGTTCTTTAGGAAATTCTGGATATCAAAATACCACGGCTTGCCATCAGAAGCTTCCTCAATGGCGAATATGAAGGCGTGCCTATCAAGGAAAGAGATAACTATTCTGGGAGCATCATTCCAGAAGTTAACTTTGTACATTGAAGACAAGGTCGCAAGAGCGTCTGCCATCTGATTTTCTTCCCGTGGCACATGGTGAAATTCCACTCTATCAAAGAAAGGCAACAACCTCCTTGCATAATTCATGTACAGTATCAGATTAGGCTGACGAGTCTCCCATTCTCCCTTGATCTGGTTGACGACTAGCGCGGAGTCTCCATACACATCAAGATTTTTAATCCTCAAATCAATAGCCTCCTCGAGACCCATGATACATGCCTCATATTTAGCCTCATTGTTGGTGACTAGGAATGTCAATCTGGCAGTGAATGGGATGTGCGCCCCATGGGGAGTCGTAATGATTGCCCCAATTCCACTTCCATATGAATTAACAGCACCGTTGAAAATCAATTGCCATTGGGAACTCCGCTCAGGACCTTCACCATGCAATGGCTCCTCGCATCTTTCATCTTTTAGTACATGATATCCTCGTCAGGAAAATCAAACCTCATTGGCTGGTAATCATCGACTGGCTGCTCAGCCAGGTACTCTGACAGTATGCTACCTTTGATAGCCTTTTGTGAAACATACTGTATATCGTACTCTGTTAGTAGCATCTGCCATCAGGCAATCCTTCCTGAAAGTGCCTGCTTCTCGAAGACATATTTGATCGGATCCATCTTTGAAATCAGTATGGTTGTATGATTTAGCATGTATTGTCTCAGACGTTTGGCAGCCCAAGCAAGTGCACAACACGTCTTTTCGAGCATAGAGTACCGGGATTCACAAATCTGTAAACTTTTTACTCAAGTAATAGATCGCATGCTCTTTTCGTCCAGTCTCATCATGTTGACCGAGAACAGAACCCATACTGTTCTCAAGAACCGTCAAGTACATGACCAGCGGTCTTCCGGCTACTGGGGGTATCAATACCGGAGGTTCCTGCAAGTATTCTTTTATTCTTTCAAACGCCTTTTGACAATCTTCGTTCCAGACAAGCGCCTGATCTTTTTTCAACAGTTTAAACATCGACTCACACGTGGCTGTGAGGTGAGATATGAACCGGGCAATATAGTTCAACCTCCCCAAAAAACCACAAACCTCTTTCTCTATTTTTGGCGCTGGCATTTCTTGTATGGCTTTTATTTTTGCAGGATCAACCTCAATTCCTTTTTCACTAACAATGAACCCCAATAGCTTTCCAAATCTCACCCCGAAGGTGCACTTATTAGGATTCAGCCTCAGCTTGAATTTCCTGAGCCTCTCAAACAATTTCAGAAGATTCACCAGATGATCTTCCTCCATCTGGGATTTGGCAATCATATCGTCAACATAGACCTCAATCTCTTTATGCATCATGTCATGAAAGAGTGTCGTCATAACACGCTGATATGTTGCCCCAGCGTTCTTCAAACCAAAGGGCATCACTTTGTAGCAGAACGTTCCCCACGGGGTAATAAAAGTTGTTTTCTCCATATCCTCCTGCTCCATTTCAATCTGATTATAGCCCGAAAATCCGTCCTTGAAGGAAAACACAGAGAATTGAGCAGTATTGTCGACCAATACGTCAATATGAGGAAGCGGGAAATCATCCTTAGGGCTCGCCTTGTTCAGATCCCGATAGTCAACACACATCCGCACCTTACCGTCTTTCTTCGGTACAGGTACTATATTGGCGACCCAAGGAGGGTAAGTTGTAACAGCTAGAAAACCAGCGTCCCACTGTTTCTGTACTTCCTCTTTAATCTTTACGGCCATATCTGGTTTCGTTCTTCTGAGCTTTTGCTTGACTGGCGGACAGTCTTCGCGCAAGGGAAAGCGGTGTAGCACAATATCAGTGTCTAACCCAGTCATATCTTCATAAGACCAAGCAAAGATGTCATTATACTCTCGCAGCATCTCGACGAGTCTCTGCTTGATATCGCTTTGCAGCGCAGCCCCTATCCGGACATTCCTGACAACTTCTTCGGAACCCAAATTAACAACCTCAATATTCTCCTGATGAGGCAGAATGATTCTCTCTTCTTGTCTCACAAGTCGAGTCAGCTCTTCTGGTAAGTCATCGTCCTCAACAATCTCTTCCTCGGCTTGAAATATCGGATGCTCAAAGTCGAAGCGAGTCATAGGGAGTTCTTGATCGGTGTCATCTGAAATATGGATCCTGCAAGAGAAAAGGTTAAATGCTTCAAATGATATGCAAACGAAGCATACAACCACAATTCCATTGTATTGATAAAATAAAAAGCAGAAAAACAGGGATCACAAAATTTGCATGAGGAAAATGCCTTTATTTGATGATTAAAGCAAAGCATACACATAAACAGGTAGGCCCTGACATAAAATCACTATGCCCCGGGTAAGACATGGGATTGTACAATAATCGAAAAACCAAGGCATTACTGTTTCGTCGTCACTTGAACAAAGTCCTGGATAGACCAGTTGCATAGGCTTTGTCCTGGCTCGCTAGGCTTTATCCATGAATCCATGTCACAGTCGCTATCTCCATCTTCACTGTTAGATACAGCAGTAATTCTTTCAAAACTGACTCCTCCTGGAGTAAACACAATCGACCCTTTGAACCTTGGAGCGCCCTGGGAAGAAGATGACGACGACGGGCGATACCCTAAGCCAAACTTGTCCTGCTTAACAGGAATCTCCAGAACTTGACCCCAACCTTTAGTCTCCCCGGCCTGAACTACCGCTTGGGCTTCTCTATATGAAGACATAGCCACTTCTGGCCCACTGCTTATGACAGGGGATTTGTCTCTGATCTGCACCCCTTCAAATGCTTGGCATAATGTCTCATGGATCTCACCATCAACTTCGACATATTTGAATGATGACAGGTGACTTACCAGGATGTCTTCCTCCCCACACACGGTGACAATGCTACCACCGACCATATACTTAAGCTCTTGGTGCAACGTAGACGTCACAGCCCCTGCAGAGTGAATCCATGGTCGTCCGAGCAAACAGCTATAAGCTGGTTGTATGTCCATGATATAAAACACAGTGTCAAACAACTCTGGACCGACCTGGATTGGTAAAGTCAATTCTCCAAACACGGACCTTCTAGTCCCGTCAAAAGCTCTTACTACCAAGTCGCTTGGTGTGCATATTATACCTCGGGTATCTAGCTTCAATAGTGCCTTCTTGGGCAAAACATTCAAGGACGAACCAGTGTCAACAAGGACATGAGACATAACAGTGCCCCTACACTCAACTGAAATATGCAACGCACTGTTGTGGTTGCGGCCCCTGGGTGTCAAATCAAAATATGTAAAGCCAAGGTCATGCCCCACATTCACGTGCGCAATCACTCCTTCGAGCTGATTCACGGATATCTCATGGGGTACATAGGCAACGTCAAGAGCTTTCAGCAAAGCGTTCCGATGAGCTTCGGAACAGAGCAATAATGGAAAATCGAGATTTTGGAAGGCATCTGCTGCAGATGATCAACAATTTTATAATCACTCTTCCGAATTTATCTCATGAATTCTTCTACATCTTTAGTCAAAGCCTCTTTTTCCTTCTCTTGAGAAGGTCCTTCTTCATTGACTTTGCCTTTCCCTTTGGCCATTCTCTCAGCCTCTACTTCTGGTGACGCAAAAATTCTACCGCTGCGGGTTATGCCCCTTTCCCCCACGAGGTTATCAACTGACCCAACCGGCGAGCTTTCCAGGTTAATCTTTTCTCCATTGCAGTAAACTTCCGCCCCATAGTTCAAAGGGATGGCTTTGGTGCTTTCGTATGGAATGGGTCCAGCTTTGGTTATTGTAATGGTCGGCCGCTTGGGAGGCGTCTTTATCGTGATAGTCTTAAACGGGATCATAACCATTACAACTTTGCCCTGCTCTTCAGCTATTTCCTCAACAGGCTTCTCTCCAGCAGTACGGTCGAATTGCAGCGTTCCTTCGTCAATCAACCCTTGAATACCTCTTCTCAAACTATCACAACCCTCAGGCCGGGCTAAATAATCAACACAATCTGTATCACAACCAGGGAACACTCCCCCTTTCAGCAACCTGCTCTTTACACAACCCAGAGGCGTCTTCAATTTATTCACATTCATAACCAAATTCAGACAGGTATCTTCCAAGATTGCACCGACCTGTGCAGATCCGTGGGACGGCATCGAATTCTTCTCAATGTTGGGTGTCTCATTACCAAAGTTTATAGCCTTGCTATCTATCAAATGTTGCACCTTGTGCTTGAACGCATGACAGTTCTATATGCTGTGACCGGGTGCCCTAAAGTGGAATTCACAGTGTGCATTAGCGTCATAACCGAAAGGAGGCGTGCCCTTCAACGGAGCCAACGTCCTTTTCTCAACAAGCTGCAGTTGTAACAGAGTTGGAAGAAGCTGAGCATACGGCAATGGAGGCACATCAAATACTCTTTTCACGGCCCTTTCTCTATCCTGAATTCTTCGTTGAGCAGGATGCTGCTGGCTCTGCTGCTGCTGCTGCTGTTATGATACGAGAATTGTCACACTAGCAATCTGTTGCTGACGGTATTGGTTTCGACCTCTACCTCTTCCTCAGGAGCTGTATATTGAATTAGTATCCCCCTGTCTCTTGTTCCCAAAAACCTTTTTACCACCTCCAGCTGAGTTTGATTCTCCTGCTTGAATCTTACCGATCTTGACATCGTTCTCTATACGTTCCCCCAAGAGTATCAACTCAGAAAAGTTAGTCGCCGTACAATTGATACGCCTGTCATAATACAACCCAGAGAAAGTGCCCACAAACATATCCACCAACTCACGCTCTACCATGGGTGGGTGCACCCTAGCTGCAAGCTCACGCCACCTCTGGACGTACTCTTTAAAACTCTCGCCATTCTTCTGAGAAAGATTTTGGAGTTGGACCCTGTTCGGCGCAAGGTCGTTGTTATATTGATAGTGTTTTACAAAGGCTTCCGCCAACTCTTTCTAGCTACCAATCTGAGTAGGCTCTAACCTCATATACCATTCCAATGACGGTCCAGACAAGCTATCTTGGAAGAAATGCATCAGCATCTTTTCGTCATCAGAATAAGCGGACATTCTCCGATAATAAGACCGTACATGAACCCTTGGGAAAGTATCCCCCTTATACTTGTCGAAAGTGGGCGCTTTGAACTTGAGTGGCACCCTCAAGCCAGGAACCAACCCCATATTAGTCATGTCCAACCCCGTGGAATTCTGATTGGCAAGATTCCTCATTTGTTCCTCCAACATCTTGAACCTTCGGTCATTGTAAGTGGGCATCTCAAGATCCCTGCCTGGCGGAGGGAAAGCATCTTCTTGACGGTCCTCTCCCTAGTGAGAATCCCCATCATCATACCCAGCATAAGTAGCATTAGGACCAAAGCCAGTCTGATTGAACCTGGGACCATACCCCATTTTACCAAAACCCTGATTGCCAGCCCCTGGCCCGAAACCAGCGTTGTAGGCACCCACCTTAACACCGTTGTTGCTTGCATTGCCAAAACCTGCATTGCCAAAGCCCTGATTGCCATAACCCTGGTTACCACCACCAAAACCAGCATTGCCAACACCAATACCCCCACCAGTGTTTCCAGCACCAACACCAAAACCAGCATTCCCAGTTCCAACTTTGAAACCAGCATTTCCAGCTCCAACATTACCGTTGGTTTCTACATGCCCGTTACCGTTACCAGTCACATTCCCATTCCCAGCTCTGTTACCGTTCTCAGTCGTATTGAGGACAACCACCGGTACAGCATCACCAGCTTGGAGAGTCTCGCCATGAGGAGGATCAGTAGCAACCCCGCCATGTAGCACACCCTAACTATCAACCCTGGCAATCAGAGGTTGCACCATAGTTTGAAGCTGCTCTTGGCCCTTAGCCACAGTTTCCATCACTTGCATGAACTGCGCCATCCTGTCGCGTATCTCCTGCATCTCAGTTTGCATTTGATCCATAGCTTTCTTGCAGTTACTTCTTGTAGAGTAGCGATGAATTCGCTGATCGGCAATCCTGAAACCTGCATCGACAGAGGGTTAGGAGAACAGTTCAATGTACCTGCTATGCAAATGATTTATGCAAATGCAAACATGTGTCTGTGCGTTAGGGAGATTTCTCCCCCGATTCTAGTGCCAGAGTGTCAGTGCTGATAACAAGAAGTCCAGATCCAGTCATTGAAATAACATCTCATATATATATATATATATATATATATATATATATATATATATATATATATATATATATATATATATATATATATATATATATATATATATATATATATATATATATATATATATATATATATATATATATATATATATATATATATATATATATATATATATATATATATATATATATATATATATATATATATATATATATATATATATATATATATATATATATATATATATATATATATATATATATATATATATATATATATATATATATATATATATATATATATATATATATATATATATATATATATATATATATATATATATATATATATATATATATATATATATATATATATATATATATATATATGGCCCAACGGCAGCAGTACAATGTCAATGAATACATGGGGAATCAATAGCATGACCTCGACCAACAAGCCTGGTGATGGTCAGCCTACAGCAAAGCTCAGAAAAATACAAAGGATTACAAAGATAATCAAGTGCGACAACGGGCACGAAACTCTTCTAGCAACTTTTTTGTCTTGGGGTGATCAGGTCGAATGAGTAATCCTTCAACAAGCAACTCCCTCTGCATGATAGTGCACTGGAGACCTTCAACAGAATCTTCCCACGCTCCCTGGCCAAAGAAATCTTCTAACCTTCACTTCTTGCATTCGAACCTCTGCTTGCGATCTTTCAGGTTAGCGATAGCCTTGTTTAGCATGTCTTCAATGGCATATCTGCGAGCAGTTTCCTCATCAAACTTCTTCTCGCTGGCCTTCACTTGAGCTTTCAATTTGGAGATCTGTTGTTTCAGTTTTTCCTCCCTCTCTTTGTTGCTGGCTATAGTGGCATTCCACTGCTGATTGAATTTGGATATTCTCCGTATGCTTCATCTAAGTTCTGCTTCTTGGTGGCAAGCACATCGTTGACATATTTGAAGTCCAGACCCAAACATTCGCGATCAGCTATCTGCTTAGTCAAGGTTGTACCTAACCTGTTCACCAGCTCTGTCTGCTTTTTGAAGGAGTGGACGGCTTCGTTTCTCTCACTTCTAATTTGTGCCAGTTCTTTCTCCAACTCTTCGTTGGCCTTTTCAGTTCTTCCTTCTCAGCTAACACTTGATTATACTGTTGAGTAGGCACGATAGTAGGCTCTTCAACCACTGGCGGACACTCTTTCTTAGCAGGTGGGAAAGGCATCCATATGGTATCTGCTCTGGTCTTAATCCAGGTCACATAAGGAGCGTAAGCTTGACTATTACTCTTACCCAACAATGATTTTCCTCGTCTACTGATATAATTCCAGGCATGCTGAATCTTAGCCAACATATCCCCCTCTAGAAGCCCTGTGAGGTACAGATATTCCTGCACCTCTTCATCTTTTGTCGGACTTCTCAAAGCGTATGCAAACTGTCTGACAAGCAGAGAGGGATTATAATTGATGCAACCCTTTCTTCCAATCAAAGGCACATTTGGAAACCCACTGCAGCTGAATATGATTTCAGTACCCAACATATCCCTATCAAACCACACAATGCTTTCGGCTGATAAACCCATCAAGCGCTCAGACCATTCAGCTGTGGCTGCAGATGAAGCAAAGAGACCCTCCTTGGGCAGGTGACTATCAAACCATCTGTAGAGTAAGGGCACACAGCATGATACATTCTTACCCCTTCTATTTTCGTTCTTGTAATAGATAAAATGATATACATCTCCAATCAAGGTAGGGACTGGATTCCCTGAGGCAAAGATGTGGAAGGCATCCAAGTCTACAAAATCAGGCATGTTGGGAAACAAGATGATGCCATATATGCAGAGGGCAAGAATGGCGTTGAATACAATCCAACAACCGTCTTTGGCACACTGTTGAGCTTTCCCAACCAGGAACTGCATAGAAAATCCAGGAACCCCATTCCAACTGGACAGGAGCAACTCAGAGGCATCCAGATGAAGAGCAAGAGCTAGATTGGCCAGATCAGGCTTAACATCCATGTGAACAAACGCCATCTGATTCTTGATAGGTACACCCAACAACTCAGCATACTCCTCAAATGTAGGTGAAAGAATGAAGTCCGGAAAAGTGAAGCATCTCAATGGAGGGTCATAGAACTGTAGCAAGGCATACAACCCATTCAACTCATATATCGAAGGTTTACGAACCAGACTGAGCAGCTTCCCATAAGATTTCCTAAATTCCCCTCTCATTGTATCATCTTCCAAGGCAATCAAACTGGACAACAAAGCAACATCTGAGGTAGGGAGCTTGTAGGCCATATTCTTCTTCAGAGATCCCATGCTAGCACAACAGAAGGCAAGAATTACTGGAACCGGTGGATAATATGCACCTGCAACACAGACACACGTTAATGATATGCAAATGAGTATGCAAAATGCAAAATGAAATCGTGCAACATGCGATCAAGACTGTGCTGTTGAGGAGACCGAGGCTCTGTTTCAACACAAACACAACACTGCTCTGATAATACAACCCTGAAGAGGACTAATAATTATGCACTGTCGAGAACAACCATATCTCTGATGATAAGAACCCTCTGAACCCAATAACACTGATTCACTGTAAAAAAAACAGGTAGTCTGAAGGTTAAGGTTTCCTGCAATAACCCGACCCCGCTCACAGGTATGGACCTAGTCACTGAGAAGGTATGGCATCCTATGCTTTTCCCAGCATCACAGACTTTCAAGAAACGATGATACGATGCCCAGAAGGTGTGGCATCATCATCTCTAGAAGTGGCCTCACTCAGATGAGTCACAAATGATCGGTCCCCAGAGTCGACAATCCTCCAAACCAACAACCCCTCAAGCCCAAAGGGCTGGAAAAGAAGTCAACCGGGAGAATCTCGTCTGAGCATGGATTTTATGAGACACTAGTACCGGCAAAGCAAGCACGCGCCCACTACTTTCCACAACTAATGCTAAGTATGCACTCAAGCCTGGGTCTGGCTTCTCACTCATCAGAGCCCCTTCCCACAACAGCACAATAATGATATCATACTGAAAATCAAATGCATAAAGCAAAGTGCGATAAATAAAACCCAACAGGTAAACACACAAGCGCTAGGATTGACTCGCATAGGGGATGGGAAACGGTCCCAGCCTAGGGGATGGGAAAAGTCCCCAGCAACTATAATATCCCCAACAGAGTCGCCAGCTGTCGCTACCGCGAAAATAAGGTGTCGGCAAAACAGAAGAGTCGCCACCTTTCGTTATTTATCCCACAGAAAGGGAAAGGAAACGATCGGAAAAAACCTGACGAAAAGGTATAAGACAAGGTCATCGCAACCATTGTCTGGATTCGGGAGTCGGTTACACAAGGGGAAGGTATTAGCACCCTTCACGTCCATCGTACGCGATGGGTTCCACGCTTGTTGTGTTTATTTGACGGATTGATTATATCTATCTAGCTAAAGGCTGGTCTGAAAAGAAAAGAAAATCACTCGGCAGAACACAACAGTTCTATGCCTACGTATTCCCGTCTGGAACGAGAAATCAGAGTCAACGTAGTTCGCCTAACTACGGGTTACGGGGGAAGGTTGCTCGCCGAGATATTGCATCTCGTGCCTACGTACTTTCACACGGCGCGAAAGATCAGAGCAAACGTATTTCGGGATAATAAGAGACACAATTTTGTCTTTTTTATCCGAGTAGGGTTAACAGACGGTTCCAGCAGTTTGGTGTATGCAGCTCGCTCGACGGAGACTTAGGCGTTTACCGTTTGCGGTAGAACCGGTTAACAAAACTCTACTTCTGAAAAGGGTTTCCAAGAATTAAAGGTCCAAGAGGACAAAAAGATGTTTGATCTTTATTTTCTGTTTTTTAGAAGAAGTATCTTTTATGGATGTTTGCAACTGATATCGCACTCGAGACTATGACCTGAGAGTGAATGTGTCGCATGTCACCCAAAGGGTGCCATACTAAAAATCCAGACTGTTGAAAAAAACCTCTCCAACAACCCTTTCTCAAGTAGCTTAAGGCTCATAACGTACGACATTAATTAACCTTTATTACTGTATTTTGATTGGTTTGAAGATGAGAAGAGAAGAGACGAACTAAAGGGGAACTGATCTAATCCTAAAGTTGTCATGCAAAGTTGATCCTATGGTTGAGGTTAGGAGGGAACTACCTAATGTTATCATGCATGGTTAGAACCCTAATGTTTGTCATAACTTCTCTTGAACAGGAGAAGTCAGAGTTCCTAGGGGAACATGGCAAAGGAAAGCAACAACAAAGGAACTAAACTATAAAGAAATAACTATAAACAAAATGCATGCAATGCAACAAACAAGCAGAAGGAGCCAAGCTTAACTTCTAGAGCAAACAAGCCAGACAAAACACAGGCAAGGGAGACAGACTCAACCTTAAGCCAACAAGCAAAGCCAAGCAATAACAGTCAAGCAGAGGGAGCCAGACTCAACCTCTAAATGCAGACAAGCAAAGGGAGCTAGTCTCAACCTTTAGGATGCTCTTAGGCCTAGAATCAACTACATGAGACCTAGTCTAATGCGACACACCAAGCAGTCACACAAGCAACAGTCAAGCAATCAGAAAATACTGCGGACAAAATAGCAGACAAGCAGCTCAACAGCAAAGCAGATAAACAGCAAAACAAATCAACAGTCTGCAAGAAACTCCAAGCCCAAGCCATCTTCAAGAGAAGGAAATCTCCATCAAGAGAGAAGAGAGTTAACATCAAGATTATTGATTGATGATGGGAAGCAGGATGGAAACCAAGGGAATCCATCCTGGCACTCAACCATACATCTGAGATAGGCGTCCTCAAAGGTTCTACCTCTTGTGATATGTCACACATCCTTCCAAAGGAAAGATGAGGCTTCCACATAGGGACCTTGAATCATAGGATGGGAATGGAGAGCAATCAAAGCAATCCATGTTTATTTGAAGAAAGAGAAATCAAAATTAAGTTCTTCCTAAACCCTAATTCTTACAAGCTCAAAGAAAGCTACCAAAGGGAGGAAAAAACAACAATACAAGCCTAGGTATTCAGGCTAAAGAAACCTCAAGATGTCTAAAGAACCACCAAAAGCGATTTAGAAGCTTATTTGCACCAAAATCCACCTTTGAGATTCAACTAAGGGAAAAGCTACACTAGAAGCACCCTAATCAACACCTTAAATGTTAAATCTACTTAAAATCCTAAAACACCTTCTAAAATTCTACCAAATTTTCTAAGGGATCCTAAGCATGTTATTGATCTGTGGGCAAAGGATCAGAGCCTTAATCTAAAGGGAAGGCACCTAAAGAAATCCTAAAACCCAAAGAGGTCAAAAGAAACCCTACCAATGGGAGGTCAAGGGAACTAGTCCTAAAAAAAGCCTAATGATATCTAAAAAAATATAAATTAAATCCTAGGGGATCATGCATCTCCAATCTACCAGCAAGCCAAAATTCAACCCTAAATTCTATACCAAACAGCCAACCAAAATTCAACAAAAACATGAAGAATTAAACCAAAATTAAGGAATTAAACAAAATGCAAAAAATCACATTAAATTGAAAATTGCATGAAAATAATATCTAAAAGCATAAAAAAAATCAAGAATAAAATCATGAATATCCACATATTTTTATTTTATTTTTCTGACCAATATTGAAATTACTATGAATTTTAAAAGAATAAAGCAATTAAAATAAAAAGAAAAAACAATTAAAAGAAATAAAATGCTGGAATTAAACAGAGGCGTGGGATCTGTGGACTGAGTAAGCTAATCCAAGGGACCACACGCTGTCAGTGCATTAATGATGCACAACATTTCATTCAGTCAAAGGCCAATTCTCAGAACTAATCACGAGCGTTGGATGCGTGGACAAAGTCAAGTGGCCAAACTGATCCAAGGGTGGGGAGTTCATCTTCTTCATTTGAATTGGACTTGGAGGGAAGGTTTTCAGGTGAACCAGAAACTGGATCCGGTGGCTGAGCCACCGTCTTCTCCGGCGAGCCATCAGTTACAGGTCAACCATTCTTAACAAAATCTACATCATTCCACTCCAATTTTCACGTAGATCACAAATATCACCTCTATTTCTCATAATTCCTTCTAGATTCTTAAACACGAACGCAAACAGAAAATGCATCAAGTTCTCAAGTGTCACCAAATCTCAATCCACGGCCATAGATCTATTCCTCATGCTTCATAGATCATCATAAACTAATCCATTCATGCTAAAGCCTTAAGATCAAACAGTTATAGGTCTCAACAGAAAATTGCTCACACCTAGAATTGTCTCTAAACTCCACGATTTTGATCCAAAATCCATCTATAATCTCTCCTAAACCTTAACTTCATGCTAAAACATGCTAGATCATCATGAATCTACAGCAATTTTGAAAGTTACATACCTGAGTTGCAGCTTCAAATTGGAGCAGTTAGGGCACGATTCTTAGCTTCAAACTGTGCAGACACACTCTATGATTGATGCTGAAGATGATTCAATCCTCAATTTGCCTTAAATAACTCTAGAATTGAAATCACGATTTGCACTTGGAGCTTGAAAATTCAACTTGCACTCTCTGGTTCTAGCACGAAATGAACACCAAACTTGATCTGAACCTTCCTCTGAACTTATATAGAAGTGATTTTGATGAGTTGGAGGCCAAATGGAGGCCCAATCAGTGAGATCCAATTTTCACTTTTGCTTGAAATTTCCAACTATGGCTATGCACGATTCTGGGATCAAACTTCTCCAAGAAGCTTCAATTCCCTTGCTTGTTAACTGTGGAGAGTATTGGGATCAAATTCAGAGCCTAATCTTATCATATGATCAAGGTTGCATATGTTACCTATTTATGAAGTAACAAAGTGAAACACTATGAATTATGCTTCAAAATGACTTTCCAATATTGCCAATGCGTTCAACATGATTTTTCTGATTAAAATGAGCACCCATTTGCATTGGTTTGAACACATGAATTAATTTTGAATTTTTCACTTAAATGCCTTTAAATCCCCCTTTTGTCAATTTCCTTCAAACCAAGTCTCACCCAAAGCTAAATCAATTCATCCTTGATACATGGTTGACCTAAAAACATCATTTTGAGAAATTTTTGTGTTGGACAAAACTTCATTTGAAGCTTGCAAGATAGTGAAAATGACCTATAATTCCAAATGACCTATAATCTTACTTTCCCAAAATACCCCTAACTTGTAAACCTCATAACTTGAGTTGTACAAATCAGATGGAAGATTTCTAGTACAATTTGGAAAGCTAAGATCAAGACATACAACTTTCATGTTGGCCAAAAGTTAAGGAGAAACACCTTTCTAGGTCAAAGGTTCCATGGAAGTTGGTTGACTTTTGCAGACAAATTTCACATTCATCTGATGACTTGTAACTTGTCTGGATCATAACTTGAGTTCTATAAATCCAATGGAGAGTACTCAAATTAAATCTAAGAGCATTCTCTACAAGTTTCATGTTGGCCAAAAGTTGAGATGAAACTTGTATCTTAAGATACGTGGTCTTGAAGTTAGGCACTAAATAGGGGATTTTACCCTGAGAACCCTAGTTTAGCAACTCCTCACACTTTGAACTCTTTTTGGATTAATCTTGGAATATCACCTCATTTATCTCAACAAAAATCTCCATGATTACAATGACTTAGAATTGATCTTTGATCCTCTTCAATTGCACAGTTGACTCAATGTTGACCAGGCAAAAACCCTAATGGCAACACCTTCAACTGTGGCTCTTCACACTTGGCACAATGACTTGACTGGGCTCCACCATGACCCTCAAGGCACTCCATGAGCTCTATCCACACTCTATCCATGATCAAGGCTTCACAACCCACTGATGGTCTTCAATTAGTCCTCAGGTTAGGAGATTAACCACATACAAGCATCTGAACTCCTCAAAAACACAACCCTCTTCCTGATGACTTTGGTGACTTCTCAAGCTTGAGTAAGACCTCTAGATAGGCTCCTCTTGATATAAACCACACTTGATCCCCTGCTAAATGATTAATGCTATGCTATGCAAATGCTAGAACAATGCAATGCTAATGAAACATAAACCAAGTAAGAAAAAGTTAGGCAAATTTTGGGGTGCAACACATAATACTTGTAAGGGATCAAATTGGGTTGACGAGTTTCCCATTCTCCTTCGATCTGGTTAACGACTAGCACTAAATCTCCATATACATCGAGATTCTTGATCCTCATATCAATAGCTTCTTCCAAACCCATGATACATGCTTCGTACTCGGCTTCATTGTTGGTGCAAGGAAAAGTTAATCTGGCAGTGAAGGGGATATGAGTTCCATGAGGAGTCGTGATAATTGCCCCAATTCCACTACCATATGAATTAACTACGCCATCGAATATCATTTTCCATTGAGAACCTTTCTCCGGACCTTCAATGGGTAATGGTTCATTTCGCTTTCAAGTACATAATATCCTCATCAGGAAATTCAAATCTCATTGGTTGGTAATCATCAATTGGCTGTTCAGCAAGGTATTCTGACAGAACAATCCCTTTAATGGCTGTTTGGGAAGCATATTGGATATCGTGTTCTGTCAGTACCATTTGTCATCTAGCAATCCTTCCAGAAAGTGCTTGCTTTTCAAAGACATATTTAATCGGATCCATCTTTGAAATTAGCATGGATGTATGATTGAGCATGTATTGTCTTAAACGTTTGGCCGCCCAAGCGAGTGGGCAACATGTCTTTTCAAGCATTGAGTAACAGGACTCACAATCTGTGAACTTCTTACTCAGATAATAAATCGCATGCTCTTTTCTTCTTGTCTCGTCGTGTTGATCGAGAACACAACCCATGATATTCTCAAGAACCGTTAAGTACATGATTAATGGCCTTCCAGCGACTGGGGGTATCAGTATCGGAGGCTCCTGCAAATACTGTTTTATCTTATCAAATGCTTTTTGACAATTTTCATTCCAGATAACCGCTTGATCTTTCTTTAACAGTTTAAACATTGGTTCACACATGGCTGTTAGATGAGATATGAACCGAGCGATGTAGTTCAACCTCCCTAAGAAGCCACGAACCTCTTTTTCAGTCTTCGGTGCTGGCATTTCTTGAATAGCTCTTATTTTTGCAGGATCTACCTCGATTTCTTTTCTGCTGACGATAAACCCCAATAACTTTCCGGACCGAACTCCAAACGTGCACTTATTTGGATTCAACCTCAATTTGAACTTCCTCAACCTCTCAAAAAGCTTCAATAAGTTGACCATATGCTCTTCTTCTGTTTCGGACTTTGCAATCATGTCATCAACATAGACCTCGATCTCATGATGAATCATATCATGAAACAAAATCACCATTGCCCGCTGATAAGTTGCCCCTGCATTTTTCAACCCAAACGGCATCACCTTATAGCAAAATGTTCCCCACGGTGTAATGAATGTTGTTTTCTCCATGTCTTCCGGTGCCACTTTTATCTGATTATAACCGGAGAAGCCATCCATGAAGGAAAACACCAAGAATTGAGCCGTATTGTCGACCAATACGTCAATGTGAGGGAGCGGGAAATCATCCTTTGGGCTCGCCTTATTCAAATCTCTATAATCAACACACATCCGCACCTTACCGTCCTTCTTTGGTACCGGCACGATGTTGGCGACCCACAGAGGGTAAGTTGTCACGGCTAAAAGTCCAGCGTCCAACTGCTTTTGAACTTCTTCTTTGATTTTTACAGCCATGTCTAGTCTCGTCCTTCTAAGCTTCTGCTTGACGGGTGGACATTCTTCCCAAAGTGGTAAGCGATGAACCACAATGTCAGTGTCAAGTCCAGGCATATCTTCGTAAGACCAAGCAAATATGTCACTATACTCTCGAAGCATCTCAATCAGCCTTTGCTTGATGTCATCTTGCAATGCCGCCCCTATTATGACATTTCTGACAACCTCTTCAGAACCAAAGTTGACGACCTTAATCTCTTCTTCATGAGGCAGAATGATCTTCTCTTCTTGTCTCAAGAGTCTAGCTAGCTCTTCGGGCAAGTCTTCATCCTCATCAATCTCTTCTTCAGCTTGAAAAATCGGGTTATCAAAGTTGAAGCGAGTCATAGAAGATTCTTGATCGGTGTCATCTGCAATGATGTGAGTCCTGCAATGAAAATGGTTAAGTGCTTCAAATGATATGCAAACAAACAGATTTCCATTTTATTGTTAACAAATAAAAACAAGAAAAACAGAGATCTCAAAATTTGAATGGAAAAACACCCTTTGATTAATAGATGATTAATAGATGAAACAGTATTCAAACATAAACAGACAAGCCCTGAAATAACAAACCATTATGCTCCGGGTAGAACATAGGGTCGTACAATAATTGAAAAATAAAAGCATTACTGTTCATTGGTCACTTGGACAAATTCCTCAATGGACCAGTTGCATAGACATTGTCCTTGAATGCATGGCTTGATCCAGGCATCCATATTGCAGTCACTGTCTCCAGCTTCATCATCAGAAATGGCATTAATCTGCTCGAAGAAGACACCTCCGCTAGTAAACCTGATCGGCCCTTTGAACTTTGGCGTGCTTTGTGAAGACGATAGGTGGTACCCCAGACCAAACTTGTCTTGCTTTTGAGGGATATCAATCACATGCCCTCATCCTTGGGCTGAACCAGCTTGCACCATAGCTTGCGCTTCTTTGAAAGAAGACATAGCCACCTCAGGCTCTTTTCTCACTACCGGAGACTTCTCCTTCAACTGAACGGTTTCAAAGGCTTGACACAGGGTCTCATGAATTTCCCCGTCTACCTCTACATACTTGAAAGAAGACAGGTGACTAACCATTATGTCCTCTTCTCCACACACTGTCACAACACTGCCACCAACCATATATTTCAACTTCTAGTGTAGAGTTGATATGACAGCCCCAGCTGAGTGGATCCATGGTCTGCCCAACAAACAGCTATAAGCAGGCTGAATTTCCATGATATAAAATACAACGTCAAAAACTTCTGGGCCCACTTGGATAGGAAAAGTCAGCTCACCGAAGACAGACCTCCGGGCACCGTCGAAAGCACGTATAACCAAGTCACTTGGTGTACAGGTACTGCCCCGAGTATCTAGCTTCATAAGTGCCTTCTTTGGTAGCACATTCAAAGATGACCTTGTGTCAACAAGGACATGGGACATAACCACTCCTCTACATTCAACAGAAATGTGCAGCGCACAATTGTGGTTTCTGCCCCTTGGCGTTAAGTCTAAATCTGTAAATCCAAGACCGTTTCCCGCGTTTACATGCCCAACGACCCCTTCAAGTTGATTAACTGATATTTCTTGAGGCACGAAAGCGGTACTCAACACTTTCATCAATGCATTCCTGTGCGCTTCGGAACTCAACAACAATGGTAATATTGAAATTTTGGAAGGTGTCTGCTGTAAGTGGTTGACTATCTTGTAGTCGCTCTTGCGTATCAGCCTCATGACCTCCTTCACATCATTCTCCAAAGACTCCCTCTCGCCTGATTGGGAAGTTTCTTCTATTACCATCTTACCTTTCCTTTTATTTGCTTTTTCAGCCACCACTTCAGGTGATGAAAAGACTCTGCCACTTCGGGTGATCGCTCCTGCTCCCACAACATTCTCTGCTGACTCCACAGGAAAACTTTTCAAGTCTATCTTCTGACCGTTACAGTACACCTCGGCTCCGTAGTTCCACGGAATGGCTTTGGTGCTTTCATATGGCACAGGTCCTGCTTTGGTAATAGTGATTGTTAGTGGCCTAGGAGATGCTGAGATAGTTATAGTCTTATATGGGATCGAGATCGTAGCGACCTCATCCCTCTCTTCACTTACTTTCTCAATAGGTTTCTTTTCTGTGGTCCATTCAAACTGCAATGTCCCCTTATCTATCATTCCTTGGATACACCTTTTCAAATCAACGCATCCCTCAGGATGACTTAAACAATCAACACAGTCCTCATTGCATCCTGGGAATACACCTCCTCCTAGTAATTTGTCTTTCACAAACTTCAATGGAGTTTTCAACTCATTCACATCCATTATCAAGTCTAAATTCTCCTCCACCAAAATAGCACCAACCCTAGCCTGCCCATGGTTTGGCATAGGCTTTTGCACAATGTTAGGTGCATCATGAGAAAAATTTATTGCTTTGCTGCCAATGAGATCTTGCAGCTTGTGTTTAAAAGCCTTGCAATCGTCAATAGAGTGACTAGGCGCCTGCAGAGTGAAACTCGCAACGAGCATTCACGTCATAGCCGGGTGGGGGAGGACCTGTCAAAGGAGCTAAAGTCCTTTTTTGAATCAATTGCAGCTGTAATAAAGTCAAAAGCACCTAAGAGTATGGCATCGGTGGAGTGTCAAATACTCTATTTGGCCTGGCCCTATCGGGAAACCTCCTATATCCTTGCTGGTTTTGTTGTTGTGGTTGATGCTGACTTTGTTGTTGTTTTTGTGGTTGTTGTTGTTATGGCACATGAATAGTAACACTAGCAACTTGCTATTGGCGATATTGGTTCTGTGGATGACCCCTTCCTCTTCCTCTAGAACTTGTCACTGAGTTAACTCACCTTCACGCTTCTTGTTCCCAAATACCTTCTTTCCTCCTCCTCCAGCTGAGGGTACTTCTCCCGCCTGAATCTTTCTAAGCTTGATGTCGTTTTCCACCCTTTCGCCGGTGATTATCAAGTCTGAAAAACTTCCCGACATACTGCTAATCAGTTTTTCATAGTACACTCCCAGTAAAGTAGCAATAAACATGTAAATGAGCTCACGCTCTACCATAGGAGGCTGCACTCTAGCAGCAAGCTCTCGCCACCTATGGGCGTATTCTTTAAAGCATTCGTTATTCTTTTGGGAAAGATTCTGCAACTGGACTCTATTTGGTGCAAGGTCACTGTTGTACTGATAGTGCCTTACAAAAGCTTCGGCAAGGTCTTTCCAGCTGCGGACATTAGTGGGCTCCAACCCTATGTGCCACTCCAAAAAGGGACCAGACAGGCTGACCTGGAAAAAGTGCATCAAAAGTTTTTCGTCGTCCGAGTACGCGGACATCTTTTTATAGTATGAACGCAGGTGAACCCTCGGGCAAGTAGTGCATTTGTACTTATCAAAGTCAGGCACTTTGAATTTGTGAGGCACTCTCAAGCCTGGGATCAGCCCCAGGTTAGACATATCCAGCCCCATAGAGTTTTAGCATTCAAGAGATCTCATCTTCTCTTCAATCATTTTAGTCCTCCTATCAGCCTCGTGTCAATCATCTTCTCTTCTCCTAGTAATTTATTGATAATATGTACATGCATAAGCAATCAAGGCCCTGACAATAAAACCGTTATGCCCTGGGTAGGGCATAAGGTTGTACAATAATTGGAAAAATACAAAGCATTACTCTTTACGCGTCACTTGGATGACATCCTGGACGGACCAGTTGTTGAGGCTCTGGCCTGGTTTGCACGGCTGAATCCAGGAGTCCAGGTCACAATCACTATCCTCGTCGTCTTCAGACACGACGTTGACATTCTCAAATATCACTCCACCTTTTATAAACTGAATCGGCCCTTTGACGCACGGTGCATTTCCAGAGGATGAAGCATTGGCAGAAGGAGAATACCCTAACCCAAACTTATCCTACTTGTTAGGGATATCTAGGACTTGCCCCCTAACCTGGGGCAGAGTCAGCTTGAACAATAGCTTGAGCTTCCTTGAAGGAAGAGATATTCATCTCAGGTTTTTTGATCATCACTGGAATCATATCCTTGACTTTAACGGTCTCAAACGGCTAGCACAAAGTTTCGTGGATCTTGCCATCCACCTCGACATATTTAAAAGATGACAAATGGCTCACCATCATGTCCTCTTCACCACAGACGGTGACGATGCTGCCACCCACAGAATACTTCAGTTTCTGGTGCAATGTGGAAGTCACTGCGCCCGTAGAATGGATCCAAGGCCGGCCCAACAGACAACTATAGGCTGGTATGATATCCATGATATAGAAAACCGCGTCAAAGGTTTCTGGCCCCACTTAAATGGGTAGAGTTACCTCTCCAAAGACGGTCCTCTTAGTTCCATCAAACGCTTTTACCACCAGATCACTGGGTGTATATATCAGCCCTCTCGTATCTAACCTCATCAGAGCTTTCTTAGGGAGAACGTTTAGAGATGATCCATGTCCACCAACACATGGGACATCACCGTTCCTCGACATTCTATTGAGATATGGAAGGCACTATTATGGTTCCTTCCTTTCGGCGTCAGCTCTAAGTCAGTAAACCCTACTCCATTACCAGCATTCACATGAGCAACCACCCCCTCTAGCTGGTTGACAGAGATCTCTTGCGGTACATACACTGCATTAAGAACCTTCAGCAGAGCGTTGCGATGTGCCTCGGAACACAGCAACAGATTCAAAATAGAGATCTTAGATGGTGTTTGATGAAGATGATCAATGATCTTATAATCACTTTTCTTGATCAGTCTCATAAATTCTTCGGCGTCTTTCACAAGCAGGTCTTTCTCTACCTCGCGGGAGGTTTCTTCAACGACCTTACTTTTACCTCTGTCAGTCTTCTCAGCCTTTTCGGCTTTGTCAGCCATAATCTCCGGTGGAGAAAACACTCTTCCATGGAAAAGTATTAGTACTCTCAAATGGTATAGGCCCAGCCTTCGTTATAGTGATCGTAGGTGGCCTCGATGCAGAAATGGTAATTGTTTTACGGGGGATGGTGATAGTGGCAACCTCATCCTTCTGCTTCAGCATTACTTCCCCTGATCTGTTCTCAGCCCTCCGACTAAACTGCATAATTCCTTTGTTCATCAAACTCTGGATCCCTGCTACCAACTGATCACAGCCGTCTGAATGATTCGCACAATCCATACACAACTTTCCACAGCCCGGGAAACTACCTTTCTTTATCAACTTGGCTTTAATGAAACCAAGTGGTGTTTTCAGGTCTTTGGCATCAGTCAATAAATCTGAATCTTCCTCTTCAATGATGGCGCTAACCCCATCTACCCCATGGTTGGGCATAGGGTTCTTTGTAACATTCGGAGCATTATCAGAAAAGTTGATTATCTTGGCGTCAACCATATCTTGTACTTTGTGCTTGAATGCCTTACAGTTGTCAATCGAGTGGCCAGGTGCCCCCGAATGAAACTCACATCTCGCATTCGCATTGTAACTTGGTGGAGGTGTCCCTGTCAAGGGAGCCAAAGTTCTCTTCTGAACTAACTGCAACTGGAGCAAAGTCTGCAAAAGCTGGGCATATGACATGGGTGGGGTTTCAAGATGACGATTCGACAATGGTGCTTTATTCTGGTACCTCCGGTACCCTTGCTGGTTCTGTTGTTGCTGCTGCTGAGGTTGCTGGACAGTAGGAATAGTAATGCTAGCGACTTGCTGGTGCTGGCCTTTTCCTTTTCCCCGAGCACTAGACACTGAGCTTGTCTCACCTTCACGTCTCTTACCACTGTAAGGCTTCTTTCCCCCTCCAACTGAGGATACATCTACACCCTGAATCTTTCCGAGTTTAATGCCATTCTCTACATGTTCTCCAATGATGATGAGGTCGGAGAAGCTTCTCGACATACCACTGACAAGCTTCTCATAATAGACTCCTGGAAGAGTAGCCACGAACATCTCAACAAGTTATCGCTCCACCATCGGTGGCTGAACTCTCGTTGCCAGTTCACGCCACCTCTGGGAGTACTCTTTAAATCCTTTGTTGTTCTTCTGAGACAAATTTTGTAGCTGAACCTGGTTGGGAGCCAGATCGCTGTTGTACTGATAGTGGCATACAAATGCTTTAACAAGGTCTTTCCACGTACGTACACTTGTGGGTTCCAAACCCATATACCACTCCAGCGAGGGGCCTGACAGGTTGTCTTGGAAAAAGTACATCAGCAACTTCTCATCTTCAGAATGTGCAGACATCTTTCGATAGTATGACCTCAGATGGACACGGGGGCAAGTGGTGCCCTTATGCTTCTCGAAGTCAGGTACCTTAAACTTGAGAGGCACCTTGAAGTCTGAGATCAGTCCCAGCTTGGTCATGTCAACGCCCATGGTATTCAAGTTCTCAAAACTCTTCATCTTGTCTTTGAGTGCTTTGAACCTTAAGCGAGCTTCAGAATTCAGTTCGCCCTCAACTCCTTTCATTGAGAATAAGTCTTCTTGATGATCCTCTTGCCATGGTTGATGGCCATTACCCTGAGCAAACCCAGCAGCATCAAGACCATACAGATTACCAGTACCAGCATTCCCAGCATTACCTGTTCCTCCAGTATTGCCTTTGCCTATACCAGCATTACCATTGGCCTCAAAGTTGCCATTTTCGGCTCCAGTCGTATTCCCATTAGCTCCAACATTAGTAACAACATTACCATTGCCACTTCCGTTCCCTCCAGTAACAGGGATGTTAGCATGAGGGTCTCAACAAGTGGAGGGTTCACCATATTCCCACCGTGTAGCACGTCGTTGCTATCGACGCGTGCAATCAGAGGTTGCACCAGAGTTCTGAGCTGATCCTGGCCATTAGCAACCACTTGCATGAGATCCATAAAACGATCCATCCTTTCCTTGAGCTCTTGAATGTCAGTCTGAACCTGTTCCATTACTCTGACTTGATTTGCTCTGGTAGAATACTGGTGAATCTGCCTTCGTTCAATCCTGAAATAACCTGCAAGCACAAAAGGTTAGGAAAACAGCTCGAGGTACCTGTTATGCAAATGATTCATGCAAATGCAAACATGTATCTATGCATTAGGAGGAACTCCCCCTCGATTCTAGATCCAAGACAAATAAAGTCTACCATCCAATCATGTAAAGAAATCCTCACATATATATATATATATATATATATATATATATATATATATATATATATATATATATATATATATATATATATATATATATATATATATATATATATATATATATATATATATATATATATATATATATATATATATATATATATATATATATATATATATATATATATATATATATATATATATATATATATATATATATATATATATATATATATATATATATATATATATATATATATATATATATATATATATATATATATATATATATATATATATATATATATATATATATATATATATATATATATATATATATATATATATATATATATATATATATATATATATATATATATATATATATATATATATATATATATATATATATATATATATATATATATATATATATATATATATATATATATATATATATATATATATATATATATGAAAAACCCGCGTGGGTAACGTACAACTGTAATCGAATACAACTGAAGCAAAAGGTGTGACCCCAACCAACAAGCCTGGTGGTGGTCAGCATATCAATGCATACAAGAAACAAAGAAATAAAGAGATCAAGTGCGGCTACGGGCATGGAAATCCTCTAGTAACTTCTTCGTAGTGGGATGATCAGGCTGGGTGAGCAGACCCCGGATTAGAAAATCCCTCTTCCTGATGGTATCCTGGAGATCCTCGGCAACATCCCCACAAATACCCTCTCCAGATCGGTCTTCCACTCTACACCTCTTAGCATCAGCTCTGAGTTGACAATCCTGTAGGTTTGCCTTGGTCTCAACCAATCTGTATTGGACGTCTCGTCGAAGTGAGGCTTCAGCCTCTATCTTCTTGTCTTTGATCTCAATCTGAGCCTCCAACTGGGCTATTTGTTGCTTCTGCTTTTCTTCTCGCTCTTTGTGGCTAGTCAAAGTGTTGTTCCACAATTTCTCGTATTTGGATAACTTCAGATACACTCTATCCAGGTCTTGCTTCTTAGTGGTTAATACACTATGCACAACCTTCAGGTCCAATCCAAGACGTTCTCTAGAATCAGTCTCCTTGGTCAAATTGGCGCCCAAGTGATTTATCAATTCTGTCTGCTTCTTGTAGGTGTATACGGCTTCGTTCTTCTTGCTTCGGAGTTGAGCAATTTCTTTTTCCAGCTCTTCGTTGGCTTTCATCAGCTCTTCATTCTTAGCTCGAAGCTGATTATACTTCTGGATTTCAATCATGGTTGGCTCTGAATGGCAGTCTTGCTTGACGGGAAGAAAGGGCGTCATCACCTTTTCTGCCCTACTATAAATCCAGGCCACATAAGGAGCATAAGCCTGACTATTTCTCTTCTCCAATGAGGTTTTCCTTTTTTGGTGAACGTTATTCCAGGCATGTTCAAATCTAGCCAAATCATCCCCTTCCAATGTGCCAATGACGTACAGAGATTCATGTACCTCCTTGTCCTTAGGAGGGCCCCTCAAGGCATACCCGAACTGTCTGATAGCGATAGATGGATTGTAATTGATGCAACCTTTCCTACCCACCAAAGGGACGTTGGGAAAGTTCCCACAGCTGTAAATGATTTCACTCCCCAGGCGATCTCTGTCAAACTAATCAATATCTTTGGCAGACAAACTCATCAGGCGCTCAGACCACTCCTTCATCTCTGTAGTCTCTAGAAAAGAACCAGCCTTAGGTAAATGAGTGACAAACCATCTATAAAACAGTGAAGCACAGCAGGACACACCCTTGCCTCTTCTATTCTTGTTCTTATAGTGCACCAAATGATACACGTCTCCGAGCAAGGTAGGGATGGGATTCCTTGAAACAAAAATACGAAGAGCGTCCACATCCACAACGTATGGGATATTGGGGAATAACATGATACCATGTATGCATAGTGCCAAAATAGCTTTGAATGCCACCCAGCATTCCTTCTTGGCGAAGTGTCGGGCTTTATCATCCAGAAAAGGTAATGGGAATCCATAAGCTCCATTTCTACTGGTTGTTCTTCCTTTCAACTCAGAAACCTCCATATGCAAAGCTGTAGCAATAATAGCCAGATCTAGCTCCTGGTCAATAGGATAAAAGGGTACCTGAGCAAGAATGGGTACTTCCAATATGGCGGAAAAGTCTTCCAATGTGGGGGCCAGCACATAACTCGGAAACGTGAAGCAACACAACTGAGGATCATAAAACTGAAGCAGAGTCTGAAGTCCATTCAATTCATACAGAGATGGCTTGCACACAACACTTAGCAGCTTCCCATAGGTTCCCCTGAAATCCTTCATCACTTCCTTACCAGCCAAAGAAATCAAACTCCTCAACGTAGTAATATCTGGTGTAGGAAACTTGTAAGCCAAAGTTCTTCTCAAGTTGGGTTCCATGTCGGACAAAAAGGGAACAAGATTGCTAGAATCGAGAAGGAAACTGCACACCTGCAACATAGATACGTGTAAATGTAATGCAACGTGAAAATATAAATGCAAATGCAAAATGCAGCAGGAGATCAAAAGTGTTGTGCTGTAAAGTGGCAAGTCATAATTCTGCTTCGGCGAGAATACAACATAACTCTGATAATAAGGGCCTACTGATACCAACAATACTGATTCACTGTCAAGAAAACCAGGTTGTCTGAAGGTCAAAGTTTCCTGCAATAACCCAACCCCGCTCACAGGTATGGACCCTATCCACTGAAGAGGTATGGCATCCTATGTGTTTCCCAGTGTCACAAACTTTCACAAATGATTATACGTTCACCATTTTTGGTTTGGCATCATCACTCCCTGAAGAGGCCTCACTTAGATGAGTCACAAATGATCGGTCCCCAAAGTCGACAATCCTTAGATCTGAAATCCTTTCAACGGCCCACTGGGCTGGAAATGGAAATCATCTCAAAGAATCTCGTCTGAGCGCAGATTTCGTGGGAACTAGTGCACGCCTAACATACAGGTTCACCACTAATCTGCTTCTAGTGCTATGTACATACTCAAGCCTGGGTCTGGCTTATCACTCATCAGAGCACCCCTCCCACAACAGCACAACAACAATAATATTATACTGAAAGTAAAATGCAGGAAAGTAAAATGCGGTAAATAAATGCAAACCCAACAGATAAACACGCAAACGCTAGGATTGACTCGCATAGGGGATGGGAAACGGTCCCAGCATAGGGGATGGGAAAATTCCTCAGCAGCTTGAAGTCCCCAGCAGAGTCGCCAGATGTCGCTACTGCGAAAATAAGGTGCCGGCAAAACAGAAGAGTCGCCACATTTCGTTATTTATCCCACAGAAAGGGAAAGGAAACGATCGGAAAAACCTGACGAAAAGGTATAAGACAAGGTCATCGCAACCATGCCTGGGTTCGGGAGTCGGTTATGCAAGGGGAAGGTTTTAGCACCCCTCACGTCCGTTGTACTCAACCTCTTGATGCAGTCATGCACATACACTTAGACTATCTTAAACATGAGCTACCCTAATGCAACACACCACTCGATCATGAATGAAGGTAAGGACTTATGACAAATAAGGAATTCATTCCACAAGTAATCAACCAGGGCATCTACCCTAAGGAAAGGAATTGAATGTTGGAAAACAAGGGTAAGGTCCACAGGAACTTACCACAGGCACTCAACCAACTCAAAGGGATTTGGAAAATCTTAAAGGTGTGACTCCTTCAAGAGATGTGCAAAATTCCCCCCACAGGAGGGACTATGCTACCCCAAGAAGGTTCCTAGGATGGTTGGATAAGAGAAGATTAGGAGAATGAAGATGGGAAGCAGGGTAAGGTCCACAGGAACTTACCACAGGCACTCAACCAACTTCATTTCCTTAGAAAGCTTGCATAGATTCAACTCCTTTGTGAAAATGCAATGAATTTATCCACAGGAGAAAACATGCTCACTAGGAGGATCCTAATTAAGCAAGGAAGATTTTGAGGGAAGCTAAATTTATAGGAAGAATCATCCACCTAATTTGAACTTCTAATGAACCTCAATGTTTACCTTCTAAGGATCACCTAAACTAAGGATTCAAAGGCTCTATCAAGGCCTAATCAAGGTTTTAAAGAGGGATCTACCTAAGTTCTATCCTAAAGGAAGGGATTTGAAGCTTAGAGTTAGTTAAAGTTCACTCTAAGGACTAATACATGAAGTAAACCTAGTTAGGGTCACCTAAACCATAATCAACTTGCAAAATGGGGGAATAATAGAATATCACTTCTATAAATGCTAAGGAAAATCCTAGATGATCCTACATGTGTTAAGAATCTATAGTAGAAAAACCAGGGGCAAAAACTAACCCTAAAGATTCTAATAAAATCTAAACTCAAAGGGTGTGCTAAAGGGAATCCATAAAGGGGAAGTCCTAAAACCTATCTCAAATCCAAACTTAGAATCATCTAAAAAAACAATAAAAATCACACAAACCTATCAAGAAGTCTATAACAAGCATGCAAAATTTCAGCATCAAATTCCAAAGTAAGAAATAATACTAAAATCAGAAAGTAAACTAGTCATTTTTACATTTTTTAAACATGTGATAAAAATGGGAAAATAGCACAAAAATGGAAAATTAACTAAAATTCCAAATAAATGGCATACAAAAATCATAAATAATCCAAGGAACAACCATGATTTTTTTCACATTTTTCTGACAATTATTGATATTTTTAATGAATTAAAAATGATGAAAGTATTAAAAGAAAATCATAAAACAATTAAAGGAGATTAAAATGAAAGAATAAAACGTGGCCACTAGATGAGAGGACTGGTCCACTGATCTAAGGGGGGAGAGATGCGCCACGTAGCCTTCAGCCTACTTAAGTGAAACGGTTTGTATTGCTGTGTACATGATGCTACGTGTTTGACTTGGATACATGGTAGTCCGTAATCCTAGCTGTTCACTCCAAAAGTATGACAATCCAACTCATATCATGGTGACACCTCCGCAGTCAAAGTCACAAACCCTCAGAATGATTCCCATGCGTTAGATCTTTAGACCTAGTCAACTGATTCAACTTAATCCAAGGGCCTCAGTTCATCTTCTTCGTTTGAAAACTGAAAAGGGGGAAATATCTCACGGTGGCCGGAGAAGACTCTGGTCGTCTTCTCCGGTGGCACCAACATCACCAGAATTTCAACCTTAACTAAACCTCATGAAACTTATGCCATTTTACTCGTCTCTCCACAAGGGACATCGTGATATGATTCTTTTTTATTTTTCTCCAAAGATCAAGCAAATACGAGCCCTAACAGAAATGGTGTTCTTGCAAAAATCATCACTAAACTTCAATCTAATGCCACCAATCTACTCTACTCTCCTCCCTGAGTAAATATCCATGATCAATTCTTGAAAACACTCACTATACCTCCATAACCGTGCCTCTGAATATTTCACTCATCATCAAGAATCATCTCAAAACCTCTCCAAACCATACCTAAATCCATCTAGGGTCCATACTATGCCTAACCACATGCAATTTCTATCTCAATTCAATCTCATCAGAGCATAATAATGAAAAGATGAAAACCTGGTTTGAGCTTTCACAGAGCGTGCCACAGCCTCCAATCCTTGATCAAACTTGCTTAGAATCGTTCAGTGATGCTTGCTGAAGAATCTTGGAGCTTCAATTCCTTCTGCAATGGCCTCCGAGATGAAAAATGATTTTCACTTTGTAACAAACTTTTTCAAGTGCTCCTTACCTCATTCAAGCTTTTCCAATCACCAAACTTGCTATGAACTCTTCCAGAAACTTATATAGAATTGTTTTGGATCCTTATTTGGCCCAATTATGGCCCAATTCACTCAATCCAATTTTCTGATTTTCCTTCTAAACTCCTTCATAACAGTCACGTTTTTTGCTCTGTTTCAGCTTCATTCTTACCCAAATGGCTTGCATAATACCTCATGAATATGAATGGACCAGATTGAATCCTCAATTCAATCCTATGGTGCACATTGGTTATGTTACTTCATCTTTAAGCAACTTGGAATTATGCCATGAAACCAATTCTAATTCAAAAATGTGAAAATGCCAATTCACTCCAAATGTCTTCTACCTTCAAAAAAATGCACAAACTTGCCAAGTTTTGCACAAAAATGAATTATTTTGGAATTTTCTCTCTTTTCATGCCTTTTAATTATCCTCCATGAAAATTCCTTCATACACTTCCATATTTAATCCATATCAGTGAGTGTTTGGGTCATGGTTGGACAAATAAAACCATTTTGAACAACTTTCAATTTGATCAAAAGTCCATTTGAGGTGTCTAAGTTGATGAAATTGACCCATAACCATAAACGACCTATAATTCCAAATTCCCAAAATACCCTTATCTTGTAAAGCTCATAACTTGAGTTCTACACATCCAATCATGGACTTCTAGTACTTTCTAGAAAGCTAAGAAGATAAGGAACAACATTCATGTTAGCCAAACGTTCATAAGAATCATATTTCTAGGTCAAAAATGCCATGCAAGTTGGTTGACTTTCAAGCTCCAAATTCACATTCCTCTGATGACCTGTAACTTGTCTGGCTCATAACTTGAGTTCTATAAACCCTATCAAGGACTTCTAGTACTCAAATTAAAGTTATGATCATGCTCTACAACAATCATGTTAGGGTCAAGGTGAGATGAAAATCACATATTGAGTTATGTGGTCTTGAAGTTAGGCACTAAACCAGGGGATTTTACACTGTCAAGCATAGCAACCTTAGCTAAGGAACTCCTCACACTCTTGATCCATGATGAGTTACCCTTGAAATCATCCCTTGGGCATATTAATAAATCAATCCATGATCACATGGCCTTAAAATTAGGTCTCAACCTTCTTCAAATCCTCAGTTAACCTAGGGTTGCCCAGATGAAACCCTAGTTGCACCAATCTTGGTTGTTGTTTCATATCCTTCACATGATGACCTGTCTAGGCTTCAAAATGATATCCAATACTTCTCATGAGCTCTCTCAAGGCTTCAATTCTTATCCCAGGGATTCAAAATCATCTGATGACCTCCCACAACTCTCAAGTTAGGAGATGCACACACTTGCCCTCAACCATTCTCTCTGAGGATCTTTAACTTCATTGATGAGGATATCAACCCTTTAGCACTTGGATAAACCTCTTAGATAGCTTCCTAGCCTTGTGTAGCCCTTGATTGATAGTCATACCTCTTGATCTCCTGCACACATGTCAATGCAAAGCAAATGAAAATGCTACAAGGAATGCAATGAAACACAAGCTAGGTGAAGAAAAGGTTAGGCAAATTTTGGGGTGCAACACCTCGGAGGGTACTTCAGCAGTTATAACTCTTGGCGAGAACAAATCCTCCTGCCTATCCTCATTCCAGGTGTGGTCCATGCTACCATGTACAGCACCTGTAGTGTCGAGGCCATAGCCGTTTCCATTACCATTACCACCATCAGCAAAACCAACATGATTAAAACCTGCCGCATTTCCCACACCAGCAGCGTGACCACCCCCTCCAGCAGTAGGGATGACTAAAGTTGGCATAGAATTGTCTGCACGAGGAGTTTCTATATGAGGAGGGTTAGAAGCAATCCCACCGTGTAACACCCCATCACTATCAACTCGTGCAATCAAAGGTTGCACTAAAGTCTGAAGTTGCGCCTGGCCACTAGCTACCCCTTGCATGACCTCCATTATCTGTGCCATACGATCTCTCATCTCTTGCATTTCTACCTGCATTTGATCCATCAGTCTTTTTTGGTTTCCTCTGGTACCGTACCAGTGAGTTATCTGATATGCAATCCTGAAACACTAGTGGAGCACAAGAAACAAGATAAGGTTAACAGTTCTGATGCACCTACAAATGTGAGAAACATGCTAAAATGCAGACATGTATTTATGCAACAGGGAAATTTCCCCCTCGATTCTAGTTTCCAGGAAAAACATAACAATGGAGACCCTACGGACAAGCATAGAATACCAACTCCTCGTATATACATCAAAAGGCCAACAGGCAAAGTACAAATTACAACTAAGTACAAATAAGGAAAAGACCTCAACCAACAAGCCTGGCGATGGTCAAAACAACAAATAAGCATCAAAAACTACAATAGAAATAAACAGGATGGTCAAGTAGGATGACGTGATCGGAAGTCCTCTAACAGCCTCAACGTCTCAGGATGATCCGACCTAGCAAGTAGTCCCTGAATAAGCAAATCCTGCTGGCTAACAGTGTGTTGTAGGCTATCAACGTGATCCTCCAAAGCTTTTTCCCCGAAACATGCCTCAAGCCTGCGTCTCTTGGAGTCAGCTCTCAACTTGAGATCCTTCAAGTTCGCGATCGCTTCATTCAACCTGTACTCACTGTCTCGTCTAAGTGATGCTTCTACTGCAATCCCCCATCTTTGGCATTAAGCTGAGCTTTCAACTTGTTGATCTGAAGTTTTAACCTGTCTTTGCGCTCCTTGTTGTTAGTGAGCGTGGCATTCCATATTGACTCAAACTTGGAGATCCTCAAGTAAGCCCTATCCAACTCCTCTTTCTTAGTAGTAAAAACACTGTGGACGACATTCAAATCTCGGCTTGTACGCTCTCTGTCATTAGTCTCCTTAGTCAGATCAGTACCCAGTTTGTTGACCAGCTCGGTTTGTCTCTTGAAAGAATTGACAACATCAATCTTCTCGCTTCGGAGT
Organism: Lathyrus sativus; assembly: GCA_963859935.3. Taxonomy (NCBI): domain Eukaryota; kingdom Viridiplantae; phylum Streptophyta; class Magnoliopsida; order Fabales; family Fabaceae; genus Lathyrus; species Lathyrus sativus. The sequence goes on along the minus strand of OZ012737.1, from coordinate 401,322,111 downwards.
TGAATGATCTCTTTCTCCAATTCTTCATTTGCTTTTCTCAGCTCTTCCTTCTCCAATAATACCTGATTGTATTTTTGGATATCTACAGTAGTGGGTTCCTCTATCATGAGAGGATATAGAGGTGCAACTGCAGGGAATGGCATCAAGAACTTCGCAACTCTATCATGAATCCAAGTCAAGGGTCATATGCTCGGCTGTTACTCTTCCCCAAAGCTAACTTCCCTTTCCGACGAATGTTATTCCATGCATGCTCAAGTATGCCCAGAGCCTCGCCCTCCAATAAACTAGTAAGATACAGAGATTCCTGTATCTCCTCTTCTCTAGGAGGCTCCCTCAATGCGTACCTAAACTGTCTGACCAATAGAGAAGGGTTATAGTTGATGCAACCTTTCCTTCCGATCAAACAAACGTTAGGAAAACCACCACAACTATAAATAATATCTGTTCCAAACATGTATCAGTCAAACCAAACAATATTCTCTGCAGATAATCCCATTAGCCTCTTCGACCATTTTGAAGTACTAGCAGTAGCCACAAATGGATTCGTCTTGGGCATATGATTAGCAAACCAAGCGTACAATAGAGGAACACAACAAGCCACATTCTTTCCTCTTTGTTTCTCATTCTTATAATGCACAGAATGATAAACGTCTCCGAGAAGAGTAGGCACTGGGTTTCTCGAAGCCAGTATATGAAATGCATCCAAATCCACAAAATCAGGGAGGTTAGGAAACAAAACAATGCCATATATACAGAGAGCAAGAACAGCGTTCAATGCAATCCAACAACCATCCTTAGCAAATTGCCAAGCCTTATCAACTAGGAAAACCAGAGGAAAATTGTGCACTCCATTCCACTCTTTCAGAACCCCCTTTAACTCTGAAGCATCCACATGTACTATGGAAGCTAACTTAGCTAGATCAAGCTTAACGTCAATATGAACAAATGGCATCTGACTAAGAATAGGCACATCCAGCAATACTGAGTACTCCTCCAAAGTAGGCGCCAGAATATAGTCAGGAAAGACAAAGCACCTCAACTGTGGATCGTAGAACTGCAGAAAGGCATAAAGGCCATCCACCTCATGTGCTGAAGGCTTGCAGACCCATCTCAATAATCTCCCATAAGATTTCCTGAAATCCTCCATCACCTTCCCACCAGCCAGGAAATCAAACTCAGCAAAGATCTAACATCTGGAGTTGGGAGCTTGTAAGCCACCGTTCTCTTCAAGGAATCCATATCAGCAAGGAGGGAATAAGATCACCAGAATCGAAGGAGAAATATGCACATGCAACACAAATACATGTTAATGAAATGCAGATGAAAATGCAAATGCAAACAAGGGATCAAGACTGTTGTGTTGTTGTTCGAGAAGAAACAGCGCTTCGCCTTAGCAAGAACAAGTACCGACAATAGGACCCACTGATAAACAGATTCACACTGCAAAAAACCGGGTATTCTGAAAGCCAAGGTTTCCTGCATAACCCAATCCCTCTCACAGGTATGGACCTATCCACTGATAAGGTTCGACATCCTATGCGTTTGTCAGCGTCACTGACTTTCAAGAAATGATGATACGTTCACCATTTCTGGTTTGGCATCATCGTCTCCTGAAGAGGCCTCACTTAACTAACTCACAAATGATCGGTCCCCAGAGTCGACAACCCTCAGATCCAAAATTCCTTCGAGCCCAAAGGGCCAGAAAGAAAGTTGTCAAAGAGAATCTCGTCTGAGCGTAAATTTCATGGTGAACTAGTACGAGCAAAGCAAACACATCCACCACTAATTTCCATTACTAAAGCTAGGTTTATACTCAAGCCCAGGTCCGACTTTTCACTCAATGGAACTTCCCTCCCCACAGCACATCAGTAATGACATATGATGCGAAAAATAAATGCGGGAAAGTAAATTGCGAAAGTAAATAAAGCACACATATACAACACCCAAAGATAAACAGACAAGCGCTAGGATTGACTCGCATAGGGAATCAGAGTCCCCAGCAGAGTCACCAGCTGTCGCTACTGCAAAAAAACAACCGGCGGAAAAAACAAAAGAGTTGCCACTTTCATTATTTATCCCAAAGAGAGGGAAAGGAAACAATCAGAAAAACCTGACGGAAAAGGGAAAGACAAGGTCATCGCAATCATGTCTGGATTCGGGAGTCGGTTACGCAAGGGAAAGGTATTAGCACCCCTCACGTTCGTCGTACTCGACGGGATCCACGCATTATTGTTTATCTAAAAGGGTGTGTTAAAAATATCTAACTAAAGGCTTATGGACAAAAGAAAAAGAAAAGAGAAGTGACTCGGCAGAGTATCGCCGCCCTGTGCCTACGTACTCCCTCGTGCAATGGGAAAGTCAGAGTCAACGTAGTTCGACCAACTACGACTAAAAGAAAGGGGGAAGGTTGCTCGCTAAGACGTCGCGTCTTATGCCTACGTACTTTCATCTGGTATGAAAGATCAGAGCAAACGTAGTTCAGGCTTATGAGAACACAAATTGTTCAAAAGTTTTTAGTCCGAGTAGGGTTAAAAAATAGTTCTAGCAGTTGGTGTATGCAGCTCGACCATTGGAGACTTAGGCGTTACCGTTTGCGATAGAACTAAGAGTTAACGACACTCTTGCTTATGAAAAGGTTTTCATGATTAAAATCCCGAAGGATGAAAAAGGTTTGAAGTGTTTTTGTGTTTTTAAAAAAGAAGTGTTTTGAACTTGATTTGTGACTCATGTCACACTAGAGACTATGACCTAAGAGCGAATGCATCATATATCACCCAAAGGGTGTACACTAAATACTCTAGGTCCTTGAGAGGAGGCCCCCCAATTACCATTTCTCAAGTAGCTTAAGGCTCATAGCGTGCTACACTTGTCATTCTTTATTAAGTGTTTTATGAACGTTTGAAGATGAGAAGAGAAGAAAGAACACTAATGGGAGACTGATCAATCCTAAAAGTTGTCATGCAAAGTGGACTTAAAGTTGAGTTTAGGAGGGAGCTACCTAATGTTATCATGCATGTTTAGAACCCTAATGTCTATCATAACCTCTATTGAACAAGAAAGGTTAGAAACCCTAAGGGAAGAAAGACAAAAGAAGAAGAAGAAACAACAAAAGAAACATGCAAATAAAAGGATGCACACATTGAATGCACAAGTAGAATGAAAGTGGGAGGAAAATAGTGTGGGGCAGTAGCCTCCACAAGCTCATCTCAACCAAGCATACATATGGAAATGCAAGAAAAGAAAAGAAGAAGTGCACAAGAATAAAACAACCAAACCACACAAAGATGCACCAAAAATGTCCTCAAGGATTCATTATTTTAGGTATGCTTCAAATACCTCAAAAGGAGGGACCAAGCCACCTTAAATGAAACTCCAAGATCATTGGACAGAAGGTAAAGATGAAAAGGAAAGCTCAAAAGCAAAAGCAAATCATAACAAAAGGAAATGCAAGCTAGAACACAAAGAAATGCAAGCAAACTACACAATGAAAACACACTTCAAAGCTCAAAAACAACAAACAAATGAATAAGGAAAACATAATATCATGACCTAAGATTGAACACACATCATCCTTAACATGTTAACAACATGAAACAAAAGTAATTGAGAGCTCAAAGGATCCAAAATTTCATATCCAAATCAAATTAGGTCAAGGTACATGTGTGAACCTCCCTTGGAGGTAACTTGACTTGCAAATCACCTCAAAAATTGGAAAATGGTTCAAAAATAATCAAATAAAATGCACAAAGAATCTAAACCAAATGGAAAACAGAAACCAAGAGCACAAGGCCAATATTCACTCAAAGCACCATCAAAAGAAAATAATCCTTGAAATGTACCACTTTGAAATAGGAGAAACAAAGGTCAAAAAGAAAGCACTCAAAGTCAACCCTAAAGTCAACCAACCAGGGGAAAAATGGTCCTCAAAATTTTATCAACTCATCATGGATATGAGGATCAAATTTCATTCATTGGACCCAAAGGAAATGAGAGAAACAATTAAAAGAAGCAAGCAATGTTAAAATTTAACTCATTCAAAACAACTCCAATGTTTAATTCCATTTTTAATTGAAAATAAAATAAAAATATCCTAAAAATAAAGGACATCTCAAAGTTTGTAAAACATATTTTTGTTGAATTTTTGGAATATTGGAAAAGTGAACAAAACCGTGGTGTTAATAGCAGCCCACATACGTTCAATTAAACAGACTGGGCTAAGTGGCGGGGGGGGGGGGGGGAGGGTGAACAGCAACGGCCCAAGGCGTCCAAACAAAAAAATCACGTGAAACCAGTCAACCATGTGCATACGGTGGGGAAAGACGTGAGCTGTCTGATTAAGTGGTAATCCAATCATGTGGATCAAAATAAGCCAACACATTAATGAATTTTCAAACATGATCTAATGTTACACGGTTAACAAAAAGGGTACCGTGTTTCTTAATCTCGCAGATCAAAATGGAAGTAAGCAAATCGCACGGTTGAAAGGTCATCTTCTCCAAATGAGAAGTCAACAAAACGTGGCAACAACCATGTGTCGGCCGGAAAAAATTCCGATCATCTTCTCCAAATTTCTGGCCGCCGTGAACAGTAAACAGAACAACACATGTAGTTACACTGAACCAAAATTAACAAATCTTATATGTAAATTCATCTACCGATCATGGTGAATCCAAATCCTTGATCCATTTAGCCTAAAACCTTAAGATAAAATCAAATCCTGAACAACAAGCTTGATGCTCAAAATAACAAAGTTCACAAACATCAACCAAACTTGTCCAAAAATCATCTACATTTCACAAGAAGTTCAAATCCACGTTTCATTTGCTCTAAAAACTTAAGAATGAGCCAAAATCCAAACAACAAGATTTATGCACCAAACAGAAATCACACCAAATGCCAATTCATTTTATATATTAATGATCTACATTGTTTCTATGTCTCAAATATGCAATAATGGCACAGAAACAAAGCTTAAATAGAGAGATATGGTGATTTTGAAATTACCTAGTGGAGCACCTCCATTGGGTCTTGTCTTTGGCTGAACCTTCAATTTAACCACCCAGAAACGTTCCAAATACCTCAATGAAGCTTTTGATGAGCTCAATTTTGCTTGCAATGGTGTGTAGCTCCAAAACCGATTTCCAACTTGCTCTCACTTTTTCACACTTTGTTCTTGCTCTTTCTGCACGAAAATGCTGCCCTCTGCATCCAAACATGACCTAGTGTTTATATATGATGGGTTTAGCAACTTATTGAGGCCCAAATGTGGCCAATTTGTGAAAGTGAAATCTCAATTTTTCTTCACTTTTTGCTTGCCATAACCCACGAATTTCACACTGCACATGCTTCTTTCTTGCTTCCAATCACTTGCACATGGCATGAAGTGATAAAATGGCCCATAATTTTCCTTTGTTTTGATCCCATGGTGAATTTCAAACATTTTACTTTATGGTGAAGAAACCATGGAAATGGCTATCCAAATGAGCTCAAACTTCAAATTCAGTATTGGCATTGTGCTTAAAACATCATTTGCATTCAAAATATGTATAAATTTGCCTTGAAAAAGTTCCAAATCAATTAAATCCCATTTTCTCATTTTAAGCCTATTTTATGAAAAATTCAAACACCCAATCTTCAATCCAAGCTCCAACAATGATAAAAGATGATTTGGAAATGCAAATGTCCCTATTTGGAGCAAGTTTCATGTTGAAAATATTTTCCTTTGAAGTGTGCAAGTTGGTGAAATGTACCTATAATTTTATGACCTATAATCTTACTTTCCCAAAATACCCCTTACTTGTAACCCTCACAACTTGAGTTATACAAATCAGATGAAAGACTTATAGTATTATTTGGAAAGCTAAGACCATTCCCTACAACTTTCATGTTGGCCAAAAGTTGAGGAGAAACATCCTTCTAAGTCAAAAATGGCTTGGAAGTTGGTTTACTTTTGTTGACCAAAATTACATTCATCTGATGACCTGTAACTTGTTTGGATCATAACTTGAGTTCTATAAATCCAATCAAGGACTTCTAGTACTCAAAAGAAATCTAAGAACATGATCTACAAGTTTCATGTATGCCAAAAGTTGAGATGAGACTTGTATCTTGAGATAGGTGGTCTTGAAGTTAGACATTAAACAAGGGATTTTATCCTAAGAACCCTAATTTAGTAACTTCTCACACTCTTGATTCCTGATGAATTGATCTTGAAATGATATATTATACATCTCAACACAACATCCCATGACCATAGAGACTTGCAATTGAATTATAACCTCCTTTAATTTCACAGTTAATTGAGGATTTGCCAGATGAAAACCATAGATGCCACACCTTTGACTGGGGTTTGTTCCACTTCACACAACAACTTGAATAAGCTCTAAATGACTCTCAAATCACTAAATGAGCTCTCTCAACATCTTATACCCATAATCATGCATTCACAATCCTCTGATACTCTTCAACTAGCCTCCAAGTTAGGAGTTGGCCCATACACATCCATCTATCCTTTCACAAGACTTTGACCACTTCAAGATGTCCTGATGACCATTCAAGCTTGAGTAACACCCCTTGCTTAAGCTCAATACTCTGAGAAGACTTCTCTTGCTATGCATAACCACTTGATCCTCTGTTCAATGAAATATGCTATGCAATGCAAATGCTAGAACAAAATGAAATGAAACATAAACCAAGTTAAGAAAAGGTTAAGCAAATTTTGGGGTACAACAGCCACTAAATGCATCCTTCTTTTTATCATTATCTTCAATCATGCAACAATATTTTGAAAAAGATACTTTGTATCCCTTGTCACATAATTGACTAATGCTTATGAGATTTTGTTTAAGGCCCTCAACTAGTAATACATCACAGATAGTAGTAGACGAAGGATTACCTACACTACCTTTTCAAAGTATTGCTCCTTTGTTTTTGTCTCCATAGGTTAAAAATCCCTTCTTCTTTTCCACAAAGTCAATGAAGAAAGATATGTCTTCTGTCATATGTATTGAGCATCCACTATCGAGAACCCATCTTCTCTCAGTATGCTCAAGACTTTGTACCTATAAAAATAATCAATGAAAATAGGTACCCAATTGTTTATTGGGTCCTTGGTTGTGAGTGAAATCTTGGTTGCATTTTGGCAACCATTGATAAACCCCTTTAGGAACTAAAAATATCCTAAAGCGACATTTAGCAATGGTGTGACCCCTTTTGCAACAATACAAGCAAGTAAGGTTAACTTTGTGTCACTTTTGTTATCTTGATTTTTGACCACATATGTATATTTTTGGTAAGGATTAATTGTACTTTTTCTAAAATATGTTCTATCAATAGAAAAAGTGATTTTAGGTTCTAGAGCCTTGTCAAGTTTGGCCTTGAGAGTTCTAACCTCCTTTTGCCAAATATGACAAGTGTCACACCCAATGTTTACCTATCTACTTCTTTCTTCCTCACAATCCACCTTTGTTACTTCCACCATGGATGCCTTTAGAGCCTCCAATTTCCTTTCGGATCGAGGATCTTTTGCTCCAAATTAGTTCATGGTGTAAGGTATGAAAGGAAGCTTGTAATTCAGAATGAGACAATCTAGTAGAGTTTTCATATTTAGTATGTCGTACTTTTTTGTTTTTCTTCTTTTGATGAGTGGAGAGACAAAGGTTGACATATTCTTCTTCGTCACTTGAACTATCATCCTCGGATGACTCGCTATAGCTTTCCCAAGCAATGTAAGCTCTTATAGGCTTAACTTGTTTCTTATGTGACCGATTGCTTTCCTTTCCTTTGTTCTTTTTCACCAATGGACAATCCGGCTTGTAGTGTTCGGCTTTTCCATAATTGAAGCACGACCCTCTAACTTTACTCCCTTCATTGCCTCCATTCTTAGAAGACCTTGATTATCTTCTAAAATTGACGAGATTCTTTTTGGAATGTGGATACCATTTTTCTTTACATAGCGATTGTATTGCTTCACGAATAGCCCCATATCGTCATTCGCTTCGTCATCTTCGTCATCACTCGATTCGCAATCACTTAGCTCTTTTGCATAGTGTAACACCCCCTTCTATACCCCCAAATAAAATATAAATCATTTAAGCACATATTAAATTTTCATCAGAGTATAATTAAAACATGATATAAAAGATGTATGTCACATCATATACAAAATTGAAACATACAACAACTGCTCTATACAAGACATGCAACAGTGGGGTAGCTTCAACAGAGGAACTTAGTCCTTACACCCGCATCTCAATATTTAGAATTAAAAGCGGAAAATCTAAACATTGAATCATTTTAAACATATAGTCATATAAGTACGTATCGTCCAGTTTGAGTCACCACATCATTCAAATTTACATAAACATTTGTCAGTAGATACATATGCAAATGTATCACAAAAGAATGTTATACAATCCTAACTACCCGGTGCTACATATCAGAGCTTAACCGACCAAAAGAATGAAGCTATACTTCACAGAAGACCTCCAGCAACCTAATCTGCAATGCCTCATAGAGCATTATAAAACAGCAGAAGGGTGAGAAATATTATCATAATAATCAATGCATATATATATATATATATATATATATATATATATATATATATATATATATATATATATATATATATATATATATATGTATGTATGTATATATATACACACACACACACAAGCATAGAATACACATATTCCGCATTTCTCACCACAATTCATTATCATCATCATATACATCACAATATATGTATAAATAAACAAATATGGAATGATCATCAAGCATATTTATCATGCACACATCCGTAATTCTCATCAATTCACATAACATACACATATGCATACATTCACACAATATTTATCTCTATGCCATGTGACTCAATGCAACTCATGCCATGTGGTACCAACACTTGTTATCATTTTTCGGTTTTTACATTTAAACTGGGTCCGTTCCCTAGACCGATAACAACAAAATCCCATTCCCTAAGCTTTCAAACCCCACTCTAGGTTTGGGACAAGTCACTAGCCTCCACGAGACTAGCAAGCATTGCCTCTTGACATAAATGATGCGTATGCAATCAACAATCATATGCACTTAAGACCGTTCTCGCATCTTAATCTCATGCATATTCAAATAATTCATCACACAAGAATTATAACATGATTGTACACTCACACATCATATCAAAGTATTCATACTTTCATCATCATCACATTTATCAAGTAATGCACACATATTCATAATATGTTCACATGCATTATTCACAATATTGCATACATTCAATATGCATTCACCTCATCGTGCCAAACGACAACAAACTTCATCACAAATCATCATGCATTTTTAATCAATTTAAACAATGCATTATATATGCCAAAAGGCCACGATTCACAAATCAATTCCACAATCTAGGATTCACGTCATACGGCTACCCATAGCATAACATATCACAACATTACACAAACTATTCATTTTCGATAAGGATGGAACACAATTGAACCAAACAATCAACATAGGATGGAAAACACAAAGAAATAAGAATGTTTTCACGCTCGCTGGCTTGCTCGCCTAGCGAGTTCCTAGGGAACACTCGCTACCTGTTCGCCTAGCGAACAAGCTCGCGAAGGCAAACAGAAGCTACTGTAAGGCTTCGCTACCTACTCGCTGGGGCTTTGCCTAGCGAACCCCTCGCTACCTCGCTCGCTACCAGCGAAGAAGGTCAATTAGATTCTGTCCAAGTCTGGGACCATTCGCGACTAGCTCGCTACAGCGAACACTCGCGACCTGCTCGCCTAGAGAAGGTGCTAGCGAACGTCTGCGATGTCCAAAACCCCAACTGTCCAAAATTCATCAAAAGCTCTCGAATCACCCGATTCAATTCCAACGATTTCCAGTAGTCTTAGCCTAACCTTTCTCGACTAATCTACACCATTTATTCCATATTTTAACTGTTAAATCATCGATTCCTAACGATTAAACCATTTCTGCCCTAGAATGGAAAATGGAGAAAACATCCAAACAATCCAAACAATCCATACATAATCATACACATTGAGAAGATAATGATATTTCTCACCCTTACCTTAATTAAATCGAAGCTAGAAGTTGTTCTTGAGCTTTCCAAGCTTTCCCCTCTTTTTCCTTCTCTTTCTCTTATGTTTCTATTATCTCCTTTTCCTTCCAGTTTTCCTTATATGCCTTTCTATTCTATTTCCTTCCATCATATTTCTCCTCTAAAATATCTACCAATAATTCCAATAAGTAAAATCATCCAAATAAATCAATTAATTAATATAAATAATTAATTATTGAAAATTGGACTGTTACACATAGGACTTTAAACAAGAAGCTTTTAGAGCTATAGGCTTCTTTTCCGTAGTTTTAGTCTTTTCCTTTTTCTCAAATTGCTCGAGACTAAAAAACACTTGCTCATGCTCTTAGAGCTTTCCAAAAAGAGATGTAAGGTCCAAAGTCATAAGATCATTTTCTTTCTTTATGGTCGTGACCTTTGGTTGTCACTCCCTTGTAAGACATCTTAAGAGTTTGTTAGTAGAAACATCATTGGAAATTGGTCTACCAAATGAATTTAGTCTATTGATTAAATGAGAAAATCTCTTTTGCATGTTAGCAATGGTTTCGCCTTGCTCCATGTTAAAGAGATCAAACTCTTGAGTCAAAGTATTGATTCTAGCTAGTTTGACATCATTAGTTCCCTCACGGGCAACTTGCAATGAGTCCCACATAGCTTTAGTAGTCATACAATGTTAAACTCTATAGTATTTATCAACTCCAAAGGAGAAGATCAAAATATTTTTAGCCTTCCAATCGTAATTGTACTTTTTCTCATCTTCATCATTCCATTGTGCTTCAGGCTTAGGCACAACAACGTTATTTTCATCGGTCATGGTTATTTCCATAGGACCGTTCAATATAACGTCCCATACCTTCCTGTCAATGGAATTTATATGCACACGCATACAATCTTTCCAGTAACTGTAGTTCTCACCGTTGAAAATAGGTGCTCTATTGTAAGCCCCTTTTGGTTCGTTTGACATATTTTAAGAAGTTTTATGTGAAGCACGGAATTAGCTGATGCTCTTGATACCATTTGTTAGACGATGACACAGATCTAGAAGGAGGGGGGGTTGAATAGATTACTTATTAAAAACAGAGTCGGCGCTTACCAATATTTGGTTTTTAAAAGTTGTAAGCGGAAGCGATTAAGGAACTATATTCGTCTAAACGAACCTTTACCGAAACGATTGGATATATGCAAAGCCTATGGAATCCAATAAAGACAAGATTTAGAATCACTAATTTGAACACACATCAACTAGACTTTATTCGCTTTACGGTTGGATAGTTTCTAATGTGTGTAAAATATAACCCAAATGAAAAGACAGCACAAGTGTTTGTGTTCACGCAATTAGTCGAACACTTGGTGTGCAAGGCGCCACAAGTGAATTTCAATATGTGAGTAAAGTGCTATAGTATTCAATTACAATCAAGGATTGTAATAAGGTTTCTAAAAATGGTTCAGCACTACACACACAAGAATTTTAATTAACTAAGTTGTTTGAACATAAACTCAAAAATCCAGCAATGGAAAAAGTAAAGAGAGAACACCAATTTGTTGAGGCAGTTCCCCCGTCGTCCTCGCTCGGGGTACATCTTCCCTCAATTCTAAAAATAGAATTGAGACCTATATATATATATATATATATATATATATATATATATATATATATATATATATATATATATATATATATATATATATATATATATATATATATATATATATATATATATATATATATATATATATATATATATATATATATATATATATATATATATATATATATATATATATATATATATATATATATATATATATATATATATATATATATATATATATATATATATATATATATATATATATATATATATATATATATATATATATATATATATATATATATATATATATATATATATATATATATATATATATATATATATATATATATATATATATATATATATATATATATATATATATATATATATATATATATATATATATATATATATATATATATATATATATATATATATATATATATATATATATATATATATATATATATATATATATATATATATATATATATATATATATATATATATATATATATATAACCTGTTTGCAAATGTTTACAAGAGAAGAAATATAATTCAAACAATCAAACCCAATTGTTGATGCAAAGCCTATTCCTTCTCTTCCCTTGATTCAAGTTGGATCAAGTCCTTCGATTGTGATGAGTAAACCTCCGATTATGACACCCCTTATGAACAACCCTCTGGTTTTAAAATCTTGCTCAGATGATTTCAAACCCAAATCTTCCTATCACAATCCTCCGATTAGCGCTACTAAACTGACAGAATCTCCCGTTCTTCAATTACCTTCGTTCGGTTGAATTTGTGATGGACCGATTTGTGAAAAAAACCCCTAAAATCCAAGATTCTTGGAGGACAAAACTCTAACGGTTTTATTCAAGAAAAACCCACTGATTTCTCAACCGATACATGATTATACCAATCACTCGTTTGGACGTTATCACCTCAATGATGCTAAATACACAAGAAAAATGATTATGTGTAGTTGTTGAGAAAATGCAAGAAAGAGGATGAAGATGATGAGAGTCAAATCAATGTATATTTTCACTTTTCTTGTTGTTTTGTGAAGAATGAACTAACTCAATATATATGCAAGTGTGAAAACAATTAACCAACTTAACAAACACTTCGACAATTTGACATAACATAATTTTGTGAAAAACGCACGAGCGATCAACCTACAAAAAGGGGAGAGTCAACCTAAGCTCTCACGATTTCAGACAATGCAGAAAACAGTACTTTGCATCGACAGGAACAGATCATGCGTCGACGCAAAGGACACAAATTTAGACAAACAGAAATGTACATAGTATGAGTCAACAGGAGGGTCGACGCGAGCACTCCTAAGAGTAATAAAAAAAGACTCTTGTATGAGTCGACCTAAACAGGTTATGAGTCGACTCAAAGACTCAGAATATGCAAAAATGCATTTTTTCATGTAGTTAGCTATTTTTAAGATACCCTAACGTATCCTAAACTAGACCAACATGATCAAACCTATATGGAGCACATATTGTACTTTTCTATATGTACCTAAACATGTTTTTTACCAATGTTTGACGCAAGAGAAATATGGTATGCATATGCGGCATGATGATACCGTCCAAAGTACATTTTTCTACCTATGTATGTTTTGACATCATTAAAACAAGTATAGCTAAGTATGAGGAACTTTGCCCTCACAAAGTTAAGTATAAAGAAAGATCTAACCAAAAGAAGCTAGCAAGCCCATGACATAAGTCAATCAAGAATTCCCTCCTTTGGATTTAAGCCTTAAGCAAACCAAATAAGCAAATAGAAATCCAAGCATCAGATGAAATCATAATAGCCAAGATAGGTCTTCTAGAGATTCCTTAAGCCAAGGGTATTAGATAAAGTTTAGGATTCAAGGTATCAACATCCAAGTAAAGGTCAAGATCCTTACTTATAATTCAAAGGTCAAAGTCAAAACACAAGATCAGAACAGTCCGGGACTAAGAGAAGTAAGTTATTTAAGTGTTTTAATATTTATTAATGTCTTAAGAGAAAATCCGAATGGACAAATCAAAAAGAGCATAAGCATAAACATAGGTCCAAGTGGACAAAAAGAAAAACAATATGATAATATGATATGAAATTTTAAAGTAAAGACATAAAATAAATGACAAGAAATAAAGAGCAAGAATTAAATGACACAAAGTAAAGTTAGTGCAATAATATAATTAATATATTAGTGTTAGTGATGAAGAACATTTTGTCATTTTTCGGAGAACACTCGACTAGTCATTCATAAGCATGAAAACATGAATCTATATATCATTAAGAGAAGGGCTCCAACATGGATAAAATCGACAAGTATGCCACTAGCTCTCTTAAATGACAAAGAGTCAATCTATTTCACACCATATTATGGAAAGTAGGAGGCTGATAATCTCATTTATAAAAATGATTTGGTTTCCGATTCGAGACTAATGTAGTGCTATGTTAAATAATCGTAGCACAACATGTAAAAAATGTCATACTATGGGAGGCGGATCAATAACAATATTTGTGCTAATACAAGCTAGAGAAGTGACATATAAGTCACTATACTAAAGCTTGCCACACTAAAAGAAAAAGAGGAATGATCTCGTCTTAATCAGGAACTTCAAAGAAGTTCCATGATGTTTAAGATCTTCATCGACCAAAAAGAAAAGAAAAATAGAAGGAAGAATAAGAGAACAACAAGACACAAGACCAAAACCAAATTGAATCAAAGTATGAATCAAGTTTTCAACAACATCATTCATCCATTTTGGTGGATTTGGTTTTTCAACCTATCATCACTCTAATTTCAATGATGTTAATGAAACTTATGATAAACTTCTCTATGATCCAATAACAACCAATAATCAATCAATCAACAATCAATAAACCACAAGAAAAAAAATCAAGAGATAATATCAATTAAAAGATTTTTCAAAAAAAACTTTATACAAAATTCAAAAATGCAAAAATCAACTAAGAAAAAAGATTAAGATCTAATTTAAGAAGGTAAAAAGAAAAGAAAAAAGAAGAAGTTAGTGGAAAATAATTTAAATTTAAAAAAATTAAAAGAAATTTTTAAAACAAAAGTGAGAGGGGGGTTTATTATGAAAGGATGGTGGTGATGGTAAATCCAAACACATACTCACGGTCCGACTCAAACCAAATAAATGAAACAATTTTAAATAAACAATGTCATCAGAAATAAAGAAAAATCATCTTCTTCCTCGTCGTGCTCGCGCGGCTACTGTACACGGCGGAGATGGAGAGAGCAAAATTCACCACATCGGAGCGGCGGGACACGAAATTTGGTCAGAAAAGATCGGAATCAAGTCTAGTTCACAAATATGCTATCAATTTTGTGTAATGGTGCTTGAATCAACCGAATCGAAACCGCATAGTCTCGACAACAAACTCCAAATTACCTTTAATTCAAGGTGAGCAACACTTTGATTCTTATTATCTTCCTTTTCTGAGCTGCGAAAATGTGGTTGTTGTGTTAATTGAAATGTTGTGTTCTAATGAATTTCTTGCGTGTTGCTACTTTGTTACAGTTTGTTATTGATGCGCAGTTGTTGTTGATATTGTGGATTTGATGAAATTGAATTGAGTTGCAAGATGATGTGTGTTGTTTTGAACTGAATTCTGCAGGTTTTGGGGTTTGAAGATTTGAGGAAGGTGAGAAAGTTTGAAATTGAAGAGGTTGAAGATTGATGAAATTGAGAATGAATTTTAGCAGGGATTCTTTGGCTATGGAAACCTTGATGAAGGAGTGAGCGAGGTTCTTATTTATAGATGAAATTGAATGTGAAAATGCTGTCGTTTTGCATCGTGTAGTTCGTTTTAACGTGACGTTTCTACGTGATGTCGTTCATGATATTTTGTTGCAGCTTGCATCGCGTGTGCACGTCATGTGTGTTTGGAATTGTGATTTGTAGCATGGGGTCGTTTTGGCCTGCGTTTGACTTCATGATGTGCATCGTTTTGATTCATTTGGCTTGCTTTTGCCTGGGTAGCTTGTAGTATCAAGTGGCTTGTTCTTCTTTATTTTATTTTATTTTTTTGCAAATTTGTTGTAAATGGAAGTGTATCATAGGCCTTGTATCAATTTTTATCATGACTTTTTGTTATAATAACACGAGCTTTACTTTCCTTTATTTTTGGCAATTTGGATTGTAATGTGTGGACTTTCTCTACATTGTAGCTTTTGATGGGCTTTGAAACTTTGTTATTTCCACCTTTCATGGTTATTCTTGCAAACTTGTAGATGAAATGGGCTTCAATTGTAAATTGGACTTTGGAATTTTTATTGTGTTTGTAAAAATGAATGGTATTAAAAATGCATATTGGATATTCGAAAAAATGGATAAGAAATGAATATGGACAATGGATTATAATTTGGTAATGGAAATTGATTAAAAATAAATGGTTATTAACTTTAAATTAAAAATGGATTTGAATTTGATATGGATAAAAAAATGAGGTGGATAATTGGAAAATAATGGATATGAAAAGTTGATATTTGGATAAGCTTGTAAATGGATAAAAATGGATAGAAACCTTGATTTTAACCCAAAACCAAACTTGAACTCTTCCCGCAAACCTCTGATTAAAATGAATGAAGCTACTCTTGAACCACTAAATAACTTGCAATTGAAACATCAACCATCCAATTTGATTTTTGCCATAATTCTCTGAATTTCTGATCAAAATGGAATAAATTCTAAATCACTTTGAATTTGTCTTGAATCAGTTTCTCAAAAAATAAATCCACAGATGAACACAATTTGACTGATGTGCTCCTGATCATGATAACTCGGACCAAACTTCTCATTAATCATCTATTTGATAGTCGGATGAATTCCAATACAAGACAACTTGACCTTGGATACACATTTCCTGAGAAATAGCTATTGGTGCAGATAACTTACAATTGAATCAAACTCCTGATGATTTGACCAAGATTAGGTCAAACCTCCATCTGATCTTGACTTGAATGATTAACTACATTTGTCCTGGAACCAATTCCATTGCCATCAATCTCCATGCAAAACCTTAAACACACATAAAAGCATAAACAAGCAAATTGCAAAACATTTTTGGTATTTTGGTTAGAGATTAGTAAACAAAACAAACATAAAGCAATTAAGAAACACACAAATACTTGGTGATCTCCCTCAAAAGCAAACCCACAGAGGAAGGCAGAAGGAGCAATGTTTGTGATCTTGATGTATTGTGATGATGCAAAATTGAAGGGGGATCTTAGGGGTAAAAATTAGGGTATTACAGCTGCCCCTATATAAGTTTCTTCTATCTAGAGATATGAAGATTGATATCTTTATATCGATAAGATATAAGAGACTTAAATACATAAGACCCAATTGTTGGCCTTAAGCAACTACAAATGATATGATTATGCTATGAATGAATGCAAACACAGGGCCTTGTGGGAAAAATATGCCACAGGAGATCGACAACTGTTGGAGAGCAAAAGAAAATACAAGAGACTCTGCAGGGGAAAACAAAGGAGGAGTCTAGCTGAGGAATGAGAATTCCACAAGAGCTTAAAAGATGCGTAGATAGAACTACGACTTAAAATACCGGGAGGAAAATTGTGGACTCTGTTGGGGAATTTTAAAGTCATTGCTCTATTGGAGAATGAATTCTTGATAGGGAAAGAATAACGGGATAATAGACAAACTCACCAAAGGACAACCACTTGTCGAGGATGAACAAAACTATGTCGGGGATACTCAAAAGAGATGCGGGCAGGTCAAACCACACAATAGACTTCTCAAATAAAGAGACATCCATCTGTGTGGGATGAAATACTCACTAGATTGCAACAAGATTCTCATGTGAGGAGATAAACATCTGTTCAAATAATGAACCAAGTCAAATGATAACAAGCTTCCACTATAAAGACATGGCTCAACTTCTTCTTTAACCAAGTTTTGAGCTTGAAAAAGGACCAAATACAAATTATCTCCGCTAAAGGGACTGCCATTTGCTAGGAATTAGGGATAGATAACTCTACCAGGGATCTTCAAAACAGATATGGGTAGGTTAGATAAATTTCACAACAAACTTCTCTGCAGGACTTTTTTGGAGAGATGCCATTTGCTGGAAAATAGCTTCATCAAACTTCCCTTCAAGACTTTTCGGAGAGATGCCTGTTAGAAGTATTTTTCTGTAGTGCTTTATCGTATCCACAGGGATTGATGAGAATATGTGATACTTGTCGTTCAATGGTTCAATGATTTAAGAACGGGGGTTTTTAAAATGGTTTATATTTTTGTAACAAGAATTTTTCAATAAGTAAAACAAAATAAAGTTTGGTCTTAGTTTGATAAAAAAACATGCCAAGATTAGGGTTCACTAATTCGTCCTAAGCGTATCCAACCGATCAAATATGTGAACATAGTTTAAACCAACATAACCGCGTATCCTCGCAAAAACGTTCATTTCTAAAGCGATTTTGTGAATGTTATTGTTTCGACCGTTAAATGATCTCTCTAAATAACACTCGAAACAATAATCATTAAGATCAATACAAAGTGAATATCAACTTTCAAACCTATGTCTAGAGTTTGTATAGTTGATAGATGAAGAGATTAGGCCAAGACTTAAAAAGTTCATGTCTAAAGCAATCCAAACCATAGATATAACAAAAGATAGCAAATAACTTCATCTATATTGATCAAAGCATTGTTCACATACAAAAGATCAAGAAGAATACATAAAATCTGAACTAGCTACTTCTAACCTTGAAAAAAGAGGGATTTAGCCACCCATTTCCATGATAGCTTGAGCAACATCCGAGTCAAATAATCGAGATTGGATGGGAATCCACCTTCTTTTTGTGACATATTGTTAAGAGATGATGAGAAATGGAGAGACGGGGTTTTTAGGTCTGAGAATCCTCTCAAAAGAAAGTACAAAGAAAAAGATATTTTTCCAAAAAGTGGCACAAGCTACTTATATAAGACCCGCTGAGCTGTCATGTTCGCAGTGCGAATAATCAAATTGACACCTGAAGTGCCTATGTCCTGTAAAAACCCCCCAGACAGATTTCCAAATGTTCGTTGTGCAAAGAATCCTTCGTAGTGCAAAGACTTTGCTGTAAACTTCGCACATCGAATTCTTGTCCAAATACTTACTGCCTCAAGTCTGGGAGTGTTCGCTAGACCTTCGCTGCCTCTTCGCTCCAGCGAGTTGTTTGCTTCCTTGTTCGCACAACGAACTTATGTCCCATTTCTTTCTAGATGAACAGTACATTGGGTTTCCTGGCCTTCGCTAGCAAGTTCGCACAGCGAACTTTTGAAGTTTTTCTGGGCATGTTTGCTAGCAAGTTCGCACAGCTGATATTTGCATGCTTACTTGGTTTCTTTGTCATAGTTCTTGTGTCTAACTCTTCAATTTTTCATGTCTAATTCTTGCACAATAGCACACAAATCAAAGCAACCAAGGTATTTTCACGAAATAATGCAAATTAACAAAAGCAAGAGTGATTCTAACACTTTCTATACAAAAAGGAATGAAAGATGCCCACATTTGATAGTTAAAATAAGTAATGTTAGGCATCTAACAACTCTCCCCAACTAGATCTTTGCTTGCCCTCAAGCAAAGTATGCCTCTTGATGAACAAGCGGATTTGCTCAAGAATAAGATTTCTCCAAGAATGGATCAAATGGCTCAAACACAAGGAATGTTGCCTGACATATGTTCCACATGATGAGAATCAAATAATGTACAAGAACTAAAATCTTAAAGCAATTCAAAACATGCGTCAATCAACAAATATGTCTTCTTGAATGAATCACCCTATCTCTCCTCTTCGAAAAAGGATTGAAAAAATTACGTGTTTGCAACCGCGGGGACAATTTCACTCACCTAACAAACAATGCCAATATCAATCTAATTCATACAATATCTAACAATCATAAATGAAAATATGGAAGCAAGAAGATCACTAAGTTCTTTTACGGTTGTATCTTGGTCTGGTTTACAAACAAGGGACATTTCTAAGGCCATTGAAACAAAATTGTCGATGCAAAAGAGACATTCACTGTACAAGTTATTTACACATCCCAACTCCATTCCAATTGTTTCTCAATTGAAAACCTTCCCAACTCTTTTTCACAACTTATTCTTTCACTATTTTTATTTTCTTTTCCAAGCAAGCATTCTTTTTCTCTTCTTTTTTTTTTTTTACATTCATATTCACATAACAATTTTTTCAATGCCTGCTTGAATTTTTCAAAAGTTGTAGCAACTTACCATACTTCTTTTTCCTTCTCCCCAACTTAACTTTTACTCAACCTTAAGTGAATGCTCTTGAATTTTTATGGAAAAGATGACAATTAACACAAAATTCAAAGATTCAAGAAAAATTTTAGAATCTCACAAAAATTCAGGCTGATATTCACACTGTTTAGGCTCAAAGGGGTTAACGAATTCTCTATGGTCACAGGTAAGTTGCATTTGGAACTGGTTGTGCTCAATAAAAACAAGTGTCTTGATCATTTCTAATTGCTTCCACAAATTCACAATAATACAAGATAAAGCATGAATCAAACAAATAAACAAAGTCTATTAGAAATCTAGAATTTAGTACACAATGGAGGCTTCCTCACAATTTGTGGTTTTAGTCCTAAGTGAAACATTCATTAAACAAGTTTCTAAAAGAACAAATTTTTTATTTACATCAAGATTTAAGTTCTTAAGCATTCTAAAATTCTAACCAAAGGTAACCATGTACCTTGACATTATTCGCTTGCTTAATATTATCATTGTCATCCAAACTCGGATGAATCTTCATTGGATACTTCTTTTCAGAGAGCAACCAATCTAGAAGTTTAGTTAAAACTCAACAACCAGAAGATATTAAAACCACTTGAAAAGAAAAACAAAAAAAATTTAAACATAAAACTTGACATTAATTAAACTTAATAAAAATGTGTGTGGGTGTAAAAACACACCAAAATAGTACAAGAACCAATATCTGAAACAAAATACAATAATACTAGAAAAAGAAATGATTTAAGCACAAAAATACTTCACTTTGAAGACCAAAGGAAGTTGCTCAATATCATGCTCACAAAATCGAAATAACACAAAATCAGTCCTCCTCGGAATCTGTCTCCTCCACACTCTCAGAGCCGTCCTCATCATCAACATCCTCATCATCATCATCATCAGCTACCTCAGCACTGCCACCATCAGGGTCAGAAGCATTCGCCCTCTCTTCAAATGTAAGCTTGTCCTCATGTCAACTCGCATGCTCCAGAAACTGCTCCCGAGTCATCATGCTACGCTCCACAGAGGGGTCTCGGTACTGCAACTGGAGTACCTACATAGAATCATGTGTAGAATCAAGATTCAAAAGCCTCTATTGTTTTGATGAAGACAACTCATATCAGCTTGGCTCGCAAGATACTTACACTATATACCCATGGGGGTATATGTACTGTGTAGCTGCTTACACTATATACCCGTGGGGGTATATGCACTGAAGATAAAACCAGAAGCTTCTTTATTCTGAACTCTTCATAAAAAGCAAGAGGTGCAAGCATATCATCAAGAATACATTATCAAGATCAAGGCAAAGTCATTTATCAATATCGAATTAAGCTTCATGTGCAAATGATCGTACAATTTTCAAGACTTGGACACAAGGCTTTGGTATATCAAAATTCACTCCTTTAATTGATATACAAGTGTTCAAATAGTCTATCATATCAACATATTGCATTTGCATATTTTAAAATAATTTGGAACTGGTATAACACTTTTAACTTAAGTTTTTTTCTGAGTTTTCACAGTGTTAACCGATTAACTATATAGGTTAACCGGTTAACGCTCTCAAATTTTAAATTCTCAGGGCTAACGTTCCAGTGTTAACCGATTAACCTATATGGTTAACCGATTAACACTGAACGAATTTTGAAAAATTGTTTCTTTTCGAATTCAAATCTTGTGTAATTGTTATACCTTTTCATTATTTGAATCATACACATTTATACCTTTTTGAAATGGTGTTTTGACTCATATAAATTCTGAATATTTCAAATTGAAAAACACCTCCAATAACTTTCAAAATAATCATTCAATCAAATTCACTATTTTTCAAATACTTTCAAATATTTCAAAAAGTGTTCATACTGTTCATACCATTTCATATCTAGAATTTTTGAACACTTGTATTGATATTGAAAAGTGAATTTTGATCAAAAGGAGAAGATCAATCATTGTATTGATATTATTGTATTATTCTCAAATTAAAAAATTACAGAATTGTTTCTATTATGACTTGGGATCCAGGATTGTTGGACACAAGGGTTAGTGCTTGCAAGAGGATTGTTCTTGCACACTAGTTGTTGAATAGTTTTTAGATAGTAGGCCTCACCGGTTAATGGTGTGATAGGTTGTACATTCTAAAACTATAGTGAAAAATATCTTTCGTGTGGAAAGGGGAGTGGAGTACCTTCGGATTATGAAGGGAACCACTATAAATCTCTGTGTCCTTTTTCATTCTACTTTTTACTGCTTTCATCATCAAGAACATAACCGAGTAAAATTTAAGAATCTCGAAAAACCAGAAAATTTTTTCTAAAGCCTAATTCACCCCCTCCCTCTTAGGCATACTCTGAACTTGTGTCATGTATATCAATCATGGTGTGTTGAGTAGCCGCCATCCAATCCCAGTTATAATTGCAGACAACCTGCTGGAACGGATCAAAATTCTGCGCAAAAGAAACACCAGGGCCCTCAGTATCCCCGACATTTGCAGCAGCTGAACTCCCTCTGAAACCTTTAGGATGACAGTATTTTTCCACATATCTGTCATTAATGGCAGCCGGAATCATAACTTGTCGACGCGAAGGTAGCTTTACCCTCGCATGGACACACAACGTCGTGATGAGACAAGGAAAAGCGAGGGGACAATTCACTCTCGCCCCCGCTTTCAACCAACTCTCAACCATGGATCACATCTCATCAGCAATGATCCGAGCCACATCAATTTGAACATTTGTCAGAATAGAGTGAACCAAATGTGCCACTGGGATCAACACGGTAGACGTATGTGATTTTAGCTTGATTTTCGTCAAAATCAACAACAACACTAAATGTGGCAAGGGCTTCATGTCTTCTCTATGGTACCACCTTGGAACCCCAGATAGGTTTAATTTCACTGTCTTACCTTCTAACAATAAGGCCTTGGAAATCAAATTTGTATCTCTGTGAAGTCTCAGATCTCG
Organism: Lathyrus sativus; assembly: GCA_963859935.3. Classification (NCBI taxonomy): domain Eukaryota; kingdom Viridiplantae; phylum Streptophyta; class Magnoliopsida; order Fabales; family Fabaceae; genus Lathyrus; species Lathyrus sativus. The sequence continues at coordinate 401,299,165 of OZ012737.1, read as the reverse complement.
ATGGTAATTGTCGCTTGCGCGAAAAAGAGGTGCCGGCATGACAGAAGAGTCGCCACCTTTCGTTATTTATCCCTCAGAGCGGGAAAGGAAACGATCGGAAAAACCTGACGAATAAGGGTAAGACAAGGTCATCGCAACCATTGTCTGGGTTCGGGAGTCGGTTACGCAAGGGGAAGGTATTAGCGCCCCTCACGTCCGTCGTACTCGACAGGATCCTCGCTTGTTTGTTTACTTGGACGGGTTGGTTATAATCTATCTACCTATCAAGGCTGGCTGAAAAAAGAAAAAAGAAAAGAAAAATGACTCGGCAAAGCGTCGCACTTTATGCCTACGTATTCTCATCAGAGAATGAGAAATCAGAGTCAACGTAGTTCGGCTAACTACGGGGGAAGATGGGGAAGGTTGAAGGTTGCTCGCTAGGATATCGCGTCCTATGCCTACGTACTTTCATATGGTATGAAAGATCAGAGCAAACGTAGTTCGGGAAACTACGGGTTATCTCCTGAAAGAGGTGTTTTTTTATTGTGTTTGCGATTTCAATCGCACTAGAGACTATGACCTGAGAGTGAATGCGTCGCATTTCACCCAAAGGGTACCATACTAAACATCCATCCTCAGATAGCTTAAGGCTCGTAACGTACGAAAGAAATCATTCATGATTACTGTATCTTAAGCTGCTTCGAGATGAGAAGAGAACAGGCCCAACTAGGAGGGAGACTATCAAGTCCTACTGTTATCATGCCATGGATTCATCCTATGGTTGAGGTTTGAACAGGGAACTCCTAGAAGTTGTCATGCATAGGTTTCAACCTAAAAGTCTATCATCCAATCCTTATCAAAGGAAATGAGAGTCCTAAGGGATCATGTCAATGATACACCAAAACAGACAAAAGCATCAGCTTTAACAGTAAAATGCATGCAATGCAAGTGAGGGAGGAAATGTGTGTGGGGCTTCAGCCTCCACAAGCTCATCTCAACCTCAAGCCAGTCATGAAATAACAGTAATCATACTGAAAATAAACAACATGCTATCAAGCAATATACAGATAAAGGAAATGAAGTGCCATCAGGCAAACAAAACACATGCTTGAGAAAGAATCAATCTACATCTAATCCTAACCCTAACACAGAATCCTGATCAAATCTAAGCAAAGCCCTAAGGCAAAACCTAGCCAAAAGAAATCAATCCCAGTCTTCAAGCTTCAGAACAAGCTTACCAAAGAAAGGGAGCTAAGTAGGCAGACTCATAGTGTCTTCCTCAGGAAAGCACTAGGAGGTGTATACTCAGGAGTTATATCCTATGTGGCTCAACTACTGTGATCAGTTTATATTCCTCCTCAGGAGAAATTAAACTCACAAGCAGGCTCCAACATCACTGGATACTTAGGAAATCCTATCTGAACTAGTGGAACTAAATGAACAGACTCATAGGACCTTCCTCAGGAAAGTACTAGGAGGCTTCCACTTAGGAGTTGTATCCTATGTGGCTCAACAACTGTGATCAGTTTACATTCCTCCTCAGGAGAAATTAAACTCACAAGTTGGCTCCTACATCATTGGATACTTAAGAAATCCTAGATAAACTAATGGAGCTAAGTGAACAGACCCATAGGACCTTCTTCAGGAAAGTATTAGGAGGCTTCCACTTAGGAATTGTATCCCATGTGGCTCAACAACATGTGATCAGTTTATATTCCTCCTCAGGAGAAATTAAACTCACAAGTTGGCTCCCAACATCATTGGATACTTAAGAAAGAGGTGAGAAGAAAGAATGAAAGTCATTCATAGTGCCTTCCTCAGGAAAGTACCATGAACTGCCTTCAAACTTCAGGATCTCAAACCTCACAGACAGGGGACAAGCCAAGCTCTGGGTCTCTGAGTCTTGATCTACAATCTTCTCTTCATGATGCTCTCCAACAAGATCTTCAAGACAAACTAAAGCCCACAACAAATTCCCCAAAATAAACCCCAGAGATGAACAGATAACCACAAAACAGACAAAATCAATAGGCAACTTCAGAAAATACCTAAAAATACTAAACCAAGGGGAAAAAATCTAACAATTAATCACAAGGGTTTACAACACCTACCCATATCATCCACATATGCCTCTACCTAAAAATCAAGACAAAACTATCTAAAGAAAATGAATTTTCTTACCTATGCATAACCTAAACCCTAATTAGGATACCCTAATGCTACCCTAATTAAACTACTCAAATTTTAATCTAAAAATCAAGAATTAAATCCTATGGGGAACTATGATTCAATATCTAATTACACAAAAAAGAATGAATTAAAAATCCTAAGGGAAGGTCCTAAAACAAATTCTACAAAGTCGAATATCAAACTAAACATATTAAAAAGCCATTAAAATGAAAAATATACTAAAAATATGAAAAGAAAATAAAATGGAAATTTTATTTATTTATATTTTTCTAGACAGATTTATTAACATATGAAAAAAACAAGAATTAAAAAATATTTAATTTTCTATTTTTTATGAATTTTATAAAAGACAAACAATAAAAGAAATTAAAAAAAGAATTAAAGGGGATGGGGGGTGAAAACAGCAAGGCAGGTTAGTTCAAAATTATATGGGCCAGAATATGGTGGGGTGCGGATAGAACATGGGATAAGCCCACACGGACTCACTAAACCAAACGACCGCGTTTCAATTTTAAACTCTCCCTCCAATTTCTTAATTAATCTGGGTCGTGAGATTAAAAGACAAAGTCAAATATTCAGGCTGATCCAAGGGCTCTTGGTTGTCTTCTTCCTTGGACACCTAGGGTTTCATGAATTTCAGTCTCCACACGTGAATCTTCCATCTCCTCTACCTCTCTCACTAAGCCATGAAAACTCACGATCCAAAAATCAAACTTAACCTACTTATTGCCCTCTACACAGCCATGGTCCTAGATTCCTCTAAAACTCAACCTAAAAAGAAATACACACGATGGAAGTTCTGTCCATCATAGTTTGCACCTGGTATGCACGATCATGACCTTGGCTGAAACTAACCTAGAATGATCTACACTTCATGGTGATTATTCTAAACTACAAAACTAAGGTTATAGTACATTAAGGCACGAGTTCTTGAACTCAAAACAGAAATGGCCATAACACAAACCTACATGTAATGCTTTCAAACTCACCATGATTCATCCTACATTGGTCTCTATCGTGTTTATCCTAACAACCAACCCTAAAACAGAATAAATAAAGAGATTCAAGAGAAAACGCATACCTTGCAAGTGATGATGGCTATGGTGTTTCTCTTCCAATTCAAGCCTTGGTGCTCTCTTGGAATGATCTTTAATGGCTCTATGTGCTTCTGTTTGCAGTAGTTTTGGCTCACACTTCTTGAATCAACCTAGCCAATCCTTCATGCAAGTTGGAGTGAAGCTTGTGATCTCATGAACCAGCCACGAATTCTCCTTGATTTTTCTTGCCAAATACTCAATGTTGCTTGTAGATGATGATGATAATCAGAATTGTAGTGATTGATGAAGTTTCAATGGGGTTTGGAATGAAAATGCACTTTTGGAGTGAAGGAATCAAAGTGTAGTATGCAAGCTCTAAGAACTCCAACCAATGCATGGAGTCACTCTAGGGCTTATATAGATGAGAATAGAAGTGTGTGGAAGTTTGTAGAACCTTCCATGAAGCTTCTAGAACTTCTCATGCAATGATAATTTGAATTTGCCATATTTAGTAAATCTCATGCTATATCATGATACACCATGCAATCTCACTTAATTTCTCCTCAAATGATATGGTAAAATGAAAACAAAGCCTTACAAGTCCTTATGTAGCATTTTCCCATCTTTCCTTTTGATGCCTTAAAGTGCAAGTAACAAATTTACAAAGCAACTCCAATTTTTAAGCCTAAACTCAAAAATGTGGCTAAACCATTGCTTTTAAAATGATGTTTCCAATCAAAATGATATATTGGATGACCTATTTTGGATTCATAGATCTTCCAAACCAATTTCCAATTTCAACTTTTTAAACTTATAAGCCATTTTTAGTTCAAATTTACCAAACTTTGGAAATCCTTGCTACAAGCTTTTCCAACAATTCATGACCTTCTTTCTAGACTTGAAATCCCATTTTGAACAACTTTCATGTTTTGAGTTTTTCCATTTGAGGTTGGAAATAGGAGATATGGCCTTTGCTTAAAATGACCTATAACTGGCAAATGACCAAAATACCCCTGTCTTGTTCAAACCCTAAGTTGAGTTCTACAAATCCTATCAAGGACTTCTACCACTAAAATTAAATCTAAGAAGATTCTCTTCAACATTCATGTTGACCAAGAGATCATAGGAATCATCCTACTAGGGCAAAAGTTGTCTGCAAGTTGGGTGACTTTCAAGGACCCAGATTCACACACCTCTGCTGACCTGTAATTTGTCAAAACCATAACTTGAGCTCTGCAACTCCTATCAAGGACTTCCACCACTCAAATTAAAGCTAATAACAAGCTCTACAACATTCATGTTGTGGGGAAGATGAGATATCAATCACATCTAGAGCTAAAACTGCTTGGAAGGTAGGGATCAAATTAGGGTTTTTTCACTGACAATCCTTGGAAACCCTGACTTGAAACTTCTCAAACTCCTCAATCATGATGAGTTGGTCTAGGAATCATCTTTATAACATCTCTATGCATCATTCCATGATCTCATGGCCCTTGGATTAGGTCTCAACCTTCTCCAAATTTTCAGTTAATCTAGGGTTGACCCAGTCAAAACCCTAATTCTACCATTCATGGTTGAATCTTCTGAATTCTTGCATAATGACCTCTCTGGGATTCATGATGGCTATCAAGACATCTCATAGGCTTTCTCAAAACATCAAGTTCATTCTCAAAGTCTCAGAATCATCTGAGGAGCACCCACAACTCGCAAGTTAGGAGGCACACAACCCTGGTTTCAACCAACTCCTCTGAGGATCTCTTGAACTTTCTGATGAAGGTATCAACCTTCAAACACTCAATGAATAAATAATTGTTGGTCAAATTTTGGGGTGCAACAGCTGCCCCTATTCAAACGGCTTGAACCTGACTGGGTGAGAAGCGAACAGCTCTCAACCAATCAAGGTGCGAGACGATTGAATACCGGTAAACCCGAAAATTTGCCAACTGCACGAGCACACGGTACTCTGCGGGGAACAAATCTTCGAATATTGCAATGCTAGCTGCACGGCAACTAGCTGGAGAGATACTGATCTGACATCGCCGTCAGTTATCCACATTAACTTCTTCTGACATTGCCTTCAGACAACCACAATACCCAACATCGCCGCTGGAAGACTAAATCACCTGACATCGCCGTCAAGAACAACCATAACTCGGGGAAACAAGCGTCCAACATCGCCGCCAGAGACCTAAACCTGAATCACCAAAATACCCAACATCGCCGCTGGAGAAAATACAACAATGAACAAAATACCCCGCATCGCCGCTGGAGAACTGCATCTGACATCGCCGTCGGACAATCCACATACCCCGCATCGCCGCTGGGGAACTAAATCTGACAGAATACCCCGCATCGCCGCTGGAGAAACACATCTGACAGAATACCCCGCATCGCCGCTGGAGAACTAAATCTGACAGAATACCCCGCATCGCCGCTGGAGAACTAAATCTGTCAAAATATCCTGCATCGCCGCTGGGGAACTAAAGGATCTGCATTACCTAACATCGCCGTCAGAAGACTGGATCAACTTGACATGCCCAACATCGCCGCTGGAAAACTGAATCTGACATCGCCGTCGGAAACAAACATCCTCTTAGAGACACTCGACATCGCCGTCGTACAAACATCATCTCTACTGGGGATTTACAGAGTCTGACCTCGCCGTCAAACAAATATCCAACCTCGCCGTCGAACAAACATAATCTGACCTCGCCGTCAAATCCAAACATTCAACCTCGCCGTCGAACAAACATCCAACCTCGCCGCCGGACAAATGATGATTTGACCTCGCCGTCAAGTCCAAACGTTCAACCTCGCCGTCGAACAAACATCCAACCTCGCCGCCGGACAAATGATGATCTGACCTCGCCGTCAAATCCATACGTTCAACCTCGCCGTCGAACAAACATCCAACCTCGCCGCCGGACAAATGATGATCTGACCTCGCCGTCAAATCCATACGTTCAACCTCGCCGTCGAACAAACATCCAACCTCGCCGCCGGACAAATGATGATCTGACCTCGCCGTCAAATCCATACGTTCAACCTCGCCGTCGAACAAACATCCAACCTCGCCGCCGGACAAATGATGATCTGACCTCGCCGTCAAATCCATACGTTCAACCTCGCCGTCGAACAAACATCCAACCTCGCCGCCGGACAAATGATGATCTGACCTCGCCGTCAAATCCAAACGTTCAACCTCGCCGTCGAACAAACATCCAACCTCGCCGCTGGACAAATGATGATCTGACCTCGCCGTCAAATCCAAACGTTCAACCTCGCCGTCGAACAAACATCCAACCTCGCCGCTGGACAAATGATGATCTGACCTCGCCGTCAAATCCAAACGTTCAACCTCGCCGTCGAACAAACATCCAACCTCGCCGCTGGACAAATGATGATCTGACCTCGCCGTCAAATCCAAACGTTCAACCTCGCCGTCGAACAAACATCCAACCTCGCCGCTGGACAAAATACAACCCTGAACAACTCTGACCTGGGGTTCACCCCTGGTAAATGGAACAAAAGGTACACTTGCATATTTGAAACTACTCCGCTGGGAATGAGAGACTTAACCGAGCACACTCTGATCTGGGGTTCACCCTCAGAACCATAACGAACATCGGAATACTGCTGCACACTGCCCGCCGTAGAACTTCAACATTAAAGATATATGAAACCCTGGCCCCTGGCCACTCCAGATCCGCTGGAAAAAATATTCAAGTATTTCCGAAGATAGATGGAACCCTGGCCCCTGGCCGCTCCAGATCCGCTGGAGAATCTTCAAGTTCTTCTGAAGAAAGATGAAACCCTGGCCCCTGGCCGCTCCAGATCCGCTGGAGAATCTTCAAGTTCTTCTGAAGAAAGATGAAACCCTGCCCGTCGGCTATTCCAGCTTCAGCTAGAAAAAACATCCTTGTCCTTCAAGGATGTAAACTTTGCCCGTCGGCAACTCTGCAGGAGGTATCTTCGACTTCAGTCTGAAGAAATGGTCCTTGGCCTTCAAGGATACATGGATATGCCTTCAGGCAACTCCGCCTCTGCTATAGAGCATCCGAGACTTCAGTCGGGGATATACTTCGGCCTTCAGTCCGAAAACGAATCCTAGGTCATTCATGACCTTGGGGATAACCTTGCCCTTAGGCACCTTCGCTTCAGCTTGGGAAATCTGTGACTTCAGTCAGAGAAATGGTATCCTGAGCCATTCATGACTCTACGGGGATTCAAACACTTTGCCTTCAGGCAAAACTCTGCTTCAGCTGGAGAAACATCTTCGACTTCAGTCAGAAGAAAAACTATTCACTTGATCGCGATCAATCATCACCTCAGGACAACTGACTTGGTCTTCAGACCAACACGGATCATCTTGTTATATCTACAACTTTGGAACCTTGTCTTCAGCCACACGTTGATTCATCAACAAGGACATCTGAGCTCACAGGAACCTTCTGATATCGCCTTCAGGCATTTACGAAGTCAATCTTCAGATTAGACATCACTGTTGGAGCAGACATATCACGCTGCTAAGGACTTCAAGAATCATATTGAACAAACAACTCCGTCGGGCAACTTCAAGAATCATCTTGAACCGATAACCATTCTGGAGACCTCATTCTGCTGGGTATTCCAGGAATCTTCCTGGGCAACTCTTGCTGGGGGATGCTACTGGGGAGCTCAAGAATCATCCTGCAGACAACTCAGGAACCTGCGCTGAGGTCTTAAGAATCATCTTAAGCAAACGGCTCTGCTGAGGAATTCGAGAATCATCTCGAACTGAAGACTTCGCTGGGGATCTCAAAAATCTTCTTGAGCAAGCGACTGTGGGAATTACACCGGGGTCTTTAAGAACCATCTTAAGAAAGCGACCTTGTTGGAGAGAATATCAGGAATCATCCTGAGCAACCGGTCTTTTGGTGGAATACCTGTAAGACAAGAATGATAATGACCTAGATCATGCTTATGATGCATATGCTTCTGCGCTATGCCCCACACGGTGGGAATGATATGCTAAATGCTGTGCAATCATGCACGATGTTATGCAACGTTAAATGCTATGCAGTCATGCACAATGATGCGATCCCGTCCGCAAAATAAATGCTCGGAGGAGGAAACCCTTTTGTCAAGGAGACAATAACTACTCAGGTAGAGGAATCATCTTGCTGAGGAGAACGTGGACACGCCAATATCAATCAGGCTCTGTCTGGGGAACTGATCTTCCGCGGACTGCTGCATGGAAAACAACTTCAGCTGATTTCTGCAGGGGACGAAGCTCTACGAGAACCCGAACCTGCTGAAGGAAAGCGATGTCAATCGCGGGAGTGAACTGCGTGGCCGTCTCGGCTAATCTTCTGGGGATAACAACTCTGTGGGAAAACAACTTCAGCTGCTCCACACTCTAATGGGGAAAATCAGTCATGATCTGATCAAGGGCATCTGCAAACTCGACTGAGGAAGGAGAAGTCATTCTGCTTCATTGGAGAGAGTGCGACTCTGGGGAAACACAGCATCAGCTGTTCACTATCTGTTAGGGAACATCCACTCATGGTCCCAACTGCTTCCAAGGATTCTGCTTTTCTGCGGACTCAGCCGGGGAGAGAAATCATTCTACTTCACTGGAGAGTACGACTCTGATGAGGAATTTCAATTTCGCTAGGGAAGAAAGAATCATCTGACTTCGGGGGAGAGGGCAACTCTGCCGGGGATTACAACATCAGTTGTTCCAACAATCTACCGGGGAAGAGGGAATCATCCAACTTTAGGAGAGAACATAACTCTGGTGGGGAATCTCAATTCCGTTGGAGACTTCAGTCTGCCACCATCAGTTGCTGCATCCTTCTGCATAAGAATAGCTTCCTGCGAATCCTGCACTTGTGACCCGGTGCTGGGGGGAGACACCTGCTTCGGCGACTTTACTGGGGAAAACGCAAGCTTCGGTACCCAGACATTTCTATGAACTCTGCACTTGTGACCCGGTGCTGGGGAAGACACCTGCTTCGGTGACTTTACTGGGGAAAACACGAGCTTCGGCACCCGAACATTCCTATGAAATCTGCACTTGTGACCCGGTGCTGGGGAAAGACGACATCATTCTTCGGTGCTTGGCTCAGTTGATGAGGTGACGTTCCTTCAGGATGCGTCTGCTTGGGGAAGAGAATCATCTCTACCTGGGGAAGACATATCAATGCTCGCCATCTTGCGTTCAGATTCTGCGGAGGAGAGACTACTGAACTCTGCTGGAGAAGGAGGACTCGCCCCGCTTCGGGGATGCGCACGACACATTTTCTGGAAGGTGCTACACCTGCAACAACACAAACAAACAGACAAGATACCCTCCTCAAGGGGCCTATCCAGGTTATCATCTCGTGACAATATCCAGTTAATTAATTGTTTCAACAATCAATGGGCCTAGGCCCGTGAGTTTATGTATGCACATTTTATCAAAAACATCGGCGTTTTCATTCGCAAACAAACAGATAAATGCTAAACAGGCAAGCAGAATTGCTGAATAATGTGCATTTTATTGATGATGAACCCCTGAATGGGCAAAAATGTTTTACAACAGAGGCAAGCTCCTGGAATGAGGGAGCTGCGCAAAAAGAAAACATAAATATACATCAGGATATACAAATGTCGGCAACGAGGCGTAGACGAACACCATAAGTTGATCCCTCTAAGACCCACTCGACTTCGATACTTCTCTGATGCTTCAACTTCGGAAGAGATTGATTTAGATAAACGGCCCTCAGGTCTTCCGAACCACTAAACAATGAAAGTCCACACGCGGAACGCAGTCATTTGCTTATTCAAATCCCTAACTTTTGCGTGAACCGCCCTTTACGGGTTTTCAGTTCACCGGGATACCCTTTTTTGCCGAAGCCGCCCAGTGTAGGTTTTCGACTTCGCGGGTGTACATTTTTTCAATATATCCCTAATTTTTGCCCGAACCTTTTATTCTGTTTTTGGTTCGCCGGGATGCCCCTTTTTTGCCTGGACTCTTTCTTTTTTTGTCCAGCGGGTCTCTTTCAAGCAAAGTATTTTTTAACTGCGTCCGCGTTCACCGGGGATGCAAAATCTTCACCATCCATCGTGGATAACAACAAAGCTCCTCCCGAGAAGACCTTGCTGACGACATATGGCCCTTCGTAATTCGGAGTCCATTTGCCCCGGTGATCGGAGTGTGGCGGAAGAATTTTCTTCAGGACGAGATCACCCGTCTGAAAGCTTCTAGGACGCACCTTCTTATCATAAGCTTTCTTCATTCGGCTTTGGTACAGGCGACCAAATGCAATCGATGCTAACCTCTTCTCGTCCATCAGGCTGAGTTGGTTCAAGCGATTCGTAATCCATTCTGCCTCGTCGAGTTTCACATCAACCAAAACTCGCAAAGAAGGAATCTCCACTTCTAACGGCAGGACAGCTTCCATACCGTACACCAAGGAGAAAGGAGTTGCCCCGGTCGACGTACGCACCGTCGTACGATAACCGTGCAAGGCAAACGGCAACATCTCGTGCCAATCTTTGTACGTCACAACCATCTTCTGAACAATCTTTTTGATGTTCTTGTTGGCCGCTTCAACAGCGCCATTCATCTTCGGCCGGTAAGGAGATGAGTTGTGGTGTTCAATCTTGAAGCTCTGGCACAGCTCCTTCATCATCTTGTTATTCAAATTCGAACCATTATCAGTAATGATCCGCTCGGGAATTCCATAGCGACAGATGTCCCTCTTTATGAATTTAGCTACCACCTGCTTGGTCACATTAGCGTACGAGGCTGCCTCCACCCATTTGGTGAAGTAGTCGATAGCTACCAGAATGAAACGATGACCATTGGATGCAGTGGGCTCGATCTTGCCTATCATGTCGATACCCCACATGGAGAACGACCAAGGGGAGGACATGACATTCAATGGGCACGGCGGCACATGAACTTTATCCGCATAAATCTGGCATTTATGACATTTCTTCGCGAATCTGAAGCAATCTGACTCCATAGTCAGCCAGTAATACCCTGCTCTCAGGATCTTTCTCGTCATGGCATGCCCGCCGGCGTGCGTACCAAATGTGCCCTCATGGACTTCTTCCATGAGCATACTTGCCTCTTTCTCATCTACACATCTGAGTAGCACGAGATCGTGGTTTTTCTTATACAGCACTCCATCAGGATTGAGATAAAAGTTTCCAGACAGCCTCCTCAGAGTCTTCTTATCCTGGGTTGACGCACCCGCGGGATACTCCTTAGTCATAAGGAAGGTCTGGATGTCGTGGAACCATGGCTTGCCGTCATTGGCACCCTCGATTGCAAACACAAATGCCGGTCTATCAAGACGCGAAAGCACAATTCTTGGAGCCTCATTCCAATAATTGACTTTATACATTGAAGCCAGCGTGGCTAAAGCATCAGCCATTTGATTTTCAGCCCTGGGCACATGATGAAGTTCCACTCGATCGAAGAACGGAAGCAGCCTCCTGGCATAATTCATGTACGACACTAAATTCGCTTGACGGGTTTCCCACTCCCCTTTAATCTGATTGATTACGAGCGCTGAGTCACCATATATGTCTAGATTCTTGATTCTCAAATCAATTGCCTCTTCTAGACCCATAATACATGCTTCATACTCTGCTTCATTGTTGGTAACTGGAAACGTCAGTCTCGCAGTAAACGGGATGTGGGATCCGTGAGGAGTCGTGATGATAGCCCCGATACCACTTCCATAGGAATTAACCGCTCCGTCGAATATCAACTTCCACTGAGACTTCCTATCTGGCCCCTCATTGGGCAATGGCTCATCGCAATCCTTCGCTTTGAGAAACATAATATCCTCGTCAGGGAATTCGAACTTCATCGGCTGGTAGTCTTCGATTGGCTGTTCGGCAAGGTAATCAGACAATACGCTTCCCTTAATGGCTTTCTGAGAGACGTACTGAATATCATACTCCGTTAACACCATTTTACATCTGGCAATCCTGCCCGAAAGAGCCTGCTTCTCGAAGACGTACTTGATCGGATCCATCTTCGAAATTAGCATAGTGGTGTGGTTGAGCATATACTGTCGCAGACGTTTGGCGGCCCAGGCTAATGCACAACACGTCTTCTCCAGCATCGAGTATCGAGATTCACACTCAGTGAACTTTTTACTCAAATAATAAATGGCATGCTCTTTTCTGCCCGTCTCGTCGTGCTGACCGAGAACACACCCCATACTATTCTCCAGAACCGTCAGGTACATGATTAGTGGCCGTCCAGCCACTGGGGGTATCAAGATTGGAGGTTCTTGAAGATACTGCTTTATTTTGTCGAATGCCTTCTGGCAATCCTCATTCCAAGTAACCGCCTGATCTTTCTTTAAAAGCTTGAACATCGGTTCACAAGTGGCCGTGAGCTGAGAGATAAACCTTGCAATGTAGTTTATTCGGCCCAGGAAACCACGAACTTCTTTTTCTGTTTTCGGCGCTGGCATTTCTTGGATAGCTTTTATTTTCGCAGGATCAACTTCAATACCTCGTTCACTAACGATAAACCCCAATAACTTTCCGGACCGCACTCCGAAAGTGCACTTGTTAGGATTCAGCCTCAGCCTGAACTTCCTAAGCCTCTCAAACAGCTTCAACAAGTTGACCAGATGCTCTTCCTCAGTTTGGGACTTTGCAATCATGTCATCAACATAGACCTCGATCTCATGATGAATCATATCATGAAACAAAGTTACCATTGCTCGCTGGTAAGTGGCCCCTGCGTTCTTCAGACCGAAGGGCATTACCTTGTAGCAGAATGTTCCCTAGGGGGTAATAAACGTCGTTTTTTCCATGTCCTCCGGTGCCATCTTAATCTGATTGTAACCGGAGAAGCCATCCATGAACGAAAACACGGAGAACTGGGCTGTGTTGTCGACCAACACATCGATATGAGGCAACGGGAAATCATCTTTAGGGCTCGCCCTATTCAAATCCCGATAATCGACGCACATGCGTACCTTACCGTCCTTCTTCGGTACAGGCACTATGTTGGCGACCCACGGAGGGTAAGTGGTAACGGCTAGAAATCCCGCGTCCAACTGCTTCTGGACTTCTTCCTTGATTTTTACAGCCATGTCTGGTCTCGTCCTCCTGAGCTTCTGCTTGACTGGAGGGCAATCTTCTCGCAACGGCAAGCGATGAACCACGATATCAGTGTCAAGTCCGGGCATATCTTCGTATGACCAAGCAAAGACGTCACTATACTCTCGAAGCATCTCGACCAGTCTATGCTTGATATCATTCTGCAGCGCAGCCCCTACCCTGACATTTCTGACGAGCTCCTCAGAACCCAGATTTATGATCTCAATATCCTCCTCGTGAGGCAGAATAACCTTTTCTTCTTGTCTCAACAAGCGGGCCAACTCTTCCGGAAGGTCCTCGTCTTCATCAATCTCATCCTCGGCTTGATAGATCGGGCAATCAAAGTCGTAGTGAGCCGTAGAGGGTCCAGAGTCGATGTCGTCTGTTATGTGGATCCTGCAATAACAAGGGTTAAGTTTAAAGCAAGAATATGCAGGTTAGCACAAACCTCGTTGCCATTTTGCTGTTTTTCGAAATAAACATAAAACAGGAATAACAGAGAACACAATATTTGACTACGAAGAAAACGCCTTTTATTTATTAACAAAATGCATACACATAATCCAACAAGGCCCTGACAGTAAAACCACTATGCCCCGGGCAGGACATAGGGTTGTACAAAGATTGTAAAAAGCAAATCATTACTCTTCACTTGTCAGCTTGATAATCTCCTTGATGGTCCAATTGTGGAGGTGCTCGCCCGACTTGCTCGGTTGAATCCAGGCGTCAAGATCACAATCACTATCCGCGCTGTCCTCCGACACAGCGTTGATGCTCTCGAAAATTACTCCCCCCTTGGTGAATAGGATCGGCCCTTTCCCACGAGACGAGCTGCCAGAAGAAGATGAAGCTTCAGCTCCAGGAGAATACCCCAATCCAAACTTATCCTGCTTGATTGGTATATCCAAAACATGCCCCCAGCCTGGGGTGGAACCGGCTTCGACAGCGGCCCGAGCTTCTTTAAACGAGGATAGATTCATCCCCTGCTTCTCTGCGACGACAGGAGCTACCTCTTTCACCTTGACGGTTTCAAATGCTTGGCAGAGCGTTTCATGGATCTCGCCATCCATTTCAACGTATTTAAAGGACGACAGGTGGCTCACCATGATGTCCTCCTCACCACAGACGGTTACTATGCTGCCCCCAACAGCATATTTGAGCTTCTGATGCAGCGTGGACGTCACGGCACCAGCAGAATGGATCCATGGCCGACCTAAAAGGCAACTATAGGCGAGCATGATATCCATGATATAGAAAACCGTATTGAACGTCTCTGGACCAACTTGAATTGGCAGGGTCAACTCTCCGAAGACGTGGCGCTTAGTTCCATCAAAGGCCTTCATGACCAGATCACTGGGCGTGCACAACAATCCACGGGTATCTAATTTCATCAGTGCCTTCTTCGGAAGCACATTAAGCGAGGAACCCGTATCCACCAGGATATGTGACATAATCGTGCCTCTGCACTCTATCGAGACGTGCAAGGCGCTATTGTGATCTCTTCCTTTAGGAGTCAGCTCCAGATCTGTAAAACCCAGCCCGTTACCAGCATTAACATGGGCTACCACTTCCTCGAGTTGATTTACTGATATCTCCTGCGGCACGTATGCAGCATTCAATACTTTCAGCAAGGCGTTGCGGTGCGCTTCAGAACACAGCAACAAGTTAAGAATCGAGATCTTTGACGGAGTCTGATGAAGGTGATCTACAATTTTGTAGTCACTTTTCTTGATTAGACGCATGAACTCTTCAACATCTTTAACTAGCAAGTCCTTCTCCGCCCCTGCAGGGACCTCTTCGACAACTTTACCTTTACCCTTATCCACAACATCAGCTCGGACCACTTTCTCTGCTGCAACCTCTGCTGGTGCAAATACTCTACCGCTTCGAGTGATACCACTGACTTCGGTAAGATTCTGCACAGTCGATCCGAATGGCTCAAGCTCTATCTTCTGACCATTGCAGTAAACTTCGGCGCCGTAATGCCATGGAACAACATTAGTACTCTCGAATGGGATCGGTCCGGCCCTGGTGATAGTAATGGTAGGCGGACGGGGCGCAGAAATAGTAATAGGGTGACGAGGAATAGTAATGGTAGCAACTTCATCTGCCTGCTTCAGCACGACTTCCCCTGATGCACTCTCAACGCTCCGGCTGAACTGTAAAATACCCTCAGACATCAGACTCTGGATACCTTCGATCAGCTGCTCACACCCATCAGGAAGTGTAGCACAAGCCATACATAACTCTCCACATCCAGGAAAAAGCCCTTCTTCAGCAACTTAGCCTTGACAAAACTCAGCGGCGTCTTCAAATCTTTGACATCAGTCAGCAAGTCCGCACTCTCCTCAGTGATAACAGCATTCACTCCGCCCCCCTTATGATGAGGCATTGGATTTTTGGTAACGTTGGGCACATTGTCAGAAAAGTTGATAACCTTGGCGTCCACCAAGTCCTGGACTTTGTGCTTAAAAGCTTTACAATTCTCAATCGTATGGCCTGGTGCCCCAGTATGGAATTCACAAGTAGCATTGGCATCATACCCCGGTGGTGGTGCCCCTGTTAAGGGAGCCAACGTCCTCTTTTGAAATAATTGGAGCTGAAGCAACGTTTGCAAAAGCTGTGCATACGACATAGGAGGAGTATCAAAATGACGACTTGCCATAGGAGCCCGATTCTGATATCTTTTATACCCCTGCTGATTCTGCTGCTGAGGCTGCTGCTGCGGTGGAGCAGCTGGGATATTTATGCTAGCAATCTGAGGCTGAGGGCCCTTGCCCTTTCTCCGAGCATTAGTGACAGCACTGGCATCTCCCTCTCGACGCTTGCCAGCGTAAGGTTTCTTACTACCTCCTCCAGCTGAGGATGATTCGCCCTGAATTTTTCCGATCTTTATACCGTTCTCAACATGCTCGCCCAAAGTGATGAGAGCCGAGAATGTTCCAGACATGCCACTGACCAGCTTTTCATAATAGATTCCAGGAAGGGTAGCCACGAACATTTGCACCAGTTCACGCTCAACCATCGGCGGTTGAACCCGAGCAGCCAATTCACGCCACCGCTGGGCGTATTCTTTGAAGCTTTCATTGTTCCGCTGTGAGAGATTCTGAAGCTGAACTCGGTTGGGAGCCATGTCGCTATTGTATTGATAGTGGAGGACGGACGCTTCTGCAAGATCTTTCCAGGTGCGCACAGTAGCGGGCTCCAAACCCATATACCATTCGAGCGATGGACCAGAAAGACTATCCTGAAAGAAGTGCATCAGCAACTTTTCATCGTCAGAATAGGCGGACATCTTTCTATAATAAGATCGGAGGTGGACCCGGGGGCAAGTAGTACCCTTATACTTCTCAAAGGTAGGCACCTTGAACTTGTGAGGTACTTTAAAGTCAGCAATCAACCCGAGCTTGGACATATCAACGCCCAATGTGTTCTGATTTTCTATGTCTCTCATCTTGTCTTCTAGCGCCTTGAACCTGAGTCGAGCTTCAGCATTCAACTCTGCTTCTACACCTCTCTGAGAGAATATGTCATCCTGATGGTCCTCCAGCCATGGTTGAGGCCCCAACAGATTTCCTGTACCAGCATTGCCGTTGACCGGCCCTATGTTAACATTGGCTCCCAAACTACCATTGCCGACGCCTGCCGCATTGAGTCCGAGATTAGTCATCAGATTACCGTTAGCACTGCCGTTGCCCCCGGCAACAGGAACAACATTCTGTGGAGTATCCACTGGAGGAGGAGTAGGCACGGCCCCGCTGTGCAGTATGCCATTACTGTCAACCCTGGAGATTAGAGGTTGAACCAAAGTACGAAGCTGATCTTGACCATTCGCGACCACTTGCATCAGCTCCATAAAACGATCCATCCGTTCACGGAGCTCTTGAACATCTAACTGCACCTGGTCCATTATCCTTGTCTGATTAGCGCGAGTTGAGTAGCGGTGAATGGGTATTTGATCAATCCTGGAGATCGAAAGCAGCTCAGAACCTGAAAAACCTGAAAAACCTGTCAAAATTAAAGGTTAGGAAAAGCCACAAAATGCATGTCATGCAAAATGCTTTATGCAGATGTATGCGTGTGTCTGTGTGCTTGAGAGATTTTCCCCGATCCTGGCGCCGTAGTACCAGTGCTGACAATGATAAGGAGGGGAATCTGGGCCTAATCATGGAAACAACAATCTCACATATAGTATCAACAATAGTTAGATTCGACACATCAAGGACCGAGAACTCGTACGCAACAGTCTTCCTGAGAGAGGCTGCAGTAATACAATAAGAGGCGAGAAACCCTGGATCGGGGAAACGGTACCTGTCACAGACACACGCCAATGGAATGCGAATGATTATGCGAACTAATGCAAAATGCAGGTATGCAACAATATATCCAGGTGGCTGCTGTGGAGATTCGGTATCAACAGTCACTGATGAGAAGGAAACCCCGGTGTAAAACCACTGATCTGATCTGCTGAGCATAACCATCTGATAGGATCGAGATCAAAATTCTGCTCTGTCAAGAGTAAGTGCCTGATAATAAGGACCCGGGATGCAAGATCAAGGAACATCTGTTGATGAAGTCTTCAGACCCCAAATCAGAAATCTGCCCTATCAAGAACAAACACACAGCTGCTGATGAGACCTTCAGACCCCACTCAAAATCTGCCCTATCAAGAACAAATAACATCTGCCGATGAGGTCTTTAGACCTCACTCAAAATCTGCCCTATCCAGAACAAACCACTTATAACAATATCCTGATCGAAACCTGCTCTATCAAGAACAGACAAACACCCGATGATAAGATCCTCTGATCAAACCCTTGCTCTATCAAGAACATATCTGCAACTGAGAACCCAACATAACTGATTCACTGTCAAGAAAACCAGGTAGTCTGGAGGTCAAAGTTTCCTGCAATATCCCAACCCCACTCACAGGTATGGACCTAATCCACGGACAAAGGTACGGCATCCTATGCGGTCATCAGCGTCACAGACTTTCATGAGTGACGATACGATTCCCAGAAGGAGTGGCATCATCAAGTCATGAAGAGGCCTCACTTAGCTGACTTCCAAATGATCGGTACCCAGAGTCGACAATCCTCACGTCTGGACTCCCCTCAGATCCTCAGGACCGGAAAGGAGTACCTCTGCAAGAATCTCGTCTGAGCGCAGATTTTCGTAGGGAACTGTGCCTGCTCAGCAGACAGGTTCGTCTACTACTTCTCCGCAACTATATCTAGGTGTGTACTCAAGCCCAGGTCCGACTTTTCACTCACAGTAACATCCCTCTCCTACAGCAGCACAGATAATCATATCAAACTGGAAATAAAATGCGGGAAGTAAAGTGCGGGAAGTAAAAATGCGATAAATAAACGCAACCCAACAAGCAAACACACAAACGATAGGATTGACTCTCATAGGGAATCGGAGAACCAGAGATTCTGATATTCTCCCCAGCAGAGTCGCCAGCTGTCGCTTGCGCGAAAAAGAGGTGCCGGCATGACAGAAGAGTCGCCACCTTTCGTTATTTATCCCTCAGATCGGGAAAGGAAACGATCGGAAAAACCTGACGAATAAGGGTAAGACAAGGTCATCGCAACCATTGTCTGGGTTCGAGAGTCGGTTACGCAAGGGGAAGGTATTAGCGCCCCTCACGTCCGTCGTACTCGACGGGATCCTCGCTTGTTTGTTTACTTGGACGGGTTGGTTATAATCTATCTACCTATCAAGGCTGGCTGAAAAAAGAAAAAAGAAAAGAAAAATGACTCGGCAAAGCGTCGCACTTTATGCCTACGTATTCTCATCAGAGAATGAGAAATCAGAGTCAACGTAGTCCGGCTAACTACGGGGGAAGATGGGGAAGGTTGAAGGTTGCTCGCTAGGATATCGCGTCCTATGCCTACGTACTTTCATCTGGTATGAAAGATCAGAGCAAACGTAGTTCGGGAAACTACGGGTTATCTCCTGAAAGAGGTGTTTTTTTTATTGTGTTTGCGATTTCAATCGCACTAGAGACTATGACCTGAGAGTGAATGCGTCGCATGTCACCCAAAGGGTACCATACTAAACATCCATCCTCAGATAGCTTAAGGCTCGTAACGTACGAAAGAAATCATTCATGATTACTGTATCTTAAGCTGCTTCGAGATGAGAAGAGAACAGGCCCAACTAGGAGGGAGACTATCAAGTCCTACTGTTATCATGCCATGGATTCATCCTATGGTTGAGGTTTGAACAGGGAACTCCTAGAAGTTGTCATGCATAGGTTTCAACCTAAAAGTCTATCATCCAATCCTTATCAAAGGAAATGAGAGTCCTAAGGGATCATGTCAATGATACACCAAAACAGACAAAAGCATCAGCTTTAACAGTAAAATGCATGCAATGCAAGTGAGGGAGGAAATGTGTGTGGGGCTTCAGCCTCCACAAGCTCATCTCAACCTCAAGCCAGTCATGAAATAACAGTAATCATACTGAAAATAAACAACATGCTATCAAGCAATATACAGATAAAGGAAATGAAGTGCCATCAGGCAAACAAAACACATGCTTGAGAAAGAATCAATCTACATCTAATCCTAACCCTAACACAGAATCCTGATCAAATCTAAGCAAAGCCCTAAGGCAAAACCTAGCCAAAAGAAATCAATCCCAGTCTTCAAGCTTCAGAACAAGCTTACCAAAGAAAGGGAGCTAAGTAGGCAGACTCATAGTGTCTTCCTCAGGAAAGCACTAGGAGGTGTATACTCAGGAGTTATATCCTATGTGGCTCAACTACTGTGATCAGTTTATATTCCTCCTCAGGAGAAATTAAACTCACAAGCAGGCTCCAACATCACTGGATACTTAGGAAATCCTATCTGAACTAGTGGAACTAAATGAACAGACTCATAGGACCTTCCTCAGGAAAGTACTAGGAGGCTTCCACTTAGGAGTTGTATCCTATGTGGCTCAACAACTGTGATCAGTTTACATTCCTCCTTAGGAGAAATTAAACTCACAAGTTGGCTCCTACATCATTGGATACTTAAGAAATCCTAGATAAACTAATGGAGCTAAGTGAACAGACCCATAGGACCTTCTTCAGGAAAGTACTAGGAGGCTTCCACTTAGGAATTATATCCCATGTGGCTCAACAACATGTGATCAGTTTATATTCCTCCTCAGGAGAAATTAAACTCACAAGTTGGCTCCCAACATCATTGGATACTTAAGAAAGAGGTGAGAAGAAAGAATGAAAGTCATTCATAGTGCCTTCCCCAGGAAAGTACCATGAACTGCCTTCAAACTTCAGGATCTCAAACCTCACAGACAGGGGACAAGCCAAGCTCTGGGTCTCTGAGTCTTGATCTACAATCTTCTCTTCATGATGCTCTCCAACAATATCTTCAAGACAAACTAAAGCCCACAACAAATTCCCCAAAATAAACCCCAGAGATGAACAAATAACCACAGAACAGACAAAATCAATAGGCAACTTCAAAAAATACCTAAAAATACTAAACCAAGGGGAAAAAATCTAACAATTAATCACAAGGGTTTACAACACCTACCCATATCATCCACATATGCCTCTACCTAAAAATCAAGACAAAACTATCTAAAGAAAATGAATTTCCTTACCTATGCATAACCTAAACCCTAATTAGGATACCCTAATGCTACCCTAATTAAACTACTCAAATTTTAATCTAAAAATCAAGAATTAAATCCTATGGGGAACTATGATTCAATATCTAATTACACAAAAAAGAATGAATTAAAAATCCTAAGGGAAGGTCCTAAAACAAATTCTACAAAGTCGAATATCAAACTAAACATATTAAAAAGCCATTAAAATGAAAAATATACTAAAAATATGAAAAGAAAATAAAATGGAAATTTTATTTATTTATATTTTTCTAGACAGATTTATTAACATATGAAAAAAACAAGAATTAAAAAATATTTAATTTTCTATTTTTTATGAATTTTATAAAAGACAAACAATAAAAGAAATTAAAAAAAGAATTAAAGGGGATGGGGGGTGAAAACAGCAAGGCAGGTTAGTTCAAAATTATATGGGCCAGAATATGGTGGGGTGCGGATAGAACATGGGATAAGCCCACACGGACTCACTAAACCAAACGACCTCGTTTCAATTTTAAACTCTCCCTCCAATTTCTTAATTAATCTGGGCCGTGAGATTAAAAGACAAAGTCAAATATTCAGGCTGATCCAAGGGCTCTTGGTTGTCTTCTTCCTTGGACGCCTAGGGTTTCATGAATTTCAGTCTCCACACGTGAATCTTCCATCTCCTCTACCTCTCTCACTAAGCCATGAAAACTCACGATCCAAAAATCAAACTTAACCTACTCATTGCCCTCTACACAGCCATGGTCCTAGATTCCTCTAAAACTCAACCTAAAAAGAAATACACACGATGGAAGTTCTGTCCATCATAGTTTGCACCTGGTATGCACGATCATGACCTTGGCTGAAACTAACCTAGAATGATCTACACTTCATGGTGATTATTCTAAACTACAAAACTAAGGTTATAGTACATTAAGGCACGAGTTCTTGAACTCAAAACAGAAATGGCCATAACACAAACCTACATGTAATGCTTTCAAACTCACCATGATTCATCCTACATTGGTCTCTATCGTGTTTATCCTAACAACCAACCCTAAAACAGAATAAATAAAGAGATTCAAGAAAAAACGCATACCTTGCAAGTGATGATGGCTATGGTGTTTCTCTTCCAATTCAAGCCTCGGTGCTCTCTTGGAATGATCTTTAATGGCTCTATGTGCTTCTGTTTGCAGTAGTTTTGGCTCACACTTCTTGAATCAACCTAGCCAATCCTTCATGCAAGTTGGAGTGAAGCTTGTGATCTCATGAACCAGCCACGAATTCTCCTTGATTTTTCTTGCCAAATACTCAATGTTGCTTGTAGATGATGATGATAATCAGAATTGTAGTGATTGATGAAGTTTCAATGGGGTTTGGAATGAAAATGCACTTTTGGAGTGAAGGAATCAAAGTGTAGTATGCAAGCTCTAAGAATCTCCAACCAATGCATGGAGTCACTCTAGGGCTTATATAGATGAGAATAGAAGTGTGTGGAAGTTTGTAGAACCTTCCATGAAGCTTCTAGAACTTCTCATGCAATGATAATTTGAATTTGCCATATTTAGTAAATCTCATGCTATATCATGATACACCATGCAATCTCACTTAATTTCTCCTCAAATGATATGGTAAAATGAAAACAAAGCCTTACAAGTCCTTATGTAGCATTTTCCCATCTTTCCTTTTGATGCCTTAAAGTGCAAGTAACAAATTTACAAAGCAACTCCAATTTTTAAGCCTAAACTCAAAAATGTGGCTAAACCATTACTTTTAAAATGATGTTTCCAATCAAAATGATATATTGGATGACCTATTTTGGATTCATAGATCTTCCAAACCAATTTCCAATTTCAACTTTTTAAACTTATAAGCCATTTTTAGTTCAAATTTACCAAACTTTGGAAATCCTTGCTACAAGATTTTCTAACAATTCATGACCTTCTTTCTAGACTTAAAATCCCATTTTGAACAACTTTCATGTTTTGAGTTTTTCCATTTGAGGTTGGAAATAGGAGATATGGCCTTTGCTTAAAATGACCTATAACTGACAAATGGCCAAAATACCCCTGTCTTGTTCAAACCCTAAGTTGAGTTCTACAAATCCTATCAAGGACTTCTACCACTCAAATTAAAGCTAAGAAGATTCTCTTCAACATTCATGTTGACCAAGAGATCATAGGAATCATCCTACTAGGGAAAAAGTTGTCTGCAAGTTGGGTGACTTTCAAGGACCCAGATTCACACACCTCTGCTGACCTGTAATTTGTCAAAACCATAACTTGAGCTCTGCAACTCCTATCAAGGACTTCCACCACTCAAATTAAAGCTAAGAACAAGCTCTACAACATTCATGTTGTGGGGAAGATGAGATATCAATCACATCTAGAGCTAAAACTGCTTGGAAGGTAGGGATCAAATTAGGGTTTTTTCACTGACAATCCTTGGAAACCCTGACTTGAAACTTCTCAAACTCCTCAATCATGATGAGTTGGTCTAGGAATCATCTTTATAACATCTCTATGCATCATTCCATGATCTCATGGCCCTTGGATTAGGTCTCAACCTTCTCCAAATTTTCAGTTAATCTAGGGTTGACCCAGTCAAAACCCTAATTCTACCATTCATGGTTGAATCTTCTGAATTCTTGCATAATGACCTCTCTGGGCTTCATGATGGCTATCAAGACATCTCATAGGATTTCTCAAAACATCAAGTTCATTCTCAAAGTCTCAGAATCATATGAGGAGCACCCACAACTCGCAAGTTAGGAGGCACACAACCCTGGTTTCAACCAACTCCTCTGAGGATCTCTTGAACTTTCTGATGAAGGTATCAACCTTCAAACACTCAATGAATAAATAATTGTTGGTCAAATTTTGGGGTGCAACAGTAATCATTAATCTCATCTTCACCCAAGTTAAGTGGTCTTCCGAGTACCCGATTGATGGTATCTCTGTCAAAGCTTACGGGTTGGCCTAATACCTTTGTGGTCCATGTGAATGGTTCATCGTCATTTGGAAGAGCATTGGCATATAACTCCCACACTACCTCCGTATTATAGATGTTTGACGGCGTCACCAACATGTCTCATCTCTTGCTGTTTATGAGTCTTGCGAAAGTCCGATATGATCCTTCCGAATGAACGAGGAACCTCTTTTCTGGAAAAATATTTTGCTTTTCCAGAGCACGTATTGCACAACTTGATTTGGTCCAACAAACCTCTCGCTATCGTACTGGATTGGTTGGGGCTGTGAGGTGCTACCGACCTTTCGCTTCTTGGATGCTATTGACCTGGATGCCATCTGCAACAAAAAACATAGGAGAAGAAAAAACAATAACCATATAGCAGATCAGTCCAGCAAGCCGAACAAGAAAACAAAATACTGTCATGTTCGCTGCACTCTTCGCTGTGCGAAGGCCTGGCAAAAACTCGCCCCAGGTTCGCACTGCGAATGTGCTAGCGAAGGCTGTGGGTTTTTGAATTTCACCCCTATTTTCAACCCTTATGCAAGACAATCACATTTCAATGCAAATAAGTCAGAGATATCAGTCTTAGTCATGCTAGGGACAACTCTTAACACACATGCAACCACAATTTCATCAAATCTGTCCTACCCTAATTCAACCCACATGGTATGTCTAATTCAAACTAACACAACCTAATCAACAAATAAATGAAAGAGAAGAACATACCTAGTTGAGGAAGCTTGAATGAAATTGTTAGACAAAATTAGGGTTTGCAATGTGATGTGAGAAGTGAAGAGTGACAATGTGCAAGTGAAGCGAGAGTGACATAGAAAATCTGTAGAAAACCAAAAGACAGTTTGGGCCTAAATGGGTGGCCCACTGAAATTTAAAAACACACTGATGTGGTAGACCTGATTCGCTCTGTTCATACTACGAACTTCATAGCAAACATGTTCGCTCAGCTCTTCGCACTGCAAAAGTGCTAGCAAACATGACAGGTTTTGGTTTTTCTCTTTTCAATTCAGATCATTTTTCAGCACAAATTCTACCACATCATGCAAAGCAATTACACTACAAAAAACAGTAAATACTTACAATGTTGGGGTGCCTCCCAATAAGCGTTTTGTTTAATTTTGTTGGAGCTCAACGGTCCGATGCGATCACGGATCACAAAAGGGCATAGAGGTGGTGTCCCGCTTGAAATCACCACCTAAGTAAATCTTCAATCTTTGGTCGTTGACTGTCCAATTCTCTTTGGTCTTTATGTCTTCAATAGTAATTACCCCGTAACTCAAAATGTTGCGAATCCGAAATGGACCCGACCACTTAGACTTTAACTTCCCAGGAAACAATCTCAACCTAGAATTGAAAAGTAATACCATTTGTCCTACCTCAAACTTCTTGGTCACAATCCTCTTATCATGATACCCCTTTAATCGGTCTTTGTAGATTTTGTTTAATTCATAAGCTTGGAGACATATTTCCTCCAACTCATGAAGTTGGCTTTTTCTTTTGTTGCCACTCAAGTTTTGATCAAAATTTAGCAACTTTAATGCCCAAAAGGCTTTGTGTTCCAATTCAACCGGGAGATGATAGTTTTTCTGTAGACCATTTTAAAAGGGGTGAGACCGATCGGAGCTTTGAAAGCTGTCTGATAGGCCCACAAGGCATCGTCAAACTTGCTTGACCAATCCTTCCTCGAGGTAGACACAGTTTTTTCTAAAATATTTTTAATTTCTCGGTTTGATACTTCCGCTTGTCTGTTAGCTTGCGGATGGTAAAGTGTTGCAACTTTGTGCCTCACACCATACTGTTCTAAAGCTTTCGCTAACTGAATGTTACAAAAGTGGGATCCTCCGTCACTTATTAACACTCTCGGAGTACCAAAGCGAGAAAATAGGTTTTTTTTCCAAACATTTTATCATGGTTTTCCCATCTGCTTTAGCGCTAGCTATGACTTTAATCCATTTTGAGACATAGTCAACCGCAACAAGAATGTACTCATTTCCAAACAAAGGTGGGAATGGACCAACAAAATCAATGCCCTAACAATAGAAAACATTGACTACTATCATGCTTTGCAGAGGCATTTCATTTTGTTGTCATATTCCACCAATCCTTTGACATTTGTCACAAATTTTTGTGTGCACATGCGCATCTTTGAACAAGGACGGACAATAAAATCCCGATTAGAGGACTTTTGCGGCCGTTCTTATGTCGTTAAAATGACCTCCATACGGAGAGTTGTGACAATGCAAAATGATGTCTTTGGCTTCCTCCTGAGATACACACCTCCTTAAAATGATATCGACATCAAGTTTGAACAGATGAGGCTCATCCCACACAAAGTACTTGGCGTCAGAAATTTTTTTTTTCTTTGTGACTAGTTAGACCTTCCAGCATTAATCCGGTGGCTTTGTGGTTAGCCATGTCAGCAAACCAAGGTCCAACCTTCAACATATACAACTTTTCATCAAGGAACTCTTCCCTCACCTCCTTCTCGTGTTTTATGACTTCAGCATTCACAAGGCGAGACAAGTGATCCGCTACCAAATTCTCGGTTCCTTTTTTATCACGAATTTTAAGATCAAATTCTTGTAATAAAAGGATCCAATGGATTCACCATTGCTTGGAATCTAGTTTGGTTAGCAGATACTTGATCACCGCATGATCGGTGTACACCATAACTTTGGACCCGATCAAATAAGACCTACATTTTTCTAATGCGTACACTATTGCAAGCAATTCTTTTTCAGTTGTTGCATAATTTATTTGAACATCATGAAGAACTTTGATCGCATAGTGTATCGCATGGGTTGAAGTCTTTGTGCGAACTTGTTGATATTTGCATGCTGACTTGGTTTCTTTGTCATACTTCTTATGTCTTACTCTTCAACTTTTCATGCCTAATTTTTTCACAATAGCACACAAATCAAAGGAACCAAGGTATTTTCACGGAATGACGCAAATCAACAAAAGCAAGAGTGATTCTAACACTTTCTATACAAAAAGGAATGTAAGATGCCCACATTTGATAGTTCAAATAAGTAAAGTTGGGCATATAACAATGCCATTTGATAGAAAAGGTTTCACAACAAACCTACCTACTAAAGATAAACTAGAAAGATGCCATTTTTTGCAAAAATGGACTTCATCAAACTTCCCTTCGGGACTTTCCCGAGAGATGCCATTTGATAGAAGAGTTGATTAGATATGGATCCAACATTTCACAATAAACTTCTCTGTTGAGAATGAACTAGAAAGATGCCATTTACTGCGAAGACACAAATTTATTCTCGAGGATACAAAATCTACTCAAATAAAGAGGTTGCCATTTATTACCAGGTGAGTTTTACTTTCTTGGGGACATACAAGTTGCTCAAATAAAAAGGCTGCCACTTGAATTCGCATAAAATATTGATATATCAAACAAGCTTCTCAAAGAGATTGTCACTTGTCAATATACTTAGGATAAAGAAGCTTCTCAAATAAAGAGAACACCACTTATTGCTAGGTAAAATTTCCCAAGAGAGTGTTATCACCACACTGCTAAGGAAATTCAAATCTTCATCTTCTGATGGGGATTTATAAATAGATTTCTGCTGAGGAAAATAAATCCTAAAAGGGGAAAATAAATGCCTTTTTATCATCTAGGTTTCACAACCCAAAGAGATTCAAAATAATCACTGCAGGAGACCAAAGTTTAATCCTGGAACAAACTGGAGAGAAACGGTCAAACAATACTCGACCCAATGAGGAGATAACTCAACTTGGGAGTAATTCCATCCAAATAAAAGATGGGGAGGAAAACTAAAGCAAAATTTTCCCACAAAAAGGAACTCAGTGGGGAATTAGAAAGGATATACACTTTATACTTAAGGTAGACACTCTAATGGAGAGAATACACACTCTGTGGGGATAGCAACACCAAAGAGTGGACCAAAGCACCAATAAATGCCAAATAAACATGAATTCGCATGATGTCTATATGAATGAATAAATGTATGCATGTATATGCTGACAAAAAACACACACAAAATAAACTAGGGATGACCAATCACCATAGTACAACCAGATACTCAGCTAAATCTCAATACTGCCAAAAGATTATTTGTTAGGAACTTCAACTAAAAATAAACAGGAGCCATCAAAAGAACAAAATCTTCCTACAAGGCTCATATCTATGGGAAAAGAAGGATACTACTTGGGGATTAATCCAAAGACCAATCTTTTAATCATCAATAATCCAGAAAAGCAAAAACAACATGAACTCCGGTTCAAGGGAATGAAAGATCTGGTGGAAAAATATGCATAGTCAAGACTCTGGTGGGGATAAAAACGTCCACTGGTGAGTCACCAAACTGGGAAATGTAGAGACAATCTCTAGAGATTAACCACCTCAAGGATAAACCTCATGGACTTGTTAGGGATTTACAAGAAGTTAACATCATAGCAAAGGGTTAAACCTAGGGGAATTATGAATCAATACCCAATACAAGGTGGGAGAAAATCCAATAGTTGACTGTTATTTTAACACTTCTTAGAAATAACATTGCTTTATACTCAAGAAGCAACTAATGAAATAATATCATAACATGAGGAATAAAAACTTTGTCGGAGATTCTATATTAAAGAGAGACAGGTTTTAATAATACAATTGCTTGATCACGACCCTATTGGAGAAGTGAACTACACTCAGTTGGAGAAACAATATGAATCAAGACTTGATTGAGGAATTTTCAATTCAACTGCTCAGTTAGGGATCATCTGAATTGGCACTCTCTTGGGGAATATTGGATTTCAGGAGTCCAACACGCTGTAACAATCTGAAGGGAACCTACTAACAACTGTAGGGGATAGGAAGATGAACCTTCCGATAATCAACCTTCTAGATACATTATTCTGCTTGACTTCACTAGGGAAGTAAATGGATATGATAAGGTTCATATCCTATCTTTCACAACTAGTGGTAATGATTGCACAACCTCGCTGGAGATTAACAAGGATAATTCTCTAGGTACTAACAACTTTGAGAGAAACATCTTGAAATTACGAGGATAATTAAGAAGTTAACAACATAGCAGAAGGTCAACCTACAGGGAATTTTAAAACTCGACACAGGGTGAGAGAAAACCCAACAGTTGACTGCTATATCAAAACTTCTTAGAAGGAGAATATGATTCAGATTGGTAATAAGAGCAACAAACCATAACAGAGGAGGTAGAAACTTGTCGGGGGATCCTCATGAAGTTTTATCATAAAACGAGATGGGATCCAATAATCACATTCGTGGAGTATCAAAGTTACCGCTCCGACCTCGTGGATCCATGGTCTGCCTATAAAACAACTGTAGATGGGATAAATATCCATAACTTGAAAGGTAATCATAAAATCTTGTGAACCTATTTTTATAGGGAGATCGACCTCTCCTATCACCGTCTTCCTCGAACTAGCGAAGGCTTTAACAATCACACCAGTAAACCTCATAGGAGTACCCTAATATGACAATCTCGATAAAGTAAATTTTGGCATTACATTAAGAGACGAACTAGTGTCAACCAACACATTAGACAAAGTATCCTCTTGATAGTTCATAGAAATATGTATAGCTATGTTATGATTCCTCCCTTCTTCGAGAAATTCCTCATCATAGAAGCTTAGGTTATTACTGGAAATAATATTAGCAACAATACCGTCAAATTGATCAACGGCCGCGTCATAGTCCACATATGCTTGTTCCAATACTTACCTCAAAGCTTCCCTAGGAACCTTGAAGTTCATTAACAATGATAACAGATAAATTTTAGAGGGAGTTTGTAGCAACTGATCTACAATTTTGTACTCACTCTTCTTTATCAATTTCAACATCCTATCATCAACATCTTGACTAGTAACACTAGATTGGCCAGTAACAGATCTAGATTCATATTTTTCCACAGGTGTCTCAAATACAATAGGCTTGTTAATAGAAGTATTCTCATCTTTCTTTGGAGGTGGAGCAGCAAACACACACTCGCTCCGGGTTACCCTACTTACGTCAGCAATATTCACAACAGATGAAAGGGAGGGGGTAGGCACATCTTTTCCATCTTCCAACATTATAGCATTGTACCGATACAACACATCTTTATTAGACTCATAAGACACATGTCTAGGTAAAAAAATCACCAATGGAGTAACGGATGACTTCTGGCTATAGTAAGAAATCTCAACACGTTCGGGAATATTGAATTGAGGGACAATACTATTCACCTCATGATCGACATGATTCCTCAGATGAGTAACCTGAATTAAATTCTGATCAAACATTTCTTGCAAATATCTTTTTACAACCGCGCAACCACGAAGTTTTCTTGAACATATAAGACAAGCAACACGATTGTGTTTGTAATAACTTAACTCACACAGAGTAGCATGCCTCTCAACTAGAGATCTTCTAATCAAATTCACATAAAAAATATGATAAGTACCAGGCAACCTTCCCTCATATTCACATTAGCATTATCATGCATGGGAAAAGGATTCGCTTGAACATTTGGCCCAAGATCTTTAAATGAAAGAATTCAACTTCAGATGAGTAACTGAACCTCAGCTTTCAGAGTAAAACAATTTTCAATATCATGTCCGGATGCCCCTTGATGAAAGCCATAGGTGTTGTACCCCAAACATTAACTCTTAGATCTTCATCATCATTCTAGGAGCATCATCCCTTGTTTATTTAACCTTAACCTATTTTAAGTTTGAACTTTATTAAGATACAGGTGAGTTAGGGTTCCATACAGTCAGGAATTAGGGTTTCGATGGTTTGATCAGTCAATGTCTTGGATTGATTCTCCATGAAACAAGTCTCCACACCATCAAAGATACCACATAGGATCAAGTATGAATCGAATTTGAGTTTGTCACCCAAAGAAGAAGAGCAGTGTAGTCCAGGACTAAGGTTTCTGATCAAGAAAAGTCAACTGTGGTTTGACTTTTGATTTAAATGGTACCCCAATGATGGAATCATGGTCCATGAAGCTTATATGACTTATTTAATTCCACTCAAGAAGTTTTAAGACCTCAGAGGGCCCAAAATACCAACAGCCGATTCGAAGCTTTTTGATTGATCGGTTCGTCTGACTGAAAAGTCAACTCATTGACCAACAGGATTTTGACCTAAAATTGAAGGAAATAATGTTCCTAATTTTATGTCACATCTATTCATGAAATTTGGTGACCATTGGATCAAGGATTGAAGAGTAATCAAAAAATTGGGAAATTAGGATTTTGAAAGGGGGAAGACCATAACTTCTTAACCACATATCCAATTGGAGTGGTTCAAAGCTTGTTGGAAAGGTCTTGAGGCGTCCTAAAAAAGTGCAACAATGATCCATGTTCAAAAAATGAATGAATTTGGATTTATGATCGAAAACAATGCAAGAGGAAAAAACACTTATTAAAATTTTGCGATTTTAGCACACTTTACGTCATGTTTTCAGCCAACTTCAAGAGGTATTTTGACCTAGTTCCACTTGGAATTTGAAATAATACGAAGCATGAAAGTTGTATAGAATGATGAGGGCTTTCGAAAAAGTACGGGAATTCCTCCATAGCATTTGTGAGCTAGGAGTTTTGAAGGAGGGAAGTTGGGGTCCAAGCACTTGAAATGCACATTCTCAAACTTGACATAAACCAACTTGCCAACTATCCAGTTGGTTTTCAAACATGGTTTAGCATTTAATATGATGTTTAGAGTGTATGATGAGTTGAAAATCAGAAGAATCTTTGAGCTAAACCAGGATTTTGGTTAAAGACATTATTTAATTCAAGGAAAGTACAAAAGGTACACCATGAAAGAGAAGAATCTTGTGCCATAACAGTTGCATCATAGCCTCTACTCACTCAACACCCTTTTAGTCACTTCCAATGTTTTGTTTACAGGCTGTGTGTACAGCTCAATGCATTGGTAACACTCAAAACCAGCTGCACAAAATACTGAGCCAAGATTCATCCCATTTTCCCTCCAAGAGCTAAGTTGGAGCAAGAACTCCAATCTGCCCTCACTATTGATCTTTTGCTTTTGCCTATAAATATCACATCTTATAACCATCAAAAATACATCATAACAATTAAGAATCAAGCGTTAAACATTCTTCACCATCTCTTACAAACCTTCTTGCATTTGAAGCAAGCTAACTCCAAAAAACCTCAAAACTGTCTTGAACAGAACAACTCCCAAACTCATTTCTAACCATTCCACACCCTTACCAACACTTCAGACAACTTACAAAATGATTCTCTAGGGCTATCCAAACCATCATTTGCACCAGAAACCATTCCATTCTCAAATTCAACCTCCAAAGCCAAAAAAGTCAATATTCTGCATTATTGAAACCACAACTCACCACAGATGATTTCTAACTCTTTCAACACCTCTAACACTTCATAAACCATATATAGAAGTTGTCCGAATCCAGTTTACATATCTGTAACAAACATTAGGCAAGGTTGCTTTGTAAAACCTTGGATTTTTTGAGGTTTTTTCCGTTTTGCAATCTATTATGTTTGACAGTGGAGTGGTGGATCATTGGAGCTACTATTCATCATTCAAAGATCATTTGCAGGCTGTGGAAAAGCATTAAGGATCTCTGGTTTTCTTATTTTGCAAAGTTTCTTCAAGAGGTAAGCCTAAATCTTTGAACCATGAACTTTTGCTTTGCATTTCACATACTATTCTGAGTTGTAACCATGGTTATTTGTTAGAAATTTTTAGAGAATGTTATATGTATGTTATATGTCATGTATGAACCCCTGCTTGCACTAGAAATTGCCATTTCTTGACTGTTCAAAATGCTGGTCACAAATTAGGTCCAACCTGCCAAACTATTTGTACATCTTCTGATTTCTCTTGAGCCAATCACTATAAATGATGTATATGTAATCTTTGCACACTTGTTTCATCAAAACTTTCACTATTTAAGACTGTCCATGTGCTCTTGCTCTTGTTTATGACCAAAGATGCCTAAACAATGATGTTATCAAATTTTTCAGTGAGTGTGTTGTATGGAAAAACAAATGGTACCATTGAATTCTTTGTTCAAAATCACACAATTTTCACTTTTGTTTCACTCCATTTGGTTAAAAATTGACTGAGTTCCACCCTTCATGCAAATGACCTTAAACTTGTGACTTTGCCTTGTCATATGTTGCACCCCAAATTTTGACCCCTTAGATTCTCATCATCATTTTAGGAGCATACTCATGAATTATCTAACCTTAACCTAGTGCAAGTTTGTCTTTGTCAAGCTGCAGATGAATCAGGGTTTCGTGCAGTCAAAATTAAAGCTTCAGGGTTTGTGATTAGTCAATGTTTTGGGCTCATTCGATTGGGAAACAAGGTCAAGGGTATCATATAATGTCAATTGAGAAGCCAATTTGAGGTTGTTACCCTAGAATTCAGAGCAGTGCATTTCAGAGCACCCGATTAGGGTTTTGGACCAGTAAAAGTCAACCGTAGTTTGACTTTGATGTTGGAAGATGTTTAAATGGTGGGATTATGATTCATGAAGTTCATATAGCTTAATAAAGTTCATCTAAGGAGTTTGAAAGTCTCAGGAGGCCCAGAATGTCAACAGGCGACTCGGTAATCACCGATCGGTCGTATGGTTGACCGAAAAGTCAACTCTCCAAATTTTAGGAATTGGACTTCAAGTTGTGAAACAAAATTGTTCCTTATGTCATATTGGACTTGCATATCAATTTTCATGACCATTGGATCAAGGATGAAGGAGTAATCGAAAAATCGGGAAATTAGGGTTTTGAAAAGGGCTAAACCATAACTCCTTAACCACACGTCCAATTTAGTTGGTTCAAAGCTCATTTGGGAGCTCTTGGCAAGTCCTACAAAAGTCCCTAAGTGGTCCATGATCAGAAAATTCATAGATTTGGAGTTATGATCAAATTCATTTCTAGAGGGAAAAAAGACTTTGGAGGGATTTTTGGCCAAGTTCCTTTGGGAAATTGAAACTCATGAAAACATGAATGTTTTAGAGATATTTGAGGGCTTTCTAAAAAGTACTAGCACATCTCAAAAGGATTTGTGAGCTAAAAGTTATGGTCATGGCAAGTTGGTGGTTTTTCACTTTAGTCCCACATTGCCCAATTTCAAAAATCACTTCCTTCATCAAAATTGACCAATTATAACTTGTGAATCCTATTGTATCTGATAAGTAGAAAGTTTGTAATCCAAGAGAACTAAGGAAAAGCAGAAATATGGAAAAAGACAAGCTTTGCAAGTAGCTTGCAAGTTGCCTTGCAACTTGCCTTCAAAGGTGAAAAGTAAGCATGAGGTGTAAAGTCAAGTTCTGAAACAGCCATGATGCTAAACTCTAGCCTGCATTTAGACACTTCAAATTCATCATGTTTCTTGACTATTGAGGCTGGCCTTGCAGATCAAGGAAACCCACTTGAGGAGGTTTGATTTTAAAAGTTTAAAACCTTTCTTAAAAGTGAAGAAACTTCAAATCTGCCCAAGCCACTTCATTTGCCTATAAATAGGACTCTCCCTCACTTCATTTTCATCATCAACAATCTTCTAAAAACCAGAAGAAACCTCTGTCCTTGCACTTTGCCTCAAAAACTTCAAAACCACAAAATTACCATTTCCACCAAAAACACAAAAAACCTGCCTTGCTACTAGGGCTGCCAAAACCATTTCTCTACACTAAAACACCCCAAAAATCATCCATACAATCTCTAAATATGGTGTAGAAGGTTTCTAAACCATTAAACCTCTCAAAAACCTCATTTTGTAAAAAGGCAACTCCTACATCAAGATACTTTGACCGAAAGCTACAAATTCTACCAAATCTTGTTCTAAGCATTTGCCTAGTGTTTTAATCATCCTAACACCTCTTATATATTGTTTTTCAACTGTCCAAAGTGTTATAATTCATTGGTGAGACCTATTTCTCCAACTGTCATCATATTTGAATATTGCTTCAAAGTGAAGAAAGGACTCAACGCAAAAAGGTAGATTGAAGTTCTCTGGGTTTCTTGATTGTTTTAGCTTGTTCAACAAAGTCTACAAGAGGTATGTAGCTTATAAACATTGCCCTTTGCATCATTTTCCATACTTTGGCATTTTTGTGCAATATTAAGAAATATGAACTATGGACTTTCAATGATTTTCATGTCAACTTGATATTTTGATGAGTGTAAGGATTTGATGAATCTTAACATGTGTGTTTGACTGGTTCTTGTCAAGTTTCAAATATTAGTAAGTTGAAAATGGTTGTTTTGCTGTCAAAACAGTTTTAGAGAAAATTGTTAACATTGCTTTTTTGCTAGAGTATAAGTTTGGTTGAATTTGATGATGTGATTGATTTCTGATGTGGTTGGGATCCTATCAGCCATTAGGTTGTTGTTGGTTTTAGGAGACATTCAGGTTTGGTTATGTCACCACTGTTGATGTGGTTAGGGTTGGTGACTCCTTGAGTTACCCTAACAATTCATTTAGCATTATAGTGTCAAGATCTTGGTTTTCTGTTTGGTTGGGCTAGACAAAATATTTTCATTATGTAGTGAGGCATGTTTGAGGTTTGTGTCAACATGGGGGCTGTTAGCAGTATGTGGTTGGTCTGCTACATGTGAGAGTTTTTTTGAGACCTCAGACTTGCTGGGCAGGTTTAGTGTGGCTAAATGAGAGTGTTGTCACTCTTTGAACTCAGGCCAAGGTTTTGTCAAAGTAGTGATGACATGGTAGGCTTGTGAAGAATGAGACCAAAGGTTTAAACCTCATGATTGGACTGTTGGATTCAGACTGTTGTATTGGCCTTGTTACATTAAGAAGCCTGCATTGGCATTGAGAAGTGATGTTGTCATTTGAGTTAGGCCATTTGCTGTTAGAAATTAAGCACTCTTGTTGTTTCATGCTAAAGTTTCATGAAGGCCTAATGTTTGGAAATTAGTGAGCCCTGCTGTCTTAAGGTTGATTATGCCAAACATTTCTAGGCATTGGTGTTGATCATGTTAATGGCTGTTCAGTTTGGTGTATTTAAAAGGAATTGCATATGACTGTTGGAGTATCAATATTGGTGGATATGGTGATGTTGTTGTGAGACCTGCATAGTGGCTGACTCCCATTTTTGGTCTGACTGCCCTTTGGACTTAGTTTTGTGATACCAATCTCAGTGGTTCTGTTTAGGCCTAAGTGTAGCTGGCTTGGTTTTTGTTGCACTTTCACATTCTGAGTTTTAACAAGGTGTATGGGACTGTCTTCAAAATCATGCACTAGGGCTGCTATTTCTGTTTAGAATCACCAATGAAATTGTTGCATCCTTACTAAAATCATGTGCATTATTTGGTTTAGTTGTTGATGTCAAACTTGCTAGTTTCAACTCACACACACTATTTTGCTCACTTGGTTTTTGAATAATATCTTGTGTTGAAATCTCATCTAAAACACATTTCAAACTTGAACAAACAATCACTAATTGTCAAAGGCATTTGTTTTGGTCATTGGATTCAAATGTGCCTTTTCAAAACATCATTTTGCAACTCACACCTCATTTCTCATTACAGACTATTTTAAGCCAAAATAATGGACTGAACACATTCACTATCATGTTTGCATTGAGTGCACATATTCACAATGTTTGGAAACTGACTGGTGCATGATCCATACTTCAAAATGCATTTTTAAAACCTCATACTTGCATGATCATACCAGTATTTGCTCTGTTGTGTTTTGATCCAAATCAACTGTTGGAATACCCCAAATACATCATTCTTAAAATGTTCAAACCCTCATTTGATTATTACAACAGTTGGTTTATGTTTTGGATTTCAAAATGCATCTTTTAGAAAAAATTTCAACTTAACATGTCATTTCCATAAACTGTTTGCATTGAGTTTAATTTAAGTGCTTGAATACTTCATCACCATATATCTGAGATGTGTGTATCTTTGGTTTGGATCAAAAAATGTTTGAAACAAGTTGTGAACATCAAAATGCATTTTCAAGTGTTAAGAAGCAACTACCATTGAGTTTTTAAATAGAAGAAGAATCTCAGAAAATTAACATCACCATCGTGTTCCTCATGTTTTTCTGGTCAAGATTGATATAAATTTCATCGCGTTTGGTTAAGAATCGGGAAAGTTACGAGTGAAAACGTAAATCACATTTTTGAGTGTTATTCTTGCCCAGCTTGCTTTGATTTTCACCCATATATATTTATGGGGTGGAATATACAACCGGATGTATAGCCACCCCAGTGGTAAGACCATTATGTAAAAAACACCTTGCACGCCTTGTACCTGAGTTCGACCCCTGAGGAGGGCAACTTTTTTATTATTTTTTGTCATTTTTCACTCCAATTTCAAAAATTCGTATCTCTCTCAATTTTAATCGTTTTTTACCCGTTCTTTTTTCATTGTGTTCATATTGATGTGTACTTTCATGTAATATTTTTTATTTTCATGTTTTCATAATGTTTCATCTCTTTTAACTTCGTGCAAGTTAAGTGCATTTTTATGTTCGTTTACGCATGTACAGATGAATTTTTCTTTGGTTACACTTGAAGTTGTTTGTGATAATTGCTTGTATTTATATCCTTAAATGTTAGTTGACATATTAGGATTTTATTTTTGGTTGTCACCATGTTTATTTTGTTCCCTCTGTTGAATGTAATTGAAATCGATCTGTCGTTACAATTCCTGATAATTCGTCTGTTTCGATTGTCATCAATGCACCTTCATCTTTATCATTCCACATATTTATTTAATGGTTGTCACCATGAATATGCCCTTATCATGTTAATTTTCTTGTTATGTTATTTCCCCAAGTGATGAAGCTTGTTAGCTCTCATCCAGTTGCTTCCCCTGTCAGCTTCCAAAGGAAAAGTCTGTCCATTTGACCCTCATGTTATGGATAACTCATTCACCCATTACCTTGACTTTGTTAAGTCACTTTAACCATAGATTAGAAGCCATTAGACTTTGCATCAAGTCTAAGAAACCCACTTGTACTAGGAGTGTTCTTCAACTAGAACCCTAGGATAGAGTTTGTCAACTCTACGTAAGAATCATCGTCATGATTTCTTACTTCCCTTTTTGAATATTACAACTTAGAATAGGGAGTTTTGTCAGAATCCACACAAACATTGTCATGTTTTTCCCCCTTGAACCTTGATCATAATCAAGTGTTCTTATTCCCTTGTGAGGTGAACTACGATTGCTCTGATTCTATCCTAGTCAGGATACGTAGGCAGAAGACGCGACGTCTTTGCGAGCAAACTTAGTGTATATAACTTTAGGTCTCAACTCCCAATCCTAAATCCATAGTAAATATTTCACACTTAGCAAGCAATCAAACAAAAGGTTCCTATAGAGTACTACAGATGCTTAGGGTGATAACACCTTCCCTAGGTATAACCAACCCCCGATCCCCGAATCTCTTAAGCGTTGTCGTTACATCGCGAAAAAGGTTTTTCTTTCTTTAGACCTTTCCTTTGGATAAAATAAAGTTTTGTTGTAAAAAGAATTAAATATTCCAGTTAATTTAATAGCTTGATATCCAATTTTCACCGCAACACCCTAGTTTTGCCCCCATTGGTGCACCAACTTTGAATGATCATAACTTGCTCATTTTTTGTGCTATGGATCCCATTATTTTTAAAAACTACTCCTTATCATGTCTAATTTCATTTAGTGAAGAAATAATTCAAGTGTTGTTATCCTAGAAATACTTTGATTGACTTGAAAAGCATGTATTTTTAGGGTTTTCACCTTGGTGTTTGTAAACATTTTCAACTTGAAACTTGATTTTTTTGGTGATGTTAACCTTTTTTGATCCATATATGTTTATTAACGTGTTTAAATGTTCAAATTTTTTTGATTCTTTGTCTTACTATGTTTATATTTGCTTTTGTGAAATGCATACATGAAAGTAGCTTGTTGAAACTTCTTTGTGATTCCTACCATGATTCTAGGTGATGTAACCTCTTAAGTGTGTTTATAAAGCCTCACCACACTTGTTTATGTGTCTTGTTATAACCATATCATGATTATGGTTTGTTTCTTGCCTTGATAAATGCTTAAACATGACGTTATACCTTGATTTTGATTTATGATTCTTTACCATGATTCTTGATGTTGTAACTTCTTGAACATATTTGCCATACTTCATTATTCTTGTTTATGTGTCTTGTTAGAACTATAACATGCTAGGGTTTGTGTTTTTTCTTGGTTGTTACCATGAACATTGCTTTTTCCTATGAAACCATGAACTTATACTTGGATGTTTGTATTATTCTTTATACCTTTGCATTGTTGATTGTCATCTCTTTACCCTTTCATGTTGCCACATGATTATCTTAATCACTTTTTGTTGTTACCATGTTTCATGCCTTCATCATGTTGAATGTTGTCACATTTAGTCTTGCTTGATTCATATCCCATGTTTGGTTCAAGTTGTAACTTGCATGCTTGATTTTTACTTGTTCACTATTGATGAGCTTGTTGTTGTTATACATTTTTCATGATTATCTTTTTGTGTTTATTGATGTTGTGACCTCTTGAACATAATCCCATGTCCTTACCCAACTTATTATGATATCTTGTTAGAACCATGACATACTTAGGATTGATCCTTGCTTTGAAAGTTACCTTGAAACTTGTTCACTCTTCCCCTATGTGAAGTGTGATATCATGCTTGAACTATTGCCATTCTTCTTTCTTATCCATGCTTGATTGTCATAAACATGCCTTGAATATGATTAAGTGGTGTCACATTTACTATGATTGATTCATGTTTTATTCAAGTTGCGACTTGTATGCATGAGCATACCATTGATAAATTTGCATTTGTTACATATATTCCATGTTTGTTCTTGTTAGTTGCCACCTTCATGATCTTTTTAACATTGTCATGTTAAGTGTTAAGCTTTGGTTGTTACCATGTTTGCCATATTTCAATTTGATGATTGAATCTTCTTGTTTGGTCCTTATCTTTGTTAAGAATATTAGAATTTGTTAGTTCTTATCAAGTCTTGGTCATCATCATTATTTCATGTTGTTATATGGTTGCCCTTATCTTCTTGGTTGTTACCTCTTTGCTCTTGGTCATGGTTTACATGTTGTTATATATCTTTGTTCATGTATCTTTAACTTTGTCAAGTTATTTCTCAAACATTTGAGCTTGTTACTTCTTGTTAAAATTTTTGTAGTATCTTACTTGATTCTTGTTGTCACATATTTTATATTCATCATGTTTGAATGAATGCCTATGTTTGCTTTAATTTTGTTAAGTTATTCCCCAAATGATGGAACTTGTTAGTTCTCATCCTGTTGCCTCATTCTTTTCCCATTACAAAGGAAAGTCTCTCTATTGACCCTTGGATCATAGATAGCTCATTACCCTACTTCTCTGACTTTGTTAAGTCATTTTGAACCCTAACTTAGTTAAGTTAGAACCTATTATCCATTAGACTTTGCTTCAAGTCTAAAATACCTACCCCTTGTTAGGAGTGCTCCTTAACTAGAACTTTAAGATAGAGTTTGTTAAACTCTATTTAAGAATCATGGTGATGTTTGCTTACCTTCCCCCATAACTTTTATAAAAGTTAATTTCCTTTGAGTGTACAACTTAGAAATAGAGAGTTTTGTTAAAACTCTACACAAGCATTGTTATGTTTGTTCCCCTTTGAACCTTGATCATAATCAAGTGTTCATCTATCCTCAGTAAGGTGAACTACGATTGCTCTGATTCATCCTAGTTAGGATACGTAGGCAGAGGATGTGATATCTTTGCGAGCAAATATAGAAACTATCTTTAGTTCCTTACCTAACCTTATACCAAATCCAAACCATTAGCAAACATTTAGCATGTATAGTATACAAACATACAAAAGGTTCCTGTAGAGTACTACAGATGTTTAGGATGTGAAATACCTACCCTATGCATAACCAACCCCTGAATCCCGATCTCTTAGCATTGTTGTTACATCGCGCAAAAGGTATTTATTTCTTTAAAATTTCCTTTGGATAAATCAAGGTCTAGTTGTGAATTTATAGAATTAAGATTCAAGTTAATCAATAGCTTGGTATCACGATTCTCACTGCAATAGAAATGGCGACTTCACCGGGGATATTGCTTAAATCTTGAGGGTTTAGCCTATTTTTTTTATTGTATGCTATATTTGTAAATATTTTCTTACATACATATTTGTAAATATATATGTTTGTGTGTTGTGAACACTGGGTGCCTTGAGTGGTGAGATAAATCCTAGCCCGGATTTGAGTGGCATATGAGATAGGGTTGTGATAGGATCAATAGTTGGCTGTTGCGAGTAGTCCTAACAAGTTTGACATATGATGTAATCACGCTAAGTGGAGACCTCCTTGAGATTATTGGTGATGCATGAGTAGTCATGTATTCATTAATTGTTTCAACCTAAGAGTCTGCGAAGCTGAGGACCTTTAGTAACACTTTTACCCCACTTTGCCTTTTTAGGATGTAGTGCGGAAACTGTTAGGAGTCCCGCAACAGTTGTTGCACGATGCTACACTCAGACGAGTTTATCTTGAGAATATTGTCGACTCACATAAGTAGTTGTGTTGGTTGACAATATCCAAAGGATTTACTATGACTCTGGGAACTTTGATAGAACCCGTTTGACAGGTACAAATAACTCATAGTACAAATCCTTGGGGATAGGTAGACCTCGTAACTCCATGCTTTGACCTTGAGCTTAGGAAGCCTTTGTGTTTTGTCTGCATCATCTCATCATCTCATCATGACATTTCATGTTGCAACAGGTTTTGTAAAACTTAGTTGATCTCTTTGTGCAACATCCTAGATATATCATGGATATTGGAACAAAAAACACCAAGAGATACAATTTCAAGAAGCCCGATACATCCGAGTTGAGAAAGCTAGGAATTATGGTGTCAGAGGAGTTTGGAAAAAGATATGGAAAGATTTTGAGCCTAGTCAGGATAGGGATGGAAGAAGGAATCCTCAACACTTTGGTTCAATTCTATGACCCATTATATCATTGTTTCACTTTTCCGACTATCAGTTGATGCTGACCTTGGAAGAATATGCCTATTATGTGGGAGTCCCTATGAAGGATCAGAAACCCTACAGTGGATTGGAAAACTTACCTTTGCCGAAAGAAATAGCAGATTCTCTTCAACTTGAAGTGTCTGAAATTAAAGCTCACAGTGCTACCAAAGGCGAAGTCAAAGGTTTCCATTCAAATTTCTTGCCTACCTTGCCAAAAAGGGGAGCATGGACGCATTTAAAGCAGTATTAACTCTATTGATCTATGAACTAGTATTGTTTCCTGAAGTTGAGGAATTTGTCAATTTCTCTTCTATTACCATATTTTTAAGTGCCAACCTCGTGCCTACCTTGTTAGGAGATGCTTATCACTTTATTCATCATCTGACGCTTCAAGAAAAAGGAACTATTCTTTGTTGTGCACCTCTGCTGTACAAATGGTTCGTCAACCATGCCAAAAACCGACGCTTTCAAAGAGAATCCCAATGGATGGAGATGGTCTCAAAGGATAATCTCCTTAACACAAGCTGACATTCATTGGTACAATCCCGCCTACGACCGAGGAGTTTATTTTGATCAATGCAGAAGCTTCCCAAATATACCACTCATAGGAATAAGAGGAGGGATTAACTACAACCCAACCTTGGCCAGACGTCAGTTTGGTTTTCTGATGAAGGATAAACCCGCCAATGTGCTCTTATCCGATTTCTTTTATCTCAACACTAAAGTAGCGGAAAGTATGAGAAACAACACAATCGATACTTGGGAGGACATCCAGAAAAAGACAAAAGCAGACCTAGGGAAAAGAAATTGTGTAGCTTTTGAACCATTTACACAATGGATCCAATCTAGAGCAAGAGATTTGAAGATGCCATATCTCCCAGAAAAGAACGCGCAGATTGTCATCACGTCATCATCCTCTGCCATTCCCATTGAAAAGTTGGAGGAATACCAAGAGTTGCTTGCAAGAACTCAACTTGAGAGGGACACTTGGGAAGGAAAGTATCATGCACAGTCCTCCGAGACAAGAAAACTCATCAGAGAAGTACAAGAAAAAGATGAATTGATAGATTGGCTCGAACAATGAGTGATGGATGGGGAGGCAACAAAGGAGAATTTATTTTTCTCCAGTATCAAGCCCACTCAAAGCATTCATGAATACTCCAATCTTAGTTTAGACCATGGATGTAACTCAGGCTTCTTGTATTGTATTTCAAAAGTTGTAACTTTTTCCAATAATTAATGAAATAAGGATTTGGCGTAATTGATATTCAAAAAGTATTAAGAACAATAACAATGTCCAAATTCGTAATTTTTTCTTTTTCACTATTTTGTTATTTGCCATTGAATTCCGTCAAACTTTTCACTAATGTTCTCTGTTTCTCTCCTCAGATTATCCTTAAATTCCGATTAATATTTATTCAGTTTATTTTGTTCCATGGATGTAATTTACGCGAGGCCATGGTCGCGGTTTATTTTATTTTGCATTTTTTGGGGATTTGTAATTTACGCGAGTGATCGTCACGACGCTTTCTTTACCGTTTTATTTACTTTCCGCACTTTAATCTTGCCGTATAACAATTTGTCGTATTTTGCACGTTTAGCCGTTAGAATCCCTCAGAAGGAATTAGGTCTAGTCGTTGACCGCCGAGTCAATAACCCTAATTTTTGACCGTTTCAAAAACCCTAATAGCCTAGGTGTCCTGCCGTGGAAGAAAATGCCATTTACCCTAGCATTAGGTCAAAGAGTCGCTGTACTCTGTTTAGGGTTTCCCGCCGTGGAATCCCTAATTTCAACCCTAAATTTTCAATTAACAAATTCAACATAGAAATAGGAGTTTCAAAGACTCCACGTAAGTGTGTCCTTAAGATACGTTTATTC
The DNA here is from genome assembly GCA_963859935.3 of Lathyrus sativus. Lineage (NCBI taxonomy): Eukaryota > Viridiplantae > Streptophyta > Magnoliopsida > Fabales > Fabaceae > Lathyrus > Lathyrus sativus. Next base: position 401,255,349 of record OZ012737.1, on the reverse strand, counting down.
CCCATTGAAACCTTGACCATAGTCAAGACGTTTCTAACCTCCCTTTTGAGGGGAACTACGATTACTCTGATTCCATTCCCTATCCAGGATACGTAGGCACAAGATGCGACGTCTTGCCGAGTAAACTTAGGAATAACCCTTAGGTCTTTTAGGTCACTCTATCCCTTAGCTCAATATATATTAAAGCAGATAATGAATAAAAATAAAAAATCATACAATAAACAAAAGGTTCCTGTAGAGTACTACAGAAGTTTAGGGTGCTACTACCTTCCCTAAGCTTAACCAACCCCTCACCTAGGTCTCTCCCCGCATTGTGTTTACGATGCAAAAATAGGTTTTCCCTCTTTTGACCTTTTCCTTCGGATAAATCAAAGAGTGGGTCATCAGAGGAAGAGGGAATTTTTCGGAAGAACCCTAAAAGGCTTGAATTCATCATCGGTCAAGCGCTACCGGCGAACAAAAAGTTGCAACGGCAGAGGATCAGTTCATTCAACATCATCGTCGTTACCGTAACCTTTTTTTTCCTTTGATTTACATAATTTTACTATTTTTCTATGTTGTTTTGTTCATTGATTATAGATTAAAGGGAAGATAAGGAGAAAAAACTCTGAACCATGGAAGGCAGCCGCCGCCGGTTGGGAATAAGAAAGGAAAGGTTTTTCCCAAACCCAAAAAATGGAAAAGGTTTTTCCCAAACCCTCAGAAAAGGGAAAGGGTTTTTTCCCAAACCCTCAAAAAAGGGAAAAGGTTTTTTCCCCGATTTTTTTTCCCAATACCATCCACCTATCCTCACTCCTTTTATTTCTATTTCTATTTCATTTTTTATATTATCTTATTATTTCTTTTTTTTTTTTTTTAATTGTAATTAGTAATCACATTAGGTTTTAATTTATTACTAACACTTCTTCTTCTTTTTTTTAACCTTTTCCTTTTATTAAAACTTTCTTTTTATTATTAAAACTTTTTTTTTATATATATTAAAACTTTTTTGTATATCATAAAACATTTTTTTTCATTTTAAAACTTTTTAAATAAATTAACACTAACTATTTTTTTATAAATATAATGAAAACTAAAAACCTTTTGATATTAACATTAAAATTCGTCTTTTTTGTCTTTTCTTTTTTTTCAAAAATTAAAATTAAGATCTTTTTTCAAAAAGTATTAAGAACAATAACAATGTCCAAATTCGTAATTTCTTCTTTTTCACTATTTTGTTATTTGCCATTGAATTCCGTCAAACTTTTCACTAATGTTCTCTGTTTCTCTCCTTAGATTATTCTTAAATTCCGATTAATATTTACTCAGTTTATTTTGTTCCATGGATGTAATTTACGCGAGGCCATGGTCGCGGTTTATTTTATTTTGCATTTTTTGGGGATTTGTAATTTACGCGAGTGATCGTCGCGACGCTTTCTTTACCGTTTTATTTACTTTCCGCACTTTAATCTTGCCGTATAACAATTTGTCGTATTTTGCACGTTTAGCCGTTAGAATCCCTCAGAAGGAATTAGGTCTAGTCGTTGACCGCCGAGTCAATAACCCTAATTTTTGACCGTTTCAAAAACCCTAATAGCCTAGGTGTCCTGCCGTGGAAGAAAATGCCATTTACCCTAGCATTAGGTCAAAGAGTCGCCGTACTCTGTTTAGGGTTTCCCGCCGTGGAATCCCTAATTTCAACCCTAAATTTTCAATTAACAAATTCAACATAGAAATAGGAGTTTCAAAGACTCCACGTAAGTGTGTCCTTAAGATACGTTTATTCCCCATTGAAACCTTGACCATAGTCAAGACGTTTCTAACCTCCCTTTTGAGGGGAACTACAATTACTCTGATTCCATTCCCTATCCAGGATACGTAGGCACAAGATGCGACGTCTTGCCGAGTAAACTTAGGAATAACCCTTAGGTCTTTTAGGTCACTCTATCCCTTAGCTCAATATATATTAAAGCAGATAATGAATAAAAATAAAAAATCATACAATAAACAAAAGGTTCCTGTAGAGTACTACAGAAGTTTAGGGTGCTACTACCTTCCCTAAGCTTAACCAACCCCTCACCTAGGTCTCTCCCCGCATTGTGTTTACGATGCAAAAATAGGTTTTCCCTCTTTTGACCTTTTCCTTCGGATAAATCAAAGAGCGGTTGTGAATCAAGAATTGTGATTCAAACTAATTAATAGTTTGATATCCTATTTCCACCGCAACAGAAAATGGCGACTTCACTGGGGATTATGCCATAATTTTTCAGGGTTGCCCTTATTTTGTTTATTGTATGATATTTCTATTGTACCTTGCTTGGGGTATCTTTGTTGTGAGATAAGTCCTACACCCGGACTTGAGTGACCTTATTATATGATGGGGATATATTCGATGAGGCTTATAGGGAGTTGAATTCCGACCAAGCCGACTCGAGAATCACCGCTCAGTTGAGACCCTTTCGAAAATGGTTCGGTTGAAAGAATAATTGTGAAAACTTTTTCCATGGTCGATTGGAGTCTATGATACTAGGGACCGTAGTTACCTTAACACCACCTTGGCCTTATCTAGGACGTAGTGCGGGAACTATGAGGGAGTAATTCCAAAATGGTTGCTACGCGATACTACACTCAAAAGAGATTCTCTTGAGAATATTATTAACCACCGAGTTAATCGGGAAATTAATAATATCCGAAATATGGATTGATGACTTTGGGCACCACTTTAGAACCCTTGTTTTGCAGGTACAACTAACCTTAGTACATACCTATTGGGATGGGTAGACCCTAACTCCTTGTACATACCTTTAACCTAGGACTTTGTGTATGTGCATTGCATCCATAAAACATCACATTGCATTACATTTCATGGAATTCAAATTTTATTTATGAATATTGCAGGATACCATGGATTACAAAAAAAAAACTTTGAGATATTCTTTTAAAGGACTTAAGTTAGATGACCTAAGGAAGCTAGGAGCTTTGGTTCAAGATCAACAAAGGATCCAAAAACAAGTATGGAAGGCCGTTATTTCTCTTGAAACCTCAAGTAGACGAAGGTTTCCTTTCGACTTTGTTATAGTTCTAGTATCCAGATTATCTTTTCCTTACATCCCTCGAGTACCAGCTCTTGCCTACCCTAGAAGAGTACTCTCAATTGGTGGGGTTACCTATTCTGAAGGAGTCTTTGTTCCCTTTCTTGGAGAAAGACCCTAAAGGACAAGACCGTTGCTAAATCCATATGCTCGAAGTTATCCGACATCAAGGACACTAATCACCAATAATTGTGAAGACTTTTCCAACGTACCCTTGCTTGGTTTTGATGAAGGATTTATTTTCCTCTAACTCTCGATTTACCTTTTAAAGATAGGCTCATCCTCAAAAGGGCCTAGCCCGAAGAGCAGAGCAAGGGGTAGAACAAGAAGCTTCCTTAGGGTCATTATTAGCTTTTGTTTAGCTATTATGTCAAGACTTTTCTAAGAATATTATTTGTAATCCGTTTTCAAATTAATAAATAAAGTTTTGGTATTCTGCGATATACGTAAATATTTGAATTCCATGAAATCATTTCATTCGCATTTCGCATTTTTTAGCATCATATTTTGCATTGCATGTGTCTCTCGGTTTCTCATACTTGGTTCCCTAGCCTTCCAGTTTCGTCACCCTGGGTCCTCCGCATCAGTACAATACTAGAGCTCAAGCTCAAAAAAGGATGGAAGAACAAGCTCAAGAGATCGACCGTGTCAGCCATGAACTCGAAGATCTTCGAGGAAGTGTGGGGCAGATTATGGAGATGTTGCAAGCCCTTAAGGTGAAGATGGATAATCAACCTACCGTTGTTTCTGAAATTACCGATACTGTTGTGGATCCTCAACCAGCTGTTACTGTCGAGAACATACCTCCTCAGAATCGTCAATCCAGTTCAGTGAATCCTATTGTTGCTCAATCAGTTCGACGAGTTACTCCTCCGAAGTGCAAAACTCCGAGCGTTGACCACCATAAAGGACCTACACGTCCGAGGAATCGCTCGGTGGCTACTCATCAACCTTGGTAACCTCAGCAGAATTATGTTCAAGGTTATCCAATTCAGTATGCTCCACAACCATATGTAGCTACTGTTGCACCTCCTTTTAGTCAGCAATTTCCTACATACCAGCCTGTGCAACCGGCTCCGGTCTATCAGCATCCGATTTATCAACAACCTCTTGTTTATCAGCCTGTACAAGCTCCTGTCAACTGTCAACGAGTGCCCAACGCTCCCGTGTGCCAACCATCAGAGGAGACAATACCTCGTCAAAATAGGAGACCATACAAGCCTTGTCCTCCGATCCCAATGACGTTCATTGATTTGTATCCTTTCTTAGTGCAACAAGGTCTGGTTGTTACCCGAACTTTGGGTCCACCTCCCAATCCGGTACCTGTCAATTACAACGCCGCCGCTCATTGTTTATTTCATGAGGGTGCGTCTGGTCACGATTTGGAAGGATGTTACGCGCTTAAGAATATTGTCAGAGATTAGCTAGAAAAGAAAGTCCTGTCTTTTGACGATCCTCAGCCGAAAGTCAAGACTCCTCTCAGGGCGTCGCAGGGGCCAAAATTAAGCTCTGAAAAGCCTGTTTTCAACAGATCTCAGCCAGTGACACATACGGCGAATCAGCCGAAGCCGGTAGTTCTTCAGATGCCTAGTCCTTTTCATTTCAGCAATCCTCAAGATGATGCGACCCTGATCAACAGAAAATCTGGGAGAGTTATTCTGAGTGAAGATTTGAAGACCGATAATGAAGTAATGACAGACGTAGCTGGGGCAAGCAAGACGAGTCCTTCCAGTGAGGCTCTGCCAGAGGAAACCACTACCATGCCGGTCTCAGACGCGAAGACTTCATAAACACATCTTGAAGGACTTTGAGACATTACATTTTGATTATTTATATGTTTATTTTGTTTGATTAAGCCTAATTATCATGTACGAACTTGTTTATTTTGGAATAATTAATGCAATACATATTTGTCTTGAATAAATCCATTCGTTTCGCTCATTAAAATATTTTTTTTAAAAACTTATAATGCCAACTTTACCCGATCTCTTGCTTCGATAGAGAATTGGGAGGAGGATGATGAACAAAAACACCAGATCTCTTGTCGTATGCTTTCCACTGAAACCTGCTGATGATGTAAGGCATTGTTTCAAATCCCAAACACTGGAGACATAAGGATGATAATCCCTCTTTAACCCCTTTGAGCCTTGAAGTAGGAGTTTTCTTCTCTTCCAAAAAAAAACCTCATCTTAACCTGGGGAAGGGTAGTTTTTCAGTTAAATTGATCGAGCGCTCAGACTCTCAAAAAGGAGGAGCGAACCTTCGAGAACCTATCCCTAACATCTTAGGAAGTTTAGAAGTCAATGACTATCCTTATACTACCTACAGAGTGGGGAAGTCACAAACCTTCAAAAGAGTCACATGACTTAGTCGACAAAAATAATATATATATATATATATATATATATATATATATATATATATATATATATATATATATATATATATATATATATATATATATATATATATATATATATATATATATATATATATATATATATATATATATATATATATATATATATATATATATATATATATATATATATATATATATATATATATATATATATATATATATATATATATATATATATATATATATATATATATATATATATATATATATATATATATATATATATATATATATATATATATATATATATATATATATATATATATATATATATATATATATATATATATATATATATATATATATATATATATATATATATATATATATATATATAGCCCGCTAAGTCAGAACCTGTGAAGGAGACTTAGGCAAAACTGGGGCATCCCGCTGGACTCCAAAGTCAAATCCAAAAGACGTTGTCCAGGAAAAAGTTAGGGAATAAAAATGCAAAAAAAAAAAAGGATTACCATAAAGAATTCTTAATAAAGAACAAAGTCGTGTGATCAAACACAAAAGACAATAGGTGAGTGACTGCCATGTCCAAAGCCTTAATGAGTTCTCGACCATATCAAACCCGATTGAGATATGAGTGCTTGTATCCAGTTAACTGAATAGGATTGGAGAACATCACGAAGAGGGGGGGGGGGGTACAAACATTTTGAGCCTTTATCCTTTGTTTCTTAAACCGTGAACCGAGCCACGATACAACCTTTAAAATACCTAATTGAAGTAGGAATTCTTTTGGAAGCATACTCGATGAGATAACGTTTCCTGACTCCTACGAGCTATGCTCAATTTACCGTTGGCATTACAAGTTAAATTCATATCCTAGCTACGCGACTTCGGTCGCGAGTTATAGCGATATCTTTTTTCAAAATGAAAACAAAAAAATTTTCAAGACAAATGTTGTTGCATTGATAGTTTCAGGATAACATTTCGCGCGTGTTGATTGTGCTTGATATCATAGAAACTTACATACGTACATCCACAATGGAACTTGAAGATTCTGCTAAACAGGGGCAGGTGATTTCTAACTCACTTACTGATGCGAGCATGACGTACTTAAGAGTTGTTCTTGTAGACTCAGTTGTAACACGGTTAATCCGTGCTAGTTACGTTGAGATCTAACAAATCTCTCCAAGAGTTTGAAAATAGTGGGGCATCTGGACTCCATGTTTCTCTGTAAAATCCTCTTGAGATGACTTTCTCACAACGCATGTACTCTGGGGCATGACATTTTTAAAATGGCGACTACTACAAAGCCCATTGAGATCAGAAGTAGCTTTACAACATTCTTCATGCACCCGATAGATTTTACTCCTGGCTGTCGCTACTGCGAAAATCGGCGCCAGCTATGACAGAAGAGTCGCCACCGTGCGTTATTTATCCCAAAGGAGGGAAAGGAAACGCTCAGAGTAAACCTAACGCAAAACGGGAAAGGAATGGTCATCGCAACCAAATTCCTGGATTCGGGAGTCGATTACGCAAGGGGAAGGTATTAGCACCCCTCACGTCCGCCGTACTCGACGGGATCCACGCTTGTTTTATAGTACGGATTTTTATTCTATCTACTCTAAAGGTCTGGGTTAAAATGAAACGAAAATGACTCGGCAAAGTATCGCACTTTATGCCTACGTATTCCCGTCTGGAACGAGAAATCAGAGTCAATGTAGTTCGCCTACCTACGAGAGAGGGAGGGGAAGGTTGCTCGCTAGGATGCGGCATCCTATGCCTACGTACTTTCATACAGCATGAAAGATCAGAGCAAACGTACTTCGGGCTACGGAAGACACAAGCTTGTCTGATTGTTTTTTTATTACCTTCAAAAAGGGTTTTTCTTGATTAAGAGTCCAAGCGGACAAAAATGACACTTTGATGTTTGTTTTGAATATTTTACGAAAGAAGTGTTTTTTTAGTTTGTTTGCAACCTCTGACGCACTAGAGACTATGATTTGAGAGTGACTACGTCGCGTGTCACCCAAAGGGTGCCACACTAAGCAGCCAGACTACTAGAAAAAAGATCTCCAGCAACCCTTTATCGAATAGCTTAAGGCTCATAACGTACGACATCGATTAACCTTATTACTGTGTTTTTGAGTTGTTTTGAGATAAGAAGAGAAAGAAGCTCTAAAAATCCTAGGGTTGAAAAGGGAATAAAAACTAACCTAATGTTGTCATGCATGGATAAGAATCCTAATGTCTGTCATAATTCCCTCCTGCACAGAGGAAATCAGAGATCCTAGGGGATAAACAGAAAAGAAAGCAAGCAAATACAGTAAAATGCATGCAATGTAGCAATACAAGCGAGGCAAGGGAGTCCCACTCAACCTCGAACCTAGGAAAACAACAGGCAAAGTGAATCAACATTCACTTCAAACCTAGGGGGAAAGCTGCACAAGCCAACAAACAATACAGGAAACAAAACCCAAAGCAGAGGAGGCAGCCCAAACAGCAGCACCAAACTCCTACAACAAACAGCACAAGCAACAACTCTGACGGAAACAGATTGATTAAACAGCAAAAAGTTGACAGCAACAACCTTCATCTGCATGAATAGATCCTATCTTCAAATTCCTTCAATCTTCAACAAGCACCAAGCTTCAGCAAGCTTCAAACTTCAACCATTCATCTTCAACAAGCAGCAAAACCCTAGCTTCAACAAGCAACCAGCTTCAACAAGCACAAACTTCACCTCAGCAAGCTTCAACAAGCCCTAAACTTTCTCTTTACGAAGCTTCAACAAGCACCTCCAAGGGAGAATCATTCAACAAGATCAAGTTGAAGTGTTAAGAAACTCAATGACAACCAAGGGAAGCCATTAAGATCTTAACACTGTAATAGGAAGGCATCCTCAAAGTTCTACTCTTAAAGCATGCCATTCATCCTTCCAAGGGAGATATGTGACTTCTTTAAGAGGACTTTATGTCATTGGATTGAATGGAGATGAACAATATACTCCATGTTTGAAGAAAGAAGCAAAACTAGTCTAATGCTCTCCCTAAAACCCTAGATTCCCTAAGCTCCTGACAGGCCTCCACAAGATGAGAAATCTTCACATCCAAGCTCCTTCAAGCTCTCCAAAGCATCTTCAATTGGTCTTCATCTTCATCCAAGCACAAGAGCACCACCACCCTAATCTAAGGGGAACTATTGAATTAAACTAGTCAAGTTAGCTCACTAGAAACACCTAGAAGTTAGTCTTAAAACTAATTCTGCTTAAAATACCAAAAGTGATTGTAAAATCCTACAAAAATTACTAAGGGTTCCTAAACCTCTTAATAATATATCTATATAAAAACCAGAGGCTTAACCATTCATTTGGGCCTAAAACTATGCCCTAAACCTAAGGGTACCATCCTAAAACCCTAAATCTACAACACCTAATGTTCAATGTTCAAACTGGCCTAAAACTTCTCCACAAAATTATGGGAAAAATACTAAGGGTACATGCATTTCTAAGCGACATAACCCAAAAAGAATCACTTCAAAATCATACACCAAACACCCATACCAAAATCAACAAGATGGCATACCAAACATATTCAAAATAATAGCAATTAAAAATACAAAAATGCAATTAAAATGTAAAATGCATGAATTAATAAAATTACAATCCTATTAAATTCTAGACATTTTAAGGAGTCAAGGGAAAAAAACCTAGCCTAAAAATGATTATTTTTCTATTTATTATGAGTTTATTTCTAACCTATATGCAAAATATAAAAATCCAAGAAAATCAATTAAAATAACCAAAAGGGCGTGCTGAATAGCAATAAAATCATGTTGTAAATCAGACTGGGCCCAAAGGTGGGGTGTGGATAGCGTGTGAGTCTTAAGCCCAAACCAAACTAAAAACAAGTCAGAAAAAGAAATGGAAATGGAAAAAACCTCGTGGCAAATAGCAATTGTCTTCAGTGTACTTTCTTATTGGGCTTCAGCCTGGGGTGTGGTTAGCAAGACATCACTTAAGCCCACCCAAAATTTTTTAATGAAACGGTAAGTTTTAATTAAACTCACTCTCTTCAGCTTGTGAAACACGATCGTGGTCGTTGGTTCAGGTTCTCAGTCAAAGGTCAAACACAAATCAATGGCTAAAACTTCATCTTCCCCAAAAATTCAAACTGGGAGGGAAATGTTCAGGACGGTGGCCTGAGCATTACGCCATCGTCTTCTCCGGCGTGGCATATCCAAAAGTGCATCAAACATAAAACCTAAACATCCTATCCCCCTCAAAATTCTCTCCTGATCACGAATATCAACTCCAAATTCCATGATTCTCATCCTAACTCCAAAACCGATCCAAGTTGCAGAAAAATCACCAAATCTCCAATGTCACAATTCTTAAAATTAAAGTCATCAATGTCATCCACACTCTTCAGGGATCAAATCTTGCTATCCAAAAGCAATTGTAACCTCAAGAATCAAGAGAACTAAGCTCCAACAGAAATCTTGCACTGACCTAAAGTGTCTCTAATCGTTCCGAATTTGTGCCTAAATCCACCTAAGCATCATCACTAACCTAACCATACATCAAAACCTAAGCAACTCACTACCAATTATGCTGAAATTTGAAGAATGCAAACCTGGTAAAAATGGATGAACAGATGAGGTTATGGCTCGATTCAAGCTTCAATTCTTTCCAGATTCACTCGACAACAACTTCCCAAGCTTCTCCAAACAAAAATTTGCAATGAATCCTCTTCAATTCCAAAACCCGATTCTTGATGCAGCTGTGAAATTTTCAATTGCTCTCTCTGATTCCTTGCTCAATCCTTGCTAAAAAAAGATCTGAATCAGTTGCAAATGTTATATAGAATATGTTGGAAACCTCTAGAAACTTCTGTAACCAACTGAATGAGATTTTGAAAATCTCATATGCCAAAGTTGTGCTTTGCTCTGTTCTAGCTCACCATCTAGCTTGAATTTCTCCTCTTGTGACATTTTGAACTGAATGGGGATGGTAATTCCCTTGTTTTTGATCCAAGGATGTGTGATTCAAATGTTGCTTCAATCTTAAGTTATCAAAGGGAACCATGTGAAATTGGCCTCAAATCCAAAATGTGGTAATGTCATCATCCTTAGAATGTCATTCCTGATCAAAATGATATGCAACATGACCTTGTTTGACGATAAAACAAAGAATCCCATTTTTTTGCCTTTTAATCACTTTAATTTTTTCCTTTTCAAAATTTCTCAAACTAACTTCTCATATGAGCCATTTCAATGCCTCCTTGATGCATTTTCAAGGTTAAAACCCTATTTTGAGCGACTTTCTAGTTGAACAAAATTTCATTTGAGGCCTCTAAGTTGGTGAAAATGGCTTATGATCACAAATGACCTATAATCACCAATACCCAAAATACCCCTGGCTTGCAAAGACCACAACTTGAGTTGTAAAAATCCTATCAAGGACTTCTAGTACTCTATGGAAAGCTAAGATCAATATCTACAACTATCATGTTGGCCAAGAATCCATTTGAAAACTCCTTGAAGGGAAAAAGTTGCTTGGAAGTCAAGTGACTTTCATAGATAAATTTCATAGTCATCTGATGACTTGTAACTTGCAAGGACCATAACTTGAGTTCTATAAATCCCTTTGAGGACTTATAGTACTCAAATTAAAGCTATTGAGATGCTCTACAAGTTTAATGTTGGCCAAAGATCCATTTGAAACTTTTATTTTGACTTATGTGGCTTTGAATTTAGGCACTAAATATGGGATTTTACACTGAAACCCTAATTTAGCAACTTCCCACATTCTTGATCCTTCTTTGCTTAACCTTGGCACAACACCACACATGTATCAACATACCAATCCATGAATCCCATGACCTCTAAGTAAGCTTTGATTCTCTTCAATTACTCAATTGACCTAGGGGTGACCCAGATGAAACCCCAGTTGACTGCACCGCAACTGTGGCTCTCATACTTGAATCAATGGCTTGTCTCAACTTCAATATGGCCCTCTAGGCATCCCATGAGATCCATACACACCTCAAATTCACATTCCATGTTTCACATCCCACTGATGATTCTCAATATTCCTCAAGATAGGAGCAAAACCCACATGTAGGCACTCAAACTTCTCAAGACTTCAAAACACTTGATGACTTAGATGACTTCTCAATCTTGGATAACACCTCTTGCTAGGCTCTTCTCTTGATAGACACCCTTGATCCCTTGTTGGATGCATTCTATGCTATGATATTCCAATGATTAAACTATGTACATGATGTAACTATGCAAATGAAATGCCATGAAACATAAATCAGGCAAGAAAAGGTTGAGCAAATTTTGGGGTGCAACAGCTGCCTCTATTCAAACGGCTTGGACCCGACTGGGTGAAGAGCGAACAACCTTCAAACCATCGAGGTACGAGACGGTTGAATACCAAGAAACCCGGAAATTTGCCAACCACAGAAATAAACTGCACTGCTTTGGGAGCAACACCCCCTATCTGAATCCGGTTGTTACGGAAACAACTGATCCAACGTCTGATAATAATTCTGATTTCAACTTCAACCATCTATGTAACGCCACAGATACTGAACAAATTTTGCAAAAACACCTCCGTCCACAACTGGACTAACCTTGTCAACACAAGAAGAGAAACAAATTCGTCAACACGAATAGAGATTCTGCCGTCACAGGAATAACCTTGTCCACATCTGGACCCGAATTTCGTCAAATCAAGAATAAACATCAATCTGTCCACGTCAGGACTCACATTTCGTCGACCCGAAGAAATCTCAACAACACAGGAATAGGACCTTGTCCATGTTAGGACGCTTGTTTCGTCAACACGAAGAAATCCCCTCAACACGAGCAAAACTTTGTCCACGTTAGGACGCGCATTTCGTCAACACGAAGAAATCCCATCATAAACTTGTCCACGTTAGGACTCAAATTTCGTCAACCCGAAGAAACCCTATCATCATAGGAATAAAACTTGTCCTCATTAGGACTCCACATTCCGTCAACACGGAGAAATCCCGGCGACTTCGCTGGGGATGAGTTGTCCGCATCTTGTCAACATGAGGAGATCCTATCAACATAGGAGTAAATTGTCCACGTCTGGACACCATTTCGTCAACACGAAGAACGGTAAACTTGTCCACGTCAGGACTTGCATTTTGTCTTGATTTGTCCATGTTAGGACTCACATCTCGTCAGCACGAGAAAATCCTATCAGCATAGGAGTAAATTGTCCACGTCAGGACTCGCGCATCTCGTCAACACGAGGAACTATAAACATGTCCACGTCAGGACTAACAGTTTTCCAATACGAATGAAGATATCTGCTGGGGATAAATGGTCCACGTCAAGACACCATTTCGTCAACATGAAGAGTAATCAATTTGTCCACGTAGGACTTCACATTCCGTCAACATGGAGAAATCAAATCTGTCCACGTTAGGACTAGCACATCTCGTCAACACGAGAAAATATAAACATGTCCACGTCAGGACACACTTTCTTTCAGCATGGGGACATCCCGTCAATACAGGAATAAATTTTCCACGTCAGGACTCATATCTCGTCAACACGAGGAACTCCTATCAACATAGGCAATAAAATTTTTGCGACTTCCGGGGAAATACTTCTATCAACCAGTAGGAAAATACATCCGTTTATCCATACGGGAAGATACTCTGAATACGTTTCTCTGCTTATCTCTGCAGTAACTAACTCCATTGGTCCCAATCCACAAACCATTCAACGCTGACGTGACAACGACTTTGAGGAGGAATCTACTGGGGGATATTTGGAGACCAAACTGCCTGACGCCTGTTCCGATAACCGGCGGCAACTTCTAAAATTTTGATTCATGAAACCCTTTGACGCTGACATAACAACAAATTTGAAGAAAATAATCCGTCGGCCGGATAAGAGAAACTTCAACAAGCAACTCTGGCGGGGAAAACAAGAGAAATTTAAACAAATAACTCTGCTCGGGGACAAAGAGAAACTTAACCAAGTAACTCTGTGGGGAAAATAGTAAGATGAACCTTATCATCACACGTCTCATGGCGAGACCTCGAATACCTGGTAATAGATCTGAGCTAGAACTCCATACTCCTGCCGAGAAAACACGCCTGAAAGCAAAAGGTTAACCAACCTGATTTATGTTTCAAAATGCGTATGTTTGAAAATAGTGTAATGCTCCGTACGGCACGGAAATGCTACGCGTTTGAGTAGATGCAAATATGGTGATATATGCAAATGCAAATGCAGGCTCAAGCTGCCGGGGCCACTCTGATAATGATGTCTCAACAACATGAATGCTAAGGATAACGCCAACTCCGCTGGGGAGAACAAGTATCACAAAATATTCTGGCGAAATAAACGCCAGAAAGACAACCAACTCTGCCGGGGAGAGATTAACCACCAATTTCCACCGGGAGGAAAGAACAAACACCCTGCTGGTGAACAAATTTAGCTGGGGAAGAAGCGACACTTCTGGATAAAGCACACTGTCTGGGCACAGTTTACACATTCAGAGTTACCACTCTGCTGAGGATCAACATCCTGTCGGAGGCTAGACGACCTATGGGGAGAAAGAAAACCATCCTTCGCGGATATAAACCTTTTGAACCAACAACTTGGTTAACTATTGCGGGAATCTCCTAGCTGAGGAATGACATCAACTGGAGTCAGGTCTTCATCAAGAGATTTTGGCTGGGGAATACAATTCTTGACCGTTTGCTCCAAAGGTAAGAGCCCTACAAAACACAAACGAGATAAAACAGGCCTATACAACAAATCTATCCGGGTTAGCATCTGTGACATTACTTCAGTCAATTCGAAGTTTTAGCAATTATTGGCAAGGGCCAGCAAGATTATGCAAGTGCAAGTTTATCAAAAACATCAGCGTCTTTCACAAACAAAATAGTAAAGAACAAACATCAAGTACTGAATAACATGTTTTATTGATAACGGGCCTCTGAATAGGCAAAGTTTTGTACACTGGATGCAACTCCTGAAAAGAGGAAGTTACGCATAAACACACATAAATATATGCACCAGAAGCATAAAGAAAATACAAAACAATATTTGTATACATGTCGGCAACGTGGCACAGACAAACACCATGAGCTGATCCTCCTATGACTCACCTGACTCTGCGCTTTCCCGGTACTCGATCTTCGGAAGAGATTGTTTTTGGATAGACGGCCCCCAGGTACTCCCAAACCACTAAGCAATGCCGTATCAAATTCGGACCGCAGTCATTTGCTTTTTCAATCCCTAACTTTTGCGTGAACCGCCCTTTGCGGGTTTTCAATTCACCGGGATACCCTTTTTTGCCGAAGTCGCCCTTTTCAGGTTTTCGACTTCGCGGGTGTACATTTTTTCAATTTTTATCCCTAACTTTTGCCCGAACCTTTTATTCATTTTTTTATGGTTCGCGGGGATGCCCCATTTTTGTCTGGACTCTCTTTTTACTGTCCAGCGGGTCACTTTCAAGCAAAGTATTTTTTAACTGCGTCCTAATTCACAGGAGACGTAAAGTCCTCACCATCCATGGTGGATAGTAATAAGGCTCCTCCAGAGAAGGCTTTTCTAACAACGTAGGGACCATCATAATTGGGAGTCCACTTGCCCCTGTGATCTGTTTGTGGTGGGAGAATCTTTTTCGAAACAAGATCGCCCGTCCGAAAGCTTCGAGGGCCCACCTTCTTGTCGTAAGCTTTCTTCATCCGGCTCTGATACAGCCGACCGTATGCTAGAGAAGCCAGTCTCTTCTCATCCATTAAGCTGAGCTGATTCAGTCTATCTTTAATCCATTCTGCCTCGTCGAGTTGGACATCACGTAAAACCCTCAGGGAAGGAATCTCGACCTCCAACGGTAACACCGCCTCCATCCCGTATACCAATGAGAAAGGGGTTGCCCCGGTTGATGTGCGTACCATCGTACGATAACCGTGAAAAGCGAAAGGTAGCATCTCGTGCCAGTCCTTATACGTCACAACCATCTTCTGAACAATCTTCTTTATGTTCTTATTGGCCGCTTCAACAGCGCCATTCATCTTGGGCCGGTAAGGAGAAGAGTTGTGATGCTCAATCTTAAAATTCTAACACAGCTCTTTCATCATTTTGTTATTCAAATTTGAACCGTTGTCGGTGATAATCCGCTCAGGGATTCCATATCTGCAGATAATATCTCGTTTGATAAATTTGGCTACCACTTGTTTGGTCACATTGGTATATGATGCTGCTTCCACCCATTTGGTGAAGTAATCGATTGCCACCAAAATGAGCCGGTGCCCGTTTGATGCCGTAGGCTCGATCTTGCCAATCATATCAATCCCCCACATCGAGAAAGGCCACGGCAATGACATCACATTCAGAGGACTCGGAGGCACATGGATTTTGTCCGCATAAATCTGGCATTTATGACACCTCTTTGCAAACTTGAAATAATCTGTTTCCATAGTTAGCCAATAGTAACCTGCCCGCAGCAGTTTTCTCGTCATAGCATGCCCGCAAGCATGTGTACCAAATGTACCCTCATGTATCTCTTCCATGAGCAACTTCGCCTCTTTCTCGTCTACGCAGCGTAGCAACACCAAGTCGTGGTTTCTTTTGTACAGGACAGCGTCCGGATTCAGATAGAAATTGCCAGCCAATCTCCTGAGAGTCTTCTGATCTCGACTGAATGCCCCAACCGGATACTTCTTGTTCTTTAGGAAATTCTGGATGTCAAAGTACCAGGGTTTACCATCGGGAGCCTCGTCAATGGAAAATATGAATGCAGGTCTATCGAGCCGAGAGATAACAATCCGAGGAGCCTCGTTCTAGAAGTTAACTTTATACATTGAAGACAATGTCGCCAGGGCGTCAGCCATTTGATTTTCTGCTCGTGGCACGTGATGCAGTTCCACCTTGTCAAAGAAAGACAACAATCTCCTTGCATAGTTCATATAGGGTATCAAATTGGGCTGACGTGTCTTCCATTCTCCTTTAATCTGATTCACCACTAGAGCTGAGTCTCCGTAGACATCCAGGTTCTTGATTCGCAAATCAATGGCTTCTTCCAGACCCATGATGCAAGCCTCATATTCAGCCTCATTATTGGTAACAGGAAAGGTCAATCGGGCAGTAAATGGGATGTGCGACCCATGAGGAGTAGTGATAATTGCTCATATTCCGCTACCATAGGAATTTACAGCTCCTTCAAATATCAACTCCCATTTGGAACCCAACTTTGGTCCTTCATCCGGCAACGGTTCTTCACAATCCTTCATTTTCAGGTACATGATATCCTCATCAGGAAAATCAAACCTCATCGGTTGGTATTCCTCAACCGGCTGCTCAGCAAGGTACTCTGACAGAACGATACCTTTAATAGCCTTTTGCGAGACATACTGGATATCGTATTCTGTTAACACCATCTGCCATCGGGCAATTCTTCCGGAGAGTGCTTGCTTCTCAAACACATATTTGATTGGATCCATCTTTGAAATTAGCATGGTTGTATGATTCAGCATGTATTGCCTCAAACGTTTGGCGGCCCAGGCTAGCGCGCAACACGCCTTCTCGAGCATCGAGTATCTGGACTCACAGTCGGTAAACTTCTTACTCAAATAGTAGATTGCATGCTCTTTACGTTCGGTCTCGTCGTGTTGATTAAGAACACAACCCATACTTTCCTCAAGAACCGTCAAATACATAATCAAAGGTCTCCCGGCCACTAGGGGTATCAAAACAGGAGGTTCCTGCAAGTATTCTTTTATCTTGTCGAACGCCTTTTGACAATTTTCATTCCAGGTCAACACCTGATCCTTTTTCAACAACCTGAATAACGGCTCGCATGTCACAGTCAGGTGAGATATGAACCGAGCGATGTGGTTCAACCTCCCTAAAAACCCACGTACTTCTTTTTCTGTTTTAGGCATCGACATTTCTTGTATAGCTTTTATCTTTGCAGGATCAACCTCTATTCCCTTTTTGCTCACAATAAACCCCAGCAGTTTACCCGATCTCACCCAAAGGTGCACTTGTTAGGGTTCAGTCTCAACCTGAACTTCCTAAGCCTTTTGAACAGTTTTAGCAGATTAACCAAATGCTCCTCCTCTGTCTGGGATTTGGCAATCATATCATCAACATAAACCTCGATCTCTTTGTGCATCATGTCATGAAAGAGAGTCGTCATAGCACGTTGATATGTTGCCCCAGCGTTCTTCAGTCCGAAGGGCATCACTTTGTAGCAAAATGTTCCCCAGGGAGTAATGAAGGTAGTCTTCTCCATGTCTTCTGGTGCCATTTTGATCTGATTATAGCCTGAGAAGCCGTCCATGAAGGAGAATACGGAGAACTGAGCAGTGTTATCAACCAGCACATCAAAGTGAGGAAGTGGAAAGTCGTCTTTCGGGCTCGCCCTATTCAAATCACGGTAGTCTACACACATTCGCACTTTACCGTCTTTCTTCGGCACTGGTACTATATTAGCGACCCATGACAGATAAGTTGTAACGGCTAGGAAACCAGCATCCCACTGTTTTTTAACTTCCTCCTTGATTTTCACAGCCATGTTCGGTCTGGTTCTTCTGAGTTTCTGCTTAACATGCGGACATTCCTCTCGCAACGGCAGATGGTGCACGACCATGTCCGTATCCAACCCAGGCATATCCTCGTACGACCAAGCAAATATATCACTATACTCTTGCAGTATCTCAATCAGCCTTTTCTTGATGTCGCTCTGCAGCGCAGCCCCTATACGGATATTTCTCACAACTTCTTCCGACCCCAAGTTGATAATTTCAATTTCCTCCTGATGAGGCAGAATGATTCTCTCTTCCTATTTCAACAAACGAGTCAGCTCCTCTGGCAGGTCGCTATCCTCAACAATCTCTTCCTTTGCTTGGAATACCGGGTGCTCGAAGTCGAAACGAGTCATAGGCGGTTCGTAGAAGGTGTCATCTGAAACATTAGTCCTGCAAAGGAAATGGTTAAACGCTTCAACACGCGAACAAAGCAAATAACCACGTTGCCATTTATTGTTAAAGAAAAAACGAGAAAAACAGGGATCACAATATTTGTATATGAAAAACGCCTTTATTTCATGATTAAAACAGTGCAATACACATAATCAAGTAGCCCTAAGGTAAAATCACTATGCCCCGGGTAGGACATAGGATTATTCAACAATTGACAAAACAAATCATTACTGTTTAAGAGTCACTGGGACAGTTTCCCGGATGGACCAGTTGCAGAGACTTTGTCCTGGCACGCTTGGCTTGATCCACGTGTACATATCACAGTCACTATCTCCGTCTTCAGCATCGGAAATAGCGTTGATTGTCTCAAAGCACACCCCACTTGGTGTAATCGTTATCGGTCCCTTGAACCTTGGCGCTCCTGAAGATGACGCTGACGACGTCGGTCGATACCCTAGCCCAAACTTCTCATTCTTCACGGGAATCTCCAGTACCTGCCCCCAGCCTTTAGTCTCACCCGTCTGCACTAAAGCCTGAGCTTCTTTGTAGGATGACACTGCTACCTCTGGCGTTTTGCTGGGACCCTGAGCTTTGTCTTTAATCCGTAACCCTTCGAAGGCTTGACAAGGTGTCTCGTGTATTTCTCCGTAGACCTCAACATATCTGAATGAAGACAGGTGACTGACCAAAATGTCCTCCTCCCCACAAACGGTAACAACACTATCACCCACCATGTACTTCAAATTCTGATGCAATGTGGACGTTACGGCCCCTGCAGCATGGATCCATGGGCGCCCAAGAAGGCAGCTATAAGCTGGATGGATATCCATGATGTAGAATTCGGTATCAAAAATTTCTGGCCCCACCTACAGCGGTAATGTTATTGACCCAAACACTGATCGTTTCGTCCCGCCAAACGCCCTCACAACCAAATCGCTGGGCGTGCAAATAATTCCCCGTATGTCCAATTTCATCATGGCTTTCTTTGGCAATACGTTCAACGACGATCCAGTATCCACCAATACACGCGACATTACGGTGCCCCGACATTCCACCGATATATGCAAAGCCATGCTGTGCTATCGACCCCTGGGTGTTAGATCAAAATCTGTGAAACCCAGGCTATGTCCAGCATTGACATGTGCCATTACCCCCTCTAACTAATTTACAAAAACTTCTTGAGGCACAAATGACGTATCCGGGATCTTTAGCAAGGCATTCCGGTGGGCCTCGGAACATAACAACAATGACAAGATAGAAATCTTCGACGGCGTCTGCTGTAGGTGTTCAACAATTTTGTAGTCGCTTTTACGAATCAGTCTCATGAATTCTTCTACGTCCTTGAGTGACGTATCCTTTTCTTTCAACTGAGCAGGCCCGCTTTCATTTACTTTGGCTTTGCCTCTGGCCAATCTCTCTGCTTCTATTTCAGGTGAGGTAAAGATCCTTCCGCTACGGGTCATACCCCTCGTTCCAACGACATTATCAACAGCCCCAGCTGGTTGGCTATTCACCACAATCTTTTCACCGTTGCAATATGCTTCTAATCCGTATGTCCACGAGACAGCTTTCGTACTCTCAAAGGGAACAGGCCCTGCTTTGGTAATCGTAATGGTTGGTCGTTGGGCGGACGCTGTTATCGTTATAGTCTTCCTCGGGATCGTCACCGTTGCAATATCATTCTGCTCATCACATAATGCCTCCATAGGCTTCTCAACCGCAGTTCGATCAAATTGCAAGGTCCCTTCGTCGATCATGGCCTGAATGCCCTGCTTCAAATCAGTACAGCCCTCAGGCTGGGTCCAACACTCTAAACAGTATTCATCACAACCAGGGAATACCCCCCCCCTCTAAGCAACCTGCTTTTCACCTCACTCAATGGTGTCTTCAGTTTGTTAACATCCATCACCAAGTTCAAAATTTCTTCTGTTAAGATAGCATTTGCCCCATGGTTAGGCATAGGCTATTGTACAATATTGGGCCCAGCCTGGCCAAAGTTGATGGCTTTACTGTCCAACAAGTCTTGAACTTTATGCTTGAAAGCATGACAAGATTCTACATCATGTCCGGGCGCCCCGGAATGGAATTCGCAATGCTTATTAGTGTCATACCCATAAGGAAGTACCGGTCCTGTAGGCGGTTCCAATGTTCTTTTCTCGACCAAATTCAACCCCAGCAATGTCTGAAGAAGCTCTGCATATGTCGACGGAGGCTTATCAAATACCCTCTTCGGCTTTGCATTCTGAAACCTTCTCTGACCCTGATTCTGCCTTTGCTGCTGCTGTGGTTGTTGAGGTTGGACTGGAATAGTAACACTGGCTATTTGTTGAGGTTGAATGTACTGATTTCTACCTCTGCCCCGGCCTCTGCCACCAAATACAGCGCTTGTATCACCCTGTCGTCTCCCGCCGAACGCTTTTCTCGCACCCCCAGCTGAAGTAGATTCGCCTGCCTGGATCTTTCCAATTTTAATTCCATTCTCGATCCTTTCTCCCATAAGGATCATATCGGAGAAGCTACCCATCGAAACATTGAGTAACTTGTCATAGTACATTCCTGTAAATGTCCCTACAAACATATCATTCATCTCCCTTTCAACCAAAGGAGGATGCACCCGAGCTGCCATATCGCGCCACCGCTGCGCGTACTCTTTGAAACTTTCACCACTTTTCTGCGACAGACTCTGCAACTGAACTCTGTTTGGCGCCAAATCGCTGTTATATTTGTAATGCATAACGAAAGCATCAGCCAACTGCTTCCAGCTTCTAATCTGAGTGGGCTCCAGTCCTATGTACCATTCCAACGATGGTCCCGATAAGCTATCCTGAAAGAAATGCATGAGCATCCTTTCATCATTGGAATATGCAGACATCCTTCTATAATAAGAACGTACATGGACCTTTGGGCAGGTATCCCCTTTGTATTTGTCGAATGTTGGAGCCTTGAATTTTAATGGCACCCTCAGCCCTGGTACCAACCCCATAGTAGTCATATCTAACCCAACGGAGTTCTGATTAACCACACCTTTCATCTGCTCTTCTAACATTCTGATCCTCTGAACAGGGTCAACGGGGCCCTCAGGTTCCATACCTCTTCCCGAAAAAGCGTCGTCCTGGTGATCCACATTCCAGTCATTGCCATACCCACCGTAACCCATGTTACGGCCAAATCCTTGCTGATTGAACACAGGACCCTGTCCTCGGTTGCCGAACCCTAGATTGACCCCAGTAGGTCCAAAACCATTGTTGAAAGGAAATGCTCCAGCACCGTTGTTATTCACATTACCGAATCCACCATTCCCGTGACATATCCCTGATTGTTGCTGTAACCGTCATTACCAAAGCCTTGATTGTTGAACTCGAAGTTCCCGTCCTGATTGACATTACCATACCCATTGTTTCCAAAGTCAGAATTGTCACTGAATCCTTGATCGGCATCCCCAGTGTTGCCTTTGTTGTTAACAACATGTCCATCACCACCATTTCCAGTATTACCATTACCAGCGCCAGCACCTACACACGTACCAAGGTTTCCGTTGACAGTCACAACAGGTGGAGTAACTACCGGTATCTCATCCTCCTAGCGAGGAGTTCCCACAGAATTGTGATCAGTATTGCCATTTCCGTTTGTCCGCGTCAGCAGCGGCTGCACCAAGGTCTGAAGGCTCTCCTGGCCCTTGGCTATGCTCTCCATAGCTTGCATGAACAGAGTCAGCTTCTCACGGATTTCCTGCATCTCGACTTGAACTTGATCCATTGCTTTCTTACAGTTGTTCCTGGTTGAGTAGCGGTGGATTCTCTGGTCGTCAATCCTGGAAGACCTGTGAGATGCAGGAAATAAGATACATATTCAACAAGTAACTGGCAATGAAAAATGAATATGCAGATGCAGTATGTGTTCGTGCGTTAGGGAGATCGACCCCTGATTCTAGTGCCAAAGTGCCAGTGCAGTGACAGTGTTAAGAAGCTTGGATTCATCCATGGAGAAAACATCTCATATATTGCTGCAAAGCCCATCAAGGCAGAAATACAATATCACTGAGTGTACAATAACAAGAAGGCATGACCTCAACCAACAATCCTGGTGATGGCCAGCACAATGCAAATAAAGCATATACAACAGTGCATAAGGTAATCAAGTACGACCATATGCCCGATACTCCTCTAACAATCTCTTGGTCTTGGAATGGTCCGGCTGAGAAAGCAACCCTTCGACGAGCGAGTCTCTTTGCCTGATAACGCGCTGGAGATCCCCGATGGATTCCTCCCAAGCACCCTCTCCAAAGCACTCCTCTAGCTTCCGCTTCTGGGATGCAGACTCTTTCTTGCGCTTGACAACTTTGTTCAACGAATTCTGAACGTCGTATCTCCGCATAACCTCTTCTTCAACCCTTTTCTGGCTAGCCTTCAACTGATCTTCCAGTTCAGAGCTCTGCTGCTTCAGTTTGTCTTCTCTTTCTTTGTTATTGGTCAGTGTAACATTCCAGGTTTTGGTGAAGGTGGAGATCTCCCGGTAGGCTATATCAAGTGCTTTCTTCTTAGACTCCAACATGTCATGGGAGCTCTTGAAATCTATCCTCAGACGTTCACGCTTCCTTCATTGTTCAGTCAGTTTTGTGCCTAACTGGTTCACCAGCTTTGCTTGTTGCTCGAAGGAATATACGGCTTCATTCCTTTCACTCCTGAGTTGCACTAGCTCTTCTTCCAGCTTCTCGTTGGCTATCATCAGCTCTTCTTTCTCCTTCACAACTTGCTCATATCTCTCAATAGACATAGTAGTTGGCTCCTCCACCACGAGGGGAGCAGGAGATAATACTGCAGGAAACGGCATCAGTGCCTGCTTTGCCCTATCTTGGATCCAGACTTGGTACAGAGGATAGGCTTGGCAATCATTCTTACCCAACAATGGCTTACCCTTCTTGTAGATGTTATTCCAAGCACGCTGAAGCTTGGATAACAGTTCTCCCTTCAGATCACCTGTGAAGTACAGAGATTCCTGTACTTCCTCCTCTTTGGGCGGGCTTCTCAAAGCATAACCGAATTGCCTGATCAACAATGACGGATTGTAGTTAATGCACCCTTTCCTCCCAATCAGAGGAACGTTAGGATATCCTGTGCAGCTGTAGATAATCTCAGATCCCAGCAAGTCCCTATCAAACCAGACAACATCTTCTGAAGAAAGCCCCATCAGACGCTCAGACCATTCCACCGTAGCTGCAGACTCAGCAAAGATACCCTTCTTGGGCAGGTGACTATCAAATCACATATACAACAAAGGCACACAACAAGAGACGTTCTTTCCCCTCCTATTCTCGTTCTTATAATGCAGAGAGTGATAGAAATATCCAATCAGTGTAGGCACAGGATTGCCTCAAGCAAATATATGGAATGCATCCAAATCAACAAAGTCAGGCATATTAGGGAACAATACAATGCCATAGATACACAAAGCAAAGATAGCATTAAACACAATCCAACAACCACTCTTGGCATATTCTTGTGCTTTCCCAACCAAGAACTTGAGAGAAAAACCAGAAACTCCATTCCACGAGGTTAACAACAACTCTGAGGAGTCTAAATGTAAAGCAACAGCCAAATCCTCCATCTTGGGCTCAACACCCATATGAATGAAGGGTAACCTGTTCTGAATGGTTAGCTCCAAAACCTCAGCGTATTCCTCCATGGTCGGAGCCAGAATGAAGTCAGGGAAAGTAAAACACCTCAGCGGGGGATCATAGAACTACATAAGTGCATATAATCCGTTCAGCTCATACGTGGATGGTTTGCAAACCAAACTAAGCACTTTCCTATAACTCTTCCTGAAGCTTCTCTTCACATCATCATCAGCTAAAGACATCAAACTAAGCAAAGAAGAAACATCTGGAGTAGGCAACTTGTATGCCACAGTCTTCTTCAAAGTACCCATAATAGCAACCAGAAATCCGGGCAACTAGAATCAGAATGTATGAAATGCACCTGCAGCTCAGACACATGTTAATGATATGCAAAATGAGTATGCAACAATGCAATATGCAAACATGCAACAGGGATTAAGTGATATTTTGTTGAAGAGGTCCATCCACAATACTATCTCAACAGACCCACAATACTGCTCAAACCTGGTCTCAACAGACCCATAACAATGCTCCACTCCAGTCTCAACAGACCTATAACAACTGCTCCAACCTGGTCTCAACAGACCTATAACACTGTCCTGATGAAGAACCCCAAGTAACCACACATACTGATCCAATATCAAGAAAACCAGGTAGTCTGGAGGTCAAGTTTCCTGCATGCCCCAATCCCTCTCACAGGTAGGTGTCCTATCGACTGACACAAGGTATGGCATCCTATGCGGTCGTCGGCGTCACAGACTTTCAAGACTGATGATACGATACCCAGGAGGTGTGGCATCATCATTCCTGAAGAGGCCTCACTTAGCCAACTTCCAATTGATCGGTCCCCGGAGTCGACAATCCAACTAACCAACAACCCCCTCAACCCAAAGGGTTGAAAAAGAAGTCAACCAGAAGAACCTCGTCCGAGCGTGGATTTTGTGGGACACTAGTACATGCAAAGCATGCACGTGCCCACTACTTTCCACAACTAATTCTAGGTGCACTCAAGCCCAGGTCCGGCTTATCTCTCAATCTGAACCCCTACCCAGCATAACACCGATAATATAATGCTGAGAGTAAATACCGAAAAGTAAATCAATAAAAAACCCCAGATGGGAAAACAAGCGCTAGGACTGACTCGCGTAGGGAACCGTTAGAGTCCCCAGCAGAGTCGCCAGCTGTCGCTACTGCGAAAATCGGCGCCGGCTATGACAGAAGAGTCGCCACCGTGCGTTATTTATCCCAAAGGAGGGAAAGGAAACGCTCAGAGTAAACCTAACGCAAAACGGGAAAGGAATGGTCGTCACAACCAAATTCCTGGATTCGGGAGTCGATTACGCAAGGGGAAGGTATTAGCACCCCTCACATCCGCCGTACTCGACGGGATCCATGCTTGTTTTCTAGTACGGATTGTTATTCTATCTACTCTAAAGGTCTGGGTTAAAATGAAACGAAAGTGACTGGGCAAAGTATCGCACTTTATGCCTACGTATTCCCGTCTGGAACGAGAAATCAGAGTCAACGTAGTTCGCCTACCTACGAGAGAGGGAGGGGAAGGTTGCTCGCTAGGATACGGCATCCTATGCCTACGTACTTTCATACAGCATGAAAGATCAGAGCAAACGTAGTTCGGGCTATGGAAGACACAAGCTTGTCTGATTTTTTTTTATTACCTTCAAAAAGGGTTTTTCTTGATTAAGAGTCCAAGTGGACAAAAATGACACTTTGATGTTTGTTTTGAATCTTTTACGAAAGAAGTGTTTTTTTAGTTTGTTTGCAACCTCTGACGCACTAGAGACTATGATTTGAGAGTGACTACGTCGCGTGTCACCCAAAGGGTGCCACACTAAGCAGCCAAACTACTGGAAAGAAGCTCTCTTCAGTAACCCTTTCTCGAATAGCTTAAGGCTTGTAACGTACGACATCGATTAACCTTATTACCGTGTTTTTGAGATGTTTTGAGATAAGAACAGAAAGAAGCTCTAAAAAGCCTAGGGTTGAAAAGGGAATAAAAACTAACCTAATGCTGTCATGCATGGATAAGAATCCTAATGTCTGTCATAATTCCCTCCTGCACAGAGGAAATCAGAGATCCTAGGGGATAAACAGAAAAGAAAGCAAGCAAATACAGTAAAATGCATGCAATGCAGCAATACAAGTGAGGCAAGGGAGTCCCACTCAACCTCGAACCTGGGAAAACAACAGGCAAAGTGAATCAACATTCACTTCAAACCTAGGGGGCAAGTTGCACAAGCCAACAAACAATACAGGAAACAAAACCCAAAGGAGAGGAGGCAGCCCAAACAGCAGCACCAAACTCCTACAGCAAACAGCACAAGCAGCAGCTCTGACGGCAACAGATTGATTAAACAACAAAAAGTTGACAGCAACAACCTTCATCTGCATGAATAGATCCCATCTTCAAATTCCTTCAATCTTCAACGAGCACCAAGTTTCAGCAAGCTTCAAACTTCAACCAGTAAACAACTTCATCTTCAACAAGCAGCAAAACCCTAGCTTCAACAAGCAACCAGCTTCAACAAGCACAAACTTCACCTCAACAAGCTACAACAAGCACTAAACTTTCTCTTTAACAAGCTTCAACAAGCACCTCGAAGGGAGAATCATTCAACAAGATCAAGTTGAAGTGTTAAGAAACTCAATGACAACCAAGGGAAGCCATTAAGATCTTAACACTGTAATAGGAAGGCATCCTCAAAGTTCTACTCTTAAAGCATGCCATTCATCCCTCCAAGGGAGATATGTGACTTCTTTAAGAGGACTTTATGTCATTGGATTGAATGGAGATGAACAATATACTCCATGTTTGAAGAAAGAAGCAAAACTAGTCTAATGCTCTCCATAAAACCCTAGATTCCCTAAGCTCCTGACAGGCCTTCACAAGATGAGAAATCTTCACATCCAAGCTCCTTCAAGCTCTCAAAAGAATCTTCAATTGGTTTTCATATTCATCCAAGCACAAGAGCACCACCACCCTAATCTAAGGGGAACTATTGAATTAAACTAGTCAAGTTAGTTCACTAGAATTACCTAGAAGTTAGTCTTAAAACTAATTCTGCTTAAAATACCAAAAGTGATTGTAAAATCCTACAAAAATTACTAAGGGTTCCTAAACCTCTTAAGAATATCTCTATACAAAAACTAGGGGGTTAACCATTCATTTGGGCCTAAAACTATGCCCTAAACCTAAGGGTACTATCCTAAAATCCTAAATCTACAACACCTAATGTTCAATGTTCAAACTGGCCTAAAAATTCTCCACAAAATTATGGGAAACATACTAAGGGTACATGCATTTCTAATCTACATAACCCAAAAAGAATCACTTCAAAATCATACACCAAACACCCATACCAAAATCAACAAGATGGCATACCAAACATATTCAAAATAATAGCAATTAAAAATACAAAAATGCAATTAAAATGTAAAATGCATGAATTAATAAAATTTCAATCCTATTAAATTCTAGACTCTTTAAGGAGTCAAGGGAAAAAAACCTAGCCTAAAAATGATTATGTTTCTATTTATTATGAATTTATTTCTAACCTATATGCAAAATATAAAAATCCAAGAAAATCAATTAAAATAACCAAAAGGGCGTGCTGAATAGCAATAAAATCATGTTGTAAATCAGACTGGGCCCAAAGGTGGGGTGTGGATAGCGTGTGAGTCTTAAGAAAAAACCAAACTAAAAACAAGTCAGAAAAAGAAATGGAAATGGAAAAAACCTCGTGGCAAATAGCAATTGTCTTCAGTGTACTTTCTTATTGGGCTTCAGCCTGGGGTGTGGTTAGCAAGACATCACTTAAGCCCACCCAAACTTGTTTAATGAAACGGTAAGTTTCAATTAAAGTCACTCTCTTCAGCTTGTGAAACACGATCGTGGCTGTTGGTTCAGGTTCTCAGTCAAAGGTCAAACACAAATCAATGGCTAAAACTTCATCTTCCCCAAAAATTCAAACTGGGAGGGAAATGTTCAGGACGGTGGCCTGAGCGTTGTGCCACCGTCTTCTCCGGCGTGGCATATCCAAAAGTGCATCAAACATAAAACGTAAACATCCTATCCCACTCAAAATTCTCTCCTGATCACGAATATCAACTCCAAATTCCATGATTCTCATCCTAACTCCAAAACCGATCCAAGTTGCAGAAAAATCACCAAATCTCCAATGTCACAATTCTTAAAATTAAAGTCATCAATGTCATCTACACTCTTCAGGGATCAAATCTTGCTATCCAAAAGCAATTGTAACCTCAAGAATCAAGAGAACTAAGCTCCAACAGAAATCTTGCACTGACCTAAAGTGTCTCTAATCGTTCCGAATTTGTGCCTAAATCCACCTAAGCATCATCACTAACCTAACCATACATCAAAACCTAAGCAACTCACTACCAATTATGCTGAAATTTGAAGAATGCAAACCTGGTAAAAATGGATGAACAGATGAGGTTATGGCTCGATTCAAGCTTCAATTCTTTCCAGATTCACTCGACAACAACTTCCCAAGCTTCTCCAATCAACAATTTGCACTGAATCCTCTTCAATTCCAAAACCCGATTCTTGATGCAGCTGTGAAATTTTCAATTGCTCTCTCTGATTCCTTCCTCAATCCTTGCCAAAAAAGATCTGAATCAGTTGCAAATGTTATATAGAATGTGTTGGAAACCTCTAGAAACTTCTGTAACCAACTGAATGAGATTTTGAAAATCTCATATCCCTTGAAAATCTCATATGCCAAAGTTGTGCTTTGCTCTGTTCTAGCTCACCATCTTGCTTGAATTTCTCCTCTTGTGACATTTTGAACTTAATGGGGATGGTAATTCCCTTGTTTTTGATCCAAGGACGTGTGATTCAAATGTTGCTTCAATCTTAAGTTATCAAAGGGAACCATGTGAAATTGGCCACAAATCCAAAATTTGGTAATGTCATCATCCTTAGAATGTCATTCCTGATCAAAATGATATGCAACATGACCTTGTTTGACCATAAAACAAAGAATCCCATTTTTTTGCCTTTTAATCACTTTAATTTCTTCCTTTTCAAAATTTCTCAAACCAACTTCTCATATGAGCCATTTCAATTCCTCCTTGATGCATGGTCAAGGTTAAAACCCTATTTTGAGAAACTTTGTAGTTGAACAAAATTTCATTTGAGGCCTCTAAGTTGGTGAAAATGGCCTATGATCACAAATGACCTATAATCACCAATACCCAAAATACCCCTGGCTTGCAAAGACCACAACTTGAGTTCTGAAAATCCTATCAAAGACTTCTAGTACTCTATGGAAAGCTAAGATTAATATCTACAACTCTCATGTTGGCCAAGAATCCATTTGAAAACTCCTTGAAGGGAAAAAGTTGCTTAGAAGTCAAGTGACTTTCACAGATAAATTTCATAGTCATCTGATGACTTGTAACTTGCAAGGACCATAACTTGAGTTATATAAATCCCTTTGAGGACTTCTAGTACTAAAATTAAAGGTATTGATATTCTCTACAAGTTTCATGTTGGCCAAAGATCCATTTGAAACTTTTATTTTGACTTATATGGCTTTGAAGTTAGGCACTAAACAGGGGATTTTACACTGAAACCCTAATTTAGCAACTTCCCACATTCTTGATCCTTCTTTGCTTAACCTTGGCACAACACCACACATGTATCAACATACTAATCCATGAATCCCATGACCTCTAAGTAAGCTTTGATGCTCTTCAATTACTCAATTGACCTAGGGGTGACCCAGATGAAACCCTAGTTGACTGCACCTCAACTGTGGCTCTCATACTTGAATCAATGGCTTGTCTCGGCTTCAATATGGCCCTCTAGGCATCCCATGAGATCCATACACACCTCAAATTCACATTCCATGTTTCACATCCCACTGATGATTCTCAATATTCCTCAAGATAGGAGCAAAACCCACATGTAGGCACTCAAACTTCTCAAGACTTCAAAACACTTGATGACTTGGATGACTTTTCAATCTTGGATAACACCTCTTGCTAGGCTCTTCTCTTGATAGACACCCTTGATCCTTTGTTGGATGCATGCTATGCTATGATATGCCAATGATTAAACTATGTACATGATGTAACTATGCAAATGAAACGCCATGAAACATAAATCAGGCAAGAAAATGTTAAGCAAATTTTGGGGTGCATCACTGGAGGTCTTCATTCCCCAGTAAACCTCATTGTTCCAGAATCTATGTCTTAACCATTGCCTCAACACAGTCCCCAGAGAGACTTTAAACTGACAGTCCCCAGCTAGACTATAAGCATACAACACTTTGGACCGAGCCGGTAATCTCCAAGACTACAGAGATCATACCAGCATCTTCCCAGTGATAGTCCCTAGTGAGACTTTAAGCTATCCACACTTTTGGGATCCATCTGATAAATCCCCAGTGACTCTCAGGACTGTAGAGATACCCCAGTATCCTCCACATGATACATGTTGGAAGACCCGTCCTCGGTGGAATCATCTGTTCCTCAGTGAAATTGCATTACTTTCCTCTGGAATTTTCCCCAGGAGATTGCCATGTTTCCCCAAGAAGTCAGGATACTGCCCCCAGGAATGTTTCTTGAATTCCCCCAGTAAGTTTGATGAACTCTTTCTAGGTAAGTTTGATATAACTGATCCCAAGTTGGATGTACCTTGTCCCCAGGAAGTCGAGGTATTATTTCCAGGAAGTTGATACACTATCTCCATGAAGCTGCCTAGCTCCACACCTTCCCCATACAGCGGATATTTATTTTATCCCCGGAAGTCTCAGAGCCTAAGAGTTCTTTAGCTGACTATGGTTCATGATAACTATCCCCCCGTGAGGTCATGACATCGTATCTTCATGCAGAGATCACGGATCCCCAGTTGAAGTCAGGACATCATACTCTCCAGTAAAGCCGTATCATATCCCCATGTGGAGGTCCTGAGATTTTCTCCCCAGGGAAGTTATAACTTTGAAGCAAGATTCGGTTCTACCATCACCTCTTCCTATCCTTTAATAGATGTACTGCTGTAGAGGTCACCGGGTGTTCCTGTCGAGATGTTTATTTCATATCATGTCTCCTCTCTCATCTGTTTTGTCAACATAAGCATAAGCATGAGCATTACATACTCATTTTCATTTCATTGTCATACACATGAACATACACATTTGTATACACTTTGGCATATGCATTAGCATTTTCATGCTTGCTATTTATCGTCATCCTTGTCGTTACTGCCGAGTAACTGGGTTTGTCCACTCTCTCCAAGTAGATCGTCAGCCCTAAGCATAAAATACTATTTATTCTCAGCTAATCCCCACAGAGTTCAACCCTCGTGGACGATGGTTATTCCAGTTGTCTTTCCTCGATAGGATAAGATAGTTCCCATGTGAGCTCCTTTCCTCGATGGAGTCTTGTTCATCAATTCTTGCTAGCCCAATCTTAGATCGAACTTCGGTCTCGTCGGTCGACGAACCTACCAGGACGTGTGTTGCGGTGGAAATAGGATCACAAACTATTAATGAGTTTGAATCGCAATTCAATTCACAACCGCTCTTTGATTTATCCGAAGGAAAAGGTCAAAAGAGGGAAAACCTATTTTGCATCGTAAACACAATGCGGGGAAAGATCTAGGGTTCGGGGGTTGGTTAAATTTAGGGAAGGTATTAGCACCCTAAACTTTTGTAGTACTCTACAGGAACCTTTTGTTCAAATGTTTACTATTTGCTTTATTATTTGCTTTATTCATTTGCTTAAGGTATATGTACAAAGGATTAAAAGTGAGAAAAGAGACCTAAGGGGTTAATTCTAAGTTTACTCGGCAAGACATCGCATCTTGTGCCTACGTATCCTTACGGGAGTGGAATCAGAGTAATCGTAGTTCCCCTCAAAAGGGAGGTTAGAGACTTCTTGACTGTGGTCAAGGTCTCACGGGGAATAAACATGTCTTAAGGACACACTTACGTGGAGTGTAGAAACTCCAAATCTCTATGTTGAATTGTTAAGTTGTAATTAGGGTTAAATTAGGGATTCCACGGCGGGAAACCCTAAAATGAGCGCGGCGGCTCTTTGACCTAATGCTAGGGGTAAAATTGTAATCTTGCCTGCGGCGAGGCATTTGTGAAAATTTAGGGTTGAAAAGGTGTAAGGGTTTAAAGTTGAGGACTATTGACACGGCGGTCAAATGCTAGACCTAATTCCTTCGGAGTGTGCAATGCGACAGAATAAGAGTGATGAAAGTGCAAGAAATTTAAATCATACATCAGCGGAAATTTAAATGCGGAAACGTAAATGCGATTGTTAAGGTTCGCGGGGTTACAGAGGAGGAACAGTTACAATAACATGATACGATCTAATCTTAAGAACGCAAAAATAAAGAAACAACATGGTAAGCTGCACAGTGAGCGAACTAGGTTAGTAAACAAAATTATGAAACAGAAGCATGAAGCTATGGGTCATGTTTGTGGTTTTTTTATTTTGCGATATATGAGAACTTTAATTTAAAACACGAATCTAAACTTAATACTCGAAATTGTTTGATTTGTTTTTTAAAAAAAGGAGATTTTAATTTTAAGTTAAAAAGAAAGTAAATTAATGTTAGTTTTTTAAAAAGATTTAATTTTTAATAAAAAATGTTTTAATTTTAATCTTTAGAAAAGTTTTATTTTTAATATTTATAAAAAAATTTCTTATTCTTATTTAAAAGGTTTTATTTATTATTTTGAAAAAGATTTTTTATCTATTTAAAAAAAAAGTTCTTTGTGTTATATTTAGAAGAGGGTTTTTGATTTTATAGTTTAAAAAAAAAAGAGTTTTAATTTTATATATTAAAAAAATAATATTTTTCATTTTTAAAATAATCAAAACAAAACAAAAAACAATATAAAGAAAACAGGTTTGGGCCTGAAGTTGGGTGATCAAGTCCCAACCCGGCCCGGTTAGTAACACAAGAAGGAAATAAGGGTAACCCCAAGAGGGGAACCCTAGACGAACATCCCGCGGCGAGTTCTGTGTATCTATCTTCTCTATGTTTTCGCTACCTCATCTTCCTCCTGTGGCCGTTGATCGTTCCTGAAACAACAATAAACAATATCAAAAAAAACCCACAACACCGATTATCACTCACTCTTTGAGGGTTTCACTGAGATGCGAAGCTGAGGCTTGGGGTGTTGATTGCTCGTCGTTCGCGATGAATGGCGCTGGTGGTCTTCCCGTTTGGGTAGTTTATGCTTGATGGCGACGTTTGATCGAGGTTGATGGATCGTGATGCTTCAATAGGCGATGATGAGACTTTGGTTTCTCTGAGCCCGTTCAATGACGAACCTGAAGTCTCGTCGACGGTTGTGGGTCTGTGGCCGATGATGTTTTCTGCTGAGGCCAGAGTTGGTTGATGATTCACGGTGAGAACGTTCTGGTTTCTTGTGATTGTATAGTCGTTTTGATGATTTCGTGGTCGTTAGGTTTTCGTGATCTTTTTTCGGCCTCTCCCTTAGGGTTTTTACTATCCCCTTTTTATAATGCTCTTTTTCTTCAGAATGGGCTTGGATAATATTGGGTTTACGTTATTATTGATGATGGAGATTTGATTTTCGCTGATAGGAATCTGTACATGATTGAATCCTGTTTCCCCTTTTAGGATTTGATTGGTCTTTCTAATTTCCAGCTGATTCTTCTGACCCTATTCGATTTAATAACCTGAACTGATTTGTTTTGATCTGTTTTGGGATTGATATCAAATCAAAATCTCTATTATTTTTCTGATATGGTTTGCCTTCAGATTGGATTGATTGGTATCTGATTTTGATTCACATAACTCCTTGATGGATTCATTTTGATTTGTTTTGATTTTTCCCAGATTGAGTTCCAATGGGATACGATTTGGTTCCTGATGCGGTTCTGTTTTCATTCAACCTGATCATTAACACTTACTTTTCTTTTTCTTCTTTCAGGATGGACACTTTGCCTTGGTCTTGGCCGCCGAGAAGAGTACGCGGTAATGATGACGCTGAGTCTGAACCATTTGGAGCAGGATGCTACAATCCTAGTTTTTTGCTTATGTTGCTGCTTCTGATTGAATTGGTGATGATGATTGGCTATCATGTTGAGCTGAGCCATGTATTTGTTCGTTTGTTCGTTTCATGAACTGAGTACGATTTGATAACTTGTTTTGGTGACTTATTTGTTGGGGCGATGATGCTCATGACTGAGCCCCATTCTACGCTATGCTTTGTGCTGCAACTCGGTGTCCATTTTTTATGACTTGCCATCTGTATCGGGTGAAGCTTGCCCCCTAACTGACAAACTTTGGTATGTTTTATGCAGCTTGATACAGTTTCATGTGGATGCTGTTACCTTTTTATTTGGATCCTGTTGGGCATGATTTACAGGATGTTTTGCCTTCTGAAATATGGTTTTGATGCAGTTTGTTTGGAATTGATGCAGATTTGGCTTGCATTTCAATTCTCTTGTCCTGTTTTGGTATGCTTTTGAGCCGAAGGCTTTGATGGTGTATGATGCTGTTTGGTTTCGTTTCTCTGCCCTGTTCAGGATTGCTGCAGTTTGATGCCTTATGGCAACTTATGAATCGTTTTGAGTTTTGAATGCTGAACCTGATATTGATGTGTTTGTGGATTTTCAGGTGTGGAAGCTTCGGAACCAAAGTGACTCAGACCTGCCGGCATCCGGGTTTGAGTCAGAATTTGCCTATGTTGCCTTATTCTCGTATCAGTTTGGAAATCCAATCGCGGCAAAACAAATCAGTCCCGCTTCTTTTATTACTTCTATCTCTCGGATGTCCCGTACCGATAAGAACAGGTGTTACCTGATCTGACGCCCACGACGCGGATCGGTAACGGGGGTAGGACGCAGCTTCAGTTGTGCCACTCCCGGCACTCGATGATGACATTGTTCTGAGAGTGTCAAAAAACTTCTAACATTTTTTTCTACACTGTTTGTTTCCTTTTTGATGTGCAGGTTGGTCGAGGATTCGTGGAGAAGTTCAAAGACAACATGAAGACACTTAGATGTTCTTAGGATTTAGGATAGATACTTTAATGTAATCCCTTAGGATTTAGAACTTTAATGTATTTCCTTGTAACAGCACTTATAAAATGTGAAGCAATCTCCACTTCTTGTATGATGAGATTTTTTATGAAATAAAAATTCCAAAATTTTGGATTTATTTATATTTTATTCTTAGTTAAAAAATATAAACATTTGTGAATAAATTCATAAGTATTTAAATTCATTAACATAGGCATAAAACATAAACACTCCCAAGTGGCATTCTTATTGGTGCACTCGTCTCATTTGCAATCCTAATCTCATCATCCGATTAAAATTTTAACCAACCATTTCATAACCAAACACATATGGGCACCGTAATCACAACGGTTTCAGCATCAACAGTAACACTACTCGTAATTAAATTCCACTGCTCAAATGCCAAAATCTTAATATGATCAGACCTGGTGATAGATAAATGCCTCAAAACAACAACGCATCAAATGCCTCAGAATTTTAATAACAGCCCGTCTTCAAGGAATTGGTAGAATTTGTGTAAAATGACCAAAATACCTCTGGGACCAAATCTGCAAAACAAACACCTTCATAACATGTTAGTGGTTAGCAAATGTACATATGAGACGATATGCGAAATGACTGACTAAATATAAGGGTAAAATTTGGGGTATTATAGTTGCCCCTATTTAAATAGCTACACCGGACGATTTGAGTGAGGAATCGTGGTGGAGAGATTTAAATATAGATAACCGAAAATTTTGCCCTTATATGCGACGATGCGATGCTATGGACAAAGCGGGGACCGCTTAATGCAGATGATATGAATATGATATGATGCGTATGCTGGAATGGTGGATGCGAGGCAGATGCTACGAGAAGAACACACTGGGGAAAACGACGTGCTGAGACACAGTACAAACACTGGGGAATCCTAAAATGATAGTCAACTGGTGCGAACGCGACCAATTGTCATCTTGGGAACGAGATTCTCAAATGGAGGTGACACCTGTGAGACGGCCTCCACTGGGGAATATAAAAATAAGACTGGATCACGTATGATTGCAAGATCGATTACAGAATGCTGGAGCATTGAGCAAAGAATAACATCCAAGCTTCTGTAAACTATCTCTTGTGACACGATCAAACGGACTTTTCGGGAATCCGTAGCAAATATACAGGGTAAAAACTGGCTGTATGCCAAAATAAATGGACTTTAATGGGAAATGCCCTGATAAGCTTCTCGAGGGAGAATTGTCACTTGGAAGGGACTTATGTGCCAAAATGGATAAGCACTCAAATAAAGAGGCTGCTGCTTATCTTGATAAATAAATCTTTTCGCATTTAAGGTCGGCGCCTGGAATACGATTCTGATTGTTCTCTTACTGAAGGATAAATAAACTTCTTCATGCTTCAAGATCGTGCTCTCTTGCCCATGAAGAGGGTAAACTGAAATTCATCATAATTCAGAATCGTGCTCTCCTGAATATGACTCGGCTTTTTCGTGTAAATGAAACTCTCCATACTTCAGAATCGTGCTCTCCTGAATATGAAAAGGGTGAACTGAACTTCCTCATACTTCAGAATCGTGCTCTCCTGAATATGATTTGGTTGTAAATGAATTTTTTCATACTTCAGAATCGTGCTCTCCTGAATATGAAAATGGATAATCGAACTTCCTTATAACTCAGAATCGTGCTCTCCTGAATATAATTCGGCTCTTGAAATTTCTTCATTCTTCAGAATCGTGCTCTCCTGAAAAACGGCCAATTGAACTTCCTCACAACTCAGAATCGTGCTCTCCTGAATATGATTCCGCTCCTTCTTTTACTAAAGGATAAATGAACTTCTTCATAACTTCAGAATCGTGCTCTCCTGAATATGATTCGGCTCTTGAAATTTCTTCATTCTTCAGAATCGTGCTCTCCTGAAAAACGGCCAATTGAACTTCCTCACAACTCAGAATCGTGCTCTCCTGAATATGATTCCGCTCCTTCTTTTACTAAAGGATAAATGAACTTCTTCATAACTTCAGAATTGTGCTCTCCTGAATATGATTCCGCTCAAACCTCCCCGTATTTCAAGATCGTGCTCTCCTGAATACGATTTGGTTCATACCTCCTATACTTCAAGACGACAGGTAAATGGAAGCCCAACTGCTCCATGGAGATGGCCATTTGCTGCAAGTCATAACGAAGATAGGATCGGTTTCTTAGGTGAGAAATGTTGTATATTGATGCTGTAAGATGTAAAGTGTAAAGTGTTGTTGTAACATGTAGGGTTGTAAAGTGTTGTAGTAACATGTAGGATTGTAAAGTGTTGTAGTGTTGTAATGATAGATTTTCCAGGCGTGAACTGGCGTGTATCTGTAAAGGATTGTAGTTGATTTTCTTGAAAGATAGTGCAAAATAAATGCACGTCCGGGTACAGTAATAACCTTCTCGGGCGAGAACAGTCGCGTATCTGTCATGGTATGGTGAAAACCTTTAGATGGTGCAAAATAAATGCACGTCCGGGTACAGTAATAACCTTCTCGGGCGAGAACAGTCGCGTATCTGTCATGGTATGGTGAAAACCTTTAGATGGTGCAAAATAAATGCACGTCCGGTTGGGCTCGACAACCGACAAGACTGAGATTCAATCTAGGATCGAGCTAGAAAGAAAACTGGTAATCAAGACTCCATCGAGGGAATGAACTCGAAGGGTAGATATCTTATCCTGGCGAGGAAAGATAGCTGAAGTAACCGTCATCCACGAGGATCGAGCTCTGTGGGGAGACTGGAAACACATATGTATTTTATGCTTAGGGCTGACAATCTATTTGGAGAGAATGGACAAACCCCAGTTACTCGGCGGTAACAACCAAATGATGGTGAAACACAATGAACCTGTGAATGCTAATGCATATGTTAATGCATATGTTAATGCGAATGCATGTTAACGTCTATGTATGTTAAGGTTTATGTATGCAGGATGTTATGAAATGAGTATGTAATGAGTATGTAATGAATATGTAATGAATATGTAATGAAATAGGCATGTGACGCTTATGCCCCTGCGTATACTGACGAACAGACTAGAGACGGGACGAGAGACGAAATAAACATCTCGACGGGGATACCCTGTGTTCTCTGCAACCAATACGTCAATCATGGGAGAGAATGGTAGGATCAACTCTGGTTTCTGAATTCTGAATTCTCTGGGGAGGAAGTAAATTT
This sequence comes from Lathyrus sativus, assembly GCA_963859935.3. NCBI lineage: Eukaryota > Viridiplantae > Streptophyta > Magnoliopsida > Fabales > Fabaceae > Lathyrus > Lathyrus sativus. The sequence goes on along the minus strand of OZ012737.1, from coordinate 401,217,049 downwards.
CTTAGCTGCACAGTATCACGTCTTCACATGGGGAGAAGAAAACCTGAGGGACACTTTCGAGTTACCCAAGAAAAAGTTGTCAGCTTATAGTCTCTCTGGGGACTGTGTTAGAGCAATGGTTTGAAAGTGTTTCTGCAATAATGATATTTTCGGGGAGTGAAAAGATCCTTCTGAAATTTCCACTAGTCAAAGTAATTTATTACATTTCGAATTTTTTTTGAAAAACAGTTTTGAAAAATCTACAATGCACCTTTCATTTTCGAATTTTAAGAATAAACGCATTTTGCATAACAATAGAAGACAAAGAGCAATGCACCAAGGAATATAAGTAACAAGATGGTATCTTTTATTTAAAGGGCGGTAGCTCGCTGAAGGCATAGCTCCACAGATGATTATGTTTTGAAATTGGCAACATGGGAAAGGTTACATTGAATCCAATGACGCCTACTGACACTAATAACTAAGACTAATCCAGAATCCTGCTTTGGGCAAGGATGAAAGAACTGAAACATGGCTCTCATGCGGAAAGTGTGTTCGAGATGACCAGTGTCCTCTGATGCAATGAAATGCCTTTGTCCCTAACTTTTGCCTGGACCGCCCTCTCGGGTTTTCAATCCACCGGGACGCTCTTTTTTGCCTAAGCCGCCCTTTCGGGTTTTCAACTTAGCGAGCTTTTTATTATTATTTCTTTTTTTCAACCCTTACTTTTGCCTAAGTCGCCTTTTGCAGGTTTTCGACTTAGCGGGTTTTTAGGCATAATATTTTCGGACTGCATCAGAATTCACGGGATGTGCTAGCTCTTCACCATCCATTGTCGTAAGTATCAGAGACCCTCCGGAGAAAACGGTCTTTACAACAAATGGGCCTTCATAATTGGGCATCCACTTTCCACGCATATCTTTGTGCACTGGTAAGATCTTTTTGAGTACGAGCTCTCCTTGACGGAACTCACGGATACGGATCTTCTTATCAAATGCTCTTTTCATCCGTTTCTGATATAATTGCCCATGGCACATGGCTGTCAAACGCTTCTCGTCAATGAGATTCAACTGATCCAGTCTGTCTTGAACCTACTCAGCTTCCTCAAGTTCAACTTCCATCAACACTCTTAAAGAAGGTATCTCTACTTCGATGGGGAGCACGGCGTCCATTCCATATACCAGTGAGAAAGGTGTTGCCCCTGTCGAAGTTCTTACTGAGGTTCTGTATCCATGCAAAGCAAACGGTAACATCTCATGCCAATCTTTGTAAGTCACAACCATCTTTTGCAGGATCTTCTTGATATTCTTATTCGCAGCTTCAACGGCCCCATTCATCTTAGGACGGTACGGAGAAGAATTGTGGTGAGTGATCTTGAAACTATCACACAGCTCTTTCATAGTCTTGTTGTTCAGATTGGTGCCATTGTCAGTTATTATCCGGCTTGGGACTCCATAACGGCAGATGATCTCTTTCCTGATGAAACGGGCAACCACTTGCTTGGTCACGTTGGTGTAGGAGGCAGCCTCTACCCACTTGGTGAAATAATCAATAGCAACAAGGATAAAACGATGACCGTTAGAAGCCTTCGGCTCGATCGCCCCAATCATGTCAATGCCCCACATAGAGAACGGCCAGGGTGAAGACAAAACATTCAACGGTGATGGAGGTACATGCATTTTATCAGCATAAATTTGGCACTTATGGCATTTTCTAGCGTATTGGATGCAGTCGGCTTCCATGGTTAACCAGTAATACCCAGCCCTTAACATCTTCTTGGACATAGCATAACCATTGGCATGAGTCCCGAAGGTCCCTTCATGAATTTCCTGTAGTAACATGTCCGCTTCCCGTTTATCAACACATCTGAGCAGGACCATGTCGTGATTTCTCTTGTATAACACACCATTACTGATAAAGAATTTGGACGCCAGTCTTCTCAATGTTTTCTTGTCCAGACCAGTAGCACCATCGGGATACTCCTGCTTGACGAGATAGTTCTTGATATCATGAAACCAAGGCTTTTCATCCACCTCAACTTCTTCGACCATCTGACAATAAGCGGGCTCAACTTTGCGCTCAATATGGATAAGAGGTGCCTCATTGACGAATTTAACTTTCCACATGGATGCTAACATGGCTAAAGCATCAGCAACGTGATTCTCTGATCTAGGAACGTGCTCGAACTCTATCTCGTCGAAGTACTTGATCAGCTCAATAATATAGTCCTTATAAGGGATCAACTTCTCATTCTTCGTTTCCCATTTGCCTTGTACCTGGTAAATAACCAAGGCTGAGTCACCACTTACTTTAAGAAGTTTGATTCGGAGGTGAATCGCTGCTTCGAGGCCAAGAATACATGCTTCATATTCTGCGACGTTGTTAGTACACTCAAAGTCCAACCTCGCTGTAAATGGTGTGAATCCACCCTTTGGGTTCATCAAAACGGCGCCTATACCATGCCCATTGAAATTCGAAGAACCATCAAACATCATCCTCCACCAAAGACCAGGTTCCGGACCTTCGCTCGGGTCTGGCTCTTCACAATCTCTTTTAATCAACAAAATATCCTCATCAGGAAAATCGAGCTTAAGAGGTTCATAATCTTCAACTGGCTGGTCTGCAAGATAATCCGATAAAATACTACCCTTAATCGCCTTCTGGGGTACATACTGGATGTCATATTCGGATAACAACATGTGCCAACGGGCTAGCCTCCCGGTTTGAGCAGGTTTTTCAAAAATATACTTGATCGGATCCATTTTAGAAATCAACAATGTGGTATGACAGACCATATATTGCCGAAGGTGCCTAGCGGCCCATGCCAATGCACAACAAGTTTTCTCCAATGGTGAGTATCTGTTTTCACAATCGGTGAACTTTTTGCTCAGGTAATAAATCGCATGTTCCTTTTTCCCAGTCTCATCATGTTGTCCAAGCACACAACCCATAGACTTCTCAAGAACAGTAAGGTACATAAACAACGGTCTTCCAGGCACGGGAGGAATTAGAATAGGGGGATCTTGCAAATAACCCTTAATCTTCTCAAACGCTTTCTGACAATCGGAGTTCCACTCCACCGTCTGCCCCTTGCAAAGTAACTTAAATATCGGCTCACAAGTAGCGGTCATATTGGAGATAAACTTGGAGATATAATTCAAACGTCCCAGAAAACCTCTAACTTGCGTCTCGGTTCGCGGAGCCGGCATATCTTGAATGGCTCGGACTTTGTCAGGATCCACCTCAATCCCTCGCTGGCTAACAATGAACCCAAGCAGTTTCCCAGATCTGACACCGAAGGTACATTTAGCAGGATTCAATTTCAACTGATATTTCCTGAGTCGTTCAAACAATTTCACCAAATGGTCTAGATGCTCCTCTTCACTCTGAGATTTGGCTATCATATCGTCCACATACACCTCGATCTCTTTGTGCATCATATCATGAAAGAGAGTGGTCATAGCGCGTTGGTAAGTTGCCCCTGCGTTCTTTAAACCGAAGGGCATGACTTTGTAGCAGAAGGTCCCCCAAGGCGTAATGAAAGTAGTCTTATCTCGATCGTCGGGATCCATCTTGATCTGATTATAACCAGAGAAACCATCCATAAATGAGAACAACGCAAAACTGGTTGTATTGTCTACCAGTGTATCAATATGTGGTAAAGGGAAGTCGTCTTTTGGACTTGCTTGGTTCAGATCCCTGTAGTCTACACACATCCTAACTTTACCGTCCTTCTTAGGCACTGGCACAATGTTGGCAACCCAATCGGGATACTTTGCGACTGCCAAGAAACCTGCATCCAACTGCTTTTTAACCTCATCTCGAATCTTCAAAGCCATGTCGAGTCTCGTTCTTCGAAGTTTCTGCTTGATAGGCGGACAATCTGGCTTAAGTGGCAACTTGTGAACAACAATGTCCGTGTCTAGGCCCGGCATATCTTGATACGACCATGCAAACACATCAATATACTCTTTTAACAACTCAATCAACCTCGGCTTAACCTCCGTCCCAAGCATTGCGCCAACCTTGACCTCTTTCTTGCTCTCATCTGTACCGAGATTAATTAAGTCCACCTGCTCTTTATGCGGTTGAAGCTCTGTGTACTCGTACTCAATCAATCTTGTCAGTTCCGCGGGTACTTCAAAATCTTCTTCACCCTCGTCCTCAGCTTGATTGATGGGTGCATCCCAGTCAGGAGTGTCAGTAAAGTCATCGGATCCAACAAGGTTTACGATGTCTCTGCATGATGGAAGGCTTACTTAATTAAAATGCTCGAAGATATGTAAGAATGAAATGCTGTTTTTTTGTTTTTTTCGGAAAAAGGTTGCCAATTTCATTTTTAAAAGTGAAAATGAAAAACGCAAATGAAACAAAGTGGAATTGAGCAAAATGCTTTTATTAATATCTTTTTAGGAATGAAAGGTGGCCCAATAAAAGCGACCCTATAGCCTTGGGCAGAGCTACAGATTTTTATTCGAAATGTAAATGAAACTTTTTTTTTAAAAAACAATTACTTTGACAAGGGAAAGATAACAGGGATCTCTACGGCCTCCCAGTTGTTCAAAACTGCATCACCCTTGAACACCAGGTTGCTCAGCTCTTCATTTTCTTCACAGTCGCTGATGGCATTGACTTGGAACCCTCCGCTGACAAATACTTCTTGGATAACCTTCGGACGCCCTTCGACAGTTGTGGCAGCTCCATTCTGAGTTGGTTTGTAACCCAACCCAGAGCGATCAGTCTTGGTCTTGACATCAATTACCTCTCCCCAACCTTCAGGAATGCCCCTGTCAATTGTTGATTTGGTACTCTTCAGTGATGCGAAAGATGGATTACCCTGACCCACTGTCTCTTCGACTTCTAGCAGAACAGCATTGGCGATCTCAAGTGCTTGAAAGGAGATTTCTAAAGCATTCTCATCGGCCTCGATGTAACGGAAAGAAGACAGGTTACTGACCATCAGATCCTCCTCACCGTGTATAATAACCAACTTTCCATCGATCACGAACTTCATCTTCTGATGTAAAGTTGAGGTTACTGCCCCAGCGGCATGAATCCACGGCCTTCCGAGTAAACAACTGTAATTGGGATTAATGTCCATGACTTGAAACGTGATATTAAAAACTTGCGGACCAATCAGGATAGGAAGCTCAACCTCCCCCATTACCGACCGACGAGAGCCATCGAAAGCCTTGACGACCAAAGGAGTAGGTTTCAGCACAGTCTCTTTACAAGCCAACTTATCAAGAACCCTCTTGGGTAGAACATTCAGAGAAGACCCGGTGTCTACTAGCACTCTCGCTAAATTGTCCTCCTGACATTTCACCGATATATGTAAAGCACGATTATGGTTCGGACCCTCCTTCGGTAACTCTTCATTGCTGAAACTGAGGGTGTTACAGGCGGTCAAATTGGCAATCACACTATCAAACCGACTGGTGGTGATATCTTGATCCACATGTGCTTGAGTCAAAACCTTCTGCAAGGCCATCCTATGAGCGGGCGAACTCATCAACAGAGATAAAATCGAAATCTTGGAGGGAGTCTGATGAAGTTGATCGATAACTTTATAGTCACTTTTCTTGATGATCCTCAAAAACTCAGCATCTTCATCATTCGTAACAGCTCCCTTCCCTTTGTCTCTGACGGCCACTGGGATATTGGAATGGGGAGTATACACACGGTCACTGCGAGTCATCCTGCTTGCCTCTGCGATATTGGTCACAGTGCCCTTAACCTCTTCATTTGGAATAACCTTCCCAGACTCCTTGTCAATCATCGTCACGTCGTATTTCCAAGGCACAGCTTTAGGATCACTGAAAGGAAACGGACCTGGTTTTCGAATAACTATTGGCCTATGCTGATTCACCTCAGGGATAGACGGCTTTGGTATATCGAACACGAGATTGGCAGAACCTGCCCCTGATAGATTAAACACTGGCACCTTACCCTTTGATTCGGGCTGATGGAAGACAGGCTCAACCATAGCGACCTCATCCTTCTTGGCCTGGCTTGTCACTTGTAAAACACCCTCGTTAATCAACCTTTGAACATCATTCTGAACCAACACACAACCCTTAACACTGGCTTCACAACTTACGCATGCAACGTGGGAAGTATCTACCAAACCAGCTTCGAACAGTTTCGAATGGAACATCTTGAGAGGAGTCTTAATCTGTTCAACGTCAAGGGCATAACCTTCCCCCGAATCAGCACTAATGGCATTGACACTCTCATGGTTAGGAAAAGGGTTCTTCTTAACATTTGGTTGAGGATCTTCAAATGACAAAATCTTCTTTTCCAATAAATCCCTGACAATATTTTTGAGAGCATAACAATTCTCCAGATCATGACCAGGCGCACCCTCATGAAATAAACAATGAGCGGCGGCGTTGTAATTGGCGGGTAGAGGATTAGAAGGCGGACCCAAAGCCCGAGTGGTGATTAGACCTTGCTTGACCAAAGAGGGATACAACTCGGTAAAAGTCATCGGAATCGGCGGACAAGGCTTATACGTTCTTCTGTTCGGAACATTCTGGCGAGGAGCCGGACTCTTTGGCTGTTGAGGAGCAGGAGCGTTGGGCGCCTGTAGATAGTTGACAGGAGGCGGATAAACAGGAGGTTGTTGCATAGGTTGATACATGGGAACCTGTTGATTGAAAGAAGGTGTAATAGCTGCCACATAGGGTTGTTGAGCATATTGGACTGGGTACCCTTGAGGTTGAGCATAACCTTGCGGATGTCGATAAAAGCGTTCTCTTGGTCTACCAGAGGATATAGCATTAGTCTCACCCTCTTTCTTTTTCTGGGAGCCATACAGAGGTTTCTTCGGCTGATCCTTAGAAGCACCATGATTATTTGTCATTTTACCACTTTTCATACCCAATTCAATCTTGACACCCACCGCAACAATGTCAGAGAAATTTGAAGTCACACTACCCACCATTCTCTCGTAAAATTCTGGACGGACCGTGTCGACAAACCAATCAGCTAACTCTTTCTCGGTCAAAGGAGGTTCTACCTGCGAAGCAGTCTCTCTCCACCTTTGAGCATACTCTTTGAATGACTCAGAATTCTTTTGTGACATACTCAGCAATTGTCTTCTGTCAGGCGCCAGATCCATATTGTACTTGTAGTGTTTGATGAAAGCGTCAGATAAATCTTGAAAGCTCTTAATGCGAGACTGGTCTAAAGTTAAATACCACTTGGAGGAAGCACCCTTCAAACTATCTTGGAAGCAATGGATCATCAGTTTATCATTCTCAACATGGGCAGCCATTTTGCGATAATACATGATCAGATGACTCTTAGGACAGGTGGCACCTTCATAACGATCGAAGTTCGGAGTTTTGAACTTCGGGGGAATAACCAAACCTGAGACCAAACAAACATCCCTTGCAGCAGTCCCAAAAATTTGATCACCTTCTACTTTTTTCAACCTCTGGACGATGGTGTTTACTTCCTCACGAAGCTTATCATGTTTTTCATAACCCTCAACATTCTCATCGAGATTATCAAAAACGGTCTCAGTGAAGTACGGTTGCGCACGAGTGTGTACAACAGGTGGTGCAAAGATAGGAGCCCCCCTAGAAACTTCAGAAAATAAAGGCACGGCTTGCTGAACAGGTTGATTAATTGGAACAGTGGCTTGAGGAGGCACAAAACCGGGAGCAAGACCATAAGGTGGGTCCCTTGCTACGGTCACACTTGGTGGAGGGTCCACAGTAACGCCGGTAATCTCAGAAACAACAGTGGGCTGGGTATCCATCTTAGCATTCATGACATGTAACAATTCCATCATACGCCCCATACCCCCTCGAAGGTCTTCAAGTTCATTGCTAAGGCGATCAATCTCTTTTGCCTGATCCTCCATTCTTTTCCGAGTTTGAGCTCTGGTGTTGTATTGGTGCCGAGAACTCAGGGTGACGAAACTGGAAGGCGAGAGAACCGAACATGAGAAAACGGAAGACACATGCAATGCAAGAAAGTAAATGATGATATGATGCAAATGAGGACTTCATGGAATTCAAACATTAACGAATGTCGTGGGGTGCCAAGGAAATCTTTTTCTTGTTTTTCATCTTATTTTTTTATTCATGGTATCCCGCGATATCCATAAACGGTATTTGAACTCCATGAAATACAATGCAATGAGATGCTTTATGGATGCAATGCATGAAAACACACAAAGTCCTAGGTTAAAAGAACGTGAGCGGAGTCAAGGTCTACCCATCCCAAAAGGAGTGTACTATAGGTTAGTTGTACCTGCCGAACAAGGTTCTAAAAAGTGCCCAAAGTCATCAGCCCATCTTTCGGATATTATCAACCTTCCGACTGACTCGGGGGTGAATAATATTCTCAAGAGAACCTCTTTTGAGTGTAGTATCGCGTAGCAGCTATTGTAAGATTACTCCCACATAGCTCCCGCGCTACTTCCTAAATAAGGCCAAGGTGGTGTTAAGGTACTACGGTCCTCAATATCACAGACTCCAGTCGACCATGGAAAAAGTTTTCGCGATTACTCGTTCAACCGAACCATTTTCGAAAGGGCCTCAACTGAGCGGTGATTCTCGAATCAGCTTGGTCGGGATTCAACTCCCTATAAGCCTCATCGAATATATCCCCATCCTATAATAATGTCACTAGTCCAGGCGTAGGACTTATCTCACAGCACAAGGAACAATCCCCCCATCAAAGCACAAATATATACATGTAAATGAATAATAGCATAGATAGTAATAAATATGAACAAGTTAGGGATAACCCTCAAAAATTAAGACAGTCCCCAGTGAAGTCGCCATTTTCTGTTGCGGTGGAAATAGGATCACAAACTATTAATGAGTTTGAATCACAATTCAATTCACAACCGCTCTTTGATTTATCCGAAGGAAAAGGTCAAAAGAGGGAAAACCTATTTTGCATCGTAAACACAATGCGGGGAAAGATCTAGGGTTCGGGGGTTGGTTAAATTTAGGGAAGGTATTAGCACCCTAAACTTCTGTAGTACTCTACAGGAACCTTTTGTTCAAATGTTTACTATTTGCTTTATTATTTGGTTTATTCATTTGCTTAAGGTATATGTACAAAGGATTAAAAGTGAGAAAAGAGACCTAAGGGGTTAATTCTAAGTTTACTCGGCAAGACATCGCATCTTGTGCCTACGTATCCTTACGGGAGTGGAATCAGAGTAATCGTAGTTCCCCTCAAAAGGAAGGTTAGAGACTTCTTGACTGTGGTCAAGGTCTCACGGGGAATAAACATGTCTTAAGGACACGCTTACGTGGAGTGTAGAAACTCCAAATCTCTATGTTGAATTGTTAAGTTGTAATTAGGGTTAAATTAGGGATTCCACGGCGGGAAACCCTAAAATGAGCGCGGCGGCTCTTTGACCTAATGCTAGGGGTAAAATTGTAATCTTGCCTGCGGCGAGGCATTTGTGAAAATTTAGGGTTGAAAAGGTGTAAGGGTTTAAAGTTGAGGACTATTGACACGGCGGTCAAATGCTAGACCTAATTCCTTCGGAGTGTGCAATGCGACAGAATAAGAGTGATGAAAGTGCAAGAAATTTAAATCATACATCAGCGGAAATTTAAATGCGGAAACGTAAATGCGATTGTTAAGGTTCGCGGGGTTACAGAGGAGGAACAGTTACAATAACATGATACGATCTAATCTTAAGAACGCAAAAATAAAGAAACAACATGGTAAGCTGCACAGTGAGCGAACTAGGTTAGTAAACAAAATTATGAAACAGAAGCATGAAGCTATGGGTCATGTTTGTGGTTTTTTTATTTTGCGATATATGAGAACTTTAATTTAAAACACGAATCTAAACTTAATACTCGAAATTGTTTGATTTGTTTTTTAAAAAAAGGAGATTTTAATTTTAAGTTAAAAAGAAAGTAAATTAATGTTAGTTTTTTTAAAAAGATTTAATTTTTAATAAAAAATGTTTTAATTTTAATCTTTAGAAAAGTTTTATTTTTAATATTTATAAAAAAATTTCTTATTCTTATTTAAAAGGTTTTATTTATTATTTTGAAAAAGATTTTTTATCTATTTAAAAAAAAAGTTCTTTGTGTTATATTTAGAAGAGGGTTTTTGATTTTATAGTTTAAAAAAAAAAGAGTTTTAATTTTATATATTAAAAAAATAATATTTTTCATTTTTAAAATAATCAAAACAAAACAAAAAACAATATAAAGAAAACAGGTTTGGGCCTGAAGTTGGGTGATCAAGTCCCAACCCGGCCCGATTAGTAACACAAGAAGGAAATAAGGGTAACCCCAAGAGGGGAACCCTAGACGAACATCCCGCGGCGAGTTCTGTGTATCTATCTTCTCTATGTTTTCGCTACCTCATCTTCCTCCTGTGGCCGTTGATCGTTCCTGAAACAACAATAAACAATATCAAAAAAAACCCACAACACCGATTATCACTCACTCTTTGAGGGTTTCACTGAGATGCGAAGCTGAGGCTTGGGGTGTTGATTGCTCGTCGTTCGCGATGAATGGCGCTGGTGGTCTTCCCGTTTGGGTAGTTTATGCTTGATGGCGACGTTTGATCGAGGTTGATGGATCGTGATGCTTCAATAGGCGATGATGAGACTTTGGTTTCTCTGAGCCCGTTCAATGACGAACCTGAAGTCTCGTCGACGGTTGTGGGTCTGTGGCCGATGATGTTTTCTGCTGAGGCCAGAGTTGGTTGATGATTCACGGTGAGAACGTTCTGGTTTCTTGTGATTGTATGGTCGTTTTGATGATTTCGTGGCCGTTAGGTTTTCGTGATCTTTTTTCGGCCTCTCCCTTAGGGTTTTTACTATCCCCTTTTTATAATGCTCTTTTTCTTCAGAATGGGCTTGGATAATATTGGGTTTACGTTATTATTGATGATGGAGATTTGATTTTCGCTGATAGGAATCTGTACATGATTGAATCCTGTTTCCCCTTTTAGGATTTGATTGGTCTTTCTAATTTCCAGCTGATTCTTCTGACCCTATTCGATTTAATAACCTGAACTGATTTGTTTTGATCTGTTTTGGGATTGATATCAAATCAAAATCTCTATTATTTTTATGATATGGTTTGCCTTCAGATTGGATTGATTGGTATCTAATTTTGATTCACATAACTCCTTGATGGATTCATTTTGATTTGTTTTGATTTTTCCCAGATTGAGTTCCAATGGGATACAATTTGGTTCCTGATGCGGTTTTGTTTTCATTCAACCTGATCATTAACACTTACTTTTCTTTTTCTTCTTTCAGGATGGACACTTTGCCTTGGTCTTGGCCGCCGAGAAGAGTACGCGGTAATGATGACGCTGAGTCTGAACCATTTGGAGCAGGATGCTACAATCCTAGTTTTTTGCTTATGTTGCTGCTTCTGATTGAATTGATGATGATGATTGGCTATCATGTTGAGCTGAGCCATGTATTTGTTCGTTTGTTCGTTTCATGAACTGAGTACGATTTGATAACTTGTTTTGGTGACTTATTTGTTGGGGCGATGATGCTCATGACTGAGCCCCATTCTGCGCTATGCTTTGTGCTGCAACTCGGTGTCCATTTTTTATGACTTGCCATCTGTATCGGGTGAAGCTTGCCCCCTAACTGACAAACTTTGGTATGTTTTATGCAGCTTGATACAGTTTCGTGTGGATGCTATTACCTTTTTATTTGGATCCTGTTGGGCATGATTTACAGGATGTTTTGCCTTCTGAAATATGGTTTTGATGCAGTTTGTTTGGAATTGATGCAGCTTTGGCTTGCATTTCAATTCTCTTGTCCTGTTTTGGTATGCTTTTGAGCCGAAGGCTTTGATGGTGTATGATGCTGTTTGGTTTCGTTTCTCTGCCCTGTTCAGGATTGCTGCAGTTTGATGCCTTATGGCAACTTATGAATCGTTTTGAGTTTTGAATGCTGAACCTGATATTGATGTGTTTGTGGATTTTCAGGTGTGGAAGCTTCGGAACCAAAGTGACTCAGACCTGCCGGCATCCGGGTTTGAGTCAGAATTTGCCTATGTTGCCTTATTCTCGTATCAGTTTGGAAATCCAATCGCGGCAAAACGAATCAGTCCCGCTTCTTTTATTACTTCTATCTCTCGGATGTCCCGTACCGATAAGAACAGGTGTTACCTGATCTGACGCCCACGGCGCGGATCGGTAACGGGGGTAGGACGCAGCTTCAGTTGTGCCACTCCCGGCACTCGATGATGACATTGTTCTGAGAGTGTCAAAAAACTTCTAACATTTTTTTCTACACTGTTTGTTTCCTTTTTGATGTGCAGGTTGGTCGAGGATTCGTGGAGAAGTTCAAAGACAACATGAAGACACTTAGATGTTCTTAGGATTTAGGATAGATACTTTAATGTAATCCCTTAGGATTTAGAACTTTAATGTATTTCCTTGTAACAGCACTTATAAAATGTGAAGCAATCTCCACTTCTTGTATGATGAGATTTTTTATGAAATAAAAATTCCAAAATTTTGGATTTATTTATATTTTATTCTTAGTTAAAAAATATAAACATTTGTGAATAAATTCACAAGTATTTAAATTCATTAACATAGGCATAAAACATAAACACTCCCAAGTGGCATTCTTATTGGTGCACTCGTCTCATTTGCAATCCTAATCTCATCATCCGATTAAAATGTTAACCAACCATTTCATAACCAAACACATATGGGCACCGTAATCACAACGGTTTCAGCATCAACAGTAACACTACTCGTAATTAAATTCCACTGCTCAAATGCCAAAATCTTAATATGATCAGACCTGGTGATAGATAAATGCCTCAAAACAACAACGCATCAAATGCCTCAGAATTTTAATAATAGCCCGTCTTCAAGGAATTGGTAGAATTTGTGTAAAATGACCAAAATACCCCTGGGACCAAATCTGCAAAACAAACACCTTCATAACTTGTTAGTGGTTAGAAAATGTACATATGAGACGATATGCGAAATGACTGACTAAATATAAGGGTAAAATTTGGGGTATTACAACGTGCATTTATTTTGCACTATCTTTCAAAGAAATCATGTGTAGTCCTCTACAGACAAGCGACAGTTCCCAGCCGAGGAGCGTATCACCTACATTAAACTTTAAGATGTTGAGTCGCCGCACTCATGCTTGGGCGTCCCGCCGTGGACATATCATTTAAACCTTATGACATCGAGTCGCCGCACTCATTCTTGGGCGTCCCGCCGTGGACATATCAGTTAAACCTTAAGACGTTGAGTCGCCGCACTCATTCTTAGGCGTCCCGCCGTGGACATATTCTTTCCTAAACTTTGAGGAGTTGAGTCGCCGCACTCATGATTGGGTGTCCCGCTGTGGACATATCTTTTCTGAAAACTTCAAAGCAGTGAGTCACCGTACTCATTCTTAGGCCTCCCGCTGTGGACCATTTTATCTTTTAGTAAAAGAAGGAACTGAATCATGTTCAGGGCGCCGACCTTGAAGTATGAAGAAGTTCATTTTATCCTTTAGTAAAAGAAGGAACTGAATCATGTTCAGGCGCGGACCTTGAAGTATGAAGAAGTTCATTTTATCCTTTAGTAAAAGAAGGAGCTGAATCATGTTCATGGCGCCGACCTTGAAGTATGTAGAAGTTCATTTTATCCTTTAGTAAAAGAAGGAGCTGAATCATGTTCAGGGTGCCGACCTTGAGGTATGAAGAAGTTCGTTTTATCTTTTAGTAAAAGAAGAATCTGAATCGTATTCCAGGCACTGACCTTAGATATGAAGAGGGTTATTTACCAGATGAGTGACAATCCCTTCAGCGGAGCTCATCAACCAATAAATTTTTCATCTATTATTCACCGATAAGCAGCAGTCTCTTTATTTGTGAGCTTATCCAGTTTGGCATATAAGTCCCTTCCGACGATAAGTGGCAGTTCTCTCTCGAGAAAGCTTATCAGGGCGTTTCCCATTTAAGACCATTTTATTTTGGCATACAGCTGGTTGTTACCCTGTATATTGTCTACGGGTTCCTAAATTCTGTCTGATCCTGTCACGAGGGAGAGTTTCCAGAAGCTCGGATGTTATTCTTTGCTCAATGCTCCAGCATCTTGTTAATCGATCCTACAGTCGTGCAAATCCATTTTTATCATATACTCTTACATATTCCCTAGTGGAGGCCGTCTCGCCGGTGCCATCTCCATTGAGGATCCCATTCTACTATTCTTTTTTCCTAAAGTGATAATTGGTCGTACTCGCACCAGTTGACTATCACTTTAGAATTCCTGAGTGTCGTGCTGTCACCCAGTGCGTTGTATTCCCAGTGTGGTCCGTTCGTCGCGTCTGTCCCCTATGTCGTCGTGTTGCCTGCATCTCTGCATTTACCATTCCATCATACGCACCATACTAAATTCATGGCATTGTCAGCATTATAGTCCGTTCTGTTTTGTCCATAGCATTGCATATCACTGCATCTAAGGACAAAATTTTCGGTTATTTATATTTAAATCCCTCAGCCATGATTTCTCGAGCCTTCGTTTCTCAAATCATCCGGTGAAGCTCTTTAAATAGGGGCAACTGTAATACCCCAAATTTTGCCCTAAGATTAGTTGTTTCATCTTGCCTCCCATTTCATTTTGCATTGCGTTTAAACTAACCACTAACGGGTTGTGCAGTTGTTTGATTGTTGCAAGAAAATATCATGTGGCACGCTCTTTTAGTTTACAGGGTTTCTAGTGCCACTTTATTTTGAATGAATAAAATAGCACAATTGGCAAGAGACCGTGTGTAAGGAGTTGTGAGTGTGAGAGGTCGAGAGTTCGAATCCCACCTTCTTCACTTTTTGTTTTGTTTCTTTAATTTTTAGTCTAACTTTTCTATTTTCATTAAAAAATAACAAAAATAGTTTTTTTTATTATTTAATTATTATTTTCGTATTTTATTTAAATTATTATTTAAAAAATATTATTTTTTCACTTTTTCCCATATTATTCATAAAAACATCCAAAATTCATAAAATTAAAAATATTAGAAAAGATTTTATTCTTTTTATAATATTTTTAATGTTTAGTATAAATAAATAGAGTTTTAAGTTTGTTTAAATTTTATTTAGTTTTAACTAATATTAATTTATGTTGGGCTTTAAAATAGGCATTAGGTTAGAGTTAACCTTAATTTGTTACATATATAAACATAAGTGAGGGGAGAAAACTTCATGAACATCAGAAAATCAAGAGTAGGTCATCAGAGGAAGAGGGAATTTTTCAGAAGAACCCTAAAAGGCTTGAATTCATCATCGGTCTAGCGCTACCGGCAAACAAAAAGTTCCAACGGCGGAGGATCAGTTCATTCAACGTCATCGCCGTTACCGTAACCTTTTTTTTCCTTTGATTTACATAATTTTACTATTTTTCTATGTTGTTTTGTTCATTGATTATAGATTAAAGGGAAGATAAGGAGAAAAGACTCTGAACCATGGAAGACAGCTGCCGCCGGTTGGGAATAAGAAAGGAAAGGTTTTTCCCAAACCCAAAAAAAGGAAAAGGTTTTTCCCAAACCCTCAAAAAAGGGAAAGGGTTTTTTCCCAATCCCTCATCAATCCATCTTTCGGATATTATCAATTTCTCGATTAACTCGATGGTTAATAATATTCTCAAGAGAATCTCTTTTGAGTGTAGTATCGCGTAGCAACCATTTTGGAATTACTCCCTCATAGTTCCTGCACTATGTCCTAGATAAGGCCAAGGTGGTGTTAAGGTAACTACGGTCCCTAGTATCATAGACTCCAATCGACCATGGAAAAAGTTTTCACGATTACTCGTTCAACCGAACCATTTTCGAAAGGGTCTCAACTGAGCGGTGATTCTCGAGTCGGCTTGGTCAGAATTCAACTCCCTATAAGCCTCATCGAATATATCCCCATCCTATAATAAGGTCACTCAAGTCCGGGTATAGGACTTATCTCACAACAAAGATACCCCAAGCAAGGTACAATATATACAGATAATGAAATAAAATAGAAATATCATACAATAAACAAAATAGGGCAACCCTTAAAAATTATGGCATAATTCCCAGTGAAGTCGCCATTTTCTTTTGCGGTTAGAATATGATATCAAATTAGTAATTAATTTGAATCGCATCTTTAGTTCACAACCGGTCTTTGATCTATCCGAAGGAAAAGGTCAAAAGAGGAAAACCTAATTTTGCATCGTAAAGACAATGGGGGAGAGATCTAGGTAAGGGGTTGGTTAAGCTCAGGGAAGGTACTAGCACCCTAAACTTCTGTAGTACTCTACAGGAACCTTTTGTTTATTGTATGCTTTTTTTATATTTTATTATCTGTATATATTGTACCTTGCTTGGGGTATCTTTGTTGTGACATACGTTCTACACCGGACTTGAGTGACTTTATTATAGGATGGGGATATATTCGATGAGGCTTATAGGGAGTTGAATTCCGACCAAGCCGACTTGAGAATCACCGCTCAGTTGAGACCCTTTCGAAAATAGTTCGGTTGAACGAGTAATCGTGAAAAAATTTTCCATGGTCGATTGGAGTCTATGATACTAGGGACCGTAGTTACCTTAACACCACCTTGGCCTTATCTAGGACGTAGTGCGGGAACTATGAGGGAGTAATTCCAAAATGGTTGCTACGCGATACTACACTCAAAAGAGATTCTCTTGAGAATATTATTAACCACCGAGTTAATCGGGAAATTGATAATATCCGAAAGATGGATTGATGACTTTGGGCACCGCTTTAGAACCCTTGTTTTGCAGTTACAACTAACCTTAGTACATACCTATTGGGATGGGTAGACCCTAACTCCTTGTACATACCTTTAACCTTGGACTTTGTGTATGTGCATTGCATCCATAAAACATCACATTGCATTACATTTCATGCAATTCAAATTTTATTTATGAATATTGCAGGATACCATGGATTACAAAAAAAAAACTTTGAGATATTCTTTTAAAGGACTTAAGTTAGATGACCTAAGGAAGCTAGGAGCTTTGGTCAAAAGATCAACAAAGGATCCAAAAACAAGTATGGAAGGCCGTTATTTCTGTTGAAACCTCAAGTAGACAAAGGTTTCCTTTCAACTTTGTTACAGTTCTAGAATCCAGATTATCTTTTCCTTACATCCCTCGAGTACCAGCTCTTGCCTACCCTAGAAGAGTACTCGCAATTGGTGGGGTTACCTATTCTGAAGGAGTCTTTGTTCCCTTTCTTGGAGAAAGACCCTAAAGGACAAGACCGTTGCTAAAGCCATATGCTCGAAGTTATCCGACATCAAGGACACTAATCACCAACAATTGTGAAGACTTTTCCAATGTACCCTTGCTTGGTTTTGATGAAGGATTTATTTTCCTCTAACTCTCGATTTACCTTTTGAAGATAGGCTCATCCTCAAAAAGGCCTAGCCCGAAGAGCAGAGCAAGGGGAAGAACAGGAAGCTTCCTTAGGGTCATTATTAGCTTTTGTTTAGCTATTATGTTAAGACTTTTCTAACAATATTATTTGTAATCCGTTTTCAAATTAATAAATAAAGTTTTGGTATTCTGCGATATACGTAAATATTTGAATTCCATGAAATCATTTCATTCGCATTTCGCATTTTTTAGCATCATATTTTGCATTGCATGTGTCTCTCGGTTTCTCATACTCGGTTCCCTCGCCTTCCAGTTTCGTCACCCTGGGTCCTCCGCATCAGTACAATACTAGAACTCAAGCTCGAAAAAGGATGGAAGAACAAGCTCAAGAGATCGACCGTGTCAGCCATGAACTCGAAGATCTCCGAGGAAGTGTGGGGAAGATTATGGAGATGTTGCAAGCCCTTAAGGTGAAGATGGATAATCAACCTACCGTTGTTTTTGAAATTACCGATACTGTTGTGGATACTCAACCAGCTGTTACTGTCGAGAACATACCTCCTCAGAATCATCAATCCAATTCAGTGAATCCTACTGTTGCTCAATCAGTTCGACGAGTTACTCCTCCGAAGTGCAAAACTCTGAGCGTTGACCACCATAAAGGACCTACACGTCTGAGGAATCGCTCGATGGCTACTCATCAACCTTGGCAACCTCAGCAGAATTATGTTCAAGGTTATCCAGTTCAGTATGCTCCACAACCATATGTAGCTACTGTTGCACCTCCTTTTAGTCAGCAATTTCCTACATATTAGCCTGTGCAACCGGCTCCGGTCTATCAGCATCCGGTTTATCAACAACCTCTTGTTTATCAGCCTGTACAAGCTCCTGTCAACTGTCAACGAGTGCCCAACGCTCCCGTGTGCCAACCATCAGAGGAGACAATACCTCGTCAAAATAGGAGACCATACAAGCCTTGTCCTCCGATCCCAATGACGTTCACTGAGTTGTATCCTTTCTTAGTGCAACAAGGTCTGGTTGTTACCCGAACTTTGGATCCACCTCCCAATCCGGTACCTGTCAATTACAACGCCGCCGCTCATTGTTTATTTCATGAGGGTGCGTCTGGTCACGATTTGGAAGGATGTTACGCGCTTAAGAATATTGTCAGAGATTTGCTAGAAAAGAAGGTCCTGTCTTTTGACGATCCTCATCCGAAAGTCAAGACTCCTCTCAGGGCGTCCCAGGGGCCAGAATCAAGCTCTGAAAATCCTTTTTTCAACAGATCTCTGCCAGTGACGCATACGGTGAATCAGCCGAAGCCGGTAGTTCTTCAGATGCCTAGTCCTTTTCATTTCAGCAATCCTCAAGATGATGCGACCCCGATTAACAGAAAATCTGGGAGAGTTATTCTGAGTGAAGATTTGAAGACCGATAATAAAGTAATGACAGACGTAGCTGGGGTAAGCAAGACGAGTCCTTCTAGTGAGGCTCCGCCAGAGGAAACCACTACCATGCCGGTCTCAGACGCGAAGACTTCATAAACACATCTTGAAGGACTTTGAGACATTACATTTTGATTATTTATATGTTTATTTTCTTTGATTAAGCATAATTATCATGTATGAACTTGTTTATTTTGGAATAATTAATGCAATACATATTTGTCTTGAATAAATCCATTCGTTTCACTCATTAAAATATTTTTTTAAAAAACTTATAATGCCAACTTTACCCAATCTCTTGCTTCGATAGAGAATTGGGAGGAGGATGATGAACAAAAACACCAGATCTCTTGTCGTATGCTTTCCACTGAAACCTGCTGATGATGTAAGGCATTGTTTCAAATCCCAAACACTGGAGACATAAGGATGATAATCCCTCTTTAACCCCTTTGAGCCTTGAAGTAGGAGTTTACTTCTCTTCCAAAAAAAAACCCTCATCTTAACCTGGGGAAGGGTAGTTTTTCAGTTAAATTGATCGAGCGCTCAGACTCTCAAAAAGGAGGAGCGAACCTTCGAGAACCTATCCCTAACATCTTAGGAAGTTTAGAAGTCAATGACTATCCTTATACTACCTACAGAGTGGGAAAGTCACAAACCTTCAAAAGAGTCACATGACTTAGTCGACAAAAATAATATATATATATATCCAAAAAAAACCCTCATCTTAACCTGGGGAAGGGTAGTTTTTCAGTTAAATTGATCGAGCGCTCAGACTCTCAAAAAGGAGGAGCGAACCTTCGAGAACCTATCCCTAACATCTTAGGAAGTTTAGAAGTCAATGACTATCCTTATACTACCTACAGAGTGGGAAAGTCACAAACCTTCAAAAGAGTCACATGACTTAGTCGACAAAAATAATATATATATATATATATATATATATATATATATATATATATATATATATATATATATATATATATATATATATATATATATATATATATATATATGTATATATATATATATATATATATATATATATGTATATATATATGTATGTATATATATATATATATATATATATATATATATATATATATATATATATATATATATATATATATATATATATATATATATATATATATATATATATATATATATATATATATATATATATATATATATATATATATATATATATATATATATATATATATATATATATATATATATATATATATATATATATATATATATATATATATATATATATATATATATATATATATATATATATATATATATATATATATATATATATATATATATATATATATATATATATATATATATATATATATATATATATATATATATATATATACATATATATATATATATATATATATATATATATATACATATATATATATATATATATATATATATATATATATATACATATACATATATATATATATATATATATATATATATATATATATATATACATATATATATACATATATATATATATATATATATATATATATATACATATATATATATATATATATATATATATACATATATATATATATATATATATATATATATACATATACATATATATATATATATATATATATATATATATATATACATATATATATATATATATATATATATATATATATATATATATATATATATATATATATATATATATACACATATATATATGTATATATATATATATATACATATATATATATGTATATATATATATGTATATATATGTATATATATATATATATGTATATATGTATATATATATATATATATATATATATATATATGTATATATGTATATATATATATATATATATATATATATATATATATATATATATATATATATATATATATATATATATATATATATATATATATATATATATATATATATATATATATATATATATATATATATATATATATATATATATATATATATATATATATATATATATATATATATATATATATATATATATATATATATATATATATATATATATATATATATATATATATATATATATATATATATATATATATATAGCCCGCTAAGTCAGAACCTGTGAAGGAGACTTAGGCAAAATTGGGGCATCTCGCTGGACTCCAAAGTCAAATCCAAAAGACGTTGTCCAGGAAAAAGTTAGGGAATAAAAATGCAAAAACAAAAAGGATTACCATAAAGAATTCTCAATAAAGAACAAAGTCGTGTGATCAAACACAAAAGACAATAGGTGAGTGACTGCCATGTCCAAAGCCTTAATGAGTTCTCGACCATATCAAACCCGATTGAGATATGAATGCTCGTATCCAGTTAACATAATAGGATTGGAGAACATCACGAAGAGGGGGGGGGGGGGGGGTACAAATATTTTGAGCCTTTATCCTTTGTTTCTTAAACCGTGAACCGAGCCACGATACAACCTTTAAAAGACCTAATTGAAGTAGGAATTCTTTTGGAAGCATACTCGACGAGATAACGTTTCTTGACTCCTACGAGCTATGCTCAATTTACCGTTGGCATTACAAGTTAAATTCATATCCTAGCTACGCGACTTCGGTCGCGAGTTATAGCGATATCTTTTTTCAAAATGAAAACAAAAATTTTTTCAAGACAAATGTTGTTGCATTGATAGTTTCAGGATAGCATTTCGCGCGTGTTGATTGTGCTTGATATCATTGAAACTTACATACGTACATCCACAATGGAACTTGAAGATTCTGCTAAACAGGGGCAGGTGATTTCCAACTCACTTACTGATGCGAGCATGACGTACTTAAGAGCTGTTCTTGTAGACTCAGTCGTAACACGGTTAATCCATGCTAGTTACGTCGAGATCTGACAAATCTCTCCAAGAGTTTGAAAATAGTGGGGCATCAGGACTCCATGTTTCTCTGTAAAATCCTCTTGAGATGACATTCTCACAACGCATGTACTCTGGGGCATGACATTTTCAAAATGGCGACTACTACAAAGCCCATTGAGATCAGAAGTAGCTTTACAACATTCTTCATGCACCCGATAGATTTTACTCCTGGCGGTCTTCATTCCCCAGTAAACCTCATCGTTCCAGAATCTATGTCTTAACCATTGCCTCAACACAGTCCCTAGAGAGACTTTAAACTAACAGTCCCCAGCGAGACTATAAGCAGACAACACTTTGGACCGAGCCGGTAATCTCCAAGACTACAGAGATCATACCAGCATCTTCCCAGTGATAGTCCCCGGCGAGACTTTAAGTTGTCCACACTTTTGGGATCCATCCGATAAATCCCCAGTGACTCTCAGGACTGCAAAGATACCCCAGTATCCTCTACGTGATACATGTTGGAAGACCCGTCCTCGGTGGAATCATCTGTTCCTCAGTGAAATTGCATTACTTTCCTCTGGAATTTTCCCCAGGAGATTGCCATGTTTCCCCAAGAAGTCAGGATACTGCCCCTAGGAATGTTTGTTGAATTCCCCCAGTAAGTCTGATGAACTCTTTCTAGGGAAGTTTGATATACTTGATCCCCAGTTGGATGTACCTTGTCCCCAGGAAGTCGAGGTATTATTTCCAAGAAGTTGATACACTATGTCCATGAAGCTGCCTAGCTCCACACACTCCCCATATAGCGGATATTTATTTTATCCCCGGAAGTCTCAGAGTCTAAGAGTTCTTTGGCTGACTATGGTTCATGATAACAATCCCCCCGTGAAGTCATGACATCGTATCTTCATGCAGAGATCACGGATCCCCAGTTGAAGTCAGGACATCATACTCTCCAGTAAAGTCGTATCATATCCCCATGTGGAAGTCCTAAGATTTTCTTCCCAGGGAAGTTATAACTTTGAAGCAAGATTCAGTTCTACCATCACCTCTTCCTATCCTCTAATAGATGTACTGTTGCAGAGGTCACCGGGTGTTCCTGTCGAGATGTTTATTTCATCTCATGTCTCCTCTCTCATCTGTTTTGTCAGCATAAGCATAAGCATGAGCATTACATACTCATTTTCATTTCATTGTCATACACATGAACATACACATTTGTATACACTTTGGGATACGCATTAGCATTTTCATGCTTGCTATTTATCTTCATCCTTGTCGTTACCGCCGAGTAACTGGGTTTGTCCACTCTCTCCAAGTAGATCATCATCCCTAAGCATAAAATACTATTTATTCTCAGCTAATCCCCACAGAGTTCAACCCTCGTGGACGATGGTTATTCCAGTTGTCTTTCCTCGATAGGATAAGATAGTTCCCATGTGAGCTCCTTTCCTCGATGGAGTCTTGTTCATCAATTCTTGCTAGCCCAATCTTAGATCGAACTTCGGTCTCTTCGGTCGCCGAACCTACCTGGACGTGCATTTATTTTGCACTATCTTTCAAAGAAATCATGTACAGTCCTTTACAGACAAGCGACAGTTCCCAGCCGAGGAGCGTATCACCTACATTAAACTTTAAGACGTTGAGTCGCCGCACTCATGCTTGGGCGTCCTGCCGTGGACATATCCTTTAAACCTTATGACATTGAGTCGCCGCACTCATTCTTGGGCGTCCCGCCGTGGACATATCAGTTAAACCTTAAGACGTTGAGTCGCCGCACTCATTCTTAGGCGTCCCGCCGTGGACATATTCTTTCCTAAAC
Source organism: Lathyrus sativus (assembly GCA_963859935.3). Lineage (NCBI taxonomy): Eukaryota > Viridiplantae > Streptophyta > Magnoliopsida > Fabales > Fabaceae > Lathyrus > Lathyrus sativus. The sequence continues at coordinate 401,193,556 of OZ012737.1, read as the reverse complement.
TTTGAGGAGTTGAGTCGCCGCACTCATGCTTGGGTGTCCCGCTGTGGACATATCTTTTCTGAAAACTTCAAAGCAGTGAGTCGCCATACTCATTCTTGGGCCTCCCGCCGTGGACCATTTTATCTTTTAGTAAAAGAAGGAACTGAATCATGTTTAGGGCGCCGACCTTGAAGTATGAAGAAGTTCATTTTATCCTTTAGTAAAAGAAGGAACTGGATCATGTTCAGGTGCCGACCTTGAAGTATGAAGAAGTTCATTTTATCCTTTAGTAAAAGAAGGAGTTGAATCATGTTCATGTCGTCGACCTTGAAGTATGTAGAAGTTCATTTTATCCTTTAGTAAAAGAAGGAGCTGAATCTTGTTCAGGGTGCCGACCTTGAGGTATGAAGAAGTTCGTTTTATCTTTTAGTAAAAGAAGAATCTGAATCGTATTCCAGGCACCGACCTTAGATATGAAGAGGGTTATTTACCAGATGAGTGACAATCCCTTCAGCGGAGCTCATCAACCAATCAATTTTTCATCTATTATTCACCGATAAGCAGCAGTCTCTTTATTTGTGAGCTTATCCAGTTTGGCATATAAGTCCCTTCCGACGATAAGTGGCAGTTCTCTCTCGAGAAAGCTTATCAGGGCGTTTCCCATTTAAGACCATTTTATTTTGGCATACAGCCGGTTGTTACCCTGTATATTGTCTACGGGTTCCTAAATTCTGTCTGATCCTGTCACGAGGGAGAGTTTCCAGAAGCTCGGATGTTATACTTTGCTCAATGCTCCAGCATCTTGTTAATCGATCCTACAATCGTGCAGATCCATTTTTATCATTTACTCTTACATATTCCCTAGTGGAGGCCGTCTCGCCGGTGCCATCTCCATTGAGGATCCCATTCTACTATTCTTTTTTCCTAAAGTGATAATTGGTCGTACTCCCACCAGTTGACTATCACTTTAGAATTCCTGAGTGTCGTGCTGTCACCCAGTGCGTCGTATTCCCAGTGTGGTCCGTTCGTCGCGTCTGTCCCCTATGTCGTCGTGTTGTCTGCATCTCTGCATTTACCATTCCATCATACGCACCATACTAAATTCATGGCATTGTCAGCATTATACTCCATTCTGTTTTGTCCATAGCATTGCATATCACTGCATCTAAGGGAAAAATTTTCGGTTATCTATATTTAAATCCCTCAGCCATGATTTCTCGAGCCTTCGTTGCTCAAATCATCCGGTGAAGCTCTTTAAATAGGGGCAACTGTAATACCCCAAATTTTGCCCTAAGATTAGTCGTTTCATCTTGCATCCCATTTCATTTTGCATTGCATTTAAACTAACCACTAACGGGTTGTGCAGTTGTTTGATTGTTGCAAGAAAATATCATGTGGCGCGCTCTTTTAGTTTACAAGGTTTCTAGTGCCACTTTATTTTGAATGAATAAAATAGCACAATTGGCAAGAGACCGTGTGTAAGGAGTTGTGAGTGTGAGAGGTCGAGAGTTCGAACTTTTTGTTTTGTTTCTTTTATTTTTAGTCTAACTTTTCTATTTTCATAAAAAAATAACAAAAATAGTTTTTTTTATTATTTAATTATTATTTTCGTATTTTATTTAAATTATTTTTTAAAAAATATTATTTTTTCACTTTTTCCCATATTATTCATAAAAACATCCAAAAATCATAAAATTAAAAATATTAGAAAAGATTTTATTCTTTTTATAATATTTTTAATGTTTAGTATAAATAAATAGAGTTTTAAGTTTGGTTTAGTTTGTTTAAATTTTATTTAGTTTTAACTAATATTAATTTATGTTGGGCTTTAAAATAGGCATTAAGTTAGAGTTAACCCTAATTTGTTACATATATAAACATAAGTGAGGGGAGAAAACTTCATGAACATCAGAAAATCAAGAGCAGGTCATCAGAGGAAGAGGGAATTTTTCGGAAGAACCCTAAAAGGCTTGAATTCATCATCGGTCAAGCGCTAGCGGCGAATAAAAAGTTCCAACGGCAGAGGATCAGTTCATTCAATGTCACCGCCGTTACCGTAACCTTTTTCTTTCCTTTGATTTACATAATTTTACTATTTTTCTATGTTATTTTGTTCATTGATTATAGATTAAAGGGAAGATAAGGAGAAAAGACTCTGAACCATGGAAGACAGCCGCCGCCGGTTGGGAATAAGAAAGGAAAGGTTTTTCCCAAACCCAAAAAAAGGAAAAGGTTTTTCCCAAACCCTCAAAAAAGGGAAAAGGTTTTTTCCCAAACCCTCAAAAAAGGGAAAAGGTTTTTTCCCCGAAAAGTTTTTTTCCCAATACCATCCACCTATCCTCACTCCTTTTATTTCTATTTCTATTTCGTTTTTTATATTATCTTATTATTTTTTTTCTTTTTTTTTTAAATGCAATTAGTAATCACATTAGTTTTTAATTTATTACTAACACTTCTTCTTTTTTTATTAAAACCTTTTCCTTTTATTAAAACTTTCTTTTTATTATTAAAACTTTTTTTTATTAAAACTTTTGTATATATAGTAAAACATTTTTTTTTCATTTTAAGACTTTTTAAATAAATTAACACTAACTATTTTTTTTAAATATAATGAAAACTAAAAACCTTTTGATATTAACATTAAAATTCGTCTTTTTTTTCTTTTTTTTTTTTTTCAAAAATTAAAATTAAGATCTTTTTTCAAAAAGTATTAAGAACAATAACAATGTCCAAATTCGTAATTTCTTCTTTTTCACTATTTTGTTATTTTCCATCGAATTCCGTCTAACTTTTCACTAATGTTCTCTGTTTCTCTCCTCATATTATCCTTAAATTCCTGTTAATATTTATTCAGTTTATTTTGTTTCATGGATGTAATTTACGCGAGGCCATGGTCGCGGTTTATTTTATTTTGCATTTTTTGGGGATTTGTAATTTACGCGAGTGATCGTCGCGACGCTTTCTTTACCGTTTTATTTACTTTCCACACTTTAATCTTGCCGTATAATAATTTGCCGTATTTTGCACGTTTAGCCGTTAGAATCCCTCCGAAGGAATTAGGTCTAGCCATTGACCGCCGAGTCAATAACCCTAATTTTTGACCGTTTCAAAAACCCTAATAGCCTAGGTGTCCCGTCGTGGACGAAAATACCCTTTACCCTAGCATTAGGTCAAAGAGTCGTCGTACTCTGTTTAGGGTTTCCCGCCGTGGAATCCCTAATTTCAATCCTAAATTTTCAATTAACAAATTCAACATAGAAATAGGAGTTTCAAAGACTCCACGTAAGCGTGTCCTTAAGATACGTTTATTCCCTATTGAAACCTTGACCATAGTTAAGACGTTTCTAACCTCCCTTTCGAGAGGAACTACGATTACTCTGATTCCATTCCCTATCCAGGATACGTAGGCACAAGATGCGATGTCTTGCCGAGTAAACTTAGGAATAACCCTTAGGTCTTTTAGGTCACTCTATCCCTTAGCTCAATATATATTAAAGCAGATAATGAATAAAAATATAAAAGCATACAATAAACAAAAGGTTCCTGTAGAGTACTACAGAAGTTTAGGGTGCTAGTACCTTCCTTAAGCTTAACCAACCCCTTACCTAGGTCTCTCCCCGCATTAAGTTTATGATGCAAAAATAGGTTTTCCCTCTTTTGATCTTTTCCTTCTGATAAATCAAAGAGCGGTTGTGAATCAAGAATTGTGATTCAAACTAATTAATAGTTTCATATCCTATTTCCACCGCAACACATGTGTTTAGTATCAGGTTTGGTGTTTCCACCAAAGTTCAAGATGCCACTATTCGACAAGTACGAGGGATCCACTTGTCCGAAAGTTCATTTGATTATGTATTGCAGACGGATGGTCCCACTCATCGAAAATGATAAGATGCTAATACACTGTTTTCAGGGTAGCCTCAAGGGAGCATCAGCCAAGTGGTATCTGGGTTTAGACCAAGCAAAGATACACTGCTTTTAGGATCTGTCTGATGCGTTTATCTAGCAGTATAAGTATAACATGGATTTGGCCCCAGATCGCCGTCAGCTTCTTAGCATGACGCAAAAGAACACGGAATCCTTCAAAGAATATGTGCAAAGGTTGCGTGGGACAGCTCTTCAAGTTAAGCCCCCTCTGACTGAAAAAGAATTAGCAGACTGGTTCGTAGATACGGTCAGGCCTGAATTCTATGAGAGACTAATCAGCAGTGTCACAACAAACTTCTCTGACATTATGGCCGTGGGAGTAAAAGTTGAGGCAGGGTTGAAAAGTGGCAAAGTGTCGAATCCAACGGTTAGCTCCAGCATCGGTGCAACCAAGAAGTCAACCAGCAGCTTTCATAAAAAGAAAGAAGGTGAAGTCAGCGACAACGGTATCAGCAACCACCGTACGTAGCAGCGGTGACACTGGTCTTTCAACCTCAACAGGTTCAGCAAGGTCCTCAATAAGGGGCATCCAATCAGTATCAATAATATAATCAGCAACCATATGACAATCAACAAACACAGCAGCCTCAGGCTCAGGCTCCGAGGTCAAACTATCAAAGTGGGAAGCCAAGGATACAACCTATACCCATGAGTTATACTGATTTGTTTCCTATGCTGGTGGAAAGAGGGCTCGTCAGAACAAGGAAATTAGGTGCTCAACCTAATCGTTTACCTCATTACTACAATCCAATTGCGCATTGTTATTTTCATGAAAACTCCGCTGGGAACAATCTAGAAGGGTGCTTTGCACTTCAACATATCATTCGAGAATTAATAGAGAAAAGATATTGTTGTTTGAGGATAATCCTCTACCAAATCATGGCGGAGTAAATGCCATAATCGAAGAAGGGGAAGAGCCTGAAATGAAGACAGTCACAACGGTCTCTGAAGTAAAGATACCATGGGTAGAATTGCATAAAAGGCTTGCTCAAGCATGGGTGCTCAAAAGTTCTCCTGAAGATTGTGAGGGATGTAGAATGAATCCACAACATTGTGACCTTGTGCAAAAGGATGTTCGATCATTAATCAATTAGGGAATGCTGCAGATCAGTAGCAGAAAGAAGAAAGAAGATGTGGCGGTAATTGAGCCAGTGTTCAACATGCCCGGAGAACCCAACAAAAAAGCAGTTTCAGAAATAACAACAACCACACAACCAAGCACAAAGCTGCTAGGCCAGTATTTCACAATGATCTTGTGCCTATGTTTGGAAAGGACCAACCCAGGTTCGATACAAGGAGAGGACCCGGTCCTCATTCTAGAGCTATAATGCCTAAATATGATTATTCATGGTGCAAAATGATTTTTGGAAAGCAGCAGGAAGATATAGCCAACATTGTTGGGGAAAGCAGAATGACCTGAAGTGGTCGAATATATCAGCCTCGAGCAAGTCCTACGGTTTCTCAGTACACCATCGTCACTTCTAAAACTGCTATCGTTGTTCCTAAGGAAGTCGCTCCAAAAGACTTGGTTCCCAAAGAACCCACTGGCAAAGGGAAAGAGGCCCTCAAAGATGACGAGGAAGAGTTCTTAAGAATCATCCGCCGAAGTGATTACTGAGTGGTGGATCAACTTAACCAAACGCCATCTAAAATTTCCATCATGTCACTGTTGTTGAGCTCCCCTGTGCACCATCAAACCTTGATGAAGATTTTGACGCAAGCTCATGTAACAAAGGATATCACAATGGGACAGTTCGACTAAGTTGTTACAAATATCACAACATGCAACACTTTGAGCTTTGATGATAATGATCTAACAGCTGAGAAACGCAAGCACAACCATGCCTTGCATGTATCCATCAAATTTGAAGAGGACACACTCGCCAAAGTGCTTGTTGACATAGGGTCCACACTCAACGTAATGCCTAAGAGGACTCTAGCCAAGTTGGCTTACCAAGGAACCAAGATGAGGCTTACCTCTCTAGTCGTAAAGGATTTTGAAGGGTCAAGAAGGACGGTGATAGAGGAAGTCGACTAGCCAATCATGGTAGGCCCTCAGATCTTCGAAATCACTTTTCAAGTGATGGATATCAATCCAACTTACAGTTGCTTACTGGGAAGATTGTAGATACACACAACATGCACTATCACATCCATCCTACACCAAAAGATGAAATTCATTGTCAATGACCAGTTGGTCATAGTACATGGAGAGGAGGATCTGATGGTGAGCAATTTGTCTTCCTTCAGATATATAGAAGTTGATGAAGATGCGCTTGAAACTTCTTTCCAAGCTCTGGAAATTGGCCATGCTGTGTTGGTTGATGAGTCGGCAATAACCCGTGGTCCATCTTTTGCTTCTATTCAGAGTATAAATGCTGCCATGAAGACACGACTCCTATTGGGATGGGGGGAGGTCATAGAAGTCAACACTCGTGCAAAAAATGATAGACAGAGGTTGGGTTATAAACCAACTCTAGAAGATTCACCTGAAGAAAGCATCATGATGAAGAAGTCCTTGGAGGAAATATTCACAAGCGGCGGAGTATAAGTGAGTTCCGTCATAACTGAAGACGAAGAAAGAAACCTTGACAGCCTGGTGATCCGAGGCGGAGCAGCTTTATGCAACTGGGAAATAGTGGAAATCCCTGTCTTTTTACGTTTAGAGTAATACATTTGCTTGTTAGCTTTGTTTTCTTTAAGAAATTCCTAGTCTTGCCTAAGGCTAGTGTATCATTTTGTATGGGTCATTTTGCAATTTAAAAAGATCTATGAATGAAAAAGTATTTTTGTTAAAACTCTTGTTTTGTTTTCTTCTTATCATTTTCACTCTTTTTGTTGAAAGGAAAAATGGCAACTTTATTGAAAACTTAAAATCAACCCATCATCTGCATGTTTGTGTGTGTGTCTGATCATTCTCAAACCTGTAAAACCATGCAGAACACCTCCATCACCCATAAAATCCATTGACCATTCAGTTCCTTCTGGTAGTGGTCCATTTGTCTTTCAAGCCGAAGAAGAGAGTGATGAAGATTCAGAGGTCCATGAAGAATTGATGAGGATGACCGAATACGAAGATGCCTATCTTCAACCATACAAAGAACAAATTGACGTCATCAACTTGAAACCTGAGGAAGAAAAGAGAGAACTCAAAATTGGAGCATCGTTACAGTCAGAGGTCAAGAGCAGATTGATAGCACTTCTTAAAGATTACACCGACATATTCGCTCGGTCCTATCAAGACATGCCAGGGTTGGATACCGACATTGTTATGCACAAGCTCCCTCTGAGCCTGATTATCCTCCAGTCAAGAAGAAACTCCGACGATCCAGACCCGCCATGGCTCTCAAAATCAGAGATAAAGTCAAGAAGCAAATTGATGCAGGCTTCTTAGCATTATCGAAGTACCCAGAATGGGTGGCCAATGTTATGCATGTATCGAAGAAAGATGGAAAATTCAGAATGTGTGTAGACTATAGGGATTTGAACAAAGACAGTCTGAAGGACAATTTCCCTCTTCCACATATTGACACTCTGGTGGATAACACAGCCAGTTTTGCAATATTTTCATTCATGGACGAATTTTTCGGCTACACCCAAATAAAGATGGATCCGGACAACATGGAAAAAACGACTTTCATTACACCCCGGGGCACCTATTATTATAAGGTCATGCCTTTCGGTTTGAAGAACTCAGGAGCAACGTATCAACAAGCTATGGTCGCTCTCTTCCATGATATGATGCATCAGGAGATTGAAGTGTATGTAGATGATATGATCGCAAAGTCTCGAAATAAAGAAGACCACCTGGGTCATTTGCTGAAGTTATTTGAGAGACTCTGGAAATATTAGCTAGGGTTAAATCTGGCTAAATACCCATTCGGAGTTCGTTCTGGCTAGCTACCTGGATTCATTGTTAGTCAATGAGGAATTGAAGTAGATCTCGACAAGGTCAGAGCAATTCAAGAAATGCTTGCTCCTCAAACAGAAAAACAAGTCTGAGGTTTCCTTGGACGAATAAATTACATCTCTAGGTTTATTTCAAACTTGACGCCTACCTGCACCCCAATCTTTAAGTTGTTATGAAAAGATCAAATGGTGGTATGGAATGAAAACTACCAGTCAACATTTGAGAACATCAACAAGTATCTACAAGAGCCTCCAATGTTGATTCCTTCGGTGCCAGGAAAGTCGTTGTTCATGTACATGACGGTATTGGAAGGTGCAATGGGTTGTGCCTTAGGCCAAACTGACGAGTCAGGAAAGAAAGAGCATGCGATCTACTATCTGAGTCAGAAGTTCATAGATTGCGAGAGTTGTTGCTCACATCTAGAGAGGCATGTTGTGCTCTAGCCTGGGCAGCCAAACGTCTGAGACAGTACATAATCTGTCATACTACTCTGTTAATCTCCAAGATGGACCCAATAAAATACATCTTCAAAAATCCAGCTCAAACAGGGAATTTAGCCAGATGGCACATGCTCTTGTCAGAGTATGATATTCAATATGTCACTCAAATATCCGTAAAAGGAAAAGTCTTGTCAGAATACCTTGCTGAGCATCATGTGGATGATTATCAACCGCGCAAGTTTGAGTTCCCAAATGAAGACATAATGTACATTTAACGTTCGAAGCCAGAACCCGGTCTTGAGGAAGGTCCCGAACCTAGTTCCCATTGGAAAATGATGTTTGATGAAGCGTCTAACAAAAATGGACTTGGTAATGGAGCCGTCTTGAAGAATCCAACTAGAGGGTATACTGCCGTCACCGCCAGACTTTGTTTCTCCTGTACAAATAACATAGCTGAGTACGACGCCTGCATCCTGGGATTAGAAGCTGCTATTGATCTCCGTATCAAAATTTTGGAAGTGATCGGCGACTATGCCTTAGTGATCTACCAACTCAAAGAAAAGTGGGAGACTCGAGATGAAAAATTGATCCCCTATAAAGATCACATTCTGGAGATGATTGAATACTTCAATGAAATTACTTTCAAACATGTGTCGAGAACAGAGAATCACATTGCAGATGCTTTAGCCATGCTAGCATTGATGTGGAAGGTCCAGTTTTTTAATGAGGCACCTCTGATTTGCATTGAACGAAGGACTGTACCAACATATGTCATAATGGTAGAAGAAGAGTTTGATAAGAAGCCTTGGTTTAATGACATCAAGAATTTTCTTCAAAATCAAGAATATCCGGTTGACGCCTCTGGAATCGACAAGAGATCCATACGAAGATTATCATCTAAATTTTTCATCAGCAATGACATTTTGTACAACAGAAACCATGACATGGTTCTACTCAGATGCGTTGACGAAAAAGAAGCGGACAGGTAAATGACTGAAGTGCACGAAGGGATGTTCGGCACTCACGCCAGTGTTCATGCCATGGCGAAATTGAGGGCGGGATATTTTTGGTTGACGTTAGAGATAGACTGTATTCTCTTTGCTCGGAAATTCCACAGATGTTAAGTCTATGCCGACAAAGTGCATCCTCCATATCCTCACAACGTGATAACATCACCATGGCCATTCTCAATGTAGGGAATAGGCATGATTGGGGCAATAGAACCCAAAGTGTCCAACGGCCACCGATTTATCCTCGTTGTGATTGATTACTTGACCAAGTGGATAGAAGTAGCATCGTATGCGAATGTAACCAAGCAAGTGGTCACCCGCTTCATCAAAAAGGAGATCATCTGTCGGTACGACATTCCTGACCGAATTATCACCGACAATGGGTCGAATTTGAATAACAAGACGATGAAAGAACTATGTGATGATTTAAAAATCAAACATCACAATTCTTCTCCGTACAGACCAAAAATGAATGACACTGTCAAAGCTACAAATAAGAACAACAAGTAGGAAAAACTAAAATGAATGGCGCTGAAAAGCAAAGTGTTTTGAAAAATTAAAATTTTGGTTTAGGAAAAACTAATTTAACAAAGCACGTCAAAACTCTAAAGACGACATGACGGTATTACACTACTCTCAGAGCAGTAAAGAGCTTGCTGCTGACTCTAACTAAAGTTGCGCCTAGCAATTGGTCTGCTACTAAGTCGTGACTCCTCTTCCACTGGTTTGCAAGAACAGTGATTACTTCAGAAGTCGTTCCCTCTCCCCCCGGAAAGAAGTTTCATCCAGATTAGTGACATCAGGACACAGTGTGATGGGTTTCCTCCTTGTGTTCTAGCTTTGATTTTTTCCTCCTCCCTCGTGGGTCGGTTTGCATGTGCATTTGCATCATATCATTAGCATACGCTGTTGTTTGCATGCTTTGGTTTCTGTTTGTTTAGATTTTACCTTCGAGATCCTTTGGTCGTTACCAATCTTCTTGCTCCGTACTGTTTTCCATGGACTCCCTGTGTGGTTGTTACCCCAACTTTGTCAAGTTTTTGGTGAAAGTTGCTTTTACCCCGGGAGACTAGTTGTGACTAGAGATATCTGATATTACTTGATGATTACCAAGATGTTTAGTTGTCACTGATACCTGTCTGTGAAAATCAGGTCGCCACCAACCTTGTTCAGTAAGTTCAGTGGTTACTAGCACTACCTTGCTAAAAACCAATTATTATTGGAATCCTTTGATTCAGTTATTACCAATCCTCGTTAATTCTAGTAGTTAATAGCATTGAAATCCAATTGTTATTGGTATTTGAGTTGGTCGTCACCAATTTCCCTAGTAAGTCCAGTGGTTACTGGCATTGTTTAAATCCAATTGTTATTGGTACCTTTGACTTGGTTGTTACCAATCATTCCAAAGTCTAGTAGTTACTAGCAGTGAAATCCAATTGATATTGGCATTTGAGTTGGTCGACACCAATTTCCCCAGTAAGTCCAGTGGTTGCTGGCATTGTTTAAATCCAATTATTATTGGTACCTTTGACATGGTTGTTACCAATCATTCCAAAGTACAATGGTTACTCGCATTGTTTAAATCAATTGTTATTGGTACCTTTGACTTGGTCGTTACCAATCATTCCAAAGTCTAGTGGTTACTGACATTGTTTAAATCTAATTGTTATTGGTAACTTGATTTGGTTGTTACCAATCATTTTAAGTCCAGTGGTTACTGGAATTGTTTAAATCCAATTGTTATTGGTACCTTTGACTTGGTTGTTACCAATCATTCCAAAGCCCAGTGGTTACTAGCATTGTTTAAATCCAATTGTTATTGGTATCTTGATTTGGTTGTTACCAATCATTTTAAGTTTAGTGTCCATTGGCATTGTTTAAATCCAATTGTTATTAGTATCTTGATTTGGTTGTTACCAATCGTTGTAGGTTCAGTGGTTACTAGCATTATTCGAAAAACCAATTGTTATTGGTATATAGTTCGGTTGTCATTGGTTCCCCATTGAAGTCCAATGGTTACTGGCGTTGTTCAAAAAACCAATTGTTATTGATATTCTGAGTTGATTGTCACAAATTTTTCCCCAGTTAAATTCAGTGGTCACTGGCATTATTTTAAACCCAATCGTTACTAGTATCACTATTTTGGTTGTCACCACATCCTTTTGAAGTCTAGTCGTTACTAGCATTCGCGAAGTCCATTAGTTACTGGAATTACTTGAAACCAATTTTTATTTGTAAAGAAGTTCTAGTCGTCACCAGTATCCCAGCAAAGCCTTGGCTTCCCCAGTGGGTCTCGGAGATCTAGTGGTTACTAGCATCCCCGATACATCTGGTCTTGTTTCTAGTCTGCTCCTGAAGATCCCGTTTGAACTCTTCGTTATAGAAAGTTCCTTATTTGGTTTTTTCCCCAATAAGGACCGGGTCTCTGGTTCTTTCGCTTCCCCGGTAGAGTTCCTTGTGTGGAAGATCCCTTTAAAGTAGCATCATTAGTCATGTATAAACTATTGATTGTTATGCCTGGGATGTTTCCCCAATGTGTCGAGTCCCCTGTGAGTAGTTACTCGTTGTCTTGCCATTCTTTTATTTTTGCTCATGTGTCAGCCTTTGTCTTGCACTCAAAGCATCATAAAGCATCATAAAGCTAAATTTAGAATTCATCGCATGTTCGCATTTGTCCTTTTGCATACTATCGCATCTAAGGGACAAAATTTTTGGTTTGCTATATTTAAGTATCTTTCACTATGATTCTATGGATATTGTCATCTCTCATTGCCATCTAATGAAGATATTTGAATAGGGGCAAAAGTTGTACCCAAAATTTTGACCCTTAGATCTTCATCATCATTCTAGGAGCATTATCCTTTGTTTATTTAACCTTAACTTATTTCAAGTTTGATCTTTGTTAAGATACAGGTGAGTTAGGGTTCCATACAGTCAGGAATCGGGGTTTCGATGGTTTGATCAGTCAATGTCTTGGATTTATACTCCATGAAACAAGTCCCCAAACCATCAAAGATACCATATAGGATAAAGTATGAATCCAATTTGAGGTTCTCACCCAAAGAAGAAGAGCAGTGCAGCCTAGGACTCCCGATTAGGGTCTCTGATCTAGAAGAGTCAACTATGGTTTGACTTTTGATTTAAATGGTACCCCAATGATGGAATCATGGTCCATGAATCTTATATTACTTATTGAAGTCCACTCAAGAATTTTTAAGACCTCGGAGGGCCCAGAATACTAACAGTCGATTCAAAGCTTTTCGATCGATCGGTTCATCTGACTGAAAAGTTAACTCATTGACCAATAGGGTTTTGAACCAAAATTGAAGGCAATCATGTATTCATGAAATTTGGTGACCATTGGATCAAGGATTGAAGAGTAATTGAAAAATTGGGAAATTAGGGTTTTGAAAGGGGAAAGACCATAACTTCTTAACCACACATCAAATGAGAGTGGTTCAAAGCATGTTAGAAAGGTCTTGAGGAGTCCTAAAAAAGTTCAACTGTGATCCATGTTAAAAAAATGAATGGATTTGGAGTTATGATAAAAAACAATGCAAGAGGAAAAAACACTTAGTGAAATTTTGTGATTTTGGCACACTTTACGTCATGTTTCCAGCCATGGTTTAGAATTTGATCTGATGTCTAGAGTGTATGATTATTTGAAAATCAGAAGAATCTTTGAGTTAAACCATGATTTTGGATAAAGACATTATTTAATTCAAGGAAAGTACAAAAGGTACACCATGAAAGAGAAGAATCTTGTGCCATAACAACTACAACATAGCCTCTACTCATTCAAAAACCTTTTAATCACTTCCAATGGTTTGTTTACAGGCTGTGTTTACAGCTCAATGCATTGGTAACACTCAAAACCAGCTGCACAAAATATTGAGCTAAGATTCATCCCATTTTCCTTCCAAACCCAAAGTTGGAGCAAGAACTCCAATCTGCCCTCACTATTGATCTTTTTCTTTTGCCTATAAATAGCAAATATTCTAACCATCACAAATACATGAGAACAATCAAGAATCAAGCCTTAAACACTCTTCACCATCTGTTACAAATCTTCTTGCATTTGAAGCAAGCTAACTCCAAAAAGCCTCAAAATTGTCTTGAACAGAACAACTCCCAAAATCATTTCCAACCATTCCACACCCTTACCAACACTTCAAACAACTTACAAATGATCCTCTAGAGTTATCCAAACCATCATTTGCACCAAAAACCATTCCATTCTCAAAGTCAACCTCCAAAGCCAAAAAAGTCAACATTTTGCATTATTCAAACCACAGCTCACCACAAATGATTTCTAACTCTTTCAACACCTCTAACACTTCATAAACCATATATAGAAGTTGTCCAAATCAAGTTTACATTTTTGTAACAAAGATTAGGCAAGGTTGCTTTGTAAAACCTTGGATTTTTTGAGGGTTTTTTCCCTTTTGCAAGCTATTTTGTTTGACAGTGGAGTGGTGGATCATTGGAGCTGTTATTCATCATTCAAAGATGATTTTAAGGCTATGGTAAAGCATTAAGGATCTCTAGTTTTCTTATTTTGCAAAGTTGCTTCAAGAGGTAAGCCAAAATCCTTGAACCATAAACTTTTGCTTTGCATTTCACATACTAATCTGAGTTGTAACCATGGTTATGTGTTAGACATTGTTGGAGCATGTTATATGTATGCTATGTGTCATGTATGAACCCCTTCTTTCACTAGAAATTTCCATTTCTTGACTGTCCAAAATGCTGGTCACAAACTAGGTCTAACCTAGTCATAATATGCATGACGATTCCAATCTGCCAAACTATGTGTGCATCTTCTGATTTCTCGTGAGCTAATAACTATAAATTATTTATATGTAATATTTGCACACTTGTTTCATCAAACCTTTCATTATTTAAGACTGTCCATGTGCTCTTGCTCTTGTTTATGACCAAAGTTGCCTAAGCAATGATGTTATCGAATTTTTCAGTGAGTGTGTTGTATGGAAAAACAAATGGTACCATTGAATTCCTTGTTCAAAAACAAATGTTTCTTTCCTTGATGAAAGCTTAAACATGATGTTATATCTTGATTTTCATTTATGATTCTTCACCATGATTTTTGATGTTGTAACTTCTTGAACATATTTGCCATACTTCATTCTTCTTATTTATGTGTCTTGTTAAAACCATAACATGCTAGGGTTTGTGTTTTGTCTTGGTTGTTACCATGAACATTGCTTTTTCCTATGAAACCATGAACTTATACTTGGATGTTTGTCTTATTCTTTATATCTTTGCATTGTTGATTGTCATCTCTTTACCCTTTCATGTTGCCACATGATTATCTTAATCTCTTTTGGTTGTTACCAATGTTCATGCCTTCATCATGTTGAATGTTGTCACATTTAGTCTTTCTTGATTCATATCCCATGTTTGGTTCAAGTTGTAACTTGCATGCTAGATTTTTACTTGTTCACTGTTGATGAGCTTGTTGTTGTCACACATTTTTCATGATTATCTTTGTGTGTATATTGATGTTGTGACCTCTTGAACATAATCCCATGTCCTTACCCAACTTGTTATGATATCATGTTAGAACCATGACATCCTTAGGATTGATCCTTGCTTTGAAGGTTACCTTGAAACTTGTTCACTCTTCCCCTATGTGAAGTGTGATATCATGCTTGAACTATTGCCATTCTTCTTGCTTATCCAAGCTTGATTGTCAAAAAAATGCCTTGAATATGATTAAGTGTTGTCACATTTACTATGATTGATTCATGTTTGATTCAAGTTGCAACTTGTATGCATGAGTATACCATTGATAAATATGCATTTGTTACATATATTCCATGTTTGTCCTTGTTGGTTACCAGCTTCATGATCTTTTGAACATTCTCATGTTAAGTGCTAAGCTTTGGTTGTTACCATGTTTGTCATATTTCAGTTTGATGATTGAATCTTCTCGTTTGGTCCTTATCTTTGTTAAGATCATTGGAATTTTTTAGTTCATATCAAGTCTTGGTCATCATCATTATTTTATGTTGTTATATGCTTTCCCTTATCTTCTTGGTTGTTACCTCTTTGCTCTTGGTCATGGTTCACATGTTGTTACATATCTTTGTTCATGTATCTTTAACTATGATTGCTCTGATTCTATCCTAGTTATGGTACGTAGGCAGAGGATGCAATATCTTTGTGAGCAAATTTAGAAACTATCTTTAGGTCTTTACTTAACCTTATACCCAATCGATACCATTAGCAAACATTTAACATGTATAGCATACAAACATACAAAAGGTTCCTGTAGAGTACTACATATATTTAGGATGTGAAATACCTACCCTAGGCATAACCAACTCCTGATCCCCAATCTGTTAGCGTTATTGTTACATCGCGCAAAAGGTATTTCTTTCTTTAACCTTTCCTTTAGATAAATTAATGTCCGGTTGTGAATTTAAAGAATTAAGATTCAAGTTAATCAATAGCTTGGTATCATGATTCTCACTGCAGTAATAGGAATGATCAACTTTGGGAATGCTGGTGGGTCTCTGGGTTGTAGAAAATTCTTCTGTATCAAGGCAGGGTATAACCCAGCATAAGACATCGAAATATGATCAAACTGATTCTTCCTCTATGGACGATTCTGCTGATTAATTTGATGTGTTCTATGTTGGAATTGTGGTTGATAGTTTGAAACTGCTTGAGCGACGAGAGCAGTGTTTATGATGGGTGTAACAGAAGCTACTTGTTATCGAGGACGATTATTATTATTTCTTCCCCTGTGTCTTCTAGACCTCTCTTGAGAGACGACACTGACTTCTCCATCCTTTTTCTTAGAAGACTAGCACCATACTTCTATGCACTTCCAGAATTACCTTCCTTGGTCAAATGTTCTTTACGGGCTCCTTCTTCTAAGCGCATCCATATTCACCATTTTGGTAAAATCGATGGGCACACTTGCAATCATTTTCTCATGATAAAATGAACTCAACATCTTTAGGAAAGTCTTAGTTGTCTCCTTTTCTTCAAGCGGAGGATTGATCTGTGAGGAAATCTCATGCCACCTTTCGGCGTATTCCTTAAAGGTTTCCTTTTCTTTCTGTGACATAGCGTGGGTTGGTCACAGTCCAGTGCCATATCTAAGTTATACTTAAACTGACGTATGAAAGCTTCTCCCAGGTCATTGAAAGTACATATTTTAGTGCTATCTAGACCCGTATATCATTTCAGTGCAACACCAGTGAGACTATCTTAGAAGTAATGAATTAACAGTTTATGGTTGTTAGTATGGGTGTACATCTTTCTAGCATACATGACCAAATGACTTTGTGGATGGGTGTTACCTTTGTACTTTTCAAAATTGGAAACTTTTGCAGGAATCTTCACATTCGAGACAAGACATAGCACATGAGCATTCTTTCCGAACAACTCCTTTCCTCTTAATGCCTTGATCTCTTTTTGCATTTCTTTAAAATGATCTTGAAAATTATCCATACACTCATAAACGCCCAAGCTCTACTTGGATCATCATGGAAGATAGGCTCATCAGTCTGTGGAATAATGTGTACCACATATGGAGGAATTGACATCATAGGTTGAACATTAGAGACTTCAGCAGCAGGCTTGTATCCCTCAGGAAGGAAGTTCAAAGGCATGTCGCAGGGTAAACTAGGAGGCATAGAATGTGACAGAGCACTAATAGGATCAATGGAAAAGGGTAGAGAGACCACTTTAAAGATAAAAGTGGGCTGAGGCTGAGCAGCTTAAGAAGTAGGAGGACGAGGAAATTGATTTTGCAGAGTAACTAGAGAATCTACTAGAGCATTCAACTTCTCCATACCATCACGAAGAGATGTGAACTCTTCATGAAGTTTGCGGTTCTCTTGTTCCAAATGATCCACCATCCTTCTTTGATAATTAGCACATCTATTGTATTGGTGCGACAACTTGACTTCTGAGAAAACCAGGAAGAAAGCAATAAGACACTTGTCAAAACAAGACCAATGTAGAATGATTCAAATGCAATGCAAATGTGTCATTCAATTTTCAAGGATATTTTAAGACATAAAGCAATTGTGAATATCGTAAAGAGATAACGCTTTTTTGAAATACTGATAAACATCTCGTTTTTTTGATAATTGGAAAGAGTTACACTTGGAAATACATGTTACAAAGGATTAAAATACAATAAGAAAACGACTAGATCCTAGGAGTAACATCTGAGGATGGTCCAAACGGATACTTCTTTCGAAGTCTCTTGATCTCTCTCTCATTATTTTCCTTCATGGTGGTCTTCTCTAACACGAGTTGATCCATAATACCCTTCTAAGCACCGGATGTAGGAGAATGAGATGATGATGTAGTAGAGGAAAACAAATCCTCTCCATGTCTTTTCACAGTATGTTTCTCAAGCAACTCTATCAAGTCATCTTTCTCCTTCATCTGTTTTTGCAGCTCTAACTTCTCAAGGTTTGAAGTGTGGAATTTAGCTTCCCGCATATCTTTCTCTTGCCATCTTGGCCAATACATCTTGAAGAGTCTTCATATTATCAATAGGAATGGTGAGTGGTGTGACAACCATTATAAACATGGTTTTCTCAAGAGCATAAGACATTTTCCTTATATCTATCCTTCTCCCAAAGTGTATAAGGTTCTAAGGCAATGCAAACTTGTCTTCCAAGCTCTTATTTATCCTTCCTATGAATGTTGCGCTAAGCATGAGCCATTCTTCTTCTTAAACAAAGAGAGTCATTCCCTCCTTGAAAGAACAAACCATCTAATAGAACATTATTAGGCTTATCCTTCAACATATAACCAAGCTAATGTCTCGCTAAACTCGGGTTGTAGTTAATTCCACCTTGTGTACTAAGAAGAGAACATTGGAGAATTCTCAAACGCCAAGACTAGCCCGTAGATAAGAAAAGAAAAAATATCCTTAAACGCCTACGTGCTACCAACATTAGCAAATGAAGTGGCTTTCTCAACCAAGAACTTAGAAGTCAACCCTCTAATGCCTTCGTTAACCACAAGGTTAGCATCTATATAAGGTTTCTTCAAATGGATGGCTACCACAATAACTTGGGACTTGGCAACATCCTTCAAACCAATATAAGGAACCTCATCAGAAATTGGTATACCCAAAAGATAAATGTACTCTTCCAAAGTCGACAAGAGCTAATAATCAGGAAATTTAAAGCATCGGTAGACAGGATCATAGAATTACACAAGAGTATTCAGAATTTCATCTACAATGTTGGTAGAAAGAATAGATAAGAGTCTTCCATGACGAGATCTGAATTTTGCAGGATTAACTACCAAGAATGATAGCTTTTTCAATGTACTTCTGATTATTTCTCCTTCCAATGTCCATAATCACAAAATCTATGATGTTTGCAAAAGAAAATCTCTGAGATCCTTGAGAACTAATTGAAACAATATATCCATGAATGCATGAATGCATGATGCTACAAACACAAACAAGATCACAAGCAAGATCAAGGGTTCTGAGTCACGAGCATGAAGGCAAGGGTAAGAACCACCCACAATGGTATGTGTCGCTACGCGAAAAATGACACAGAGTCGCCACCGGATTTTATTTATCCCAAGGAGGGAAAGGGAAATAGCGATAAAACCTTTAGGAAAAGAGCATGGTCATCGCAACTAAGTCTTAGGGTTCGGGAGTCGGTTATGCGAGGGGAAGGTATTAGCACCTCTACCATCCATCGTACTTGATAGGAACCTTCTAGGTTGTTTAGCTTGAATGAGTGTTTTAATCTAAAAATTTTCTTTCTTAAAGGAAAAGAGGGGTTGGTTTTTATTAGAGTGCTTGCCAAGGATTGTGGCCCTTGTGCCTACGTATCCTCACTTAAAAGAAGCGAAGAATCAGAGCTCCGTAGTTCGGAGGCTTGTGAAATGGTTGTATGTTGGTTGATTTTATACCTTGAAAAAGGGTTTTCGGATTGATGCCCTAAGGCAAAAAGAAGTTTGTTGAGTTGATGTTATTTTTAGGTTTTCCTTGAGAAGAAATTGTTCTTGATTAGGATCACACTAAAGACTTTGGACAGAGATGAATGTTTCGAATAACCAAGTCGAGCGCCTTGTATTTAAAACATTCAGAACGAGTATAGGAGGGGCTCCATTCTCATTCCTTCTCCATTACTTTAAAGCTCATGGTGTATAACCCTAATCGTATATTTATTGTTTTTTTGGATTTTTTTATGAGAAAAATACCACTTGATGTTGGATCAAGGGTTTTATTATTTGTGAAAATTTTTGAAGTGATGCGAACAAGGTTGATGGCGACACACTAGGCGGTCGACTTACAAGGGTAAAAATGGCTCGATTAAATCGAGAGTTTATTTTTGAACCCAAAGTCAAGAATGACCAATAATAATACCCACATACAATGGCCACACAATCGAATTGGATTAGTCGGTTTTGAAAATACCCACATACAAGCGCCTTGAAAAAAAATTTGAAGGTGAAATAACAAAAAAGTAAAAAACAGGGACCTGACACGACCCGTGTCGGAAAGTGCTTACAACATGGATTTTTGGAGGTAAACAGGGAGCTGACACGGCCTGTGTCAGGAAGTACCTAGAACAATGATTTTTGGAGGTAAACAGGGAGCTGACACGGCCCGTGTCAGCACCCCCTGGGAGATGCGTGCGAAGGAAATTTAAACAACGGGCTGACACGGCCTGTGTCAGCCCTGCTGGGTGAAAAATCTAAACTATGTTTTTTTGTTCTTTTCTTCCTTGTGGTTCTTACAAAAGTTCCTTGATCCCTCTTGGGACCTTACACAATATATACAACACAAAAACACTTAAAAGAGAAAATAAAAGACAAATGCAAAATTTAAAGAGAGAAGAGTTTGAAGAAATGGTTACCTAAGAGTTATTATCTTTTTTGCAAAACCTCCGCTGATCTTGGTTGGGTGTTCTCTTCACTCTCCAATCTATGCTTTGAAGGTTTTGTTCTTCAATGGTTCCTCTTAATGTTTCTATGTGACTCTCTTGATTTTTTTTTGGGTTTTTCTCTCTTCTTTTTCTGGTTTTTTCTCTCTATGTTTTTTCTGGTTTTTTCTCTCTATGTTTTGCTCTCTATCTTCTCTCTACATGTGCCTTCCCTTTTCTACTACTGTTGCTTTTCTTTTATATCCCCAGCATTAGGGTTTGCCCCTATTTTTCTTTAAAACTTCATAATTTCTACACTTAGAAATGTCCAAAGCCCCTTTCTTCGTACACCCTTTTCTCCTAGAAATCTTACTTTTTCTGCTGCACTTTTGCTGCTGTACCAAAGCAATAGAGCTTGCACATGCTTCAAGTTTATGAATTTCTATGTTTGGAAATACTTATTACCACTTTCTTGGTGCAGCCTCTTTTCTTTCCATTTCTAGCATGCTGCTTTTTTTTGCTTTTGCTGCTGCACTTTCCTAGTGCTATTTTTCTGCATTGCCTTCCTTTATTCACTTGTTCTGGGGTTGTACTTGTGGTCCATGCTTCTACTTTTGACATAATTTTGAAATTCTGAATTTTGGTATGTATGTGAACCAACATGAACGAGTTCTTTAAGTTTGTGACATGGTTTGTTTAGTTGGGAATTAGTTGGTCATGGGGATGTTTTAGATCACATTGAAATTGCCTTGAAATTGCAAATGGCTAAGCACTAATGGTCTTGATCTTGAAATGTTCCAATGTTGCACTAAACCTTAATTTTTTCTTTGGATATTTGTGGGTTTAATTGGTTATGAAATATATGTAGAACATGGAGATTTGATGAGGCATGAAGGGTACCATAACATGAAATTCCCCTTTGTAACATTCTTGAATCTAATCTTGAATTCATGAATTTTGAATTTGGAATGATATATCTCCCTTATGCCATTATTTGAAATGGATGAAGTCTTGAATTAGGCCTTGCATTTTATATTCATTAGGAATATTGATATTGAATATCCTAATATTATCAAGTAACTTCTCCTTGAAGGAATCTACATGAGTAGACTTTCCAACTTTGACCAAACCTTAAATGATGAACCTTTTCTTCCATGTAGCCCATGATAGGCAATTTATCTTATTTGGAATGGAAAACAACGAACCGACCCAATCCTTACCTTGTGAACCCACACACTCGATATGCAATAGAACGATGCATGATATGACGAATGTAAGGTATGAAAGGCTAAAGGTGAAAATGAGGGTGTGACAGTATGTACTAAGGTTTATACCCACCTATAGAATAAGGTTCTAAAAAGTTCCCAGAGTCATGATTTCATCTTTTGGATATTATTGGCTTAAACGACTACTCGTTAGCCAACAATATTCTAAAGAGAAACTCGTTTGAGTGTGGTATCGCATAAAAACTAATTCAAGTCTATACTTGAAAAGCCACAACACCACATCCTAATAAGGCTAAGATGGATTAAAGGGTTTTAAGGTCCTCAGCTTCTCGGAGTCCTATGTCGGAAAGAGTAATTCCATATATGACTACTCGCATGACATCAGTAATCCCAAAGGGATATCCATTGAGTGAGGGATCACAAGTCAGCTTATTAAGGATTACTTCATGTAAGATGGACAAGTTGAACAAGGCTATACCACCCTCCTATCATAAGTACTCTCAATTCCGGGATAGAACTTATCTCACCGCTCAGAGATCACCAAGCACCAAAAATAAAATAAGCAACATCAAAAAACATATATAATACAAACACATATAAACAAAGATAGACTTAACCCACTAGGTACTACTCCTCAGTAGAGTCTTCGCTTTTCTGTAGTGCGAAAATTAGAGATTAAGTTATTGATTAACTTAACTCACAAAATAAGAGTCGCCACCACACTTTTGTTTTATCCAAAGGAAAGGGAAAAAGTGAACAAAACCTAAAGTAGTTCTAAAAAGAAGAACAAATAAAAATAAAGACAGGGGTAAGGGGGTTAGTTACGCAAAGTGAAAGTGATAGTTGTAACACCCTTCTAACCCCACATAATAATACATAATTAATCAGAGTAAATTAACATGCTTTCACAAAAGGGCGTCACACATAATTCCAACACATCAAATTCATCTGTCATGCTTATTAACACTCAAATAAAATGATCATGCTTTTCAAAGTTCACTTTGCATGTAGCAGCGGATTCAATTTATTTACATAATTCTCTTCACATAGCATTCATGTTCATTACATAATCATAAACACTTAGGCACCGAGGCCAACATCGTAATAATTCAATACATTAAAAACACAACTTAGAAGACCTAATATATCTCTAAGGCATAAACCCCGCGATCCCAGTGTTACATAACCAGAGCATGACTTGACCCAACATAATTAAATACTAAACAGCTGCACCAACAGCGAACTCGCAACTACTAGCAGTACTATTCCTTGATACCTGCACGATGTCATATAGGACATCATTCCAGCAGAAGGGTGAGGAATATTGCCATAATAATCAATGCACATAATCATATATAAATGCACAAGTACAAAATACATATATTCCACCTTTTCTCACCACAATGCATATTAACACAATAACAAAGCATATAATATATTTCTATGACATAGAATATCCATATTATACTTCTTACAACAATACATCACCACT
This sequence comes from Lathyrus sativus, assembly GCA_963859935.3. Taxonomy (NCBI): domain Eukaryota; kingdom Viridiplantae; phylum Streptophyta; class Magnoliopsida; order Fabales; family Fabaceae; genus Lathyrus; species Lathyrus sativus. The sequence goes on along the minus strand of OZ012737.1, from coordinate 401,170,686 downwards.
CACTAACATACATTACAATGTGTACATATATATATAACCAAACATCTCATCATGCATACATTCACGATTCACTCATATACATCGCAATCTATATATAAGCAGATATGGATAATCATCAAGCATATTTGTCATGCGTACATCCATAAACATTCACATTCATGTTTATTTCACCAATGCATCATATAAAGATGATAATACAACTCATAGAGACCGACTCACGACTCTATGAAGATGCAAATGCGATACCGACTTAATTCAGCAGGTTCAATTGAAGAACCAAATGGAACCATCGCTCGTTACCGAAGTAACTCCCCGTCGGGCCTACGATGTTCACCCATTTCTCACACCCCACATGGGCATACAATGTTTATGGATTGCTCACACCCCACATGGGCACACAACCCGATTGCTCACACCCCACAAGGCACACAATCGTTCTGTAAATTCTACGCGGAATCAATTATAACCATCGCATCATACGAGGTTCTGCAGATCCTACACGGGATCAAATATAACCATCACTCACACGAGGTTCTACAGATCCTACACGGGATCAAATATAACCATCGCATCATACGAGGTTCTGCAGATCATACACGGGATCAAATATAACCATTGCATCATACGAGGTTCTGCAGATCCTACACGAGATCAAATATAACCATCGCTCACACGAGGTTCTGCAGATCCTACACGGGATCAAATATCACAAATGCATATCATGATGCTTCACATGCAAACATGACTCAATCAACTATAAACCATCGCTCACACCCCACATGGGCACACGATGTTTCTGCAGATCCTACGCGGGATCAATCAACACAAAATGCATACATATTCGCAAATATATAATTATGCATCCTACACATATTATCACATACCATCACATACATCATGCATCAGCACGTATATTCAATATGCATTCACAATATATATATATATATATATATATATATATATATATATATATATATATATATATATATATATATATATATATATATATATATATATATATATATATATATATATATATATATATATATATATATATATATATATATATATATATATATATATATATATATATATATATATATATATATATATATATATCACAATGCATATATACATATGTTCATCATTCATCTCATATCGTTTCATACTAGATTCACATTTATAACTCACAATTCAACAATTCGTACACATCAAAATCCTTCATACAACAATGATATTTATGCCGTATGGCTCATATAAAACTCATCAATTAACACCAATCTCCTTTTTGGGAGTATGGGTACAACACTTATACCCTACCAGGAACAACATCTCAGTTATTCTAACCCTGTAGTCATTCCACCAGGAACAACATCTTAGTCATTCTACCCAAGTGTATACAACCACGACACTATACCTCACTAGGAATAACATCCTGTTATTCTACCCCAGTGAGTACGACTCAACACATATACATATTTCCAACATCATTCTTACATTACCAAACAATGCACATGTACTCGCAATATATATATTCTCATGCATTCTTCACCCACCATCGCATACAAGCAATATGCACCTACAAATATCGTGCCAAACGGCAACAAACTCAATCACATAAATCATGCATTTTAATCAATTTAAATAATGCATCACATATGCCAAAAGGCCACATATTCACAATCAATTCAGAATCTAGGATTCACGTCATACGGCTACCCACAACACATCATATAACAGCACACAAGCTATACGCTACATATTTATATCAAATACATCAACATTGGATGGAACCAACCAAAATAAAACAAATGTTGTCACATTCGCTGACCTTCGCTTGGTGAAGCATTCTAGCAAATGCTCGCTGCCTCATTCGCCTGGCGAACTCGCTGGCGTAGCTAATCAGTAACTACTGGAAGTACTCGCTACCACTCGCTGGATTCCTTCGCCTGGCGAACCCTCGCCACTAGCCTTCGCCTGGCGAACTTGCCAACGAAGACTGAGTTTGGCTACTGACTTGGTTCGCTACCACTCGCCCGGCGAACCTGCGAACTCAGAATCCCTAACTGTCCAAAATCACCCAATTATCCCGAAATCAACCAATTCAATCCCAACGACCTCAGTAGTCTTAGCCCAACATCACCCGACTAAACTACACCATCAAATTCAGATTCTAACCGTTCAAACTCGGTTTCTACCGATTAAACTCATTTCGACCTAAAATGGAAAATGTAGAAAACACCCAACAAATCCAAACACACACATACATAATCATACACATTGATTAAGATAGTAAGATTTCACACCCTTACCTTGATTAATCGGAAGCTAGAAGTCGTTCTTGGTGATTCCAAGCTTTTCCCTATTTTCCTTCTCTTTTCTCCTCTTCATCTTTCTTTTTCTTCTCTTTCTCTTCTCTTATGTGTTCTATCCTTTTCTTTTCTTTCCACTTCCTCATATATATACCTTTCTCTTTATTTCTTTCCAATATATTTCCTCTCTCAAAACATCTACCAATCTATTGAACAATCATCTAATTATTCAAATAATTAGAATAATCCAAATAATTCAATTAATAAATGGAAATAACTAATTATTGAAAATTGGGCTGTCAAAACTCTCCCCCACTTTAGGGATTTTCGTCCTCGAAAATGTTACCTCTATGCACAGAGTCAGATATGGCTCTCTCATCCCAATCTCCCAAATCCAGTTTTCTCTAGTTGGTTCTACCAACTATCTTTACCGAAGAAATCTTCATTACCTCGAAGTTACTTCTTGCTCATCAATCTGAACTAGCAATGTCACCACAGTCAAATTCTTCCTCACTTGTACATCATTTATCTGAATGAATGCACTTGCACTTCCTCAATTAGGCACATACCACATCATTTAAATTCACAAGCGACAGCAGTAAAACAATCTAACATACTATTCCTACCACACTTCCGCTGTGCCACTCTGATACAAAGTAACAAAACACGGTGTGTGATTCCGAGACTTCAAAGCTCGATCAACACCCGTCACCACTGTGACTCTCAGAACACGTCCTTCTTGGATCCTCTTGATCTTTTCAGTCGTCTCTTACACAATCCCCAGGTCCGAGCACAGTACTCTTGCCTGAATCATAACAATACAAAGGAGTCCTATACCTCCTACCATACAACGTTTCAGATCCCTATCTGACACAATATTCGACGACACCTCATTCAACTTCATCACCTCAATGATATCCATCTCAACCAGCTCCAACATAGAATGATTAATCCTCATTGGTAGGAAAAGAGCCAATCTAGTCATTCCATCCAAAATCACTCAATTAAAATCATACTCCTCAAATTCTCCGAAAAACCCAATGCAAAATCCATGGGAATACTATCCGATTTCCACTCTGGAATATACAACGGTTACATCAGACCCAACGGTCTCAGATGTTCATTCTTCGACTCCCGACAAGTCTAACCAGCACATACTACTAAACCACTCCTCTCTTCATCTATGGCCATCAAAATAATTTCCTCAAATCCGGCTAAATCTTCATAACACCGGTATGGATACTTCATCTACCTCAATACTCTTATTCTGCATAATAACATCTAGAACACAACTCTATCACGACATCTCATGATGTCGTTCCCATTAATCCAGAAAATCATCCCTTCGACTTTAATTCATCAAGTTCAACCATTCTACCAACTCAATCCAGGGTTTTGACCTTATCAAATCTCATCAAGAATACCACTAGTAAGGTCCAACATACTAAGCTTAACTCCATAATAAGTCTCTTAACAAACCCAACTCATATCACAAAATTGCTCAATCCGTTCTAACTCTTTTCACCATCATCATTGGCATGCGCAAAGATTTCCAAATCAATGCATAACTCCGATGTTTCCTTCACATGAATGGTAATTCAATCCAAAACCATAATCCCTCAAGAGTCCCAATTATTTTCCTCTACCTCATATTCAACTTTTTCAAATCAATCAAATACTTTAAGCTCTTAAGATTACCAACCAGCTCAAATCGCCAACTAACCAATTGGAGCCTCCAACTCTGGCACAAACACAACAACAACCAACTCTAAATCACTTGTCAGATAATCCCTCTTATATATATATATATATATATATATATATATATATATATATATATATATATATATATATATATATATATATATATATATATATATATATATATATATATATATATATATATATATATATATATATATATATATATATATATATATATATATATATATATATATATATATATATATATATATATATATATATATATATATATATATATATATATATATATATATATATATATATATATATATATATATTAAATTACCTCCAAGCAACTAAACTCATTAATGTTGCACTTAACATAACTCTCAATCATACCAACGAAGCATCACAAGACACAACGAACAGTCCTGTCGGATTCGGAAAAAATCAACATACGAGTTGTTGACAGCTCTCCCAAAACTCTCTGAACTTTCTTCACAGTGGAATATGACTGCTTCTCCTCCAACACTGATAACTCAAGTTCCCGATGCTCAACACGATCTTCTATACTCTTCGAATTTATCAAACACATTCCCTCAATAAATTAATTAATTTCCATGCCACTACTTCATCAGAAGTCACCATCCATTCTTATACTCGACCTCACACTTTGTTGTCGTAGCATACACACCAGACACAAGCCTCAACACTATTCAATCAATCTTAATTCCTTGGCCACCCAAACAGACATATAATATGGAGCTTTCAATATCTGGCTAGTTTCCGTAACTAAGTTGGTCACAACTCTACTTCACGTCCTGGCTGTTTATCACTTATCTTATCAGGATAACTCTCAGACTACCACAATCAAGCGGTAAACCGCCAAGTTCTCCACTTTCATTAATACTCAATATTCCCATCAAAATTAAACATCTCAACATTGTCCTGCACCGACTCATCAAAACAATTCTGGAGCACTTAGCTTAATTCCAACAATTCACTGCCTCACGCCATCTAAGCTTGCAAGACACATCTATCCCATCCAACACAATCCCAACTACTATCAACAAGAGATTAAGGGTGATCAGTTCCTCAATTTGTCAATAGACAGTCGAAAATCATGATGGGGTATAAAAAATCTTTACCAAACTATAAGAGCATTCAACCACACTGAGCTACAACTTCACACTCGCAGCATCCTGGAGAAGCACAAGATTTTCTCCCACTTGGATCATTCCCACTTATGCAGACAAAGGCTAGACAACCAACACGTACCAACAGTGTTTCACACACATGTCGCATACAAGGGAACAACTAACATTAGACAACTTGGCCAGATGGACCGACCTGCTCTGTTACCACTAATGTAACACCCTTCTAACCCCATATAATAATACATAATTAATCAGAGTAAATTAACATGCTTTCAAAAAAGGGCGTCACACATAATTCCAATACATCAAATTCATATGTCATGCTTATTAACACTCAAATAAAATAATCATGCTTTTCAAAGTTCACTTTGCATGTAGCAGCAGATTCAATTTATTTACATAATTCTCTTCACATAGCATTCATGTTCATTACATAATCATCAACACTTAGGCACCGAGGCCAACATCGTAATAATTCAATACATTAAAAACACAACTTAGAAGACATAATATATCTCTAAGGCATAAATCCCGCGATCCCAGTGTTACATAACCAGAGCATGACTTGACCCAACATAATTAAATACTAAACAGTTGCACCAACAGCGAACTTGCAACTACTAGCAGTACTACTCCTTGATACCTGCACGATGTCATATAGGACATCATTCCAGCAGAAGGGTGAGGAATATTACCATAATAATCAATGCATATAATCATATATAAATGCACAAGTACAGAATACATATATTCCACCTTTTCTCACCACAATGCATATTAACACAATAACAAAGCATATAATATATTTCTATGACATAGAATATCCATATTATACTTCTTACCACAATATATCACCACTCATTAACATACATTACAATGTGTACATATATATATATATATATATATATATATATATATATATATATATATATATATATATATATATATATATATATATATATATATATATATATATATATATATATATATAACCAAACATCTCATCATGTATACACTCACGATTCACTCATATACCTCGCAATCTATATATAAATAGATATGGATAATCATCAAGCATATTTGTCATGCGTACATCCATAATCCCAATCAATCCATATAAACATATGAAATATGTACTTTTCATCACCAATTCACATAAACATTGACATTCATGTTTATTTCACCAATGCATCATATAAAGATGATAATGCAACTCATAGAGACCGACTCACGACTCTATGCAGATGCAAATGCGGTACTGACTCAATTCAGCAGGTTCAATTGAAGAACCAAATGGAACCATCGCTCGTTACCGAAGTAACTCCCCGTCGGTCCTACGATGTTCACCCATTGCTCACACCCCACATGGGCACACAATGTTTATGGATTGCTCACACCCCACATGGGCACACAATCCGATTGCTCACACCCCACAAGGGCACACAATCATTCTGTAGATTTTACGCAGAATCAATTATAACCATCGCATCATACGAGGTTCTGCAGATCCTACACAGGATCAAATATAACCATCGCTCACACGAGGTTCTGCAGATCCTACACGGGATCAAATATAACCATCGCATCATACGAGGTTCTGCAGATCCTACATGGGATCAAATATAACCATCGCATCATATGAGATTCTGCAGATCCTACACGGGGTCAAATGTAACCAACGCATCATACGAGTTTCTGCAGATCCTACACGGGATCAAATTTAACCATCGCTCACACGAGGTTCTGCAGATCCTACACGGGATCAAATATCACAAATGCATATCATAATGCTTCACATGCAAACATGACTCAATCAACTATAAACCATCGTTCACACCTCACATGGGCACACGATGTTTCTGCAGATCCTACGCGGGATCAATCAACACAAAATGCATATGTATTCGCAAATATATAATTATGCATCCTACACATATTATCACATACCATCACATACATCACGTATATTCAATATGCATTCACAATATATATATCACAATGCATATATACATATGTTCATCATTCATCTCATATCATTTCATACTAGATTCACATTTATAACTCACAATTCAACAATTCATACACATCAACATCCTTCATACAACAATGATATTTATGACATATGGCTCATATAAAACTCATCAATTTACACCACTCCCCTTTTTGGGAGTATGGTTACAACACTTATACCCTACCAGGAACAACATCTCAGTTATTCTACCCCAGTTATCATTCCACCAGGAACAACATCTTAGTCATTCTACCCCAGTGTATACAACCACGACACTATACCTCACTAGGAATAACATCCTGTTATTCTACCCCAGTGAGTACGACTCAACACATATACATATTTCAAACATCATTCTTACATTACCAAACAATGAACATGTACTCACAATATATATATTCTCATGCATTCTTCACCCACAATCGCATACAAGCAATATGCACTTACAAATATCGTACCAAACGGCAACAAACTCAACCACATTCATCATGCATTTTAATCAATTTAAATAATGCATCACATATGCCAAAAGGCCACATATTCACAATCGATTCATAATCTAGGATTCACGTCATACGGCTACCCACAGCACATCATATAACAACACACAAGCTATACGCTACATATTTATATCAAACACATCAACATTGGATAGAACCAACCAAAATAAAACAAATGTTGTCACATTCGCTGACCTTTCGCCTGGCGAAGCATTCTACCGAATGCTCGCTGCCTCATTCGCCTAACGAACTCGCTGGCGAAGGTAATCAGTAACTACTGGAAGTACTCGCTACCACTCGCTGGATTCCTTTGCCTGGCGAACCCTCGCCACTAGCCTTCTCCTGGCGAACTCGCCAGCGAAGACTGAGTTTGGCTACTAACTTGGTTCGCTGCCCACTCGCTGGGCTTCACCTGGCGAAGCTTTGCTAACACTCGCCCGACGAACCTGCGAACTCAGAATCCCTAACTATCCAAAATCACCCAATCATCCCGAAATCAACCGATTCAATCCCAACGACCTCAGTAGTCTTAGCCCAACATCACCCGACTAAACTACACCGTTAATTTCAGATTCTAACCGCTCAAACTCGGTTTCTATCGATTAAACTCATTTCGACCTATAATGGAAAATGTAGAAAACACCCAACAAATCCAAACGCACACATACATAATCATACACATTGATTAAGATAGTAAGATTTCACACCCTTACCTTGATTAATCGGAAGCTAGAAGTCGTTCTTGGTGATTCCAAGCTTTTTCCTATTTTCCTTCTCTTTTCTCCTCTTCCTCTTTCTTTCTCTTCTCTTTCTCTTCTCTTATGTGTTCTATCCTTTTCTTTTCTTTCCATTTCCTCATATATACCTTTCTCTTTATTTCTTTCTAATATATTTCCTCTCTCAAAACATCTACCAATCCATTGAACAATCATCTAATTATTCAAATAATTAGAATAATCCAAATAAATCAATTAATTAATGGAAATAACTAATTATTGAAAATTGGGCTGTTACAATAACACCCAAAAAAGTCTATAGTACTATATAGGAACCTCTTTGAAAATCTAGTGTTTGGCTTATAAAGGGTGTTGTTTGCACACACAAAAAATGGTCAGATGAGAAGAGAAGTATTTTTTTTACGGTTTTTGTGTTTGATAAGACTTCATGAGCCTCGTGCCTACGTACCCACAAAGTGCAATGGAGGATCAAAACCTCGTAATTTTTGGTACAAATAACCAAAATGGATTTTTATGATTCATTTTAAATGAAGAGACACGTTGTCATCTTTAGGAAAAAACTTCAACTAATCACCCACAAGTATGTGAAAATATGAGAAAGACTCCAATTTAGATAAAATCAATAAGTATGCCAATAACTCTCAAGGGTGAAAAAGTGTCAACTTATTTCAAACAATACTATGGGGATAGGAGGATCACGTTTCAACTATAAATGGCTCATGTCTAAACTTTATGAAAAAAGTTAAAAGGAAAAGTGCACAAAGGCATAAAATGGTTTAAATTGGTTAAGTGTTTTTTAAGTCTTTTGAAAATAGTCTAAGTATGCTTAATTTTTATTAGCATTTATTAAGAAAATAAGTTTGAAAGTGTACTTAACAAAGTCAAGGTTTATTATGAAGTGGTTCTAGTTTGAAAGAATAAGTTTTTGAAAAAGGGAGAAGATTTTGAAAATTTAAGAAAGGGAAGGAGATGAAGAGGCTATTCTAAAGCATAAAATAAAAGTTAAGGAAAGAAAGATCTAACCAAGATACAAGCCTTTTTGACATAAAAAGCCAAAACTCTCATCCTTTGGACTCAAGCAACCAAATAAGCAATAAGCAGAGGAAACCAAACATCAGATAACTAAGCATCATATAAAAACCAAGCATTAGATAATCAAGCATCAGATGAAAGCCATAGATCAAAGCCAAGTCTTCACAAGAGGACTACTCAAGGTCAAAGTGCCACATAAGATTTAAGGTATCAAGATATAACTCCAAAGCATAGGGCAAGGATCTTAATTCTAAGTGCATCATCCATAAGCAAAGGATAGTCACGAAAAAGTCCAAGGAACACATTAAGAGTTTATTATGGTTTAAGCCTTTATTAGTGTCTTAAAATAAAAATAAAATCCAAATGGAAAAAGAGAAAAAGTCATAAACATAAACAAGATGAATAATATGATATGGAATGATAAGTATAAAATTAAAGAGCATACAAGTAAAATCTTAAAGATAAAGAGCATAAAGGTAAATAAGTATAAAATAAAAGAGATAAAGTAAATTTAGTATAACTAACATTAGCGTTAATGAAGATATTTTATCATTTAAAGTAGATTACTCAACTAATCAACCTAATAATGTGTGAGGACTTTGTATAATCATTTGAGAAGGGCTCCAACTTGGATAAAATCAACAAGTATGGTACTAACTCTCTTAGGTGGAAAAGAATCTACACATTACGGAGATAATAGATTTACATCTAAGCTAAAGATGACTTATATATGAAATTAGACCAATATGATCACTTTCCAATTAGGGACAAATTTAGCGATATGTTAAGCAATCGTAGCACAATATGTAAGAAAGATCATAATATGGAAGTTCGGTCAATAAAAATTTATGTACCATACATGTTAGAGATGTAATATAAAGATCATACTTCTAAAACATGTAGCACAAGTCAAAACAAGGTTGATCAAGACCTAAGTCAAGGAAAGATGGATCCATTACATCAATCAACCTCTCATAGTAGTTTGGACAAACTTATGCATCACCCCAAAGTACCTCAATAGATTAAATGATAGATTTGAAATGATGAAAGTTCATTAAGAACCATTCAATATCTCATGAACAAGGTGGCCTACAACATCATCCAATTGATCCAAAGAAGGGTGTAAAATAAAAAGAAAGGGATGAAGAAGAGAGGATCAAACAAAAATGCAAAAGAAAATTGGATCCAAGTGATGATCAAGTCATCATCAAAATCAATCACTCATTTTCACCCTATCAACACCTAAGACACATTGAGTTTGATGAGACCTATGATCAAATCAACCAAGATCCAAGGTCAACAGCAGTCAACAAAGGTCAAACAAGAATAAAATGAAATAATATGCACTAAAACAATTTTTAAAATTAATTTTATAATGAAAATAAAGATGAAAAGGAAAATGATGCATCATATAAAATGAGAAATGATCAAGAAAAATCACACAAGTTAGAAACAATATGAGAATGCTATATAAATGTTTTGAGAATTTTTTTATGCATAAAAATATTTTAAAACTAATTAAAATGCTTGAAAAAAAAGAAAATGATGAAAAATATAAAATGAAGAAATAAAAATATGCAAATACTCATAAGTTAGAGAATATTTTTATGAAACTATAGAAAAAAATAGAGATATTTATGAAACTATGAAACTATGAAAAATACTCATAAATTAGAGAATATTTTTAATAAAAAAAAAGTTAATAGAACTATTTTTTATGATTTTTTGAAATTAAATGAAAAAAGAACACAGAAAAATAAAATTAATGATGGAAAAAACAAGAGACATTGATCTTATCAGAAGGCTAAGAATAGAAACGCACTTAGCCATCAGATCTTATTGAATAAGGTCAGAAGGTCCACATAATGAGAAACACGACGGACACTAAATGAAGGCACACACATGATCCAATTTAAAAACAAAATAAATTCTGGCCACGAGGATGCCTCTCCAGTCGTCTTCTTCGATGAGCTCTTCACCAGAGTTCCACAAATGATAAAGATAGATCGTGAGTCCTATACTATTGTGACCGTCTCATTGAAGCAAACACAACCATGTCCACCATTTTCATTTATTTAAAATGTACATGGATAAATAAGAAAACAGAAATTAAATGATGATCATGAACAATCAACACCAGCCAGGTTTGAGGAAACATTCAGTAAGTATAGGACTACATTGTGGTAACTTGTTTGAGTGAAAATGGAGCTTCAAACTACCTTGTCCAAAAACGATCGGAGGATCTATAAAACTGGATTTGGTTAGAGCAATTCAGGGAATCTTAGATCTTGAAATTTGTTGTAGGAACTTTATAGGAACACAATGAAGCTTATGGAATCAAGAAATGGAAGTGAGGGTGGTTGGAAATCAAAACATGATAGCTCACTTTTTTACAGAAAATTTAAAGGTGGAGTATGGGTTTTCTGGCTCTCAAAAGCTTGGGAATGAAGGTAGAATGAACCTCTATTTATAGTTGAATATGATGGAATGCTGAGAGGGGTGAACTGGATGGAAATTCAATGTAACAGTGTTCACCCTTGGTCATGATAAAAGCGTGACTTAAATTGGCTCAAAACTCATCCAAACCATACGATTTTACCACTCATTTAACTTCAGGAAACTTGGTTAAGTATGTTTAGATGCATTTCACATGTTAATTTGACTTGTAATTCAAGTTTAGTTGAAGAAAAAATATGATCATGGTGCAAAACTTCAGTTCCAAGTAACCGTGTTTGCATCAATGAGACACCTTGTATAATATGCTTTTTCATCCAATTTTTTTTGCAATTGATCAAAATCATGGCAAAGATCACAATATGCCAAGAAAGGTTTCATTTGGATGATTTTGAAAAAATTTATGGCATGTCAAAGTTGGCATAAAAATCTGGCAAACCAAACTTGAAAAATTCGAAGTTTAAATGGCTGAAAATAACCTATAATATATCAATGAATTCAATGGCATTCCAAGCATAATTTGACTTTTACCTTTGAAGCAATCTTGTAGAGAGTGTTACAAAGAGTATTGTGAAAAAATAATGAGCTTAATATGTTAAAAATTGAAGAAGTTATGATTCTTGAAATTTGAGAAAAAGTCACTTGAAAATAGGCAAATTTTCACTAAGTCCACAAATGACCTATAATGTCTCCAAACTTTTGATGATCCTCCAAGAATAATTGGATCTTGCCATATAAAGAGAAGTTGAAGAGGAAGTTGATAATACTCATCTATAAAATGAAGCATTCAAAAATGTTGATAACTGAAGAAGTTGTGATCCTTGGAACTTTGACTTTCAAATGTTGACTTTTTAGGTCAAACCAACTTAAATCAACTTGTGATCTTGGAATTTTCTTGCATTTCAAAGCACATGGATAATAATATGAACTCAAAATAAGGTGACATTGAATTTCCATTGATTATATTGACCAAAACTTGAGGTAACTTGTTGATGAAGGCATGGAAATAAATACATGAACCTTTGACTTTTCTTGAGAAACAAGCTACTAAGACTTGAGATATCTTTGATAAAAATGAGATTGAATGATACTTGAGATCAAACACTTTGAGATTAGAGGTCATGGCCTGATGAAATAGCCCTTAGGAACCAATGGTCGAGCATACTTGACTTTGAGGGACCATAACCTTAGTTGAGGAACCATGCTTGATGTTTTTGATGCAAAACCCTACATTGCAAAGAAACAAAAGGTATACAAGACATATTTTTGGGTATTTTGGTTAGTAGTTAGTGAAACATAAAGTGCATAAAAATGAAGGGAAGAGATACACAAAGAGGTGCTTGGTGATCTCTACAAAGCAAACCCAAGGATGAGAGGCTAAGGAAGAATCAAGTTTGTGATCGTGATGTATTGTGAAGATGCAAGTGAGGTGGAATCTTAGAGGTAAAAATTAGGGTATAACACCTGTAAACAATTGGAAAAAGTTTTTTTCTTTTTTAGAAAGAGTGTGACATGCTAGGCAAATATGTTATATTTCCTACTTCTTTTGGGGCTAACTTTGTCGTTTACCCATCATAACCATATGTTTGCGAGATTTCTTAGTATTGTCGTACCTCGAAAAATATGATCCTCACGAACTATCCATAAAACCTTTAAAGGATAAGAGAATGGTCATCACAACCAAATTCTAGGTTCGAGAGTCGATTATGCAAAGGGAAGGTATTAGCACTCTCTATGTCCGTTGTACTCAACAGAAACCTCTTGATTCGATTCGAGACAAAAGCTAGCTAGGGTTTTTTGTTTTTTTCTAAAGATTCACTTATAACGGAAAATGGGTGATTTTTTATTAGGGTGCTCGCCAAGGATTGAAGCCCTTGTGACTACGTATTCCCTCGTGCAATGGGAAAGTCAGGGCGTCGTAGTTCTTGGGACTACGGTTGGCTGGTTTGTGTTTTAAACCAACGAGTGTTTAGGTCGCATTCTAACCGCTAAACATTGGCTTGTCTGCTTTCTAGGGGAGGCTGAAGCACTAGTTTATTTGCGCGAAAGAAAGGACTATACAATATTCCTTTGGAAAAGTTGTTTCAATAGATTAAAGTGTATTTGGGATTTGATTGGGAAAAAGAGTTTGATTTTAGTGTATTTAGGGTTTTGGGGTTTCAATAGCACGGGAGCGAGATACGAAGTTTAATTAGTTAAGTATTTTAAGGGAGATGACGATTATTTGATAAACAAGACGTTGACCCCGCAACCAACTAATTGGGGCATTACTGGGATGATAGATCCCAACAACACTTTTTCATTCGATTAATTATGAAATCATGTTTGTTGAACAATAAAGGTCTTTGTCCATGTAATGAGGGGAAGTGTTTTAGTAACGAAAGACCGAATGACTTACAACCCAAGGTGTGCGCCCTAAGAGCAGTCACTCAAGAATCCAAGGAGTGAAAGACCCCAAGAACTCAGTTCTTTCGCAATTTAATTAGGAAAAAAGACTCGAATTTGATTAGGGTATTTTTATTATATGTGTTAAGTATTTTAAATGAGTTGAGTGTTTTAGAAATGAAAGGTCAAAATGATTACAACCTAAGGCGTGCGCCTCTAGAGCGATCATTCAAGGATCCAAGGGGTGCTAGACCCCAAAAACTCACTACCTTCGTAATGGATTATGATTTTAATTTAGTTAAGAAATTATTTTTAAAGGTTAAATGTTTTGATTAGATTAAACAAGTATTAATCGGATTAAGTGTCTTTTAGAAATGAAAGACGGAACGATCGCAGCCCAAGGCGTGCGCCTCAGGAGCGATCGTTCAAAGATTCGAGGGATGCTAGACCCCAAGAACCCACTCCTTTCATTATTTAATTATGAAAATATTTACGTGAAATGATTTAGTCAGATTGAGGAATACTTAATCGTAATATTCTAACAATAATAAATGAATAAACTAAAAAGGATGAAAATTATATTGAAAACAATATTAATTTTTATAATTATTCAAACATTTATAACAAAACACAATGATCAAAATTAAGTTGAGAAAAGAATATTTTACTATATAATAATAAAAAAAATAATTATTATAATAAATCCTACATTGAGTGGCCGTGGCAGTGGATTCCTAAGGAGTGGCAGTGAATTGAATGAACTGAATGGATTGAATGCACATTGATTCCTATTCCAATAGTTAATGGATTAATTTGAAATAAAATAAAAGTATGCATTGAATAATACAAGTGTAAGCGATTATATCTCCCCCAAAAATGTACCGTTCAGTCAACATTAGTAAAAGAGAATATATATATATATATATATATATATATATATATATATATATATATATATATATATATATATATATATATATATATATATATATATATATATATATATATATATATATATATATATATATATATATATATATATATATATATATATATATATATATATATATATATATATATATATATATATATATATATATATATATATATATATATATATATATATATATATATATCGCATTAAAAGAAATTATTGAAAAGGTAAAATATAATGGCAAACATTAACTCAGTTAGACCAAACAAAACCTCCTAGCTCTCCTTTCTCTCTCTCTCTCTCTCACTCAGAAATGAAATCTCGACTTCTTCTTTCTCACAATTTCGGTCATCAGTATTCACAACAAAATCCCAAACATATACGTAATTAAAAATCAAGAACATTCAATCCTAGGATTTAAAGTCATTTCTGCTTGGCTGAATCAACAGGTTTTAAAGCATTCAACCATGAAAGAAGAAGAAAAAAAATCATAACATACGCAGAAAAGAAATCTGTTTGAAATTGTTTAGATGATAGTTGGTAGAAGATAATTTTAGAGAGTAGTTTAGAAACAAGGTTTTGTGATTAATTTCTTGGATGATGGTTTACAATGTAGCAAATGCCTATTTATAGGCTCAAGTCACCAACCTTTCAATGGTGGTGAATATTCTAGAGTTCTCATGATAGGTTATTATCATGATAAATCTAGATTTTTCTATCTTTGCCATATACTTATATATCTAGATTATTCTACCATATTCATACACCTTATAGTTTCTAGGATGTTCTATATTTTCTTACATATTATATTTAAGAACTCTCTAGAAATTTGTAGCAAATTTAACACTCCTCCTTGATACAAATTTCTTTGACTCCAAGCATAGCTCGTAGCTCTTCAAATCTTAGTCTCGGCAACGCCTTCGTGAATATGTCTGCAATTTGATCTTCTGTTCTGCAGTAGTCGAGTTTGATCTCTTTAGTTGTTTCAGCTTCTCTTATAAAGTGATACTTGATTGCTATATGTTTTGTTCTACTGTGATGCACTGGATTCTTTGCCATTGCAATTGCTGATTTGTTGTCGCAATTGATTTTAGTTGGCTGATCCTGTTTTTCTCCCATGTCTTCAAGTATCCTACGAAGCCATATAGCCTGACTCGTTGCTTCAGCAGTTGCCACGTACTCTGCTTCTGCTGTGGATTGTGCAACCGTAGCTTGCTTCTTCGACGCCCAAGAGAAAATTCCTGATCCGAGTGAGAAAGCATAGACAGAGGTTCTCTTCATGTCATCTACCGAACCTGCCCAATCACTATCGGTGTAGCCAAGTAATCCTGAGTTAGTTTCGGTAGAGTACCATATACCTAACTCTTTTGTTCCTTGTAGATATCTCAAAATTCTTTTTCCTGCTCCAAAGTGTATTTGACTTGGACTTTGCATGAATCTTGATAGAAGACTTGTAGCATACATTATGTTTGGCCACGTAGCTGTCAAATATAGGAGGCTTCCAATTAAACTTTGATATTTGGATGCATCAGCTTCTGGTGCTCCATCATTCTTTTGTAGTTTCTCATTTTTTATGAGTGGGGTAGCGACAGGTTTGCAACCGTACATCTTGAGTTTCTTAAGTAAGCCTTATGTGTATTTCTTTTGTGAGATGAATATCCCTTCATTTCTTTGGCTTACCTCTATACCGAGGAAGTAACTCATCAAACCAAGGTCGGTCATCTCAAAGGTCTTCATCATGTCTTCTTTGAACTCCGTTATCATCTTAGTATTATTTCCCGTGTAGATAAGGTCATCTACATATAGAGAGAGTAAGAGAATGTACTGACCTTGAGACTTGATGTATAGTGTGGGCTCACTCTTGCTTCTCTTAAATCCTTGATCTATGAAATATTGATCGATTCTGCTATACCATGCTCGAGGAGCTTGCTTCAAACCGTATAGTGCTTTTCTTAGTCTTAACACTTTGCTCTCTTCGCCTTCAGATATGAATCCTTGTGGCTGCTCCACATAGATCTCTTCTTTAAGTACACCATTGAGGAAGGCAGATTTGACATCCAGTTGATGTATACTCCATCCTTTTTGTGCCGCAAGAGCTATTAGAGCTCTAATGGTATCAAGACGAGCTACTGGTGCAAATGTCTCATTGTAGTCAACCCCAGGTTGTTGTGAGTAACCCTTAGCTACTAGCCTCGCCTTATGTTTCTGTATGGTGCCATCAGGATTGAGCTTTGTCTTATAGACCCACTTAACCCCAATGATATCTTTTCCATGGGGACAATTTACTAACTCCCTTGTGTTATTTTTCTCGATCATCTTTATCTCTTCTTCCATTGCCTTCACCCATGCTTCATGCTTTGATGCTTCTTCAAAGCTTCCAGGTTCGAGTATGGCCATGTTGCAGGTTTCATATATGTCTCTCAAAGATCTTACTCGTCTTGGAGTAGACTCTGGTGATGATAGTTCTTGAACTTGTTGTTGTGGTGGAGGTAGGTTCACCTAGGAATTCTTCCTCAGCTTCTTCTTAAGGTAGTTGAGTGGGTATAAGAACATTCTTCTCCACTTTTTCTTCATCCCAATTCCAAGAAGCATTCTCATCAACTTCAACATCTCGACTGATGATGAGTTTTTTTGTTTGCAAGTTATATACACGGTAGCCTTTAGATATTGTGCTATACCCCAAGAAGATACCTCGTATAGTCTTGTCTTCAAGCTTATGCCTCTTCACGTCTGGAATATGAATGTAGCATATAGATCCAAAGACCCTTAGGTGCTTTGCTGATGGCTTCTTCCCGTTCCAAGCCTCAATTGGAGTCTTATCTTGTACAGATTTAGTTGGACATCTGTTGAGTAAGTAAACAGCAGTGTAGACTGCTTCAACCTATAATGTGTTAGGTAGTCGCTTCTCTTTGGGCATCGATCTAGCCATCTCTATAACTGTGCGATTCTTTCTCTCAGACACACCATTTTGCTGAGGAGAATATGCGACTGTAAGTTGTCGCTCTATGCCTTCATCCTCACAAAATCTATCAAACTCGCGGGATGTGTACTCTTTGCCGCGATCACTTCTTAGTACTTTTATCTGCTTTCCACTTTGATTTTCAACAAGGGCCTTGAACCTTTTGAATACTCCAAAAACTTCTAATTTTTCTTTCAAGAAATAGACCCATGTCATTCTAGAGAAGTCATCAATGAAGAGTATGAAGTACCTGTTGTTCTCGTGTGATGGCGTCCTCATCGGTCCACGGACGTCAGTATGTATCAGCTCCAACAGATCTTTTGCTCTCCATGATCCGCTTGTTGAGAATGGAAATCGGTGTTGCTTACCAAGGAGACATCCTTCACACACTTCATTGTTATCCTTTATGCTTGGAAGATCTCTCATCATGTTCTTATCATGTAATAACTTCAAGGCATGTGTGTTGAAGTGGCCAAATCTTCGATGCCAAAGCCATGAATCATCAACTTGTACCTTCATGGCAATGTTAGTTGTATATTTTAAATTTAGCGAGAAGCTTCTATTGCTCTTATTCATCTTCACTTCGGCTATCTCGGCCCTTTTATTCTTGTTGTCTAAGATTTTGCATACACCTCCTTCAAAGTGAAGTGTGTAGCCTCTCTCCATCATTTGGCCAATGCTTAGAAGATTTTCTTTTAGGCTGGGAACTAGTAAGACATCATGGATGAGTCGCGTACCTTTATTTGCGGTGCCTTTTCTTTTTGACTCAACCGCACTTCCATTTCCTAGTCGAACTTTGACTTTGACTGACTCATCATTGCTTTTGAAAATAGTCTCATCCTTGGCCATGTGATTGCTACATCCACTATCCAAGTACCAATTTCCTCCTTTTTCTTTGATTGATTCTTGAGTGGCATAGAACATACATTGTTCTTGATCATGCTTCTCTGCGATATTAGCTTGATGCCTATTTTTGCTGCGACAATGTTTCTCTATGTGCCCGAATTTCTTGCAATGATTGCATTGTGGCATATTACGGTACCAACAACTTTTCTCCTCGTGGCCTAGTTGTTTGCATATATTGCATGAAATATTTTTATCTGGATTGTTCTTTTGGAAATTTCTAGGAACTTCTCTTCTTTTGGAAGTTTCACCATAATTTTTCTTTCCTCCATTTTCTTTATTTTGGGACTTAAATTTGAGATTTGACTGAAAGGCATTTTCAAGTGTATCTTCTTTATGCCTATGTAGTCTTTGCTCATATGATTCAAGAGAGCCCACTAGTTCTGTCACTAATAGAGTAGACAGATCTTTGGTTTCCTCTATTGTTGTCACGTTTGGGTCAAATTTTGGGGGCATAGTAATTAGAATTTTCTCAACAATTTTCTTGTCAAGAATATCCTCCCCAAAATCTCTCATTTGATTAACTATTTCTTTAACTTTAGAATAGTAATCTTTAACTGTCTCAGACTCCTTCATCTTCAATAGTTCAAATTCTCTTCTTAGAGATTGAAGTTTGACAGCACGTACCTTGTCATTTCCTTGAAACTCCTCCTGCAACGTCTTCCATGCTTCTTTTGCAGTCTTAACTCCCATAATTCTTGGAAAAATTGCATCAGTCACCGCTTGTTGCAAGGTGAACAATGCCTTTGAATTTTTCTGTTTATTTTTCTTCAACTCTTTTTCTTGAGCTGCATTTAGAGCTGAAGTATCTATGGGAGCGATGAAGCCTTCTTCTACTATGTCCCATAAATCTTGAGATGAAAAATATGTTTCCATTTTAACACGCTAGAAATCATAATTTTCACCATTGAAAATAAGGACACAAATAGTTGATGATTGAGTAGTGTTATCCATGGCTTAGAAAAAATATTGTAGTGGATTAATAGTATAAGGGAAATATTTTGAAGTAGTTTGGAGGATTATGAAATGGTAGGTATTAGTATAACTATGCCCAATGGCCCAATGTATGATCGAACGTAGCTCTGATGCCACTATTTGAAATTGTTTAGATGATAGTTGGTAGAAGATAGTTTTAGAGAGTAGTTTAGAAACAAGGTTTTGTGATTAATTTCTTGGATGATGGTTTACAATGTAGCAAATGCCTATTTATAGGCTCAAGTCACCAACCTTTCAATGGTGGTGAATATTCTAGAGTTCTCATGATAGGTTATTATCATGATAAATCTAGATTTTTCTATCTTTGCCATATACTTATATATCTAGATTATTCTACCATATTTATACACCTTATAGTTTCTAGGATGTTCTATATTTTCTTATATATTATATTTAAGAACTCTCTAGAAATTTGTAGAAAATTTAACAAAATCAATGAAAAAAATGCACGAAAAAAACACGAGATCTAACCCAATCTTGGATTTATGGAATTTGAATATAGAAAAAATTGAGAATGAGTAAACAAGATCTGTAGCAGCTTTTAAATACACAACATAAACCCAGTTCAAAACCAACATGTTAAGGATTTTAAAAACTGAATGTAGTCAAACAAAAACTCACACCATCGATATTGAAACACACCAAATCATATAACAAAACCAAATGCCAACCTCAACCACAATTCATTTACAAACTTGAATTTCTCGCAGCACCACAACATAGTGTTTAAACTCATCACAAACATACGTAATTAAGTCGATTAATAACCAAAATGTGCAATCGATTGTCGACAGAAATTTTAGGCGGATAACCAAACAATACAACTTAATCGTTACCAAATAGCGCAAACACTATTATAATGGAAAACATAACTTTGAGGCTGCAAACTTATTTTGAATAATCGAGTTAGACATCGACCAAACACAAGCACATTGAACGCAAAAGCCCATTCGAAACCAAACAACACATAACATCAAAAGTGATGGACTATCATTGAGACAAACTGCCATCGAGACATAATCAGAAACATGAAAACACCATTAACAATAATCAAATAGAGGCAACAACAGCTATACACCAATATAAACCAAACCAAATCAGCAGTACGCAATGCTGTAAAACCGAAACGATCCTCATATAACCATATCTATAAGTTACAGTAACAAAGATTATCACATAACATAGTCTAAATAATCCCAGTTACAACAATAATTAAATCGAAACTCAAACGGTGTAATAGATATTCAAACTATACCACCAACAAATAATATAATCGAATTGTTTCAGAAACAAAATTCAAAAAGCAAACAACAGAAATTAGTTTCAAATTGTTACCGATGGATCGCCGTATTGCTGTTAGATATGAGTTGCACATGTTGTTGATGTTTAAGCTGGATTGTTGTTGTCGATTGCAACGTTGAGAAAGCTGATATCATTGTTGCAGCAAGAGTGATGTCGTGTTACTGCTATATGAATTACTGTTATATGAGTTATGTTGCTGCTACAAACGGAGGTGTGACAAAATGCATTGTGAATGCAGAATCTTTGTTGTTGTAGTGTTGTAGCTGTGAATCAAGTTGCAAGTTATTGCGGCAGAGTGTTGTGAACATGGGAACTTAACGGATCGAGTACCGAATCCTCGAAAAATTACACCACCAACATCGCATTGTCCGCATTGTTACCAAAGTTCTGCTGTTACTCGGTGAATAGAAGCGTGTCGAAGCAGTGGTGCAATGAAAGAGAAATTTAAGGCGAAACAAATTTGTTGTTGCGGAGTGATAATTGCCTTTAAAGCCTGAATCTCATCGACTCCAGGCTTGCATCTACTTTAAAACCTCCACGTGAAATCAATGATAGACAGCAGAATCATCTTCACGAATTTGAGACCTTAAAAAAGAATCCATTTTCTCGTGAATGATAATAAATATCTACACGATAGCAGCTGCAGTTGTTGCTGTTTTGAAGTTAAAAATGGAGGGCGCGGTGAAATGAATTGTGAATGCAGAATCAATGTTGTTGTTGGTTTGTTTGAGCGTATTAGAATATATTATTAGCAAGAATAAAATATGATATGTTATTAGTCAATCTCTATCTTTACGTAATATCATTATGTAAATTAAATAGGCTTGTCTGTTTTATAATCAATATGATTCAAACACTGTTGTATATATACGCCACTGAGATATGAAACAAGACAGGGAATTATATTATTCTTTTATGGTATCAAAAGCAGGTTTAGATTCCTAAAACAACTATTTCTTTCTGCCGGCCCTAATCCTTCTAATTACCATGGCCGAAATTTCCCCACCTCCTTCTCCCAAATCCACAAAAACAGCAACCCCAACCACCATCTCTCCTATACATCCTGCACTTACTGTTTCAAATATCACAAATTTCATCAAAGTCACCCTTGACATTGAGAAAATTCAGTACAACACATGGTCTGAACTGTTTAAAACACATGCCCAAGCATACGAAGTTCTCGATCACATCATCCCCCCATCACAAATCGATTCCACTTCATCACCCTCTCTCAAAGAAACCGATCCATCTCTATGGAAACGCCTCGATGCCATTGTTTTGCAATGGATTTATGGAACTATATTCATCGATCTTCTTCATACAATTATTGAACGCGACTCCACCGCTCAACTTGCATGGGATCGCCTGTTTGATATATTTTTTGATAACAAAAATTCAAGAGCTCTCTACCTAGAGCAAGAATTTTCCAGAGTTAGCATGGAACAATTTTTTGATGCCTCATCATACTGCCAACACATCAAGTCTATTTCCGACCAACTCTCCAATGTCGGTGCACCTGTTTCCAACGAACGTATGGTGCTTCAACTTGTCTCCGGTCTCTCCGATGATTATGCTACTGTCGGGTCTCAAATCCGTCATTCTGATACTCTTCCCCCTTTTTACAAAGCCCGCTCTATGGTTGTCTTGGAAGAAACGGAACGTGCAAAATGAACGGCTGTTACCACTGCAAATTCCACCTTCTTGGTCGCTCAGGAAGATAACAATTTAGGTTATTCACCTTCTCATCGTCCCAATCACAACAATAACAACAACAATGGAGGTCGCAATGGTCGTGGAGGTTCTAGTCATAACCGTGGTAGTCGAGGTCGCAGACAAGGAGGAGGTCGAGGTGGAAAATCTCATTATCATCAACAAGGTTTACCATGGCAGCAAACACAAACATCACAACATCAGTGGGTCACGCATCCTTGAAATGCACAGTGGCAGTCGTGGGCCATTCCCCCTTGCCCTTATCCTGCAACCGGTTGGCAAAGGCCAACAACTCCAAATCGTCAGCCTGGTATATTGGGAACAAAACCACAACAAGCACATGTTGCTGCAACTCAGTCATCATATGCACCAACAGACATTCAAGCTGCTATGCACACTCTATCTCTTGCTCCTCCCGACGATCAGTGGTACATGGATACCGGGGCTACATCTCACATGAGAGCAAACGGAGGTAATCTTACGTCTTATTCCAATATTAGCAACAATATTAATGTCGGTAGTGGCCATAATATTCCAGTTATTGGTTGTGGTAATGCATTATCACAGAACCCTCAATATCCCTTAACCTTAAACAATGTCTTGCATGCACTCAGATTAATCAAAAATCTTGTTTCTGTGAGAAAATTTACCATTGACAATGAAGTTTCTATTGAATTTGATCCGTTTGGTTTTTCTGTGAAGGATTTTCAGACAGTGGTGCCTTTAATGAGATGTAATAGCTCTGGTGATCTTTACCCTCTAACCACAAGACCATACAATTCAAGCTCAACACCGTCTACTTTTGCCGCTTTATCCCAAGAAACATGGCATAATCGTTTAGGATATCCGGGAGCATCTATTTTTAAATCTCTTCACCGAAACAATTCTATCTCATGTAATAAGTTTCGAAACAATTTCTTTTGTCAGTAGTCCTGTCAGCTCGGAAAATAAATAAAGTTACCTTTTTATGAGTCCTTGTCGTCTACCTTATTACCCTTTGATATTGTGCACAGTGATATATGGACATCACCAACTCTTAGTTCTGGTGGTCATCGTTATTACATTTTATTTCTTGATGATTTTACCAACTTTTTATGGACTTTTCCTCTAGCAAACAAATCACAAACTCACTCCATTTTTTTACAATTTCGTAATCACATTAAAACACAATTTGAAAAAGACATTAAATGTTTTCAATGTGATAACGGAAAGGAATATGACAACTCTCTTTTTCATCAATTTTGCAAGCAAAACAGAATGATATTCCGATTTTCATGTCCTCACACATCCCTCAAAATGGAAAAGTCGAGCGAAAAATTCGTACTATCAATAATATCATTCGCACTTTCCTTGCTCATGCGTCAATGCCACCTTCTTTTTGGCATCACACACTTCAAATGGCTACTTATCTCTTAAATATCCTACCCAACAAGAAACTAGCTCTTCAAACACCAACCAATATTCTTTACCAAAAATCTCCATCCTACTCTCATCTTAAAATTTTTGGTTGTCTATGTTTTCCCCTCATCCCTTCCACTACAAGAAATAAACTTCAAGCAAGATCCACACCATGTGTTTTTTAGGATATCCATCCAATCATAGAGGTTACAAATGTTTTGTGCTTTCAAGTCGTAAAATCATCATTTCTAGGCACGTCACATTTGACAAAAATATTTTTCCTTTCTCAAAATTCAATGCTCCCGAGTCCTTCTCCTATAATTTTTTAGATACAAGTGATACACCATTTCCTTATCATTTGCTTCAATCTACATCAACCTTCCCTACAAATGAACCTAACCCACACAACTAACCTCCCCCTACCACAACAACATCACTCACCCCGCCATCTTCCATAACCAAGATTACACACCAACCAACATTACCTCCAACTCTACAAATACAAAATTCCACTCCACACGCCACCACTACACCTAACACGGCCTCTCCCCATCAAACACCTACAACTAACCCTCCTTTAGACAATCATCCATTCTCTCCTCAAATGACAACCCGAGCTCAACATGGCATCTTCAAGCCTCGCCAACTATTTAATCTCCACGCCTCTAGTTCACACCAAATTTCTCCTTTACCTACCAATCATATTAATGCATTACATGACCTAAATTGTAAAATGGTCATGAAAGATGAATATGATGCTCTTATTGTAAATAAGACGTGGGAATTAGTACCACGTCCTTCTAATGCTAACAATATACAAAGCTTATGGATTTTCAGGCATAAGAAGAAAGTTGATGGTTCCTTTGAGAGATACAAGGCTCAGTTAGTCGGTAATGGCTCTAATCAACAAACAGGTGTTGATTGTGGTGAAACTTTTAGTCCGGTAGTTAAACCTGCAATTATACGGACGATTCTCAGTATTGCTCTTTCAAAATCATGGTGTTTACATCAATTAGATGTCAAAAATGTCTTCTTACATGGGAATCTTAATGAAACTGTATACATGTTCCAACCTCCCGGATTTCGCGATCGCGACCACCCTGATTATGTGTGTTTGCTAAAGAAATCTCTCTATGGTCTTAAACAGGGGCCTCATGCTTGGTACCAATGTTTCACCGACTTTGTTGCTACTTTGGCCTTCACTCATAGCGTATGTGATCACTCATTATTTATCTACCATCATGGAGATAACACTGCCTATATCCTTCTTTATATGGATGATATAATTCTCACCGCATCATCCGGTACTCTTCGCCAATCTATCATGTCTAAACTTATTAGAATATTCTATTCTTGCTAATACTATATTCGAATTCGCTATGAAAGATTTGGGTCCTCTCAGCTACTTCCTAGGTATATCAGTTACAAGACATTTAGGTAGTATGTTTCTCTCTCAACATAAATATGTCGAAGAAATCATCGAGAGAGCTGCCATGTCCTCCTACAAACCAATTTCTACTCCAGTGGATACAAAAGCCAAACTTAATGGAACCTCGGGCAATCCGTATCATGATCCCTCTGAATATAGGAGTCTTGCTGGTGCACTGCAATACCTTACTTTCACACGACCTGATATTTCTTATGCCGTTCAACAGGTATGCCTTTTCATGCACGATCCAAAAACGCAACACATGACTGCCTTGAAGCGAATCCTTAGATACATCAAAGGCACAAGCATTCACGGCCTATATCTCTCTCCCTCCTCGGCTGACAAACTCACCACATACACTGATGCTGATTGGGGAGGATGTACAGACACCCGCAGGTCCACATCCAGCTATTGTGTTTACCTTGGAGACAATTTAGTTTCATGGTCTACTAAACGACAACCAACTCTTTCATGTTCTAGTGCAGAAGCAGAATATCGTGGTGTTGCTAATGTTGTTTCTGAATCTTGTTGGCTTCGCAACTTACTATTAGAACTTCAATGTCCGGTCATCAAAGCCACTATAGTATAATGTGATAATGTTAGTGCTATGTACTTATCAGGTAATCCCATCCATCACCAACGCACAAAACACATTGAGATGGATATTCATTTTGTATGTGAAAAAGTTGCTCATGGTTAGGTTCGAGTACTACATGTTCCGTCACGCTACCAAATAGCTGACATTTTTACAAATGGACTTCCGCTGCAGTTATTCGACGACTTCAAAGATAGTCTCAACATTCGTCCACCTCCAGTTTTGACTACGGGGGAATATTAGAATATATTATTAGCAAGAATAGAATATGATATATTATTAGTCAATCTCTATCTTTAGTAATATCATTATGTAAATTAAATAGGCTTGTCTGTTATAGAATCAATATGATTCAAACACTGCCATTGAGATATGAAACAAGACAGGGAATTCTATTATTCTTTTAGAGCGGTCGCCAAAAACACGAGATCGAACGTGGTTGCAAGGTGATTTCAAAGGTAGGGTGGAAATGGTTGTTTAGTGGTGAAGATGATTCAGATCGGAGGGAGTATAAGGAGGCGGAAATGGGTTTAAATTGAAGATGATTGGAGGGGTGATAATGAAGGTTTTTCGGTGGTGGGTGATTGATCTAGGAAGAAGGCGGTGAATTGATGGGTTACGATGGAGAACGGAAAAGAGTGAAGGCCGTTGTGAAGTTATGTTGTGTGAATCTTGATGGAGTTGAGGAATCCGACATAGGTGTTTGCGTTTGTGAATAGCAGAGGAGTCTTCGCAGAGGAAGAATCCCCTTCTTTCCTTTCAGCTAAAATACCCCCTTTTCTCCCAAAAAAAATCGCCCCTCCCTTTCCTCTTTTTTCTTCTCCTTCATTTGCCTTTTCTTTTTCTATATTATTATTTTATTTTTATCATTACAGTTTGCCAACAAAAAAAAAAACAGGTGTCACCCACTAATTGGATAGGGTGACATACTTTCAACAATCAGTCAATTGTAGAAGGACATGTGTCACTCATTATTTGATTTTACTAATTGAACAAATATAAAGAACATGTTAGTTTGTGATTGGCAAATGAGAAAAAGTTAGGATAGTGCATGTGGACCCTTGAAAATTAAAGAATTAAAATAAACCTAATTTAAAATGAAAAAGTTGCCCCCTCTAGAATTTTTAATTAACTTAAATAGAATTAAGTCAATTAAAAACCACTAAAAATTCACAACTTATTAAATAAACATGATAAAAATAAACTGCCATTATGGAAAATTACAATTAATTATTCTGAATATTTTTATGAAAATACAAAAAAAAGGCTGAAAATGAAAACAAATTCGGGCTACAAAGTGCCCGACAAAATAAATTGACTGGACTAAAATGATTAGCGTGGAATAAACCACTCGAAAAAATACAACGTTTTGTCAGATTTGAAAATCAATCGGGATCGGTAAAAAGCTCAGACTGATCGAATGTGACTAAAAAGTCATCGAAAAAATAAGAAGAGCGTGTCAGGTTAAACTTTGCGAATAGTAGATAAATATTACTAACATCTATAAACTTAAAATCGAAACTTTTCAATCACTAGTTTTGTTTTGTATATTTGGGAAACAATTCGACCAGTTTGTCTGTATATCCAAGAAATTTATTTTGGCTAACATTTCAGGCATTATTCATCCTGAAAAATAAGTTATGCAATGTAGGAGATGAAGAAATGAAAATAAAGTTGGATAAATGAAAATTTGAAAAAGGTAGGACAAATTTGAGGTATGACAAGTATCTTTTGTCTTGCCTTTAATGTTGAAAAGTGTTCCAAACAGACCATCACATACATTTTTCTCCACATGCATCACATCAAGACAATGTCTTACATCAATACTAAACCAGTATGGAAGATCAAAGAATACCGACCTTTTTTCCAAAAAAAAAAACTTTTCAGGAATTTTTTTATTTCTTTCTAAAGAAAACCTTAACGTGTTGTTATTTTCTATAAACTTCCTTCCCATTTAAGGGTTTTGGAGCGATATCAAACTCATGCTCTCAATTAAAATCCTTCCGCAATCTACGACATAAATGATTAGGTCTTAGAAATTTTTTGATGCCCAAGATAAACTATATTTTTTTTCCATTTTGTAATTGGTGGTGACATGTATCAATTTCACATATAGGACATGCTTTATGTCCCTTGACATTGTATCCGGACAAATTATCATATGTAAGAAAGTCATTGATTATGAAAAACAACATGGTAGGCAACTTAAAGTTATCACCTGTATATGCATCATCAACATCAACACCTTCCTCCCAGAAAATTATTAAATCTTCAAAAAATGGCCTTAAATAAACATTAATATCGTTCCCTGATTGTTTTGGAACTGAAATCATCATCGATAACATCATATACTTGCGCTTCATGCATAGCCATGGAGATAGGTTGTAAAGTACGAAAAGAACGGGTCATGACGTATAGTTAGTACTCAAATTACCAAAAGGTTTTATTCCGCTAGTGGCAAGTCCAAGTCTAAGGTTCCTCGGTTCAAGGGAAAATTTTAGATACAAGGAATCAATTTTCTTCCATTGCAATGAATCAGCTACACGACGAATTTTTCCATCACACACTCTTTCATCTGCATACCATCTAGTATTATTTATATCACTAACATTAGCAAACAATCAATTGAACCATGGAATTATCGGTAGGTGCCACATCACCTTGGCAGGAACACCCTTGATAGTTACACCATCATTATCATCAACATCATTGTTCTTTTGCTTGTTGTGTGACTCCTCTCAGCTCAGGCACTCTTTCAAGTTTTCAAAATATTTCCTATATAATATGTAATCATTATGACATGCGTGTATTTTTATATATTCCAAACCCATTGGACACAATATCTTATTGGCCTCATAAGTATGATCCGGCAGCGTGTTACCTTCGAAAATTATTTCTTTCAACAATTCAAGCAATATAGTGAAACTTTTATCCATCCACCCACCTCTTGTTTTAAAATTAAATAGTCTTAATACAGCTGACAATCTTGTAAAAAATTTACATCCTAGATATAATGAATCTTCCATGTCTCTTCGTAAAATATCTGCCACATTAGCATTCTTGAATATAATCAATCATTGTGGTTGTCAGCTGTATTAAGACTATTTCGTGTAATTTTGAATAATTCCATCACAACCACAATGATTGAACATAACATCCCTGTGATGTTTTTTCGTATTAAAGTAGTTTTTACAATGACACCAAAAAATCTCATTATTGTCAGAAAGTTTTTTTTCCGCAAAGTCAAGAAATTGTTTCACTCCATTCTCATACTCTATATTTAATATATTGGCTTTCATCCAAATATAATCCATAATCACACAAAGCTTCTAAAAAATAAAAATAGTACACAACCAACAAAAATAAAGCTTCTCAACAACAACAACAACAACAACAAGAGTAATGGTAATGGAAAATAACAAGAACAATAGTAATGGACCAAACCAACAATAACAATAATAACATACTAGAGAATAATGGTAAGAGTTTTTTTATTGGCTAGGGCTCCTTGGAGAACAAGTGTTCTTTTGTTGGCTGGAAAATAAGTGTTCTTCCGCTAGGGCTCGAGAAGTGAATGAGGTAAACATTGAGTGAGTAAAACATATAAAGAGTATTTATCGCAATTATATTGAAAACCTAGGTAACATATCTGACGTAAAATCTATAAAAAATAAAGGTGCATTTTTTGTTCCAAAAAGAATAAAAAATTAGAGAGTATTTATCTTGGTTTTCATTAAAATCAAGGTAACATATCCAACGTAAAATCTATAAAAATTAAATACACCTTTTTGGTTCCATATAAAACATAAAACTGTAGGAGCTAGGAATCAAATCTCAAACCCTGAGCATATATTTAAGTCGGCTTTTCATAAAAGCGAGGTATCATAATGATTTTTAAAAAAAGTAAAACAAGGTGCTCCTGTTACATACACCCTCGGTTTTATATTGTTTGTTATGAAAGCTTATTCATAAAAAGTGTTATTTGTTATGGTGAGAGGATGGTCTACAAGATTAGCACTCCAACGCTCAAGTCAGTATGCGAGTAGGATGAGCAAATGAAATTTGAATTTGAATTGTACCTGGAAATGACGTGTCTTCTCTTTATTTAGTAAATCGATTATAACAACTCGCTTATCATCAGATGAAGGATGAGAGGAGTTGTTGGATGGATATTGGATTCAGATTGCATGTGGGGTAACCCAGGGTAACCGTCTCACCCCGTGAGTAACTTGGTGAATCTTTGCTTTCTCTAGGTCATAGATATTAGGTCTTTTAGTCATCCCAGAGTAGTTTCCCCCAAGCCCTTGCCACTGCTTTATAGTGCAAGAGTTTTATTGCCTTTGTTCTTTTGTGTAGGCTTTTACTCGGCTTGGATGGAAAGGTAAGAGGTGGCATTGACTTCATTGGGAATTTTCACTTTAAGTGCACCCTTTTGCTTCAAATTTCTCTCCGTGTGTCCTATCATAATGACCTTTAGAAACTAAAGTACTCAAGTATCTTATTGAGACAGACAAGAGTGAGGGAAAATCCTCATATACCATACATATGTGTGTTTTGGTGATGTCAAAACACAATCACATGGAAGAATCGGTTTTTGGCACTATTACCAAGGAAAATGCATATCACATCTCTTATGTTTCTCTTGTGTGCATGTCATGTAAATCTAACTAGCGATGTTGAGTCCAACATATTTGGTAGATCATACGTTGTGTCTAGAAGTGTCAAAATCACAAAAATAAGCATTTTTGCAAAATAACAGGGTCATAGTCGACCACTCCAAGGGTTCTAATCGACTCATAGAAAGTGTTTAGAAAGTGAATTTTCCACTGGTTGGCGCATGCCGACCTGTGGTCGATGCATAGCCTGTTACCTTGACAAATTTATGTTGTCTGGGGAGTTCCGGTCGACTGCTGCTCCGTTTTGGTCGACCGTTCGCTTCTTTTTCTGCATTTTTTAGTCTTTCCACTTATTTCGAAAAGTGGTTATGTCTGTTGGTTTTTGGCATACTATAAATAGATTTTTGCTCATTTTTATCAACAACAACTGAAACATTGAGTCAATTGCACAAAAAAAAGAAAAGTGAAATAGGTGCCCTAGTTCTCATCATCTTCATCTTCAATATTTCATAACACAACAATTATACACAACAGTTCTTGTTGTGCATTCTGGTTTGTTCAAGGTGATAACGTCTGAATCCGTCGATTGGGAATCCAGTTCGGGTTGAGTTTGTGGCAGGCTTTTCTTGAATAAAACCTTGAAGGTTTTGTCCTCCAAGATTCGTCGAATTTGGGGGTTTTGGTACGAATCGTCTCTACAACATTCAGCTGAGTGAAGGTGATTGAGGAGCGGTAGGTTCCGTCAATCTAGTAGCGGCAACCGGTGAATTGCGTAGGAGAGATTCAGGTTCGATTTGTTTGTGTTTGAGATCAGTCGGGCTAGGGTTTGAAGAACGCAAGGTTATTCAACAAAGGGGCTGTAATCGGAGGTCTATCCACAACAATCGAAGGACTTGATTCAAATTGAATCAAGAAACAAGGAGAGAAAGCATCATCAACAACCAGAGAGTTTCTTTATATATTTTGCTTGCCCATCCTTGTATAAACATTTCAACTATAACAGATGATATCTATATTATATCGAGATCAATTCTATTATTATAATTAAGGGCAGGCGTACCCCGAAGCGAGGAAGGCGGGGGAACTGCCTCAACAATTGTGCTTTTTATTTTCTGCACTTTCATTTTTGGTTAATAATTGAGTAATTTTCGTTCAAACAATTCTATAAAATTTAGTATTGGTTTGAGTAAGTGCTGAAAATTGTTTTTGACTCTAGTACAATATTTTTTTGTACAAGGAAGCTAGAGCAGCTTACTCAAGGCAAAACTCACTTGGAGTGCTATGCACGCCAAGTGTTTGATAAATTGTCTAAACCAAAATTCTCTTGTGCTGTCCATATAATTTGTTGGCATTTTGAGGCATTGGAACTAGTCTTACCAATTAGTGATAGTAATCAATTGATAGTGTGACTAGTGTGGTGATTCTCTTTTCTAATTATCATATCTATAGGGTAGACGCATATTCGGTCTTCTAATAACGGTTCATTATAGACGGTAGTTTTTCCACGGCCGCTTCCGCATATCAAATATTTTTTAAAACCAATTTTTTATTGGTAGCGCCGACTGATTTTTTAATTAGTATCTATTCAAATCCCCTTCTAGATCCGTGCCATCGTCTAACAAGTGGTATCAGGAGCACCGGTTCACTCTGTGCTTCAAGTATAACTTTGTAGAATATGGCTAACGAACCTAAAGTGGCTTATAATAGAGCTTCCGTTTTTAATGGAGAAAATTACAGTTATTGGAAGGACTGTATGCGGGTGCACATTAATCCATAGATAGAAAAGTGTGGAATGCTATTCTCAATGGTCCAATAGAAATAACTATGACCAATGCGAATAATGAGATTGTGCCTAAGCCTGAAGCACAATGGATCGATGATGATGAAAAGAAATATAATTACGATTGGAAAGCCAAAAATATTTTGATCTCCTAATTAGGAGTTGATGAATATTATAGGGTTTCTCATTGTTTAACAACAAAAGCTATGTGGGACTCATTGCAAGTTGCCCATGAGGGAACCAATGGTGTTAAGCTAGCGAGAATCAACACGCTAACACAAAAGTTCGATCTCTTTTATATGGAGCAAGGGGAAACCATTGCGGACATGCAAAAGAGATTCACTCATCTCATCAATAGATTGCATTCACTAGGTAGGCCAATGGCCAATGATGTTGCTACAAACAAAATTTTGAGATGTCTTAACAGGGAATGGAAGCCGAAGGTAACCGCCATCAAAGAAGCTAACGACCTTACAATTTTGGATCTAACAACATTGTTTGGAAAGCTGCAAGAGCATGAACAAGTACTCCTAAGCCTAGAGCAACATGAAAAGAAATAAAAGAAGGACAAAACAAAGATAACTGAAAAGAAGTCTATTGCTCTCAAGACTTCTTCCTCAAAGTCTCAATCTAAGGAGCATAGTGATTACACGTCGAGTGATGACAAAGAAGACGACAAGAGTGAGGACATGGGGTTGTTCGTAAAGCGTTACAACCGCTATGTTAGAAAGAATGACATCCAACACTATGAGAAGAATCTTTTCAACTTTCGGAAACAATCTAGGCACTCTAGAAATGATGACACCAAGGGGACAAAACAAGAGGGTCATGTTACACATGTGGAAAGACTGGGCATTATAAACCGGATTGTCCCTTAAACAAAAAGGGCAAAGAAAAGGAATCAAGTAGACCACATAAGAAGCAATCAAAGTCGAGGAGAGCATATATAGCTTGGGAAAGCAATGACGATTCCTTCGAGGATGAAAGCTCAAGTGATGAAGATGAATCTGTAAACTTGTGTCTTTCCGCTCACCAAAAGAATAAGAAAAATAGGTATGACATGCTACATATGAAATTTCCTCTAACATGTCTCATTTTGAATTACAAACTGCATTTAATACTTTGCATTGTGAAGCAAAAGAAGCCTTTAAAGGGCTTGCCTCAAATAATCAAATTTTTGCTCACTTAGAGAAAAAGATTTGAGAGTCCGAAAAGAAACTTGAGGCACTTAAAGCTTCCATAGTGGAAAGTACTAAAGCAGGTTGTAAGGATCTAAGAAGTAGAATAGTTAACTTTGGGTGTGATACTTGTTACATTTGGCAAAATGAAGTTAGAAACCTAAATGCCAAACTTAACA
Source organism: Lathyrus sativus (assembly GCA_963859935.3). Taxonomy (NCBI): domain Eukaryota; kingdom Viridiplantae; phylum Streptophyta; class Magnoliopsida; order Fabales; family Fabaceae; genus Lathyrus; species Lathyrus sativus. Next base: position 401,136,415 of record OZ012737.1, on the reverse strand, counting down.
AGGCTCTAGAGCCCAAAATTACTTTTGCCATCGATAAATGTGATTTTAGAAAAAGCATGGTTAATCCATATCAAAAATACAAATATTCGTAAGAGATAGCGATAGAAAAGGTAATTCAAAAGTTAACTTTTCATGTTTATCTTGTTGCAAGAAAGGTCATTCCATTGCTAAGTGTCGTTTTAGGAGATTTTTGGTTCCTAAAGGTGTTTATCAATGGTTGTCCAAATGCAACCATTTTGTCACTCACGACTTAGGAACCAATAAGCCATTGAGTACCTTCTCTTGTTAATTGTTTTTTCATAGGTACAATGTCTTGAGACCACCGAGAGAACATGGGTTTTTGATAGTGGCTGCTCAAGACACATGACATGAGACATATCTCTCTTCATCGACTTCATGGCAAAGAAGAAGGGGTATGTAACCTATAGAGATAACAATCGTGATGCAATACTTGGTAAAGGTAGTGTAGGTAATTCTTCTTCCACTATTATATCTGATGTATTGCTTGTCGAGGGTCTTAAACATAATCTCATTAGCATTAGCCAATTATGCGACAAAGGATACAATGTATCATTTTCAAAAGAATGTTGCAAAATTGTGCATAATGATGAAATGAAGAGTGTGTTTAACGGCCTAAGAGTAAACAATGTCTATATGATAGAATTGAATGAAGTATCTTTGACAAGTGACAAATGTCTCATGACAATGAGTGAGGACTCATGGTTATGGCATAGACGTTTAGCACATGTCAACTTTGACTTGCTTAATAAAGGTAGTTTCCAAAGATCTAGTCCTAGGTCTGCCCAAAATAAAGTTTACCAAGGATCACCTTTGTGATGCTTGCCAAATGGGAAAGCAAACGAGGATCTCTTTTAAATCCAAAAATATTTTTTCAACTACGAGACCTCTCGAGCTTCTCCATATGGATTTATTCGGGCCATCTAGAATTAAAAGTCTAGGTGGTAACTATTACGGTTTTGTAATAGTTGATGATTTTTCTAGATTTTGTTGGACTATCTTCTTAGCTAGAAAGAGCGATACATTCACCGCTTTTGAAAGATTTGCTAAGTTTTCCCAAAATAAATTAAATACAAACGTTTTCGCAATTAGGAGTGACCATGGAGGTGAGTTTGAAAACTATTTGTTTGAAGAATATTGCGGTAAACACGAAATTGATCACAACTTCTCCGCTCCACGTACTCCTCAACAAAATGGGGTTGTGGAGCGTAATAATCGTATTTTAGAAGAATTGGGAAGAACAATGATCAATGAAAGTGCATTACCTAAATATTTTTGGGCCGACGCCATAAGTACGGCATGTTATGTTTTAAATAGGGTGCTCATCCGCCACATCTTAAACAAAACACCGTATGAACTTTTAAAAGGGCGCAAGCCAAATGTATCTCACCTACATGTCTTTGGTTACAAGTGTTTTGTGTTGAATAATGGAAAGGAAAACTTAGGCATATTTGATTCCAAGGCTGACGAAGGTATCTTCCTTGGATACTCTCAGTCAAGTAAAGCTTATAGAATTTATAATAAGAGATTACTTACCGTTGAAGAGTCTGTACACGTAACTTTTGATGAATCTTATCCGAGAGACGTCGGAAAAGGTAGTGTTGTTCATGGTGCAGGTACATCTACGGAAGGCATACTCAAAGGTGCCGAGCCGGGAATTGATCAACCCGACCAAGCCAAAATTGAGGAGGAAAAAGATGACCGCCATGAGGAAACCAAGGAAGTTCATCCGTCTACAAAAGATGATATCCCTCCAGCTTGGAAGTCTTCCAAAGACCATCCAATCGACAACATCCTCGGTGATATATCAAAGGGATTTATGACTCGGCCTAAGATAAGTAATTTCTATTATCACTTCGCTTTCGTTTCACAAATGGAACCTAAAAATCCTAAAGACGCCTTACTCGATGAGCATTGATTTTTATCTATGCAAGAGGAACTTAATCAGTTCAAGAGAAATGAGGTTTGGGACCTTGTCCCTCCTCCGCGAGGTCATCGAGTAATCTGCACCCGATGGGTGTTTAGGAACAAGTTGGACGAAAATGGGGTAATAACCCGCAATAAGGCGCATTTAGTCACACAAGGGTATAACCAAGAGGAAGGCATCGGCTGTGAGGAGACTTATATGACGGTTGCCCGACTCGAGGCTATACGCCTTTTACTTGCCTTCGCTTGTGCGAAAAATTTTAAGTTATTTCAAATGGACGTAAAAAGTGCATTCCTTAACGGTTATATTAATGAAGAAGTTTATGTTGCACAACCTCCGAGTTTTGAGTCTCATGAATATCCCGATCATGTATACAAGTTAAAACGAGCCTTGTATGGACTCAAACAAGCTCCTAGAGCTTGGTATGAGCTCCTAAGCAAGTTTCTACTTGATCAAGGGTATTCAAGAGGCAAAGTCGACACAACCCTCTTCATTAAGCGTCAAGGAAAACACATAATCTTGGTGCAAATTTATGTTGATGATATTATATTCGGATCAACTAACATGAATATCGTAAGAGAGTTTTCTAACATGGTGCAGGGGGAATTCGAGATGAGTATGATTGGGGAACTCACATACTTTCTTGGATTACAAATCGAACAGCTTGAGGAAGGAACATTTGTAAGTCAAACAAAGTATTGTCTTGAGCTTCTCAAGAGGTTTGACATGGAAAATTCCAAATCCATTGACACACCAATGTCGACATTGTGCAAATATGAATAGAGATGAAAGCGGTAAGGATGTAGAGGTAAAAAGATGTCGAGGTATGATTGGTTCACTTCTTTATCTTACCGCCTCTAGACCCGATATTATGTTTAGTGTTTGCATGTGCGCTAGATATCAATCCTCTCATAAGGAATCCCATTTAAAAGCTGTTAAACGCATACTTCGATACCTTTCTGTTACTCCAAAGTATGGGCTATGGTATTCCAACGGAAACAATTGTTCCTTGGTTGGATTCTCCGATTCCGATTTTTCCGGGTGCAAATCGGATAGAAAAAGTACTAGTGGTACTTGTCACCTATTTTCAAATTATTTGGTTAGTTGGCATAGTAAGAAACAGGTTTTTGTTGCCTTGTCAACCGCCGAAGCGGAATACGTTGCCGCCGGCAGTTGTTGCGCTCAAGTATTATGGCTTAAGAAATAATTATTAGATTTTAACCTTAAACTTGAGTGTATTCCGATCTTTTGTGACAATACTAGTACAATTAATCTTACCAAGAATCCCGTGCTGCATTCACGCACTAAGCATATCGAAATTCGACACCATTTTCTTCGGGATCATGTGGAGAAAGGCGATGTTGTTTTTGAACACGTTGACACTACAAATCAACTAGCAAATACATTCACAAAACCGCTTGCTACTGAACCTTTCTTTCATATCCGACGAGAACTTGGTATTCTCGACATTTCGGATCGTGTTTAGTAACTGTTCTTGCACATGTTCTATTCTTCTATGTTTATACCTACCTTGGTCATCGGACTTCTAACCATTTGACAATGTAGTAAGTATATGCATATATTCGTCAAGTCACTCTCGACATGAAGGTGATATCGTTCTTTAACTCTCTCTCTCCCTCTCTCAATTTTTTATGTTCATTCAAATTGCTTTGTATTTTGGGTTATATGTCTCATAAATCTCATAATATATGTATCTTGTCTATTTGAATGCTTGAATTTTTTTGTGGATGGTTATTTATGCATCTTTTTTGCTCATATGTTCGTAAATATGAAATTTTCATAATTTGTTTGCATGAGTCGACCCAAAACAGGGTGCGGTCGACTCATAAAAAGGTCTCAAAAATTGAAATTTTGTTCAGGTATGCTCAGGTCGACGCATACCTTTGAGCTTTTGAACATGTCATTTTTAACATAGTATGCGTTGACGCATACAAAGAAGAGGTCGACGCATCGCCCAAAAGCTGTCAATTTTTTTTTTGAAAATCGTTCAAAATCCCCATGATTTCAATTTTTATGACTCATTAATGGTGTATGATTACTTTTTGCATTGTATTTCATTTTTTTGCTATTCTCTCATTTCTACTTGTGAAAATGTTTTGAATTTTAACATTGCTTTATGACATTTTGAGCTCTTATTGTATTTTGTTTTATTAATATATGGTGTGTTTATCTTTTCATATTTTGTTCATTGACGGTATCATGTGTGGATATTTGTTAATGTTGGTTATTACTTATTGAAAATCACTTTAATTTGAGCATCGATTTCTTACCCTATCTCTCTTTCTTTTTTATGTTGTCAAAGGGGGAGAAGAGTATACCAAGACAATAATAGATACTATGAAGAATTGCAAATGGAAGACATTGTGTATAGGGCATCAAGTAAGGGGGAGGTTGTTAATATTGCACATCGCACAAGCTGGTTTCGCATGTTTTGCCATCATAAAAAAGGGGGAGCATGTGAGGGCAAATCCTCATATACCATACATATGTGTGTTTCGATGATGTCAAAATGCAATCACATGGAAGAATCGATTTTTGGCACTAATACCAAGGCAAATGCATATCACATCTCTTATGTCTCTCTTGTGTGCATGTCATGTAAATCTAACAAGCTATATTGAGTCCAACATATTTGGTAGATCATACGTTGTGCCTAGAAGTGTCGAAATCACAAAAATAAGCATTTTTGCAAAATAACAGGGTCAGAGTCGACCACTCCAGGGGTTCTGGTCGACTCATAGAAGATGTCTAGAAAGTGAATTTTCCACTAGTTGGCGCATGCCGACCTGTGGTCGACGCATATAGCCTGTTACCTTGACAAATCCGTGTTGTCTGGGGAGTTCCGGTCGACCGCTGCTCTGTTTTGGTCAACCGTTCGCTTCCTTTTCTACATTTTTTAGTCTTTCCACTTATTTCGAAAAGTGGTTATTGTAACACCCCCTTTCTATACCCCCAAATAATTATCAACAAATCATGTAGGCACGAATTCAAAATTTCATCAGAGTATTATTTAAAATACGATATAAAAGGAACATGTCACATTATACTTGAATTAAAACACATACAACATCTGCTCATAAAAGATATGCAACAATGGAAAACAAACACATCAGAGGATCTTAGTCCTTATACCCACATCTCAAATATTTAGAATAAAAGCGGAAAGTCTAAACAATTGAATCACAACCAACATGTATTCACATATATACATATTCACATCATTCCATGTAATTCATCAACAACATTCATGTTTACAAAACATGCAACACCAATAATACATATACCAATTTATTCATCAAAAATAGCCTAAGGCTTCCTATGCTACCCGGTGTTACATATCAGAGCCATCTGACCAAAACTAATGAAGACGCGCTTCACAAAAAGGGATCACCAGCACCTAATCTGCAATACCTCGCAGAGCATCATAAAATAGCAGAAGGGTGAGAAACAATATCATAACACACACACACACACACACACACACACATATATATATATATATATATATATATATATATATATATATATATATATATATATATATATATATATATATATATATATATATATATATATATATATATATATATATATATATATATATATATATATATATATATTCATATTTTCAAGCATGCTCACTCATGCCATTATTACAATTCGCATTAATTCACCTAAACATACACAATATGTTTATACCATCACCATTTCACATAAACATTCACATACATGTTTATTCCACCAATGCATCATATGAAGATGATAATGCAACTCATAGAAACCGACTCACGACTCTATGCAGATGCAAATGCGGTACCTACTCAATTCAGTAGGTTCAATTGAAGAACCAAAATGGAACCATCGCTCGTTACCGAAGTAACTCCCCGTCGGGCCTACGATGTTCACCCATCGCTCACACCCCACATGGGCACATGATGTTTCAGGATTGCTCACACCCCACACGGGCACACAATCCGATTGCTCACACCCCACATGGGCACACAATCGTTCTGCAGATTCTACGCGGAATCAAATATAACCATCGCATCATACGAGGTTCTGCAGATCCTACACGGGATCAAATGTAACCATCGCTTTCACGAGGTTCTGCAGATCCTACGCGGGATCAATTAACACAATGCATATCATGATGCTTCACATGCTAACATGACTCAAACAACTATGAACCATCTCTCACACGAGGTTCTGCAGATCCTACGCGGGATCAATTAACACAAATGCATTCATATTCGCAAATATATTATCATGCATTCTTCACATTCATCATAATTACCATGCGTTTTTATTCGATTCAAACAATGCATACATTTGCCCAAAGGCCACGATTCACAATCGATTCATACACTAGGATTCACGCCATACGGCTACCCATAACATAACATATCACAACAGCACACAATTCATCCATTTAGACAAGGATTAACGTAACCGAAACAAGCAATCAACATTGGAAAAGAAAACACAAGAACAGGAAAAATGTTGTCACATTCGCTGACCTTCGCCAGGCGAAGCCTCTAGCGAATGCTCGCTACCTCCTTAGCCTGGAGAACTCGCTAGCGAAGGCAGTCAGAAGCTACTGGAAATATTCGCTATCACTCGCTGGATTCATTCGCCTGGCGAACCCTCGCCACTAGCCTTCGCCCGGCGAACTTGCCAGCGAAGACTGAATTTGGCTACTGACTTGGTTCGCTGACCACTCGCTAGGCTTCGCCTGGCAAAGCTTCCCTGCCACTCGCCCGGCGAACCTGCGAACTCATAAATCCCTAACTGTCCAAAATTCCGAAACTCACCGAATCCAACCAATTCTATTCCAACTCGTCTCGGCAACACCACCCAACATCCATCGACTTAAACTTTACCACTTATTCTCATTTTCAACCGTTTAAAACTCGATTCTACCGATTAAATCAAATTCAACCTAGAAATGGAAAGTGTAGAAAACTACCAAACAATCCACACAACACATACATGATCATACATATGGATAGAATAATAAAGTTTCACACCCTTACCCGATTAATCGAAAGCTTAGATGTTGGTTCTTGATGATTCTAGGTTTTGCTCTTCTTCATCCTCTTTCTCTTCTCTTGTTCTTTCTCTCTAACTCTCTTTTCTTTCCTTTCTTTCTATTTCCTCTCTATTTCCTCTTATACTTTTCCCATCAATTCTATTTCTACCAAAAGACCAAAATACCCTCCAATCTAAATTTTACCCGAAATTCTCCGAAACGGTAAAATATTAAAACATACTAAATTAACACATCAAATCCACAATTAAAACAATTATTACTCAATTCAAATAGCACACTCAATAAAATGAAATAATCGAAATCGGGGCGTTACAACTCTCCCTCACTTTAGGAATTTTCGTCCTCGAAAATATTACCTGATTCAAACAAGTCCGGATACGACTCTCGCATCCCACTTTCCAATTCCCAAGTCATATTGCCTTCAGAAGCGCCTCCCCACGCTACCTTCACAAGCGCAATATCCTTGCCTCTATGTTTCTTAACTTCTCAATCCAAAATCCTCACCGGTACAACTTCTACCGTAAGGTTATCTCTCACCTCAACCTCGTCCATAGGAACAACATGTGACAGATCCGGAACATACTTCCGAAGTTGTGAAACGTGGAACACATCATGCAAATTCAAAATATTCGGAGGCAACGCCACATGATAAGCCACAACACCCACTCGTGCAGTAATCTGATAAGGACCAATAAAACGAGAAGTCAACTTCTTCGACTTCAAAGCACGACCCACACCCGTAACTGGTGTAACCCTCAAAAACACATGGTCGCCTTCTTGAAATTCAAGATCTTTCCTTCTCTTGTCATGGTAGCTCTTTTGTCTATTATGAGAAGCCTTCATCTTCTCCCGAATAAACTTCACTTTCTCCGTAGTTTCTTATATCAACTTCGGACCAACTACCGACCTCTCACCTGTTTCATGCCAACACAATGGTGTTCGACATCTCCGGCCATACAAAGCCTCAAATGGCGCCATACCAATACTTGCATGAAAACTATTATTATAGGTGAACTCAATCAATGCCAAATAACTATCCCATGCACCACCTTGCTCTAGCACACAAGCAGGCAACACGTCTTCCAATGATTGAATTGTTCTCTCGGTTTGACCGTCCGTCTGAGGATGATACGCCGAGCTCAATCTCAACTTAGAACCCAAAGCACCTTGTAAACTTTCCCAAAATCTTGATGTAAATCTAGGATCTCTATCCGGCACAATACTCTTAGGAACCCCATGCAACTTCACAATCACGTGAACATAAATCTCGGCTAACTTTTCCAAAGGATAACTAATATCAATCGGAACAAAGTGAGAAAATTTAGTAAGCCTATCAACAATTACCCAAATAGCATTATGACCTCTTTGCGTATTCGGAAATCCCGTAACAAAATCCATGGATATTATATCCCACTTCCATTTTGGAACGTATAACGGTTGCATCAATCCACTAGGCTTCTGATACTCCACCTTAGACTTCGGACAAGTCAAGCACGAATACACAAAACGAGCAACATCCCGCTTTAACCCGTACCACCAAAAGATCTTCTTCAAATCCTGATACATCTTGTTCGCACCCGAATGAATACTTAAGTTGCTTCGGTGTCCTTCTTCCAATATCATCTTTTTCAATTCCAAATCATCGGGAATACAAATACGACCCCGAAATCTCAAAACTCCAAAATCATCAACCTTGTAATCCTCACTCTCATTCATCATCAAATCAACAAACTTCAAATCTAACTTTTGCTTTTCACAAACGATCGCAAGAAAATCATTCGTAACATGTAACATACCAAGTTTCACGCTTACCAGCGTCATTTCACAAACCAAACTCAAGTCTATGAAATCTTCCAAAAGTTCTCATTCTTTCACCATCAACGCGGACATATGTAACAACTTTCGACTTAAGACATCGGCCACCACATTCGCCTTACCCGGATGGTAATTCAAACCAAAGTCATAATATTTCAAAAGTTCTAACCATCTTCTTTGCCTCATGTTCAGTTCTTTTTGATCAAATAAGTACTTCAAGCTCTTGTGATCACTAAAGACTTCAAATATTGCACCATAAAGATAATGTCTCCAAATTTTCAAAACAAACACCACGGCCGCTAATTCCAAGTCATGGGTAGGATAATTCTTTTCATGCACTCTCAATTGCCTCAAAGCATAAGCCACAACTTTTCCATCTTGCATCAAAACACCTCCTAAACCGTTCAATGACGCATCACAATACACCACAAAAGGATCCGTAGGATTCGGCAAAATCAAAATCGGCGTCGTCGTCAACCGTCTCTTAAGTTCCGTGAAACTCTCTTCACAATGAATATCCCAAACAAAAGCTTTTCCTTTACAAGTTAACTGTGTCAAAGGAAGTGCCAACTTCGAAAATCTCTCAATGAACCTCTGATAATAACCCGCCAATCCTAAAAAGCTTCGGATTTCTGTAACCGACTTAGGAGTCCCCCATTGTCTCACTGCATCAATCTTGGACGGATCAACACTAATTCCACTACCGGAAATAACATGCCCAAGAAAACTTACTTCCGACAACCAAAACTCACACTTAGACAACTTAGCATACAATTGCTTTTCCTTAAAAATTTGCAACACAATCCTTAAATGTTCTTCATGCTCCTCTTGAGACTTAGAATAAATCAAAATATCGTCGATGAACACAACCACGAAACGATCCAATTGGTCATGAAAAATACGATTCATGTATTCCATAAACACACCTGGCGCATTAGAAACTCTGAATGGCATCACGAAATATTCGTAATGACCATACCGTGTCCTAAAGGCTGTGTTCTGAATATCTTCCTTTTTCACCCGAATCTGGTGATAACCTGATCCCAAATCGATCTTGCTAAAAACACGTGCACCAACCAATTGGTCCATAAAATCATCGATCCTAGGAAGCGGATACTTGTTCTTAATTGTCACCTTGTTCAATTGTCCATAATCGATGCACAAACGCATACTTCCATCCTTTTTCTTCACTAATAATACCGGAGCACCCCAAGGAGAAACACTAGGCCTTGCAAATTTCTTGTGCAACAAGTCATTCAATTGTTTCTTCAATTCTACCAACTCCGATGCCGACATACGATACGGTGCCATCGAAACTGGTCTAGTACCCGAAACTAGATCAATTGAAAACCCAACTTCTCTTTCCGGCAGTACATCCATAATATCCTCCGGAAACACTTCTGGAAAGTCACACACCACTGGAAAAACACCAAGTTCCATCTTACTTTCCACGGAAAAAGATGCAAACAAACCAAACAATTGAGCTTCATCCGCTAAAAGTTTCTTCAACTCTTTAGTGGATAGAAAACTCACCTCTTCATCGTCTTCCAAAGAAGGAAACCTTACTAACTTGTGATAGCAATCTATATGAACTCGACTAAACTGCAACCAGTTCATACCCAAGATTACATCCAAACCCTCCAAAGGTAAACACACGAAATCCATAACAAAGTCTCTACCATACATGGTCAGAGGATAATTTACACACACCGAGGACGTAGTTACCGACCCTGAAGCAGGAGTCTCAATAACCATATCACCACCTCAAGAAGGCACAAACAAGTCCAAACGCTTAGCGCACTCATGAGAAATGAATGAATGAGTCGCTCCCGTATCAATAATAGCAATTAAAGGCGTACTATTAATAAAGCATATACCTTTAATCAGACGGTCTACATTGGTAGTATCCTTCCCAGCTAAAGCAAACACTTTACCACCTGCCTGAGCTTGCTTCGGCTTAGTACACTTATTACTAATATGCCCCACTTCCCCACAATTAAAACATTTCACCGCATTCCTTCTACAATCAGTTGTAGCATGACCAACACCTCCACAGTTAGAACACTTTGCAATGGTCTTTCCGCAATCAAAAGACTTATGTCCCATCTCACCACACTTGAAGCACTTAACCATACCGGAACCCCCACCTCCGGATCTCTTATGGAAGTTTCCCCTATGTTTGCCCTTATCAATAGGCGTCACATACGACCCACTCCTTACTTGTTGTTTCCCTTTCCTCTCATTCACACTCTTATAATGTGTGGAACGAGCTTTGCTATCTTCTTCAAAAATCCTACAACATTCGATCAAATACGAAAACCTTCGAATTCTTTGACACCCCACCGCTTGCTTAATCTCAGGGCGCAAGCCATTCTCATACTTAATACACTTAGAAAATTCCTCCGTCACTTCCGCATAATGAGGATGAAATTGAACCAATTCCACAAACTTCGCCGTGTAGTCTACCACGGACATGTTGCCTTGCTTCAACTCAAGAAATTCCATTTCTTTATTCCCCTTCACACTTTCGGGATAATACTTCCTCAGGAATTTCGTATGAAACAAATCCCAAGTGATTTTTTCCTCATTCACCTCAATAACTTGTCGCATACCGACCCACCAGTCGTCGGCTTCTTCCCTAAGCATGTGAGTCCTAAGTCTCACCTTGTTTCCTTCAGCACAATTCATAACTCTGAAAACTCTTTCGATCTCTTTCAGCCAAATCTGAGCACCGTCAGGATCGAATCTCCCTTTAAAGACCGGCGACTGATTCTTCCTGAACTCATCATTCTCATTCGCATTCGGCGCACCCTGCACCGCTCTAGCCATCGCTTCCATGGCAGCAGCCATCGCAACATCATTCCTACCAACCATATTCTGAGCAACCCAGAAACAACAACAAGGTTAAACCACAGCTTAACCGTCAACAACATAAAGACAGACACAACAGACTCAACACTGGCTCTGATACCACTTAATGTAACACCCCCTTTCTATACCCCCAAATAATTATCAACAAATCATTTAGGCACGAATTCAAAATTTCGTCAGAGTATTATTTAAAATACGGTATAAAAGGAACACGTAACATTATACTTGAATTAAAACACATACAACATCGGCTCATAAAATATATGCAACAAAGGGAAACAAACACATCAGAGGATCTTTGTCCTTATACCCACATCTCAAATATTTAGAATAAAAGCGAAAAATCTAAACATTTGAATCAGAACCGACATGTATTCACATATATACATATTCACATCATTCCATGTAATTCATCAACAACATTCAGGTTTACAAAACATGCAAACACCAATAATACATATACCAATTATTCATCAAAAATAGCCTAAGGCTTCCTATGCTACCCGGTGTTACATATCAGAGCCATCTGACCAAAACTAATGAAGACGCGCTTCATAAAAAGGGATCATCAGCACCTAATTTGCAATGCCTCGCAGAGCATCATAAAATAGCAGAAGGGTGAGAAACAATATCATAATATACAATGCATAAATCATATATATATATATATATATATATATATATATATATATATATATATATATATATATATATATATATATATATATATATATATATATATATACACACACACACACATATATATACACACACATATATATATATATATACACACACACACACACACACACACACACACACACACACACACACACATATATATATATATATATATATATATATATATACATATCATTAGTTTGCGCATCAAGCATACTTATATGTATCCAAATAAGTATATATATATATATAAATAGAACATCAAGCATATACCTTATGCAATCATCAAATGTGTATATCAATCCATACATATATACATATATACATATATTCACACACACACACACACACACACACACATACACACACACACACACACATATATATATATATATATATATATATATATATTCATATTTTCAAGCATGCTCACTCATGCCATTATTACAATTCGCATTAATTCACCTAAACATACACAATATGTTTATACCATCACCATTTCACATAAACATTCACATACATGTTTATTCCACCAATGCATCATATGAAGATGATAATACAACTCATAGAGACCGACTCACGACTCTATGCAGATGTAAATGCGGTACCGACTCAATTCAGCAGGTTCAATTGAAGAACCAAAATGGAACCATCGCTCGTTACCGAAGTAACTCCCCGTCGGGCCTACGATGTTCACCCATCGCTCACACCCCACATGGGCACATGATGTTTCAGGATTGCTCACACCCCACATGGGCACACAATCCGATTGCTCACACCCCACATGGGCACACAATCGTTTTGCAGATTCTACGCGGAATCAACTATAACCATCGCATCATACAAGGTTCTGCAGATCCTACACGGAATCTAATGTAACCATCTCTTTCACGAGGTTCTGCAGATCCTACGCAGGATCAATCAACACAATGCATATCATGATGCTTCACATGCTAACATGACTCAAACAACTATAAACCATCACTCACACGAGGTTCTACAGATCCTATGCTGGATCAATTAACACAAATGCATACATATTCGCAAATATCTTATCATGCATTCTTCACATTCATCACAATTACCAGGCATTTTTATTCGATTCAAACAATGCATACATTTGCCCAAAGGCCACGATTCACAATCGATTCGTACACTAGGATTCACGCCATACGGCTACCAACAGCATAACATATCACAACAACAATAATTCATCCATTCAGACAAGGATTAACGTAACCGAAACAAGCAATCAACATTGGAAAATAAAACACAAGAACAGGAAAAATGGTGTCACATTCGCTGACCTTCGCCTAGCGAAGCCTCTAGCAAATGCTTGCTACCTCCTTCGTCTAGCGAACTCGCTAGTGAAGGCAGTCAGAAGCTACTGGAAGTATTTGTTACCATTCGCTGGATTCATTCTCCTGGAGAACCCTCGCCAATAGCCTTCGCCTGGAGAACTTGTCAGCGAAGACTGAATGTCGCTACTGACTTGGTTCGCTGACCACTCGCTAGGCTTCGCCTGACGAAGCTTCACTGCCACTCGCCCGGCGAATCTGTGAACTCAAAAATCCCTAACTGTCCAAAATTCCGAAACTCACTGAATCCAACCGATTCTATTCCAACTCGTCTCAGCAACACCACCTAACATCCGTCGACTTAAACTTTACCACTTATTCTCATTTTCAACCGTTTAAAACTCGATTCTACCGATTAAATCAAATTCAACCTAGAAATGGAAAGTGTAGAAAACTACCAAATAATCCACACAACACATACATGATCATACATATGGATAGAATAATAAAGTTTCACACCCTTGCCCGATTAATCGTAAGCTTAGATGTTGGTTCTTGATGATTCTAAGTTTTGCTCTTCTTCCTCCTCTTTCTCTTCTCTTGTTCTTTCTCTCTAACTCTCTTTTCTTTCCTTTCTTTCTATTTCCTCTCTATTTCCTCTTATACTTTTCCCATCAATTCTATTTCTACCAAAAGACCAAAATACCCTCCAATCTAAATTTTACCCGAAATTCTCCGAAACGATAAAATATTAAAACATACTAAATTAACACATCAAATCCACAATTAAAACAATTATTACTCAATTCAAATAGCACACTCAATAAAATGAAATAATCGAAATCGGGGCGTTACAGTTATGTCTGTTACTTTTTGGCATACTATAAATAGATTTTTGCTCATTTTTATCAACAACAATTGAAAGATTGAGTCAATTGCACAAAAACAAGAAAAGTGAAATAGGTGCCCTAGTTCTCATCATCTTCATCTTTAACATTTCATAACACAACAATTACACACAACAATTCTTGATGTGCATTATGGTTTGTTCAAGGTGATAACGTCTGAATACGTCGATTGGGAATCCAGCTCGGGTTGAGTTTGTGGGAGGTTTTTCTTGAATAAAACCTTGAAGGTTTTGGCCTCCAAGATTCATCAAATTTGGGGGTTTTTGGTACGTATCGTCTCTACAACATTCAGTTGATCGAAGGTGATTGAGGAACAGTGGGTTCCGTCAATCTAGTAGCGGCAATCAGTGAATTGCGTATGAGAGATTCAGGTTCGATTTGTTTGTGTTTGAGATCAGTCGGGCCGGGGTTTGAAGAACGCAAGGTTATTCAACAAAGGGGTTGTAATCGGAGGTCTATCCACAATAATCGAAGGACTTGATTCGACTCGAATCGAGGAACAAGGAGAGAAAGCATCATCAATAACCAGAGAGTTTGTTTGTATATTTTGCTTGTCTATCCTTGTATAAATGTTTCAACTACAACAGGTGATATCTATATTATATCGAGCTCAATTTTATTATTAGAATTGAGGGCAGACGTATCCCAAAGCGAGGACGGCGGAGGAACTGCCTCAACAAATATGTGTGCCTTTTATTTTCTTCACTTTCATTTTTTTCTTAATAATTGAGTAATTTTCGTTTAAACAATTCTATCAAATTTAGAATTGGTTTGAGTAAGTGCTGAAAATTGTTTTTGACTCTAGTACAATATTTTATTGTACAGGAAATCTAGAGCAACTTACTCAAGGCAAAACTCACTTGGAGTGCTATGCACGCCAAGTGTTTGATAAATTGTCTAAACCAAAATTCTCTTGTGCTGTCCATATAATTTGTTGGCATTTTGAGGCATTGGAACTAGTCTTACCAATTAGTGATATTAATCAATTGATAGTGTGACTAGTGTGGTGATTCTCTTTGCTCATTATCATATCCATAGGGTAGACGCATATCCGGTCTTCTAATAACGGTTCGTTATAGACGGTAATTTTTCCATGGCCGCTTCCGCATATCAAATATTTTTTAAAACCAATTTTTCATTGGTAGCGCCGAATGATTTTTTAATTGGGATCTATTCAACCCCCCTTATAGATCTGTGCCATCATCTAACAACAAGGTCGTTGATTGAGTTTATTATATTTCTTCTTAAAATGTTATTTCACAGTCTCTTAAGAGCCAATTGTACAGTTTCTTGAGACATTACATTTGCTTCTATTGGTTGGGGCTTGATCATATTGGTGAAGGGTATCTATTTTTTGAAGTGTTTTATGATAACTTGAAGCATATAGAACATCAGCTCTTTTTTGTTGTTCTTATCTACAAATAGGCTCATGCAAAACTATGTGCCATAGGAATCGGGACGGAGGACAGGTGCATCGATTTATTCATAAGTATTAGAACCAAGAGCACTTCCTAATGGGGAATGGATCATACGTCTACAAGAAATGTGATTTTTCCCAAGAGGAGTTTTATCTAGAGAAATTGTTGATTAACATCTTCAAAAAGTTCAGTTACACTAGGTGTGTTATCCCTCAGGATGAAACCTTAGAGAAGTGCTTGAAACGACTTGTTGAAACCCGCCTGCTAATGGACACTCGTACCAAGAAAGAGAGAAAGGTCATTTTTAGTGAGCTTTCATTGTTTTTATCCTCCGTTGTCGGGTTTTTATTTGAAATACCCTTAACTTTTGATAATAGTCGTGTTGTTACATCGGATTGGCACTATTTTAATAGGAAACATGTAAAGAAAGATGTCATGATATTGTGTGAGTCATTTTGTCTCTATGAGCTCAAACGAAGGAGACAACACGTGGAGCAAGATGATCCACATATTATGAGACATTCTGCATCATTCAGAAGTTGGTTTGCACTGAGTAAATATCAAGCCTGCTACAAATATGTTTCCATTGTTGCTCAATCTTATTTATGCACTTTATCGAAAAATAAAAGTTTTCCCAAAATATTAATTTGTAAGTATTAAAGATAACAAATTTGATTGTTGAAGATTTATCAAATCAAATATTTCAAATCAACTTAATGAAGAATAATTACATGCACCAAGTGATTGTAATGAATTTTCAAAACATATTTTCGGCACTACACAATAGTGGAAATTTATTGAACAATTGATATCAAACAAATGTAATCAACACAAAAAAAAAAGAGATAGAGAAAGAGAGAACGACTCCGGATATTGAGGATCATTCTCCAAATTAATTGTGCCACACAAAAAGAAAAGGTGATTGTCTCCTCTTAATCACAAACTTGTGTTAATTAATCGAAGGTAATCTATCACGATCCCAAAGTATAGAAAATGATCTCGATGATCATTCACTACAGATTTGAAATAATGAAGGTTAACAACCTCAATAAATCAACGTTTATGAATAGAAAGACTTCATGGACCAATAATTGAAATAAAATTGATCTAAAAATAGAACGATAATGGAAATGGAAATGTAAGCGGTCTCATCTTAATCAAGATTAATAAATTAATAATCTATGATGTTAGACTTTCATTGGTCCAACATGAAAAGAAAATGAATAGAATCAAATATGAAAAGATAATCAAAATGTAATAAAATATCTAACAAAAAACTAATAGAGATTATTAACGAAATGATTAACAAAATTATTAAAAGGAAGTATCAAAAATATTAACAAGATCCTCACTAAAATATTAGCAACAATATAGATAAAATTTATATTAAAAAAAAACTTAAAACAAAAAAGAATGGGGAATCATTTGGGCTTCACAAAGCCCATCATCCCAAAAAAACACGGCTTGGTGTGGAAACTAAAGGTGGGTGTATCGGATCCAAAAACAATATTGGTGGAAACAGTATTTGAAGAGGGCCTACGAGCCCAATATGTTCCATAATACCAAATAAAATAACAAAAAAAAGACTTATAAACACACCAACAAGGTCACAACGACCTTCTTTCTCAAAACAAACTCACACATTTTTCATTTTCGTAAAACAAAAAAACAGAACATGATAGAAAGTGCATTCAACCGAGTTTCAGCCTTCTCCACAATCCGCTTTAGTTTTGGATCTCCGTGAATCACTCAGTCTCAACCTCAGTTTTGGATTCTGTTATGATAGAAGGCCAGAGGAATATTCCTATCACTAATGCACATGTGGAAAAAGGACACTTGTCACATGATCCAAATTACCAGGAACCAAGACGTGGCACAAGAGAGAGAATTCCTAACAGAAAATACAGTACAGACTGTTAAATAGAGGCAGGATGGGGAATGATAGGGTGTGGAATTTAGTGGATGAAAACCTAGTCCTTTCTCTCTCTGAATTTAGCAGCTTTCCATGGTTGTTAGATTTTCTTGTATCTTCCTTTCCATTTGCTAATTCTAAAATTTCAGAAGATAAAAATTGTACTAGATACTTGTTTAAGAATATAGTACAATTTAGCACAAATTATTTTGTTTACCTTTTACTGTTATTTGAACCATAACAACTGGTGCTTTCATTCTCTTCCACCATGGCTGAAAACACTCGCATGAAGAGTATGGAGAATGCCATAGCAGAAATGCACAAAACCTTACAAAAATTTATGGAGGATTCAGATCGGCGTCACAATGAGTATATGCAGCAACGCCATTTGGATCATGCTCGCTTGGAAAGGGTTGAGAATCAGTTGAGTTCTCTTCATACGACGTCATCCACTGGTGGAAAGAACTCCACGCCGACACCGGCGACACAACCATTTCAGGTGCGTAATATCAAGCTGGATTTTCCAAGATTCGATGGATCTGAGGTCTTAAACTGGATTTTTAAGGCGGAATAATTTTTTGATTATTATGCCACACCGGACAACCACCGCCTTACCATTGCCGCCGTGCATATGGAGAAGGATGTTGTTCCCTGGTTTCAAATGATTTCTCAAAATCAGCCGTTTCAGTCATGGAATATGTTTACGCATGCCCTTGAGATGGAATTTGGGCCGTCACCGTATGAATCACCCAGACCGGCACTGTTCAAATTGGCCCAAACCACTACTGTAGCAGATTATTACTCTGCTTTCACGGTTTTAGCTAACAGGGCCCAAGGTCTAAGCCCAGATGCCACACTAGACTGTTTCATCAGTGGACTCAAAACGGAAATCAAACGAGACGTCATTGCTCAGACCCCCACTTCTCTATCACGTGCCTTTGCCCTTGCCAAACTCTTTGAAGACAAATACTTCATACCACCACCTAAACCACCACCGGCGACCACCCATAAACCTTATCACTATCCAACCCAAAACCTTAACCCTCGAAATGGCCCCCAACCACCACTTCTGCCGTCACCCACACCAAAAGCCACCACCAACCCACCAAAATCTAACCCAGTTCGCAACATCACACGCGCTGAAATGCAATTGCACCGCGAAAAAGGTTTATGCTATTACTGTGACGACAAGTTCTCTATCACACATAAATGCCCCAATCGCCATTATTTGCTACTTCAGATTGATGATGATGACGAACCCCCTCAACCATCTGAACCTTTTGATTCACCCACCCCACCTCCCAGCTCTGTTGACGAGTCTGAGCATCACTTATCCATGAACGCGTTAAATGGTTCTCACGGTGCTGGTACCTTACGATTTCAGGGCCACGTGCAGGGCATTAGTATCAGTGTGTTATTGGACAGTGGCAGCTCTGACAACTTTATTCAGCCCCGCATTGCTCATTGTCTCAAACTACCCATTCATTCCACTGAACAATTCAAAGTCATGGTGGGCAATGGCAATTCTCTGACTACTTTAGGATTCATAGCTGAGCTTCCTGTCACTATTCAAGGACATATCCTGCATATCCCAGTGTATCTCTTACCTATCACAGGAGCAGATTTGGTTCTAGGCGCCCCTTGGTTAAAGACCCCCGGTCCTCACATAGCGGACTATAATGCTTTGTCTATCAAATTTTATGTCAAAGACACTTTTGTGACTCTATTTGGTGAGAAACACAAAGGTCCAATCCCTGCTCAGTTCCACCACATCAAGAGACTTCACAATACGAAGGCAATTGAAGCTTCATTTACTCTGCAGTTCCAAGAAATACATCCTGCCACCGGTTTTGATCCAACAGGGTTACACCCTGACTTGACTGCTATTCTGCATAGTTTCCATGATGTTTTTGCTGAGCCTCAAGGTCTACCACCTGCCCGCTTTCATGATCATGCTATCCCATTGGTTCAAGGTAGCAATCCGGTCAAGGTAAGGCCCTATAGATACCCTCATAGTCAAAAGTCTCAAATTGAATCCATGGTTTTGGAGATGTTGACCCAAGGCATCATCCAACCTAGCAATAGCCCTTTTTCCTCTCCTGTCCTCTTAGTTAAAAAGAAGGATGGATCTTGGAGATTTTGTACGGATTATAGGGCTTTAAACACTATTACTGTGAAAGATAGTTTTCCTATCCCTACAGTAGATGAGCTATTAGATGAATTATATGGGGCACAATACTTTTCCAAGCTGGATTTAAGGTCAGGGTATCACCAAATTTTAGTCAAGCCTGAGGATAGATTCAAAACTGCTTTTAGGACTCATCAAGGCCTTTACGAGTGGCTTGTGATGCCTTTCGGCCTGTCCAATGCACCTGCCACCTTTCAGAGCTTAATGAACCACGTCTTTCAAGCTCAGTTAAGAAAATCAGTTTTGGTCTTCTTTGACGATATACTAATCTACAGACCTTCATGGTCTGCACACTTGAGTCACTTGGAGGAAGTGCTGCAACTCATGAGATCCCATTCCCTCTTTGCTAAAATGTCAAAATGCTGCTTTGGCTTCACTGAGGTTGACTATTTGGGCCACACCATCTCTAACAAGGGTGTTCAAATGGACAAATCTAAGATTCAAGCAGTCCTTGATTGGCTCCCTCCCACAAATCTGAAACAATTGCGTGGTTTTTTGGGTCTGTCCGGTTATTACAGAAGGTTTGTCCGCCATTATGCCACCATTGCTGCCCCATTGACTGAACTCTTAAAGAAAGATGCCTTCCAATGGACTTCTCAGGCCACAGATGCATTTCAAGCCTTGAAACATGCCATTACGGTTGCGCCTGTGTTAGCACTACCAGACTTCACCAAACCCTTCATTCTTGAAACAGATGCCTCGGGTACCGGTATTGGTGCAGTCCTAAGTCAAGACAAACACCCTATAGCTTATTTCTCCAAGAAGCTTAACCCTTTGATGCAGAAGAAATCAGCTTATGTTAGAGAACTTTATGCTGTTACTGAAGCAATGGCGAAGTTTCGTCATTATTTGTTGGGTAATCACTTCATCATTCGCACTGATCAGAAAAGTTTGAAAGCCTTAACTGATCAGACCATCCAGACTCCGGAGCAACAGAAGTGGCTGCACAAATTCTTGGGTTTCGATTTTTCCATTGAGTATAAACCCGGCAAGGATAACATTGCAGCTGATGCGTTATCTCGATCATTTTTTGCCTTATCCGGACCAATCAACCCCCTGCTACCATTAATTACAATGGCTGTGAATGAAGATCCTCACTTTTAAACCATCAAACAACAATGTATGCAGGGCACCTGTACAGAGCCTTTCTTCCATGTGCAGCAAGGCATCTTATTTTGGAAAAATCGTGTCATGGTTCCCCCTAGACCACACTTGATTCAAGCTATCTTAGAGGAATTCCACTCGTCTATGTTGGGAGGACATGCCGGTATAGCACGCACCAAAGCTAGAATCACTTCTCAATTCACTTGGCCTTCTATGACTAAAGATATTCGACGATTTGTCTCACAATGTTTGGTGTGTCAACAAGCAAAGTCGTCTACTTCCGCTCCTGCGGGACTACTGCAGCCACTACCCATACCGGCTCAAGTGTGGGAGGATTTATCCATGGACTTTATCACTGGTCTTCCCCATTCGAATGGGTTTACGGTCATTATGGTTGTCGTGGACAGGTTATCCAAATACAGTCATTTCGCTCCTCTGAAAGCTGACTTTACTAGTCTCAAAGTCGCTGAATCCTTCCTACATAATGTGGTGAAATTACATGGATTTCCTCGTAGCTTGGTATCGGACAGAGATAAAGTATTTACAAGTGCATTTTGGCAGCAGCTATTCAAATTGAGTGGCACAACCTTGGCTATGAGCATAGCTTACCATCCTCAGTCCGATGGTCAGACAGAGGCAGTTAACAAATGTCTGGAGCTGTATTTGAGGTGTTTCACAGGGCAGGAACCTCAGAAATGGTCCAAGTTGCTTGACTGGGCCGAATTTTGGTATAATTCTTCGTTTCAGTGCAGCATCGGCATGACACCATTCAAAGCGGTTTATGGCAGAGACCCTCCTAACTTAGTCAAGTATGATACTGCAGAATCAGCACCTATACCATTACAAACATTGCTTGTTGAAAGGGACCTCACCCTTCAACTCCTCAAAGCAAATTTACACCGTGCTCAGCAAGTCATGAAGAAGTATGCCGACGCCAAACGCAAGTTTGTGGAGTATCAATTGGGTGATATGGTATTGATCAAGTTACAACCATATAGGCAACACTCTGTCGCTTTACATCGTAATCAGAAGCTTGGTATGCGTTATTTTGGGCCTTTTCCTATCATTGAGAAAATAGGTATTGTTGCTTATAAGGTGCTGCTGCCACCGTTAGCCAAAATACATCCTGTCTTCCATGTGGTTAACTTGAAACTGTGCAAAGGAGAGCATCACACTCAATATTTTCCACTTCCACTGCTGACTTCGGAGACTGGACCCTTGTTGGTTCCGGAGGAGATCATGGACACCAGAGTGTTGCTGCAAAAAGGGCGCAAACTGTCCCAAGTCTTGGTTAAATGGGCAGGCTTACCTCACACTGAAGCAACATGGGAAAATCAAGAAGAGCTGCAAGGCAATTTTCCCAACTTTAACCTTGAGGACAAGGTTAATTTTAATGGAGGGGGTAATGTTATGATAGAAGGCCAGAGGAATATTCCTATCACTAATGCACATGTGGAAAAAGGACACTTGTCACATGATCCAAATTATCAGGAACCAAGACGTGGCACAAGAGAGAGAATTCCTAACAGAAAATACAGTACAGACTGTTAAATAGAGGCAGGATGGGGAATGATAGGGTGTGGAATTTAGTGGATGAAAACCTAGTCCTTTCTCTCTCTGAATTTAGCAGCTTTCCATGGTTGTTAGATTTTCTTGTATCTTCCTTTCCATTTGCTAATTCTAAAATTTCAGAAGATAAAAATTGTACTAGATACTTGTTTAAGAATATAGTACAATTTAGCACAAATTATTTTGTTTACCTTTTACTGTTATTTGAACCATAACAGATTCTCATTCCCAAATTCTAGGTTTGTGAGTTTGTGGTTTAAGGATTTCATTTTATCTGTTCTCCTTCCCTTGTTTCTGGTTTTGATTCTCGGTTGGTTGATTTTGGATGGGTTTGTTTATGGCTTGTGGGCTGAATTTTTTTGAGGTTACAGTTGTTGTTGTTGATGAAGAAGGGTCGAAGGTTTTGGAGAGAAGTGGGCATAATTTTGTTGGGTTTAAATCTTCCTCTGAAATGGAAAGGGAGAGGCCACATTTATAGGAGTGGATTGAGTGAGTATTTTGTGATGTGGTGGAATCATTTTGATTGTGCGCGTATTAGTTTGGAATCTCACTGAAATTAGTTGGCCACACAGAAAGATTACGTCTTGCAAATTGGTTGTCGTTTCTGCAGATTGTGGAATTGGCGTTGTATGAAAGTTTGTTACGGGGTCGGCTGTAGGACGTGTGAAACGTGAATCATGGTTGTGAGTGGTGTATGAGTCATGATATCTTGTGATTTATTGTTGCTTGAGGTATTATGGGTTGCTCTGTGATAGCAGAAAAACCAGCCTATTATTTTTTTCCCTTTTTGCCAAATGGTGTGCATCGTACATGGAATTTATTATGTGGGTCTGGTGGTTGTTAGTTTGTGATTTATCAGCAGATGGTGTATCGTGTGATGGCTGAAGAATTGCTGGATGAGGACATGGTGCTTGTTGACGTTCGAATTGTGTGGCTTCAACGATGTGGGGGCAGTGTGAAGCTTCTAAATCCTTATCTTGGTTGTGTTACATGATGTACTTTGGCAAGCTGGAATTCATGAGTGATACGTGAATGTAGAGGCTGTAAATGGGCGGTTTGTCAAGAGTTTGGCTTTGGCCGTTTTGTGGTAGGACTTCATTGTGAGATGTAGCTTTTTTTTTTTTTTATACTTTTTATATAATTGTTGGTATTGGGTTTTTTTGTATAATGGACTTTTTATTGTTAATGGGCCTCCCTATCTTGTTGGGTTATTTATTTTTTGGTGATATGAGAATTTGTGAAAAGAAAATAAATTTGAAAAAATGGATTTGTGTATTGCTTCTAACTTGTTTTGGTATAAAAGGTCTAATGGACTTATTGTAAAAAAGGATATGGACTTGAATTTCTTGTGGTGGGCTTCGGAATGGACTTTAATTTATTTTTGTGAAAGGAATGATTTTTCTAAAAATTGAAAACTACACGGGCTTTGTATCCTTAAAAATCATGACCCGGTTTAATTTGATCTTTGAACTTGAATAAACATGCTTGAAACCTTGATCCTTAATTTGAAGTATCATGACAATAAAAATCAATTTTCACCATTCTTGAATTCTTCACTTGAAAACAAAATCACTCAAATTGAACTATTCACAAATGAAAAAAACACATGAATCCATCTTGAATCAGAACCTTAAATCGACATGAACCCACCACTGAATGAGCAACAAATGCATTAAAATTAGAAGATAATGACTTGTCACGTAGATCTCACTACATTGTATAAAACCCTAATTCAAATGAACCAGTCAATGATGAAGCACTTGTCCTATCACAACATGATAACTTGATTCATATACAAATGATTTTCCTTGACACAAACCCTAATTGGAGCTTTACACATACATCATTGGAATTATATACCTTGGCCTTGATTTTGAAACAAACTCTTGTTTGACCAAACTGAAAACATCACTATACATACCTTCATCCTGATAAACCTCACATGAACCTCAATTTACTTCAATTCAACTTTGTGATGTCCCGGAATTGGAGAATAAGCAGAACCAACATTTTTTTGGATAATGGCTAGTGGGTGGATGTACGGATGAAAATTAGGTATAAGAAGGACAAATTTGAGGTATGACAATAGTCAAAGTCATAATCAATGAACTTTCCATGTATACCAGTATAAAACAATTTGACCATGTCTTCATTGTAATTTTTACCACATTCTAGAAAATTATCAAGCTTTTGATGACTAAGTATATCAATAATTTCTGGGATGTGCATACATTCATCCACTTTCGGATAGTAAACAAAGTGTTTGATAACTGAGTTTTTCTTAAAGTTCTTCTCATAAATGTCATCTAGTTCATCAGAAAGTAAAGACATAACATTTACTAGAATATTTGACGAAGGTTGTGAAGTTGCAGCTCGAGAAGAAGAACCTCGAGTGGACCTTTTTCTTGTTGCTTTTGAAGATGCCATGGAAACTTTTGATTTTGGGAGTAATGAATAGTGCCTGAGTGGAGATTGGTGATGAGATACAAAATTGTACATTGATTTGAACTTGAAGTTTCTGATTTGAGAAAGTTTTGGAAATGGGTTGTAGGGTTTGTAGAGAGATTTGAGAGAGTGTTGGTGAAGAGAAATGAGAGGAATAGATGCAAATGATGATGATAATGAAAAATATGAAATGAAAAGGCACATTGAATGGCATTTAGTTCCCAAGAAAAGTAGTTATGCTACAATTTCCAAGGAAAATTTCTAGGTCACGCAGCGATGCATCGACCTAAAGCCTAAAATGTGTCGACACATGCACATTGAAAATGCAAAATTTTGAAGCTCACAGTATGATTCGACGCATACAGACCCGAATCAAACATTGTTGAAATTCGAAGAGCATGAGTCAACCTATACCCTGTTGGGGTCGACACATGCAGTGCAAACATGGAAAAATGAAAGAAAAAAACATGTTGTGTATGCATCACCCAAAGATAAATAACAAGCCCACACATACTTCAAACATAAAAATGGATTAAAAATGGGTCTAAACAATCAAATAAACATCAAGATAATACAAATCATAATACAATTTCACATATATATGATAAAGATAAGTCAAATAGATAGGAACAATATTACCTCCAATGAAGATAAACGATGAATGCCCTCACATAGCTTGCGCTTTTCAATGTAGTTAATCAAAGTATAGACAAGCATATATATAGAGTATACAACTATTTAATTTAAACACAATTTGAGATATGGATAACGCCAAATTCCCTACGGATGTTGAAGAAGAATTCTGTCGCAAGTGGTTTTGTAAAAATGTCAGCAAGTTGATTCTTCCTATCAACATGCTCAAATACGTCATCACCTTTCTCTACATAATCCTTAAGGAAATGATGGTAGATTTTAATATGTTTTGTGCGTGAATGTAGTACATGGTTTTTCGTTAACTTAATGGCGCTTGTATTGTCACACAAAATGGGAATACATTCAAGTTTAACATTAAAGTCAAGTAATTTTTGCTTGAGTCACAAGATTTAGGCACAACAGCTACCAGCTCCAACGTACTCCGCCTTGGCTGTTGACAAAGTAACATAAACTTGCTTTTTGCTATGTCAACTCACTAAGGAGTTTGAGAAGAAATGACAAGTTCCACTAGTGCTCTTCCTATCCGATTTGCAACCGAAAAAGTCGGAATTGGAATAGCCAACCAAAGTACAATCACTCCTTAGAAAACCAAAGCCCATACTTGGGAGTACCACATAGGTATCTAAGTATGTGTTTCACAGCCTTTAAATGTGATTCTTTGGGACATGTTACCTAGCACACATACATACACTAAAAATGATATTTGGTCAAGATGCAGTGAGATAGAGAATAAAACCTATCATACCTCTACACCTCTTTACATTGATGGCCTTACCATTCTCATCTCGGTCCAAGTTTACACCTGTAGGCATTAGAGTGTCAATTGCTTTAGAGTTAGCCATATCAAAACGCTTGAGTAGCTCATTGTAATAATTCATTTGGCTCACGAACGTTCCTTGTTCGAGTAGTTTGATTTGAAGTCTAAGGAAGTAGTTTAGCTCCCCATCATGCTCATCTCAAACTCACCCTGCATCAACTTAGCAAACTACTTGACCAAATGCATGTTAGTTGATCCAAATATAACGTCATCTACATAAACTTGTACTAATATGGAGTGCTTTCCTTGACGTTTAATAAAGAGGGTAGTATCAACCTTCCCTCTCAAAAATCCTTGATCTAATAAAAAATTTCTAAGACGCTCATACCAAGCCCTAGGGGCTTGTTTAAGACCTTACAAAGCATGCTTAAGCTTGTAAGCATAGTTAGAATACTCATGACTTTCAAAACCAGGAAGTTGAGATGCATAGACCTCTTCATTAATGTATATGTTTAGAAAAGCACTCTTAATATCCATTTGGAATAATTTGAAGTTCTTGGAACAAGCATAGGTAAGCAATAGGCGTATAGTCTCAAGGCAGGCAACATGAGCATAAGTTTCTTCATAGTCGATGCCCTCCTCTTGGTTATAGCCTTGCGCCACTAGGCATACCTTTCTCCTAGTTATAACTCCATTTTCTTCAAGTTTGTTCCTAAATACCCATTTGGTACCAAACACTCAATGATCTCGCGGAGAGGGGAGGGGACAAGATCCCATACCTCATTTCTTTTAAATTGGTTTAACTCATCTTGCATTGCTAAAACCCAATTTTCATCGAGTAAGGCCTCTTTGGACTTTTTAGGCTCAATTTGAGAGACAAAATCAAAGTAATAACAAAAGTTACTTAGCTTGGATCTCGTAGTTACTCCCTTCTATATGTCTCCGAGTATATTGTCGATGGAATGATCATTAGAAGATTTCCAAGTTAGAGGAAGGTCATCATTGCTAATTGGATGATCCTCCTCAATCTTTTCAGAGTTTTGATCTTCCTCCTCCTTAACTTTCACCGATTCAGGTTTATCAGTCCCTTTTTTAGTGTCTTTGAGTATGTCTTCTGAAGATACACCTGCACCATGAAAATAAGTACCTTTTCTGAAATTTTTTGGATAAGATTCATCAAACGTAACATGTACGGATTACTCTATAGGAAGTATCCTTTTATTGAACATTCTATATGCCTTACTAGTTGTCGCTACTGCGAAAAAAGGTGTCGACAATGACAGAAGAGTCGCCACCGTTCGTTATTTATCCCAACGAGAGGGAAAGGAAACAATCAGAGAAAACCTGACGAAACGGGATAAGATTGATCATTGCAACCAAATCTCGGGTTCGGGAGTCGGTTACGCAAGGGGAAGGTATTAGCACCCCTCACGTCCGTCGTACTCGACGGGATCCACGCTTAGTTGTCTAGCTAAGGGTAATTGAAACTATCTACACTAAAGGTCCGGGACAAAAGAAAAGAAAAAGGACTCGACAGAGCATCACTGCTCTGGGCCTACGTATTCTCATCTGGTATGAGAAATCAGAGTCAACGTAGTTCATCTAACTATGGATGAAAAAGGGGGGAAAGGTTGCTCGCCAAGACATTACGTATTGTGCCTACATATTCTCATATGGTATGAGAAATCAGAGCAAACGTAGTTCGGGCAAATACGAACACCGGTTGGTTCAACTGTTTTTACTCGAGTAGGGTTAACAAATAGTTCTAGCAGTTAGGTGTATGCAGCTCGACCTTCGGAGACTTAGGCCTTACTTGTTTGCGGTAGAACTAAGAGTTAACGAAACTCTTTTTTATGAAAATGTTTTTCCATTATTAAGGGTCCCAAAGGAAAAAATGAAGTTTGATAATTTGTTTGTGTCTTTTAAGAAGAGGTGTTTTTTGAATTGTTTGTAATTCATATTGCACTAGAGACTATGACTTAGGAGTGAATGCGTCACATATCGTCCTAAGGACGTATACTAAACACTCTAGGTAATTGAGAGGTAGCCCCCAATCACCATTTCCCAAATACTTAAGGCTCGTAGTGCACAACAATCATTAGCCTTTATTAAGTGTTTTAGATTTGCTTTGAGATGAGAAGAGAGAGAGGACACAACTAAGGGGAGACTATATTCAAACCCTAGAGTTGTCATGCATCATGGTCCTAAGGTTAGGATTAAGAAGAGAATTCTATCATATTTATTATCATGTAAAGGATTCAACCTAATGTCTATCATCACTTATCCTTAATCAAGGAAGTGAGAATTCTTAAGGGAACATGTTAAGAAAAGAAGAAAATGAACAAAGCATTAAGTAAGTGAAATATGAAATAGGAATGAATGAATGCACATGCAATGCAACACACAAGCAAAGGGAGGAAATTGTGTGGGGTGAAAACCTCCACAAACTCATTTCAACCATTAACGCAAACAAGAGAACAAAAGGGAAAATAACAAACAAGTAAAGGGAGGAAATTATGTGGGGTGAAAACCTCCACAAGCTCATCTCAACCTTTAATGCAAGCAAAGTGCAAAACAAACCCTAAGGTCTACAACTTGAACATGGATTGAATCATAAACCAAAAGAGAGTTGGGAGAAGAAGAGAAAACATACATGGTATCCCTAATGTCATTCAACCAAAGTCTCATTATGACTTGTGCCAAAAATGCACAAAAAGTGTCCTCATGGTTCACCATTCAAGTCAAGCTTCAAATACCTCCTAAGGAGGGATTAAGCAACTTTAAATGGTGCTCCAAGGTCCTTGGACAGAAAGGGAGATGAAAGGAGAGTGCACAAAACCAATCACAAGATCCACAAAAGAAAATGCAAGTTCATGTACAAGATAAAGCAAAACATGTATCATGAAAACCCTAATTGAAATGCCTAAAAGAAAGGAAAACTTAAACAAGTTAGGAACACCATTAGGACCCAAAATTTAACATACAAACCCCTTAACATGTATATGATATGAATACACAACAATTAGAGGCTCAAACATTGCACAAAGCTCAATTAAGAATCAAACTATTTCATGTATCAAGGTAAACACCACACAAGGATAGGCTAGAATGAAAAATACAATAAAAATAGCACATAAATCCTAAAAATACCAAATAAAATCCTATATAACCCCTCTGGTGTTAGGAACCAGGGGTCCAAATTATGGGGAAAAAGTCTAAACCTAACTAGGCAAATAGAGGGCAAGTTCTAAGGGGTTACCCTAAAAAATAGTGCAAAAGGAGGGTCCTAAAGATCAAGCAAAAACCTAACCAAATGGTAATAAAATCAGGGGGAAAATATCACAAAATTCAATTGATATATCATGGACGTGCACAAGAAAAATCATCCAAGAATATGAACATTTGATCACAAAATAAAAATCCAAAACAAGAAACATGCATTTTTCAATTCACATAACATACCTCAACATGGAAAATCAATTTTAAATTGAAAAATGGCTAAAAAAAGAATCCCAAAAATTGGTAAAATCAATTAACATGGTAAAGTGTGGACAAATATTTTTTCAAGATTTTTTTGGTGTATTGAGGTATTTTTTATGAATTAAAAACTCAACAGCAATTAAAATGGAAAAAAAAATAAAGAAATAGAAAAGAAAATGGAAAAACTTTGGTGCAAATAGTAATCAGTATCAGTTCATTTTTGGTGGGCTTATGTTCAGGGGGTGCGAATAACAGGTAAGGCCCAACTACACTCAGGATCCACTTATTAAAACTCACCGTTTTACTTAAGGTTGGTCAACCAAGTCTCAGACTAAATCGTGGCCCTACGTCTTGAAATCAAGTCAACAAGGATCTATGGTCATCCCGCTGACACGTATGCGCTGGAGGAAAAACAAACGCGCCGGAGAAGATGAACCAGACGGTGGTTCCGGTTGTCTTCTCCGGCCACCCAAGGTTGTAGGGGATTCTAGTCCTAACCAAAATGCATGATTTTTTAGCCTAAATTAATCTACTCTTCATGTTGATCATGAATCTATATTCCTTTTCCATTCTTGGTCCATAAATAAGGAAAAATGAAAGCAACAAGATTGGAGCAAGATTCAAGATTCATCACAAACAATCATCAAACCTAACCAAAATCCATCTACAATGCTAGGGGATCATGACTATGCAAGAATGGCGTGTAATTACTACCTACACAGAGAGAAATTTGGAAGGATGAGTTACCTAATGGAATACCTTCGTTGGACCTTGATTCTTTGATGAATCTTGCAGTAAATGATCCAGAAACACTCTACAATCTTTAAGGAAGCTTTAGGTATCCTCAATTTTGCTTGATATTGCTTGGAATGCAGAATTCAATTTTCACTTTTCCTTGAGTTGTTGCAAATGATTTCTTGATCAATTTCCCTCCAAAATTGCTTCTGAGAGTTTGTGAATGATTCTGAGTTTATATACTTTGGATCCATATGGAATTGAGGCCCAATCAAAGTCTGTTTGTTGCAATTGGAAAATCCAAAAAATGACCATGTAAGCTTCCAAAATTCGCGTGTGAACTCTGTTCTAATGGCTTCCAAAGTGATTCATACAACTTGCTTATTATGTTGAGTGATCTAAGGGCTGAGATTAGTCCCTTGAAACCATCTAATGGTGAATCTTGAATGTGTTGCTTCCTTGCGAAGTAAGTTGGAAAATGACATACCAAAACTCATCAAATTCAAATTCTGAAATTGGCATTGTGTTTATCACATTAGAGACAATAAAAAAATGCATAAACATGCCATTATATGGTTCAAAATGATCTTAACCCAAACTAGCCCTTTTAAGTGCTTTCTCATGAATTTCCTTCCACCATTCTTCACATATGAGACATATCCATGACATGTGATGGTTTGGTGTTGTAATTGAGCTCATCTGGGGCAAGTTTGATGTTGGACAAAATTCCATTTGAGGTGTGCAAGATTGTGAAATTGACCTATAACCAAAATGACCTATAATCAAAGTTTCCCAAAATACCCCTGTCTTGCAAGCTTCATATCTTGAGCTCAACAAATCAGATGAAAGACTTCTAGTACTTTTTGGAAAGCTAAGATCATAAGGAAAAACTTTCATGTTTGGGTCAACGTGAGGAGAAACATTCTTCTAGGTCAAAAATGTCTTGGAAGTTGGTTGACTTTTGTTGACCAAAATCACCTTCATCTGATGACCTATAACTTGTCAGCTCCATATCTTGAGTTATAGAAACCCAATGGATGAGTTCTAGCACTCAAAAGAAAGCTAGAAACATGATATACAAGTTTCATGTTGGGGTCAAGATGAGATGAGACTTGTATCTTGAGATATGTGGTCTTGAAGTTGGGCACTAAATAGGGGATTTTACACTAACAAGCTTAGAAACCCTAGCTTAGCCACTTCTCACACTCTTGATTCTTCTTGGTTTGATCTTGGAATAACTTCTTAGACATCTCAAGACAACATTCCATGATCATAGAGACTTGGAATTGAGTCTTAATCTCCTTTAAATTCACTGTTGACTTAGGGTTGACCAGATGAAAACTCTAACTGCACCACCTTTGATTGTGGCTCCTTATACTTGACATAATGACTTGCACAAGCTCCTTAATGACCCTTAAGACATTCAATGAGCTTATATAATGCTCTCCACCCATAACCCTGGATTCAATATCATCTGATGCCCTCCACATGGCCTCTTAGCTAGGAGGTGAACCATATTCATTCATCTACTCTTTCTGAAAGCTTTGACTGCCTCCTGATGACAATAAGCTCTTGATAGCCTGAAATAGCCCTCTTGATTAGGCTTAGAAACTTTGGTAGTCTCCTCTTCCTAGGAACACCTCTCTCAATCCCTTGTACATGGAGAATGGTATGCAAATGCTAATGCTATATGAATGCAATGAAACATAAGCTAGGCAAAGAAAGGTTGGACAAATTTTGGGGTGCAACAACTGCCCCTATTCAAGCGACTTGGACCTGAATGGGTGAAAAGCGAACAACTTTCACACATTCAAGGTAAAATACGGTTGAATACCAACGAACCCGGAAATTTTCCAACCGCAGAAATAAACTGCAAATTCTGAAAAGGAATAACAATCTCCGAAGATATCTGCATAACCACAAGAATACTCCGTTGGGGAAGAGAAGCTTAAACCAAGCAACTCGGGCAGCGAGAAAAGAGAAACTTAACCAAGTAACTCTGCTTGGGGAAAACAGTAATAGGATGAACTCATCCATCAACAGCTGCGCCATGGTTTGGATACCATATAGGTTAAAGGGTAACCTTTCAAATTGTTGGAGCCTGGATACTCAACGTAATGACCGGAGCCCGAATACTCAACGGACGAAGGAACCGGAGCCTGGATGCTCAATGTAGAATATGGAATACCACGAATTGGAAATTAACAGGAGCCTGGATATTCAACGTACAACCGGAGCCTGGATGCTCAACAAAACAAACCGGATTTTGGATGCTCAATGAAACAAACCGGAGCCTGGATGCTCAATGTAACAAACTAGAGCCTGGATGCTAAACGAAACCGGAGCCTGGATGCTCAACGAAAACGATCGGAGCCTGGACGCTCAACATAACAAACCGGAGCCTGGATACTCAACCTAACAAACCAGAGCCTGGATACTCAACGTACAATGACCGGAGCCTGGACGCTCAACGTA
This sequence comes from Lathyrus sativus, assembly GCA_963859935.3. Taxonomy (NCBI): domain Eukaryota; kingdom Viridiplantae; phylum Streptophyta; class Magnoliopsida; order Fabales; family Fabaceae; genus Lathyrus; species Lathyrus sativus. The sequence continues at coordinate 401,103,089 of OZ012737.1, read as the reverse complement.
ACAAACTGGAGTCTGGATTCCCAACGTAACTGGCCGTAGTCTGAACGCTCAACGGAAATAACCGAAATCTGGATACTCAACAGAAAAAGAAACTCATGTTAGAAATTGGTAATTTACCGGAGCCTGAATGCTCGACGTAAAACTGGAGTTTGAGTATTCAATGAAACGACAGGAATCTGGATACTCAACGGATGGAAGAATTTATCTGGACTTGCCATAGTCCGGCTACCACATGAATTAAGAAATCACATTTAAACCTATCATGATTTAGATACCGTACATCGAATTACCTGAGTCTGAATACTCAACGAAGTTGACCAGAGTCTGGATACTCAACGGACTGACCGGAGCCTGGACGCTCAACGTAATATTCGGGATAAACCGGAGCCTGAACGCTCAATGAAATAGAGAAGCCAGAGCCTGGATGCTCAACGAAAATGGTAACCCCACTGGGGATTTACCGGAGTCTGGATACTCAACGGACAATGCAATACCTCATAAATCGGACATTTACTGGAATTTGGATATTCAACGGAGAAGAAATATAACCACGAAACTTATCAGGATCTCAGACCCCACTAACTATTGTCGGAGTCTGGATACTCAACGGAGAGAACGGTACCTCACAAATTGAAAATTCACTGGAATCTGGATATTCAACGGAGAAGTCGGAGCCTGGACGCTCAACATAATTGACCGGAGCCTAGATACTCAGCGGACAAAGCAATGATGCCAACTGAGAAATCACTGGAGCCTGGATGCTCGTTGCAATAATCGGAGCCTGAACACTCAACGGAGGTTGATCCGAGTCTAGATACTTAACGGACGAAGAAATACTCATTAGAGTCTATATACCACAGGGTTTTTAAGAACACAGTTTCACATTGCCGAAGTCTGGATACTCGACGAACGAAATGAATCACAAGTTGAAAATTCGCCGGAGTCTGAATACTCAACGACATAGACTGGAGCCTGGATACTCAACGGACGAAGAGAACATCTCACCAGTCTTAATAAGGTCTGAATACCAAGTGAGCTTTCTACATCATGACTAGCTGAAGTCCAAGGACACTGCTGGGGACTAGCATCATTCGGGGTCTGGATACCACGCGGGCTGAAAGAACATTTTTTGAATCATTGGGAACTGAATATTCAACAAACAAAATGAGTCAACAACACTTCCAGAGCCTGGATGCTCGACGCAATAAGGGATTCATCACGAATGGGGAATTTACCATAGTCTGGATACTCAACGGAACTGACCATAAATCTATTCATCAAGGTCTGGATACCCAACCAAATAAACCGGAGCCTGGATGCTCGACGTACTTGACCATAGTCTGGATACTCAATGGACAAAATATCCGGAGCCTGAATGCTCGACAAAATAATTCGGAGCCTGAACGCTCAATGAAGGTCGACCGGAGTCTGGATACTCAATGGACGAGGGAATGGTAACACCCACTGCCGTGGTCTGGATAACCCACAGGCCAAGATATCAATCATATGTTGGAGATATACCTGTAAATAAAGAGATAACAAACTGGCTCACGCATATGTTTGAAAATGGCGTAATGCTCCATACGAAATAGAAATGCTACGCATTTGGGTAGATGATATGCACGCATGCAGATGCAACGAAACCGAATTAGCAAAATAAATGCTGGAGCCACAGAAATCACCCTGATGGGAAAAGAAAATGACCCTGCTAGGGATAGTTTACACGTGCCAATAACCATTGGGCTTACGCTAAGGAAGAAAGCCTTGAATAGCTTCCTGAAAGAAATCTCCTGAATAGCAAACGAAACTGCTGTGGAGATAGAACAATCTTCCACACAGTAATTCTACTCTGTTGGGGATTATATCAAATCCTGCTGAGGAAAATGCCATGAATGACCTTCCAGAATACAAACCTTCTGGAGAATAGGCGACCCTGAAGGTGAGAAAATAATTAGAAGGGGGGGGGGGTTGAATAAGTATGAAGATTAAAACTTAGAAATAAAAACTCAAGTATTTTTATCCTGGTTCGTTGAACTCAACTACTCTAGTCCACCCTTCCTAGAGTGATTTGCCTTTCTCAATCAAGGACTTAATCCACTATTTAATCAATTGATTACAATAGTAAGCACTTAGAACAATTGTTCAAAGTATTCTCAAGAACTACTGATCCTAACTGGATCTTCTTAAGGTTTACAATCAAATGTAATATAAATACAAGTGTTTAAGATTGCTTCTATAAAGCTTTATCACAACTGTGATTTTTCACTTAACTATTAAGAACAAAGAAATTAATTTTTAGAAAGAATATGAATAGTATGAGAGCTTGAATGTTGATTTCTTTTTGGATAAAAACGTCAACTGAAGAAATTGGTGAAGTCTTGCTTTTATAGGCAGCTGATCCAAGGTGAGCTTCACGTTGAGAAGAGTGTCCAAAAGGTCTGAGCCTTTTTTGTCTTCACATCAAGTGACCTTTCCTAGAAGAAGAAAGCACAGAAAAATCCTTTTTGTCTATGTTCTTGTGTCTAGCATAAATAAGGAAAGAGTCGTTTGGAGCATTCCAACGGATATAATCTTTGAATAATTCTTCTTCAGTTTTCAGCAAATTCATCAGAGTCTAATTAGATCAGAGCCTTCTGATGATGATCAGAGTTTTGCTGAATCAGAGTCTTCTGCAGCAGGTGTGCTTTTAGCGTGTTTAAGATCAGAGCATATTTGAGACAGATCTTCAGTACTGGCAGCTTTAGTACTTTCAGAATCTTCTGTAGTAACTATGCTTTGAAAAACTCTCCATATAGAATTCTTCTTTGGTTCAGATGCTTCTGACTTGATTCAGATTCTTCTGGAGCTTCTGCTTCAGATCCTTCTGGAGCTTCTGCTTCAGATCCTTCTGGAGCTTCTGCTTCAGAATCTTCTGTAGGCAACGCTCAGGATCTTCTGTTGGCAGCAATCAGAATCTTCTAATGGATGCATCTGGCGCTTTAGAGTCTAGCTAATTTCTTATGTTCAATTCTGATTTGCTTCTGGAGTGTTAATTCCTTTACTATCTGCAGTAAAAACTCTCAAGCAAATTTTAGAGTATATAATTCTTAATTACAAAATTTCATAATAGTTATCATCAAAACATAGAGATATTATTAAGAACCAATTTGTGTTCTAACAATCTCTCCCTTTTTGATGATGACAAAAACATCAGAAATTTTGTTTAATTGAAAATATGATAATTATAACTCCCCCTGAGATGATGAATCTCCCCCTGAATTAAATACAAATAAGGAATAGAAACTTCCCTTTTGTCTTGGGTAATTTTCAGAGTTAGATCTTGATTGTTCTTTTAACATTTGAGAGTCAGAGTGTCTTGCAAATTTCAGAGTCAGAGTTTGATAATAGTCAAATGATCTGAGAGTCTCAGAGTTTCTTTTACAGAGTGTCCTTATCAAATGTTCTGAAATACTTAGATTTAATGTTAGATAAAATAGATATGTCTGAAGTTTCATTCTGGTGAAGTTTAATTAAACAGTTCAGATCTATATTTTCTCCCCCTTTTTTGTCATAAGCAAAAAGTAAAAACTTTAAAAAGACAAATAAAAGGAAACAGTAAAGAAGATAAATCATGTGGAGAAAACTTTGAAACATTCATTCAATTCAGTTTAGAACCAGAGTACATGCATCAGTAGATATTCAGAAATACATAAGCAAACATCAGATGCAAAAACATCAGAATGAAAAAAATGAAAAACTAAGAGTGTTTTGACAAAAGCATCTTCAACAGATCCGTGATCTCAGAGGAGGACTGTTCTTGCTTTGACATCCACTTAGCCATTGTATCATTCTTCTGATCCTGTTTTGACATCCACTCAGTCATGTCTTCAGACTTCTTATCCTGTTTGGCCATCCAAGACTTGATTTTTGATTGACCAGCTTCCAGAGCAGCAATTTTATCCTCAAAATCTGGATGTTCTTTCTTAATCTCAGATGAAGAAGGTTGAAAATTTTCTGGAGCTTGAACAGATTCAATTTCCATAGGGTCTGTAGAGCTTGGAGCATTAGAGCCAGAAGGAAGTTCTACCAGAGTCATGGCCAAAGGGTTGTCTTTAGATGCAGATTCAGTAGTTTCTTCTGATGATGGAGGAGCATCTGTAAGAAGTAATGGTCCAGATCTCTTGACAGTTGAGAACAGACTTCTTGCATCTTCAGCAAATTTGAGCTTCGCATCATCAGAACATATGTTCTTCAGATTTGATGCTACAGAGTTGAATCTGTTGATGAATCCATTCCAGATGACATCAGATTCTTGTGCATCCATTGTTGTTGAACACTTCCTGTGTACAGTACCTAAATACAATTGCATTTCTTGCAAAAAGCATGTAAATAAATTATCAATGTTTAGTCTAGGTTTGGGGTGTAGCAGAGTCTCCAATGTTATTGGTTTTGGTTGAGGAGTAGGTGGAAATAAGGATTTCTGAATGGAAATCAGAGGAGGAGGGTAGTATGGTATGAAAGGAATTTCAGGGGATTTGTCAGGTTTGGATCTGTTTAAAGCATTTAACAGATTTGGTTTTGCTTTGGTGTGATAGGAAACCACGTTAAAGGGTTTATTGGAGTAAGGTTGGAAAGCAGATTTTGCAGGTTCATCAGAAGCAGCAGGTTTATCAGATGAAACAAGTATAGCTGAAGTAACAGCTTTTGCAGATTTAGCAGAATATGATATTGTTGCTAATGAACCTACTTCTGACATTGATTGAATATAGGTGAGAAGCACAGATGGTAGGGTGATTGTAAGTTTGGGTTTCAAGGGAGTGATAGGGTCAGATGGTTCAACTCTGTCATAGAAATCTTTGAGTTTGAAACCATAGGAAAGATTGTGAAAAAGAGATGAGAATTTTGCACATGAGATAGATGTTCTTGGGGTAGATGTTGGGTTAGGATTTGGAATGAGGATCTTAGATGATGGTGCAGGTGTGGGAGTAGGATCTGGAATGGGAACTTTAGAGGATACAGGGGGTTCTGGTTGGTTTACCTCAGAATCTCTGTAAGAAGGAGAGATTAGAAAATCTGGGCGAATGTCAGATTCTGAGGAATTTGATGAAGTAGTTGGTGTGCAAAAAGTAGAAGACACTTGAAAAACAGTTTTCAGAGGTGTAACATCAAGAACTTCTGTCTCAGGGATGTTGGTTCCAGATGGGTTGGTTGATTCTGAAGGAATTTCAGAGGGATTTGATAAGGGTTCAAATGTAGGTGGTTCTAATGGGATTGGTTCAGAAGTAACTGGTACAGATTTAATGGGTTCAAATGTTTTGGATGGAGGATTATCTGATTGTGATTGTTTCTCTTGTTGTTGTGTTTGAGGTTCAGATGATTTTTGTGGTTGATGTTCAAATGACTTTTCTGGTTGTTTTTCTTGAGGTCGGTGTTGTTGTTCAGATGGCTTTTATTGTGCAGATGGTTTTGTTGTTTGTTGTTGTTCTGTGGGTTATTTTTCTGATGGTTGTTTTTGTGGTACAGATTGTTTGGTTGGAACTTCTGGTTGTGGAGTTTGAATTGGTGGTTTTGTTGTTGATGGTTTAGGTACAGAGGATTGTTTTACAGGTGAGATGGAAATTGGATTAGAAGATTTTTTAGGAGATGGAATAGAAACATGAGGTGGAGCAGTAACAAATTTATTTTGTGAAGAAGGTGGTTTTGGAATAGACTTAACATTTGAATCATTTATAACAATAGGATTTGCAGAAGATACAGAAGTTTTAGTACCTTTGATTTTGATGCGTTTAGCAGGAACAGAAGGAGTGTCTCCAAATTCTTTCCTCTTTAGCAGCTTCTGTGACTTCTCAGCAGTCTTGGGCTTCTTCTGAACAGGTGCAGCTTCTGCTTCTGGTTGAGTCTTCTTTCTTGGTGGTTCTTCAATTACAACAGGTAATGGTTGCCTTGCTCTCTTTATAATATCTGCAGGAATAGGCTTTCCTTCTGCCTTGCACTCATCAATATATCTTACAACAATTTCCCTTGGTTCTTCAGCATAGAACAGAGGGTAATCATCTACAGGAATTCGCTTCTGACTCAGTTCAGAAATGTTCAGCTTCTTGGGAGCTGTTGTGAGTTCTTCCACTATTTTTAGTCTCTGAAGACTTTTGGCATTCAGAGGCTTTCCCAAAATAAATTCCAGTTCCTCTGTGACTCCAGCAGCGTACAGAGCAGTTACAAGTCCATTTTCTGTTAGAAGATCTGAGATTAACCTTCCAAAAGGAATCCAGGTTCTGATCTTCTGGCCTTTTTCTTTCACATATTCTCTAGAAGCATTTATATGATTCCATAGATGCATAAAAAGAATATATGGAAGATCTACCTTGGTGCTCTGACTTAGGCAATACATAAAGTAGAGCTGTTCATTATTGACATAGTCTGGAGAGTTTGTTGACTTTCTATGATGAATGCATCCCATGAAAATCTTAGCCCAGATCTTGTAGTCAGGCTTCAGATCTTTGAACTTATTAGAAGCTTGTCCAGCAGTCATCACTTCTTCATATACTTCATCCATATCAACACACCCAACTGGCAAGTGTGATACTCCATCTGTTTCCTCATAGCCAATGAGTTTTCTAATCAGATCTTCTGTTGTAATTATCTCTTTGCCCAGAACAGAAGATAAAATAAACTTAGGGTATACAGAAGCATGGATCTAGAACTCTTTCACAAGAAAGGGGTAAACTGGTCCAAAAAGTCTGTCAAAATACTTCACCCATCCTTGAGCACCTATAATGGAGCGAAATTCAAACCCATTCTCAGCAAGTGAATCAAATTCCACCATTGATTCACATAGAACCTCCAGCTTTTCAACAGGTGTTAGCAAAGTTCTTTTTGGTGGTGTATAAGGAGTTACGCCCATATTAGCAGAGGTAACTGCAGCCATTGTAGATTGAAATTGTGCAGCAGTTGATGATGAAGTTGCCATTGAAGATGAATTTGTCACACGATTAGGATAAGGGTTTTTGTGAAAAGAGAAGAGAAGACAGAAATGCATAAAGGTTTGAAATGTGAAAAGTGAGAAAATGAAGAGAAATGATGTATTTATACTAAACACATAGACATACAAACAGTCAGAAGAAAGCACGTTCACAGCAAGCATTTAATGAAAAAGAATAAAATCATTTCAAGCATTTATTGCTTCTGACAATTTAAGGGGAAAATCAAGATTTTCACTATTCAAACTTCACCTCAAACGTCTCTTCAGTAGTGTACACGCCACCTTTGCAGATTTGGAGTGACACGTGTTTGCTTGCATGTGTTCTGAATTCACTTGAGAAATGAAACGTTAACCAACGTTCAGATCCTCTAAGGATTGTTAGTTCAGAGTTTCACAAAAAAAAATAAAGAAAATAAATAAGCAATCAGAAGAAATACTTCAGAGCATTAGGCATTTTTGCATCTGTAAAATTTGCTTATGATAAATATCATTCTGGACAAGAATCCATACCAATATTTTTCAGAATAAATTTGAATCTATCTTCAACAAGGGGTTTTGTAAAAATATCTGCCCATTGATGATCTGTATCAACAAAGGCCAAATTTATGATTCCCTTCTAAACATAGTCTCTGATGAAATGATGCTTAATTTCTATATGTTTTGCCTTAGAGTGTAAAATGGGATTTTTAGACAAACATATAGCAGAAGTATTATCACAAAAGATAGAAATGTTACTTTCAAATATCTGATAATCTTCTAGCTGACTTTTCATCCAGAGCATCTGCGTGCTACATCCAACAGCAGCAATATATTCTGCCTCTGTGGTTGAAAGTGCAATTGTGGGTTGCTTCTTGCTGTACTAAGAGATTAGATTTCTTCCTAGAAATTGACAACTTCCAGAAGTACTTTTCCTTTCCACTCTGTCTCCAGCGTAGTCAACATCACAGAATCCAACTAATTTGAAATCATCAGATTTTCTGTAACACAAACCCACATTAGAAGTACCTTTCAGATACCTTAGAATCCTCTTGACAGCTGTCAAGTGTGATTCTCTAGGATCTGATTAGAATCTAGCATACAAGCATACACTGAACAATATGTCAGGTCTAGAAGCAGTTAAGTAAAGAAGAGATCCTATCATACCTCTGTAGAGCTTCTGATCTACTTTCTTACTTACCTCTTCTTTGCCAAGTAAGCTAGTTGGATGCATGAGAGTCTTTGCTTGCTTACTATCAGTCATGTTAAATTTCTTCAGAAGTTCTTTAACATATTTGGTCTGATGTATGTAAGTGCACTCTGGAGTTTGATTGACTTGGATTCCTAGAAAGAATCTCAATTCTCCCATCATGCTCATTTCAAATTCTGCCTGCATACATTTAGCAAACTCCTTTCCCAGCATAGTATTGGTAGATCCAAATATTATATCATCCACATAAATTTGACAAATTAGAAGATCTTTCTTAATTGATTTACAAAAGAGTGTTGTGTCCACTTTGCCTCTGATAAAATTTTTCTCCAGAAGAAAATTGCTCAATCTCTCATACCAAGCTCTGGGAGCTTGTTTTAAACCATATAGAGATTTCTTTAATTTGAAAACATGATCTGGAAATTTTTCACTCTCAAAACCAGGAGGTTGGTGGACATAAACTTCTTCTTCTATAATACCATTTAGAAAGGCACTTTTAACATCCATCTGATATAGAGTGATGTTATTTTGTGTAGCAAATGAAATAAGAAGGCGTATAGATTCTAACCTTGCCACTGGAGCATAAGTTTCAGTGTAATCAATACCTTCTTGTTGACTGTACCCTTGAGCAACAAGCCTTGCCTTATTTCTTTCAACTTCTCCTTTCTCATTTAGCTTATTTCTGAAGACCCATTTAGTTCCAATTATATTGAATCCTTGTGGTCTTTGAACTAAATCCCACACATCATTTCTAGTGAATTGATTTAACTCTTCTTGCATGGTAATAATCCAATCATTGTCTTGCAGAGCTTCATCTACAGAAGATGGTTCAATTTCTGACACCAGTCCAAATAATGATGCTTCAGATGATCTTAGAAAGGATCTTGTTCTGATGGGATCATCCTTCTTTCCAATAATGACATTCTCTGGATGAGAAGCTTTAATTCTAGATGATGATCCTCTAACAGTTGATTCTTCAGAAATGTTTAGATTGTTCATCTGAGAAGTTAAAGGAATAGCATCTGGCCTTGCTTCTGGTTCCTTCACTTGAGCTTTGTCTGCCTCTGGGACTTCAGAGTCTGTGAAGACTACTTCTCTATCTGTAGAGTTTTCAGACTGCTTTGGCTTTTGTAATACCCCAAATTTTACCCTTATATTTAGTCAATCATTTCACACAGCATCTCATCTGTGCACCTGCTAACCACTATCAAGTCATGGAGGTATTTGTTTGCAGGATTGGTTCCAGGGGTATTTTGGTCATTTTACGCGGATTCCGCTAATTCCTTGAAAACGGGCTGTTACTGAGCTTTGAGACACTCGAGACACTATTTCTGAGGCATTTATCTATCACCGCGTTTGATTATATCAAGGCGCCAATTCGATGTGTTCGGTATTGAAATTTGTCGAGCACAACTGGATTTAAGACCTAGTTTATCGCTCATGGTTTATTTCCAGAGCACTCCCGTTTCTGTTAATAAGGCACAGTTTAATTGGATATTATTGGATTGTTGCTCTTGGCATTTGATCAGTGGAATTCAATTACGGGCAATGTTATCATTGATACTGAATCTGTTGTGATTACGGCGCACACCCGTGTTTGGTTATAAAGTTGCTGGCTAGAATTTAAGTTGGAATGCAAGTGAATTTAATCAGGTAATGAGATTAGGACTACGGGCGAGACAAGTACATAGACAAGAATATCACTCGTGAATATTTATGGTTTATGACTAGGTTAATGAATTTAAATATTTGTGGATTTATTCACAAACGTTTAAAATTTATAACTAGAAATAAATATAAGTAAATTCAAAACTGAGCGGTCGTGGATATATAAATGAAGTTCTGGCATTTTTATTTCATAAAAGATATCATTATACAAAAAGGAGTAAATTGTTTCACATTCTGAATTGCTGTAAAATTACAATTACAGATGTTACTTCTATCCTAAAAATCCTAAGTCCTAAACATCCATTGGTGTCTTCATGATGTTCATCCCTTGGACATTTCTCCATGCTCCTCCGATTAACCTGCACAAAGAGAAACAAAACAAAACAGAAGCATGAAAGGGTTAAAAGTTTGTTTTCGACACTCTCAGAACAGCGTCATCATCGAGTGCCGGGAGTGGCACAACCGAAGCTGCGTCCTACCCCCGTTACCAATCCGCGCCGTTGGCGTCAGATCAAGTAACATCTGTTCTTATCATGCGGGACATCCGAGAGATAGAAGTGATAAAAGAAGCGGGACTGATTCGCTTTTGCCGCAATTGGATTTCCAAACTGATACAAAGGTAAATTTGGACTCAGACCCGGATGCCGGCAGGGCTGAATCATGTTGTTTTCAAGGTTATCCAACACCTGAAATAACATCAGAATTTTCCAAAGTTCCTAACCAAACTCAAAGCCAAAAAAAGAGATTTACAAGCTGCATGGAATTCATAAGTCACTCAACCAATGGAACAACAGACGCAAGAAAAGAGTTCAGCCAGTTCAATTGAGTTCAGAGATGCATCAAAATTGATTCATAAAACAGGAATTCACGACAGCAACAATGCAATAAACCAAAAGGGCAAGTTCGGTTCAAGAATAAACCAAAAGGGCAAGTTCGGTTCAAGAACAAGCCTGAATCAAACAGAGAATCCAACTCCATTGCACCAAAATTGGATTACAAGACAAGTCAATTGAAACTCGCCTCGAACAGAATCCCAACGGGTCAACATCTGAAAAATCAATAACCAAACGGAGCATCAGAATAAAATCATCAAAATCACACATGCGAGCAAATTTGCAAGACCATATCAGAAAACAAATCAGAATCAACATCTGAAAAATCATGACAAATGCCATCAGCCAAAGCGATCCACAATCGGACAAATCGAATGAATATCCAAGCCATGCACATAGAATTCGAATCAGGGTCCTAAACTGAAACTCGTATCCACAAAGGTCATACCAGAAGAAAACGAGGTGAATGCAGGTCATACCAGCCACCATAACATCCAACCAAATTTGAGGTTCGCATGAAAAAACGAACATGGCAATAAGGGCTCAGTTCACACATCATAGCCCTAAACAAACAGTCCTATCAGTCGAAACCAGAAGCAACCGTCGCAACATAATCGAAGGCGGCAAGCAGCAGTATCAATTCCCTGGTCGGTTCAGACTAGAATGTCATCATCACCGCATCGTACCCCCCTCGGCGACACCAATCCGGCAGTATCTGAACTACCAGCTCTCTCTGAAAGAAGAAGAGGAAAAGCTAATCCGAACTGCATCAGGAAAAGAATCCATATCAGCAAAAAACCAATATCCAGATTGTATTAGGAAAGGATCAATCCATATCAGCTGGAAATCAGAAACCCCAATCAAATCCTAAAAAAGGAAACAAGATTCAATCAGTATCAGAAGAATCTAATCAGTGTATCAGAAAAATGAATCTGAAAAAGTGTTCAAATCAAATCAAAAAATCACAGCAAATCATATCAGATCGAAAAATCCAATAGTAACGCGAATCCACTGGTATCAAAGGCCCAAAAGAGAAATCGAAAAAGATATATATAGGGAAGATACCACCTGATGAAGAACCCTAGAAAAAACGGCGAACCACAATCACAAGCCAAACCCTAGCGGCCGCGATATCGAAAGAAGAAGAAGTTTTCAACCAAAGCCATCACAAGACCTCAAATCGTTCAAACGAAAGACCACCGGCGCCGTTTTAACCAAACGACGGGCAATCAACCGCTTCGGGCCTCAGCTCACTTCATCATCGGCCGTTTTCACCGAAATTCCGTCGTAAATGTAAGCCATGAAGCGTTTTCCTTACAGTTTTCATGTTCTGTTTCAGGTTAATGAAAGAAATGAAGAAGAACGAAGAGAATCGCAGAAAAATGAATACGAGAGATGGAAACAAGAGTGAGAGAAAGCACAACGGCGCCGCGGGGAAGAAAATAGGGTTCGAAAACCCTAGTTCTCTTTGCTTCATATTTTCACCAACCGGGTTGGGTCCGGAGGTGATTACCGGCCCAACCCCTTTTATTTTTTGTTTTTTTTAAAAATTTGTTTTAAAACTTTTTTCTTTTTTTTTTATATTTAGTTAATGAAAATTTTATAAAAAAATTAAGTATTAAAATTATTTTTTTGCCATATAATAAAATTAGAAAAAACTTTTTTTATAATAAAATTAAAAACCTTTTTTTAAAACAAATAACTTAAAATCCTTTTTTTATAATAAAATTAAAAACCTTTTTCCAAATAAATAACTTAAAAATCATTTTAAAATATGTGAATTAAAACTTTTTTTAGATTAAATTTAAATATTTTTAAAATTAACATTACTCTTTCTTTTATAAATTAACACCTTTTCTTTAAAAACAACAAAAACCTTCAATATTGCATTCTTGACCAATTACCGTCTGACTTTGCCCATTAACGCGTGTGTTCATTTTGCAGCTTATTACATTGTGTTTTATTTAAAGTTCATCATTTTTGTAACTGCTCCTCTCATGTAACCTCGCGAACCCTAATAATCGCGTTTTAATTTCTGCCTTTAATTTTCTGCGTGTATGGTTTTAATTTATGCCATTAATACCCTGCTTGTATGATTTTAAATCACATTCATCAATTATTCTGTCACACTACACACATCCGAAGGAGTTAGGTCTAACCGTTTGACCGCCGTGTCAATAGTCCTCAACTTCAAACCCTTACACCTTACAAACCCTAATTTTCCATAAAATGCCTCGCCGCAGGCAAAATTACAATTTTACCCCTAGCATTAGGTCAAAAAGCCGCCGCGCTCATTTTAGGGTTTCCCGCCATGGAATCCCTAATTCAACCCTAATTACAACTTAACATTTCAACGTAGAGATTTGGAGTTTCTACACTCCGCGTAAGTGTGTCCTTAAGACATGTTTATTCCCCTTGAGACCTTGACCACAGTCGAGAAGTCTCTAACCTCCCTTTTGAGGGGAACTACGATTACTCTGATTCCACTCCCGTAAGGATACGTAGGCACAAGATGCGATGTCTTGCCGAGTAAACTTAGAATTAACCCCTTAGGTTTATTTCCTCGTTTTTAATCCCTTTGTACATATACCTTAAGCAAATGAATAAAGCAAATAGTAAACATTTGAACAAAAGGTTCCTGTAGAGTACTACAGAAGTTTAGGGTGCTAATACCTTCCCTAAATTTAACCAACCCCCGAACCCTAGATCTTTCCCCGCATTGTGTTTACGATGCAAAATAGGTTTTCCCTCTTTTGACCTTTTCCTTCGGATAAATCAAAGAGCGGTTGTGAACTGAATTGTGATTCAAACTCATTAATAGTTTGATATCCTATTTCCACCGCAACAGCTTTTTATTGCCAAGTTTATCATCAAATCTAACATGAATAGATTCTTCCACAATCTGTGTCTCAGTGTTGTATACTCTGTAGCCTTTAGAGCATTCAGAATATCCAAGCATGAAACACTTCTGTGCTTTGGAATCAAACTTGTTAAGATTTTCTTTAGTATTTAATATATAGCAAACACATCCAAAAGGATGAAAATATGAAATGTTGGGCTTTCTGTTCTTCCACAGTTCATATGGAGTCTTTTCCAGAAGAGGTCTTACAGACACTCTGTTCTGAATGTAACAGGCTGTGTTGATTGCTTCTGCCCAAAAGTGTTTTGCCAGATTTGTCTCATTGATCATGGTTTTGGCCATTTCTTGCAGAGTTCTGTTTTTCCTCTCTACAACCCCATTTTGTTGTGGAGTTCTAGGACAGGAAAAATCATGAGCAATGCCATTTTCATTAAAATACTTTTCAAAATATTTATTTTCAAATTCACCACCATGATCACTTCTGACTTTTATAATTTTGAAATCTTTTTCATTCTGGACTTGCTTGCAGAAGTCAAAGAACACAGAATGTGACTCATCCTTGTGTTTTAAGAACTTTACCCATGTCCATCTACTATAGTCATCAACAATGACTAATCCATACTTCTTGCCTCTGATGGATGCAGTTTTCACTGGTCCAAACAGATCAATATGAAGTAATTCTAGTGGTCTGGAAGTAGAAACAACATTTTTTGATTTAAAAGATGATTTTGAAAACTTCCCTTTTTGGCATGCTTCACAAAGAGCATCTGAGGTGAACTTCAGATTAGGAAGTCCTTTGACAAGATTAAGTTTATTAATCTGAGATATACGTCTCATATTAATATGCCCCAATCTTCTGTGCCAGACCCATTGCTCTTCATTAACAGACAAGAGGCATTTAACATTCTGAACTTTAAGTTCTGAAAGATTTATTTTATAAATGTTGTTTTTCCTCTTACCACTAAATAGGATAGAGCCATCCTTTTGACTAATAGCTTTACAACATTTTTGATTAAAGGTAATATCATAACCATTGTCACTTAATTGACTTATGGACAATAAGTTATGCTTTAACCCTTCAACAAGTAAAACATTAGTAATAGAGGGAAGTTTACCATTTCCAATGGTGCCAGATCCAATGATCTTTCCCTTCTAGTTCCCTCCAAATTTCACATCACCTCCAGATCTAAGCTCCAGGCTTTGGAACATAGACCTTTCTCCTGTCATGTGTCATGAGCATCCAGAGTCCAGGTACCATGATTGGCGTCCTGACCTTGCTGCTAAGAACATCTGCAACAGGAATTATTTTACTTTTAGGTACCCAGATCTTCTTGGGTCCTTTAGGGTTAGTTATTCTGAAGGTTTGTCTAAACTTCTGTTTTTCAACATAAGGTTTATTCTGACTAGCCTTAGATTTAAACACATGAATATTCTTTTCAGAGCGTGTTTGTCCAATATCATTCAAGTGACCAAATTTAAAGTGTGAATATAAAGGAGTTTTCTTGATGATAATTTTATCAACAGGTTTTGGATTTAAATCCTTTCCAGAGGAGGATTCATATCCAATTCCTTTTTTGTTATTTCTGCTAACTCCATAGATTATAGAAGCCATTTTGCTTATGTCTATGCTTTTAGCAAGAAACTTCTGAAAGCTATAGTCATATTCTTCCAAAATATTTTTGCATTCAGATTCAGTTTCAAAATCATAGTTTTGTTGAGCTAATTCAGAATCATTTTTCAATTTTAAGTTCTTTTCATTTAGCTCAGCTAAGTCTGATTTGAGAATATTATTCTCAGATACAAGATTGCTTTGAAGCTTCTTGTATTTGCGCTTAATATTGTTATAGCTTTTCAGAACTTCTGATAACACTTTGATAAGTTCTTCTTTAGTGAGTTTAGCCATTACCTCTTCAGCGTCAGAGTCAGATTCAGAGTCAGATTCAGATCCTGAAGTTCCTTCCTCCTGATCTTCTATGTCTGCCATCAAAGCTACATTGGCACATTCTTCTTCTGACTCAGATTCAGATTCAGATGTATCTGAATCATCCCAGGTGGCCATCAGAACTTTTTTCTTCTTATCAAATTTTCTTTTAGGCTTTTCTTTCAGCACCTTTGGACATTCATTTTTGTAATGTCCAGGTTCTTTACATTCATAACAGACATCCTCCTTTTTGCCAGATCTTCTGTGTCCAGAAGATTCTTTTCTTTGGTCAGGCTTTCTGAAGTTTCTGAACTTCTTTCCTTTATGCTTCCAGAGTTTGTTTATTCTTCTGGACAACATGGACAGTTCATCTTCATCTTCAGATGAGGATTCTTCAGAGCTTTCCTCTATTACCTGCAATGCTTTAGCAGATTTATTAGATTTTAAAGCAACATATTTACCTTTCTTTTGAGGTTCATCTTCCTCAAGCTCAATTTCATGACTTCTTAGAGAACTGATCATTTCCTCCAAGGAGATCTTGTTCAGATCTTTAGCCATCTTCAGCGCTGTCACCATAGGTCTCCATCTGGTGGGTAAGCTTCTGATGATCTTTTTCACATGATCAGCAGTAGAGTATCCTTTATCCAGAACCTTTAGTCCAGCTGTAAGTATTTGAAATCTGGAGAACATAGCTTCAACAGATTCAGAGTCTTCCATCTTGAAGGCTTCATACTTCTGGATCAGAGCCAGAGCCTTTGTTTCCTTGACTTGAGAGTTTCCCTCATGAGTCATCTTTAAGGATTCAAACATGTCAAATGCAGTTTCCCTGTTTGTAATTTTTTCATACTCAGTGTGAGATATTGCATTCAACAATATTGTTCTGGCCTTGTGGTGATTTCTAAATTCTTTCTTCTGAGCATCTGTCATAGATTTTCTGTCTATTTTCTTGCCATTCCCATCAGTAGGATGAACATATCCATCTATGACCAGATCCCATAAATCAGCATCATATCCAAGGAAAAATCTTTCAATCCTGTCTTTCCAATAATCAAATTTCTCCCGATCAAACATAGGGGGTTTGGTGCTGATTCTGTCCCTTTTTTCATATTTGTTGTTAATGTTAGACATTGTATTATCAGCCATAGTAACAACTAAATATATATCAAAGTATTTCTCTCTGGATCTTTACTGACACTGTTAAGTGGTATCACACACAGAACCGGAGCTCTGATGCCAACTGAAGGTGAGAAAATACTTAGAAGGGGGGAGGGGGGGTTGAATAAGTATGAAGATTAAAACTTAGAAATAAAAACTCAAGTATTTTTATCCTGGTTCGTTGAACTCAACTACTCCAGTCCACCCTTCCTAGAGTGATTTGCCTTTCTCAATCAAGGACTTAATCCACTATTTAATCAACTGATTACAATAGTAAGCACTTAGAACAACTGTTCAAAGTCTTCTCAAGAACTACTGATCCTAACTGGATCTTCTTAAGGTTTATAATCAAATGTAATACAAATACAAGTGTTTAAGATTGCTTCTATAAAGCTTTATCACAACTGTGATTTTTCACTTAACTATTAAGAACAAAGAAATTAATTCTTAGAAAGAATATGAATAGTATGAGAGCTTGAATGTTGATTTCTTTTTGGATAAAAACGTCAACTGAAGAAATTGGTGAAGTCTTGCTTTTATAGGCAGCTGATCCAAGGTGAGCTTCACGTTGAGAAGAGTGTCCAAAAGGTCTGAGCCTTTTTTGTCTTCACATCAAGTGACCTTTCCTAGAAGAAGAAAGCACAGAAAAATCTTTTTTGTCTGTGTTCTTGTGTGTAGCATAAATAAGGAAAGAGTCATTTGGATCATTCCAACGGATATAATCTTTGAATAATTCTTCTTCAGTTTTCAGCAAATTCATCAGAGTCTAATTAGATCAGAGCCTTCTGATGATGATCAGAGTTTTGCTGAATCAGAGTCTTCTGCAGCAGGTGTGCTTTTAGCGTGTTTAAGATCAGAGCATATTTGAGACAGATCTTCAGTACTGGCAGCTTTAGTACTTTCAGAATCTTCTGTAGTAACTATGCTTTGAAAAACTCTTCATACAGAATTCTTCTTTGGTTCAGATGCTTCTGACTTGCTTCAGATTCTTCTGGAGCTTCTGCTTCAGATCCTTCTGGAGCTTCTGCTTCAGATCCTTCTGGAGCTTCTGCTTCAGAATCTTCTGTAGGCAACGCTCAGGATCTTCTGTTGGCAGCAATCAGAATCTTCTAATGGATGCATTTGGCGCTTCAGAGTCTAGCTAATTTCTTATGTTCAATTCTGATTTGCTTCTGGAGTGTTAATTCCTTTACTATCTGCAGTAAAAACTCTCAAGCAAATTTTAGAGTATATAATTCTTAATTACAAAGTTTCATAATAGTTATCATCAAAACATAGAGATATTATTAAGAACCAATCTGTGTTCTAACAGACCCTACCGGAGAAAAAGAACTACGCACGGGAACCCGTCCGCCTACTGGGGAATCAACGACTCTGCGGGGGATAACGACCCACCTCCCGAGATTAACCATGTTTTACCAGGGACATTAGCCCTGAATAACCTGCCAGAATCTAACATTCTGGGGAACAGGCACCTCTGCTGGAGAAACGACGCAAACTATGAAGACCTAACTCCAATACCAGGAGTACTCAGCTGGGGAGGAGACGCTTCTCCTCCGACTCCAATAGGGATAATGCAATGAGGGAATCAACCTCAACCTCTGCTTGGGGAGATAAGGAATGGAGTCATCAATGACAACTTGACTTCTGAGGGGATACAAAATCACCTGCTCAGATTCTGTGGGGATTACTTACTCTGCTGAATAAGCCAATCTTGCACCGCCGAGCAATGAATGCACACAGACAATCTGTTGGAGCTAAATGTGTACTGACCAACTGCTAGGTATAAGCATACACACTACCTACTCACAACTCTACTGGGGATAGAGATACAACTTCCAATGGTTGAGGACAGACTCTGGTTGAGGAGAATAACCTCGCTTGAGTAACTGCCCCAGTGTAGTTCAATTTGCCCCAGTCTAATCTCTAGGACGAAAAGGAAAGCTTGCCATGAAACGACCTCGAGATGGCTTGTCCCTCAATTTGTAACTTGAAAGGATTCGTACCCAGTTTTGCCCTAGCCCGTGGATCTCTGCAACATCTTCCTTGAAAGGAAACCTGAACTTTCTGTACCCTGCCGGCTTGGTATGAACTGCTTCAACATTTTTAACCTCGAAGAGGTGCTTCATGTTAACTGCCTTCTGGAATAGCTTTTGTGCTTTTTAGGGCAATCTGCCCCAACCTCGTAATAACTCTGCCCCTGATTGGATGATTGGTGAAACGTTAACCACTGACTGCGAGAGATTTACCAAATCTCGACCTGATTGCTCCAGTTTAACTGTCTTTTGGATGCCTGAATCCCAGGATATGATCGTTTGATAAAGCTTGCCCCTGATCAACGGAGCGAGCGTTATGCATTTTATCTTGATCATACTTTCCACTGTGGAAACTTTCCTGTTGTCAAGTGCTTACCCGCAAGTAAAACAAATTGTTCTGCACAAATGACATATTAATGCAATGCATATGCAGTTTCGAAATCCAAGTCTGTTCACTGGAAAAATTTGTGACATATAATAGATGAAATAATTTATCAAAATGTCAACACTAATACAATGCTGTAATAGGAATCCTTTTAGGAGTCAGTTCTGACGCGATCTTTACCGAAGTATGCTTTCGAAATAATCCTACTTCAATTAGGACTTTTAAAGGTTGTAACGTGGTCAGGTTCACGTTTAAGAAAGAAAGGATAAAGGCTCAAACTCTATCTTAACCCACCCATTCTCCTTGATGTTCTTCAATCTTATGCTCAGCTAATTCGACCTAAGCGCTCACCTTTCAAAGGTTAAATGTCAGGAGTGATGGTTTGGGAAACCATAAGTTTTTGGGAGTGATAGTCACTTGCTTTTAGTCTTTGGTGCCTGGAGTCACACGACTTGTTCTTTCAATGATTTTTCTTTTATAATCCTTTTCGCTTTTCGCTTTCTCCGATTTTTCTCTAACTTTTGCCTGAACTGGCTCTTTTGAGCTTCTTTTCCTTTCAGAGTCCAGCGTAATGCTCTAATTTTTGCCTAAGTCGCTTGTTTTCAAGTTTTGACTTAGCGGACTTCTTTCTTTGATTCTTTCCTTTTTTTCAAACATCTCGTGTGACACCGGCTTGTCTGACTTGTTAAAGGGATTGTGATTGTTTCACTCCTCGGTCGGTGATGGACACCCATGGTGGGTTTTTTAGGCACGACCTATACAGGTGTGATTGATCCTCGAACGGGAACACTCCCTTCGTGATTTGAACGCTCGGTCAAATTAACTGACACCTACCCTGCCCCGGGTTAAGATTGAGGGTTTTTTCGTTTTGCAGAAAGAAACTCCTACTACTAAGCTCAAAGGGGTTGACAAGGGATTATCTTCCTTATATCTCCGGTGTTTAGGAATTTGAAACAATGCATGTACATCATCAACAGGTTTTATTCAAAAGCATACAATCAGAAGTTTCCGTCCTTCAATTTCGTCATCCTCCCCGGATTCCGCTTAAACAAGCGTTAGACATCAATTAAAAACATAAGTGAACATGAATGGATTTAATCAAAACCTTCATATTTATTTCATTATCATTATCAATTGAAAACAATACAGTGTTACAAGTGAGATTTGCATTTAAACAGGAAAGAAACTACAAATGCAAAGAAAATGACAAGATAAAACAAAGATTTTCGGCTTCGAGGAACCGGGCTTCTAGATCTTTGACCTGCCGCTAAGCCAACCATCTTAAAACTCAATCAGATGAGAGGTCGACATGCATCCTCAATCTTCCTCTTGGAAAAGAAATGTACCTCTTGTCGATTAACTGTTGCACCCTGGCTTGAAAGGCCTGGCAATCTTCAGTTGAGTGCCCTATGGATCCTCCATGATATCCGCATTGAACACTGGGATCATATCCAGGAGGGTACGACTCTGGAACCGGCTTGAGAGTCTTTGGCTCCACCAACGAGTTTTGAGTCAGATGCAGCAGAAGCTGACTGTATCACATCGGAACTGGATGAAGATGAGCATTCCTCCTTTCCAAATTGTTGCGAGGCCCATTCTAATTCTGGCGCCGAGGGTTTTGCTACCGTGGAGCATAGGGTTGTTGGCACTGATTAAGACGTTCCTCATACTCAGACACTTTCTCTCTCATACTCGGCCCGGGAACAGGCAATAGCTGTGGGCACGAAGATTTAAAAGTCATAAATTGCAAGGCATCCTCTTGACCAGATGCAGCTTCAGGAGAAATAAGAGGAACAACCATCTCTTTCACAATGAGTGGACCAAGACCACCTGGTACACTTACGCCGCCCTATGCAAATTCAATTACCCTTGAATCAAGTAAACCCTGCACTTTATGGTTAAAAGCTTTGCAGGTCTCAATGTTATGTCCTGGTGCCCCAGAATGGAAATCACAGTGAGCCTTGGCATCATAGCCTGGTGGTAGCTCCCCAGTCAATGGAGACATAGTCCGAAGTTTGACCAACCGTAGCTGAAGCAAGAGTTGCAAGAGCTGAGCATATGTCATAGGGATCTGGTCAATGGTCTTGTCAAGCTGTTTTGTCCTCTGAGCATACCTTCTAACCCTGAGATCGCCTCGGGAACCAGAAGATAGCTATTGGTGGGGAAGTTCTGGACTCTCAGATTGTGCAACAGGTTTTTGAGGCACATCACGCCTAGGGAGAGATTCCACAGGTAAATGTAGAACAACCATATCTGCCATAACCTCGGGCACTTGATCCTCCTCCTTTCTTTGTACACCCCTTAGCACTTCTGTGACCAAACCCAACTGAGTCTTCAACTGATGGTTCTCCTCCCTAAGCATTTTCTGCTCCAGGCGCAACGCTTGCATTTCCACCATAAACCGCCCCATCTGGCCTCGAATTTCCCTCAACTCTGCTTGAACTTGTTCCATGACTACCCTCTTCTCTTGTTCTCACTTCTGTCCTAGGACTTTGGAGACTCATCCAAGTTGATTTGGTGCCTCTTGTTTGCACTTTGAGTTTGACTTGGATGAGAGGCCACTTTGAGAACTTTCTTTTGGTTTGAACTTGTTTAAGTTCTCTTGTTTGCATCTCTCATTTGTTTTGCATTCTTTGGTTTGCTTGAAAAGGTCAAGATGTGCTTGTGGTGGTTGTTACCCCACACCTTTTTCCTCCCTCTTCATCTTTGTGTTGCATTGCATATTTGCATTTTTTTCATCTATGCTTTCTCCTTCTTTTGTCTTCCTTTGCCATTTTCCATTAGGACCTCTAAACTTTCTTGTTCAAGATAGATTATGATAGACATTAGGTTTGAATCTAAGCATGATAACATTATGGCAGTGTTCCCTTTTCATCCCAATCATAGCTGCATATTGCATGATAACATTAGGTTGAGTTTAGTCTCCCTTTTAGAGTGTGTCTTCTCTTCTCATCTCAAAACACTTTCAAAACACATAATAAAGGATAATGAGTGTTGTACGCTACGAGCCTTAAGAATTTGGGAAATGATGATTGGGGGGCCTCCTCTCAATTGTCTAGAGTGTTTAGCGTATGTCCTTTGGACGATATGCGACGCATTCGCTCCTAAGTCATAGTCTTTAGTGCAACATGAATTACAAATAAAATTCAATTCACTTCTTCTTCTTAAAATACTCAAAAACAAACATCAAAATTTTTTATCCTTCGGGAATAGTTGGAAACCAATTTCATGAAGAGAGTTTTGTTAACTCTTGGTTCTACCGCAAACAGGTAACGCCTAAGTCTCCAATGGTCGAGCAGCATACACCTAACTGTTAGAACTAAGTTTTAACCCTACTCGGGTAAAACACTTGAACCAACCTGTGGTCTTGTTAGCCCGAACTACGTTTGCTCTGATTTCTCATACCAGACTGTCGCTACCGCGAAAATAAAGTGCCATCAAAACAAAAGAGTCGCCACCTTTCGTTATTTATCCCTCAGAAAGGGAAAGGAAACGATCGGAAAAACCTGACGAAAAGGTATAAGACAAGGTCATCGCAACCAATGTCTGGATTCGGGAGTCGGTTACGGAAGGGGAAGGTATTAGCACCCCTCACGTCCATCGTACTTGACGGGATCCACGCTTGTTGGGTTTATGTGATGGGTTTATTATATCTATCTATGCTAAAAGTCTGGTCTGAAAAAGAAAAGAAAATGACTCGGCAGAACACAACAGTTCTATGCCTACGTATTCCCGTCTGGAACGAGAAATCAGAGTCAACATAGTTCTCCTAACTACGGGTTACGGGGGAAGGTTGCTCGCCGAGATATTGCATCTCGTGCCTACGTACTTTCACACAACGTCAACGATCAGAGCAAACGTAGTTCGGGATACTACGGATTACGGGAGGGGTCAAATTCCTCTGTTTTTTTCCGAGTAGGGTTAACAAACAGTTCCAGCAGTTTGGTGTATGCAGCTCGACCTTTGGAGACTTAGGCGTTACCGTTTGCGATAGAACTGGGAGTTAACAACACTCTTTTCTTCAAAAAAGCTTTCCTTGAGTTATGGATCCACAGGGAAAAAGGTTTGAAGTTTGTTTTCTGTCTTTTACGGAAGAAGTGTTTTTTATGGCTGTCTGTAGTTTGTACAACACTAGAGACTATGACTTAGGAGCGAATGCATCGCATATCGTCCAAAGGACATATACTAAACACCCTAGATGATTGAGAGGAGACCGCTCAATTATCATTTCCCAAGTAGCTTAAGGCTCGTAACGCGCTTGTACTAACTTGCCTTTATTACGTTTTTTACTGTTGTTTTGAGGTAAGAAGAGAACGACCTCTATGGGAAAACTGTTAAGTCCTAATATTGTCATGCAAAATTGATCCTATGATTGAGGTTAGGAGGGATCTACCTAATGTTATCATACATGGTTAGAACCCTAATGTCTGTCGTAACTTCTCTTGAACAAGAGAAGTCAAAGTTCCTAAGGGAACATGGCAAAGGAAAGCAATAGCAAACAGAAATAACTGAAAGAAATAATTGTAAGTAAAATGCATGTAATGCAGCAATACAAGCAGAAGGAGACAAACTCAACTTCTTAGCAATCAAGCAAAAAGAAAACAGTCAAAACAAACAAGCAAAGGGAGACAGACTCAAACTCTATATACAAATACGTCAATTAGAAAAAAAAAACAACACACAAGCAAGGGGAGGACCACCTAAACCCTTAAGGCAAACAAGCATAGGGAGACCCACTCAACCTCTTAATGCAGTCATGCTCCTATACTTAGACTATCCTAAACATGAACTATCCGAATGCAACACACCACTCAATCATGAATGAGGAAAAAGACTCATGGCAAATAAGGAATTCAATCCACAAGTAAAAAAACAAGGCTTCTATACTAGGGAAAGGAATTGAAAGTTGGGAGGCCAAGGTAAGGTTCACAGGAGCTTATCCCAGACACTCAACCAACTAAAAGGGACTTGGGAGAATCCTAGAGGCTTTGCTCCTTCAAGAGACATGCAAAATTCCCACCACAGGAGGGACTGTGCTACCTCAAGAAGGTTCCTAAAAAGAAATGGAGAGGATTAGGAGGATGAAGCTAGGAAGCAAGGTAAGGTCCACAGGAACTTACCACAGGCACTCAACCAACTTCACTTCCTCAAAAATCTTCCATAGACTCAACTCCTTTATGATATTGCAATGAAGGAATCATGCTCACAAGGAGGATTCCAATTAAGCAAAGAAAATTGTGAGGGAAACTGACCCTCTAGGAAGGATTATCCACCTACTTGGACTTCTAAAGAACCTCAAAGATTTCCCTCTAAGGATCACGTACACTAAGTATTCAAAGCTCTAAAGAAGCATCTATCTAATCACCGTTCTATCAAGAAAGGATATGAGACCTAGAATCATCTAATGGTAATTATTGAGGTCATTCTAAAGGAAAGGCTATGTTAGAAGCAACATAAAACTAGTCTAATTGTTAATTCTAAGGAAAACTATGAAATCAAGTCCTAAAATTCTAGGGAATTTTCTAAGGGATCCTAAGAGGGTTAGAGACTTATAGTATAAAATCCAGGGATTGAATCTAAAGGGAAAGTCACCTAAAAATTTCTAAACCTAAAGTTATCAAAGGGGAACCCTAAATTAGAAGGTCATGGGAACCTAATCCAAATCAGAACCTAAAGTCATCTAAAAATTGTTAAATAAATCCTATGGGATCATGCAAATCTATACTAACAGCCAGTCAAATCTCAAGCCTAAATTCTATACCACTTAATCATACAAAAATCCGCAAAAACATGAGGAATTATGCCAAAATTAAAGAAATAACAAAAATAGAAAAATGCAAAATAAATGGAAAAATCAACCAAAATGAAATGTATAAGCATCAAAAAAACAAGAATCACCAGAGG
Source organism: Lathyrus sativus (assembly GCA_963859935.3). NCBI lineage: Eukaryota > Viridiplantae > Streptophyta > Magnoliopsida > Fabales > Fabaceae > Lathyrus > Lathyrus sativus. The sequence goes on along the minus strand of OZ012737.1, from coordinate 401,078,183 downwards.
ATCACAACCATATTTTTTCCATAATTTTCTGATCAAAGATGAAATTAATATGAATTTTGCAAGATAAAATCAATTAAAGAAAATCCAAAAATCAATTAAAGAAAATAAATGCTGGGAAATAAACAGAGGCGTTGGATATGATTACTGGTCAGCTAATCTAAAGGCTCCAGATGGTGACATCGCATTAATGACCACACTGAATCCAAATATGCCATTAGTTTCTCCTAATTCTCACTGGATTTTAAAACACGATCAAGATCCTAAGATACATCAGGTCATGGATCATTACCAAACTCACAATTAAGGCCACAGATCTCTTCCTCATCCCTCAAAGATCAACCTAAGCTATCTAAATCATGCTATCACTTCAAGATCAGGCAGTTACAAGTCTCAACAGAAATTGTGTCACACCTTGAATTGTCACGAAACTTCCAAATTTCTAGCCTAAAACGATCTAGTCATCTTCCTAAACCTTAACCATAGTCTAAATCATGCAAGATCATCATAAAACTAGAGTAATTGTGAGATATAGAAACCTGGAATATAGCTTGAAATTGAGGCAGTTATGGTGTGATTCTTGCTCCTATCTTGTGCAGATTTCTTCAATGATCAATGATAAAGCTATTAGGAACCTCAATTTGCTTTAAAATGCTCCCAATCTAAAAACACGATTTGTACTTTTGCTCTTGAAACTCTCTCTGCAATCTCTGGGTCTAGCTCAAAATAACCACCAAATCTGATCTGAATTCGTTTCTGAACTTAAATAGAATGGATTGGAAGGTTCTAGAGGCCCATGGAAAGCCCAAACTGAGATATCCAATTCTCACATTTTCTTCAAAAACTCAATCATGGTGTACATGAATTAGCTCTGCTCCTAGCTCTAAGAAGCTCCACAGGACTTGCTTGTGGCCTATTGAGAGTGTATGGACAGGATTGAAAGCTTAATTCCATCCAAGGGCAAAGGTTGAATGTGTTACTTACCCATGAAGTAACAAGTTGAAACACCATGAAATAAACCTCAAAATGAAATTCCAATGATGCCAAAGTGTTTAAAATGGTTTTTCTGGTCAAAATGAGTACTCATATGCATTTGTTTGAACTCTTATGATTAAATTTGAATTTTTGAACTTAAATGCCTTTAAATTCCCCTTTTGTCAAATTTCTTCAAACCAAGTTTGGCCCTAAGCCAAATCAATGCCTCATGGATACATGATTAACCTTAAAATCCCACTTTGAGAAAGTTTTGTGTTGGACCAAATTTCATTTGAAATGTGCAAGATGATGAAAATGACCCATAATCCAAAATGACCTATAATCTTACTTTCCCAAAATGCCCCTAACTTGTAAACCTCATAACTTGAGTTCCACAAATAAGATAGAAGACTTCTAGTACAATTTCTAACGCTAAGACCAAGACCTACAACTTTCATGTTGGCCAAAAGTTGAGGAGAAACATCCTTCTAGGTCAAAAGTTCCTTGGAAGTTAGTTGACTTTTGCAGACAAATTTCACATTCATTTGATGACCTGTAACTTGTCTGGATCGTAACTTGAGTTCTATAAATCCAATCAAGGACTTCTAGTACTCAAATTAATGCTAAGAACATGCTCTACAAGTTCCATGTCAGCCAAAAGTTGAGATGAAACTTGCATCTTGAGATAAGTGGTCTTGAAGTCAGGCACTAAATAGGGGATTTTACCGTGAGAACCCTAGTTTAGCAACTCCTCACACTTTGAATTCTTCTTGGATTGATCTTGGAATATTACCTCATGTATCCTAACACAACTTTCTATGATCACAAGGACTTAGAATTAAGTCTTAATCTCCTTCAATTGCATAGTTGACTCAAGGTTGACCAGATTACAACCCTAATTGCAACACCTTCAACTGTGACTTTCCACACTTGGCATAATGACTTGACTGAGCTCCACCATGACCCTCAAGTCACTCCATGAGCTCTATCCACATATCCTATCCATGACCAAGGCTTCAAAACCCACTAATGGTCTCCAATTGGCCCCCAAGTCAGGAGATAAACCACATACCAGCATCCAAACTTCTCCAGAACACAACCCACTTTCTGATGACTTTGGTGACCTCTCAAGCTTGAATAAGACCTCTAGATAGGCTCCTCTTGATATAAACCACACCTGATACCCTGCTAAATGAACAATGTTATGCTATGCAAATGCTAGACCAATGATATGCTAATGTAATGAAACATAGACCAAGTAAGAAAAGGTTAGGCAAATTTTGGGGTGCAACAGTTGCCCCTATTCAAGCGACTTGGACCTGACTGGATGAAAAGTGAACGAATTTCAGACAATCAAGGTAAAAGATGGTTGAATACCAAAGAACCCGGAAATTTTCTAACCAAAGAAATAATACTGCAACGATTGCTTGGGAAACAAAATCCAACCAATTGAATCCGGTTGTCATGGGAACAACTGATCAATAATCTGATACAGAACCTGATTTCAACATTAACCACCTGCGTGACACCACAAGCATTGAATCCACATATTAGATCAACAACAATCAATCTTCAAACATACGCTACAATAAGCGGGCACCGAGCCACAAGACCGCATCAAAATACCATCCTTGAATTTCTATCTCCGAAGGGACGGGCAAGCACTACGTAAAGCGCGAATCGTCAATGTATTATCCTTGATCTCCCATATCCGCAGAAATGGGCGAAGCACTAAATAAAAGCGCTAATCTGGCATCCGAAGATTTGAACGAACAACTCTACGGGGAACATTTCTGACACTACCGGTATTTGCACTACGTAAAGCGCGAACTTTGGTAACAACTCCATCAACACGGGTAACAACTCCGTCAACACAAGTAACATCTCCGTCAACACGAGTAACATCTCCGTCAACACGGATAACATCTCCGTCAACACGGGTAACATCTCTGTCAACACGGGTAACATCTCTGTCAACATGGGTAACATCTCCGTCAACATGGGTAACATCTCCGTCAACACGGGTAACATCTCTGTCAACCCGGGTAACATCTCTGTCAACACGGGTAACATCTCCGTCAACACGGGTAACATCTCCGTCAACACGAGTAACATCTCCGTCAACACGGGTAACATCTCCTTCAACACGGGTAACAACTCTGAAGGTTTAATCCATGAGATATTTTTTTCATGCTGACATAACAGCAATCCGAGGAAAACTCTACTGGGGAAATTCTGACGTCAATTGCCAAACACTTACTTTGACAACAAGCAACGACTTCAAAGGTCTAATCCCTGAAATCTTTTAACACTGACGTAACAGGAATCTGAGGAACACTCCGCTGGGGGAGAAGGGAAACTTAATCATGCCAAAAATTTGAATATTCGAAAACCATCCTGAATAAGAATTCCAATTACCTGCAGGGAAACACCTAAAAACAAAGAGGTAACCAACCTGACTTATGTTTCAAAATGCACATGTTTGAAAATGGCGTAATTCCCCATACGAAATAGGAATGCTACGTATTTGGGTAAATGCTATGCACAATGCAAATGCAAAGAGGCGTTCTGGCAAAATAAATGTCGGAGGAACGAAACCAAAATTCCGCTGGGGGAAGAAACAATCTTGCTGGGGATGGCCCAAAATATCTGGAATTACGAATTCTGCAGAGGATGAACAACCTATTGGAGTAAAGACAACCTGCTGGAAAACAGAAAGGACGGTCCTGCATGGGGATGATCTTTACCAACCACCGACAACCTAGTTGTACTCTGTGAGGACTTCACTGGGGATTAAATGTGCTCGTAACCAACCGCTGGGAATGCACATCACTGCCTGACCACCTACTAGCTCGCATCCAACTCTTCCGGGGATAAAATGTGACTTCCATCTGCTGGGGAGGAATAAGATCACCTAGAGCCTGCTCCTATGTTAAGGGACTCTAGCTGGGGAAACACGATCCCTTAGTTGTTTGCTTCGAAGGTAACAACCCTGCAAAATATGAACGAAACAAGACACCCTATACAAAAGGAACTATCTTGGCCAATATCCGTGACAATTGTTCAGTTAATTCAAAGTTTTAACAATTATTGGCCGAGGCCTGCAAGTTTATGCACGTGCAAGTTTATCAAAAACATCGGCGTTTTCCACAAACAAACAGTAAAAGTTAAAACAAGAAACAAACATCAAGTACTGAATAGTATGCGTTTATTGATAACGGGCCTGTAAATAGGCAAAGTTTTTACAATGGATGCAACTCCTGAAAAGAGGAAGTCACAAAACAACTACAGATATGTACAGAGGTACAAAGGAATTTGTATACATGTCGGTAACATGGTACAGACAAACACCATGAGCTGATCCTCCTATGACTCGCCTGACTCCGACACTTTCCCGATACTCCATCCTCGGAAGAAATTGACTTGGATAATCGAACCTCAGGTGCTCCCAAACCACTAATCAATGCAGTATCAAACTCGGACCGCAGTCATTTGCTTTTTCAATCCCTAATTTTTGCCTGAATCGCCCTTTGCGGGTTTTCAATTCACCAGGATACCCTTTTTTGCCGAAGTCGCCTTTTCAGGTTTTCGACTTCGCGGGTGTACATCTTTTCAATTTTTATCCCTAATTTTTTCCCGAACCTTTTCTCCTTTTTCTTGGTTCGCCGGGATGCCCCGTTTTTGCATGGACTTTCTTTTTCTGTCCAGCGGGTCTCTTTAAGCAAAGTATTTTTTAACTGCGTCCGAGTTCATAGGGGATGTAAAATCCTCGCCATCCATGGTGGACAACAATAAGGATCCTCCGGAGAAGACCTTTCGAACGATATATGAACCTTCATAGTTGGGAGTCCATTTTCCCCTGTGATCTGATTGTGGTGGGAGAATCTTCTTCAGCACAAGATCGCCCGTCTGAAAGCTTCGAGGGCGCACCTTCTTGTCAAAAGCTTTCTTTATCCGGCTCTGATATAACCGACCATATGCGATAGATGCAAGTCTCTTCTCATCCATCAAATTGAGTTGGTTCAGTCTATTCTTTATCCACTCTGCCTCATCGAGTTGGACATCGAGCAAAACTCTCAAAGAAGGAATCTCAACTTCCAACAGTAGGACAGCTTCCATACCATACACCAGTGAGAAAGGGGTTGCCCCAGTTGATGTGTGTACTGTCGTACAATAACCGTGCAAAGCGAAGGGCAACATCTCGTGCCAGTCTTTGTATGTTACAACCATCTTCTGAACTATCTTCTTGATGTTCTTATTGTCCGCTTCGACAATGCCATTCATTTTGGGCCGATAGGGAGATGAGTTATGATGCTCAATCTTGAAATTCTGGCACAATTCCTTCATCATCTTATTATTCAAGTTCAAACCATTGTCAGTAATGACTCTATCGGGGATTCCGTATCTGCAGATGATGTCCTTTTTGATAAACCGGGCTACTACTTGCTTGGTAACTTTAGCATAAGACGCTGCTTCGACCCATTTGGTGAAGTAATCGATAGCTACCAAGATGGACCGGTGTCCGTTAGAGGCTGTGGGCTCAATCTTGCCAATCATATCAATGCCCCACATGGATAAAGGCCACGGGGACGCCATAACATTTAGAGGGCTCGGCGACACATGAATCTTGTCGGCATAAATCTGACATTTATGGCATTTCTTTGCAAACTTGAAACAGTCTTTTTCCATCGTCAGCCAATAATACCCTGCTCGCAATAACTTTCGAGACATAGCATGTCCGTCGGCGTGCATGCCAAAGGTACCCTCGTGGACCTCTTCCATAAGCATATTAGCTTCTTTCTCATCAACACATCGCAATAGCACCAAATCATGGTTTCTCCGGTACAAAACACCATCTGGATTCAAGTAGAAGTTGCCAGCTAATCTCCTAAGAGTCTTCTTATCGCGGCTGGATGCCCCAGTCGGATACTCCTGGTTCTTTAGGAAATTCTGGATATCAAAATACCACGGCTTGCCATCGGAAGCTTCCTCAATGGCGAATATGAAAGCGGACCTATCAAGGCGAGAGATAACTATCCTGGGAGCCTCATTCCAGAAGTTAACTTTGTACATCGAAGACAATATCGCAAGAGCGTCTGCCATCTGATTCTCTGCCCGCGGCACATGGTGAAATTCTACTCGGTCAAAGAAAGGCAACAACCTCCTTGCATAATTCATGTACGGTATCAGATTAGGCTGACGAGTCTCCCATTCTCCCTTGATCTGGTTCACGACTAGCGCGGAGTCTCCAAACACATCAAAATTTTTGATTCTCAAATCAATAGCCTCTTTGAGACCCATGATACACGCTTCATATTCAGCCTCATTATTGGTAACTGGAAATGTCAACCTGGCAGTGAACGGGATATGAGTCCCATGGGGAGTCATAATGATTGCCCCAATTCCACTTCCGTATGAATTAACAGCACCGTCAAAAATTAACTGCCATTGAGAACTCCGCTCAGGACCTTCACCATGCAACAACTCCTCACAGTATTTCATCTTTAAGTACATAATATCCTCGTTAGGAAAATCAAACTTCATTGGCTGGTAATCATCGATTGGCTGCTCGGCAAGGTACTCTGACAGCATGCTACCTTTTATAGCCTTTTGCGAAACATACTGAATATCATACTCTGTCAGTACCATCTGCAATTGGGCAATCCTTCCTGAAAGCGCCTGCTTTTCGAAGACATATTTGATCGGATCCATCTTCGAAATCAGCATGGTTGTATGATTTAGCATGTATTGTCTCAGACGTTTGGCAGCCCAAGCAAGTGCACAACACGTCTTTTCGAGCATTGAGTAACGGGACTCACAATCTGTGAACTTTTTACTCAAGTAATAGATCGCATGCTCTTTTCGTCCAGTCTCGTCATGTTGACCGAGAACACAACCCATGTTGTTCTCAAGAACCGTCAAGTACATGATCAGCGGTCTTCCGGCTACTGGGGGTATCAATACCGGAGGTTCCTGTAAGTATTCTTTTATTCTTTCAAACGCCTTCTGACAATATTTGTCCCAGACAATCGCCTGATCTTTCTTCAACAATTTAAACATCGGCTCACACGTGGCTGTGAGATGAGATATGAACCGGGCAATGTAGTTCAATCTCCCCAAAAAGCCACGAACCTCTTTCTCTGTTTTTGGGGCTGGCATTTCTTGTATAGATTTTATTTTTGCAGGATCAACCTCAATCCCTCTTTCACTAACAATGAACCCCAATAGCTTTCCAGATCTCACCCCGAAGGTGCACTTATTAGGATTTAGCCTCAGCCTGAATTTCTTAAGCCTCTCAAACAGTTTCAGAAGATTCACCAGATGCTCTTCCTCCGTCTGGGATTTGGAAATCATATTGTCAACATAGACCTCAATCTCTTTATGCATCATGTCATCAAAGAGCGTCGTCATAGCACGCTGATATGTTGCCCCAGCATTCTTCAAACCAAAGGGCATCACTTTGTAGCAGAACGTTCCCCACGGGGTAATAAAAGTTGTTTTCTCCATATCCTCTAGCGCCATCTTAATCTGATTATATCCTGAAAATGCGTCCTTGAAGGAAAACACAGAGAATTGAGCAGTATTGTCGACCAATACGTCAATATGAGGAAGTGGGAAGTCATCCTTAGGGCTCGCCTTGTTCAGATCCCGATAGTCAACGCACATCCGCACCTTACCGTATTTCTTAGGTACAGGTACTATATTGGCGACCCAAGGAGGGTAAGTTGTAACAGCTAAAAAACCAGCATCCCACTGTTTCTGTACTTCCTCTTTAATCTTTACGGCCATATCTGGTTTTGTTCTTCTGAGCTTTTGCTTGACCGACGAATAGTCTTCATGTAACGGTAAGCGGTGGACCATAATATCAGTGTCTAACCCAGGCATATCTTCATAAGACCAAGCAAAGATGTCACTATACTCTCGAAGCATCTCGACAAGTTCTGCTTGATATTGCTTTGCAGCGCAGCCCCTATCCGAACATTCATGACAACTTCTTCCGAACCCAAATTAACGACCTCAATTTCCTCCTGATGAGGCAGAATGATCTTCTCTTCTTGTCTCAAAAGTCGAGTCAGCTCTTCTGGTAAGTCGTCGTCCTCAACAATCTCTTCCTCAGCTTGAAATATCGGATGTTCAAAGTCGAAGCGATTCATAGGAAGTCCTTGATCGGTGTCATCTGAAATATGGATCCTGCAAGAGAAATGGTTAAATGCTTCAAATGATATGCAAACAAAGCACACAACCACGTTGCCATTTTATTGATAAAATAAAACAGAAAAGCAGGGATCACAAAATTTGCATGAGAAAAACGCCTTTATTTGATGATTAAAGCAAAGCATACACATAAACAAGTAGGCCCTGAAATAAAATCACTATGCCCTGGGTAGGACATAGGATTGTACAATAATCGAAAAAACAAGGCATTACTGTTTCGTCGTCACTTGAATAAAGTTCTGAATAGACCAGTTGCATAGGCTTTGTCCTGGCTCGCTGGGCTTGATCCATGAATCCATGTCACAGTCGCTATCTCCATCTTCACAGTCAGACACAGCGTTAATTCTTTCAAAACTGACTCCCCCTGGAGTAAACACAATCGGCCCCTTGAACTTTGGCGCGCTCTGTGATGAAGATGACGACGACAGGTGATAACCCAAACCAAACTTATCCTGCTTAACAAGAATCTCCAGAACTTGACCCCAACCTTTGGTCTCCCCGACATGAACTACTGCTTGGGCTTCTCTGTATGAAGATATAGCCACCTCCGGCCCTTTGCTTATGACAGGAGATTGGTCTCTGATCTGCACCCCTTCAAAAGCTTGGCACAATGTCTCATGGATTTCACCATCCACTTCGACATATTTGAACGACGACAGGTGACTTACCAGGATATCTTCCTCCCCACACACGGTGACAATGCTACCACTGACCATATATTTGAGCTTTTGGTGCAACGTAGACGTTACAGCCCCTGCAGAGTGAATCCAAGGTCGTCCGAGCAAACAGATATAAGCTGGCTGAATATCCATAATATAAAACACAGCATCAAACACCTCTGGACCGACCTGGATTGGAAAAGTCAATTCTCCAAATACGGACCTTCTAGTCCCGTCAAATTCTCTCACTACCAAGTCACTTGGTGTGCATATTATGCCTCGGGTATCTAGCTTCAACAGCGCCTTCTTGGGAAAAACATTCAAGGATGAACCAGTGTCAACAAGGACATGAGACATGACAGTGCCCCTACACTCAACTGAAATATGCAACACACTGTTGTGGTTGCGGCCCCTGGGTGTTAAATCAAAATCTGTAAAGCCAAGGCCATGCCCCGCGTTCACGTGCGCAATCACTCCTTCAAGCTGATTAACGAATATCTCCTGGGGTACATAAGCAGTGTCAAGAGCTTTCAGCAAAGCATTCCGATGGGCTTCGAAACAAAGTAACAAGGACAAAATCGAGATTTTGGAAGGCGTCTGCTGCAGATGATCAACAATTTTATAATCACTCTTCCGAATTAGTCTCATAAATTCTTCCACATCCTTGGTCAAAGCCTCTTTTTCCTTCTCTTGACAAGGTCCTTCTTCATTGACTTAACCATTCCCTTTGGCAATTCTCTCAGCTTCTACTTCTGGTGACGCAAAAATTCTACCGCTGCGGGTTATGCCTCCTGCTCTCATAACGTTATCAACTGACCCAACCGACGGGCTTTCCAGATTAATCTTTTCCCCATTGCAGTAAACTTCCGCCCCGTAGTTCCAAGGGATGGCTTTAGTGCTTTCGTATGGAATGGGTCCAGCTTTGGTTATGGTGATAGTCAGTCTCTTGGGAGGCGCCGATATCGTGACAGTCTTAAACGGGATCGTAACCGTTGCAACCTCGCCCTGCTTTACAGCTATTGCCTCAACAGGCTTCTCTTCAGCAGTACGGTCGAATTGCAGCGTTCCTTCATCAATTAGACCTTGAATACATCTTCTTAAGTTATCACAACCCTCAGGCCGGGCTAAACAATCAACACAATCTGCATCACACCCAGGGAAAACCCTCCCCTTCAGCAACCTGCTCTTTACACAACCCAGAGGCGTCTTCAGTTCATCCACATTCATAACCAAATTCAGACTGGTATCTTCCAAAATTGCACCTACCTGTGCGGATCCGTGAGACGGCTTCGGGTTTTTCTCAATGTTAGGTGCCTCATTACCAAAATTTATAGCTTTACTATATATCAAATCCTGCACTTTGTGCTTGAATGCATGACAATTCTCTATGCTGTGGCCGGGTGCCCCGGAGTGGAATTCACAATGTGCATTGGCATCATAACCAAAAGGAGGCGTGCCCTTCAGCAGAGCTAACGTCCTTTTTTCAATAAGCTGCAGTTGTAATAAAGTTGGAAGAAGTTGAGCATACGGCAACAGAGGCACGTCAAATACTCTTTTCACGGCCCTATCTCTATCCTGAATTCTTCGTTGAGCAGGATGCTGCTAGCTCTGCTGCTGCTGCGGCTGTTGTTGAGGTACGAGAATTGTCACACTAGCGATCTGTTGGTGACGGTATTGGTTTCGACCTCTACCTCTTCCTCGGGAGTTGTATACTGAATTAGTATCCCCTTGCTTCTTATTCCCAAAAACCTTTTTACCACCTCCAGCTGAGGTAGATTCTCCTGCTTGAATCTTACCGATCTTAACGCCATTCTCTATATGTTCTCCCAAGAGTATCATATCAGAAAAGCTATCCGTTGTACAATTGAGAAGCCTGTCATAATACAAACCAGAGAAAGTGCCCACAAAAAGATCCACAAACTCACGCTCTACCATGGGTGGGTGCACCCTAGCTGCAAGCTCGCGCCACCTTTGGGCGTACTCTTTAAAACTCTCGCCATTCTTCTGAGAAAGATTTTGAAGTTGGACCCTGTTTGGCGCAAGGTTGTTGTTATACTGGTAATGCTTTACAAAGGCTTCCGCCAACTCCTTCCAGCTTCCAATCTGAGTAGGCTTCAACCCCATATACCATTCAAGTGACGGCCCAGACAAGCTATCTTGGAAAAAATGCATCAGCATCTTTTCGTCATCAGAATAGGCGGACATTCTCCGATAATAAGACCGTACATGAACTCTTGGGCAAGTATCCCCCTTATACTTGTCGAAAGTAGGCACTTTGAACTTGAGTGGCACCCTCAAGCCAGGAACCAACCCCATATTGTCCATGTCCAACCCCATGGAATTTTGATTGGCTAGACCTCTCACTTGTTCCTCCAACATCTTGAACCTTCGGTTATTGTCTGCGGGCATCTCAAGATCCCTGACCGGCGGAGGGAAAGAATCTTCTTGACGATCCTCGCCCCAATGAGAATCCCCATTATCATACCTAGCATAAGCAGCATTAAGACCAAAGTCATTCTGATTGAACCTGGGACCATACCCCACATTACCAAAGCCCTGATTAGCAGCACCTGGACCAAAGCCAGCGTTGTAGGCACCCATCCCAACACCGTTGTTGCTTGCATTGCCAAAACCTGCATTGCCAAAGCCCTGATTGTCGTAGCCCTGATTGCCGTAGCCCTGATTACCATAGCCTACATTGCCACCACCAATACCTACACCAGTGTTTCCAGCACCAACACCAAAACCAGCATTTCCAGTTCCAACATTAAAACCCACATTTCCAGCTCCAACATTACCGTTGGTTTCCACATGCCCGTTACCATTACCAGTCACATTCCCATTCCCAACTCCATTACCGTTCTCAGTAGTATTGATGACGACCACCGGTACAGCATCACCTGCTCGGGGAGTCTCGCCATGAGGAGGATCAATAGCAACCCCGCCATGTAGCACACCGTTACCATCGACTCGTGCAATCAGAGGCTGCACTAGAGTCTGAAGCTGCTCTTGGCCCTTGGCCACAATTTCTATAACCTGCATGAACTGCGCCATCCAGTCGCGTATCTCCTGCATCTCAGTTTGCATTTGATCCATAGCTTTCTTGCAATTACTTCTTGTAGAGTAGCGATGAATTCGCTGATCGGCAATCCTGAAACCTGAGTCAACAGAGAGTTAGGAAACAGTTCAAGGTACCTGTCATGCAAATGATTCATGCAAATGCAAACACGTATCCATGCCTTAGGAGGAAGTCCCCCTCGATTCTAGCTCCAAGACAAATAAAGTCTACCGTCCAATCATGGAAAAGAAATCCTCATATATATATATATATATATATATATATATATATATATATATATATATATATATATATATATATATATATATATATATATATATATATATATATATATATATATATATATATATATATATATATATATATATATATATATATATATATATATATATATATATATATATATATATATATATATATATATATATATATATATATATATATATATATATATATATATATATATATATATATATATATATATATATGAAAAACCCACGTGGGCAGCGTACAACAGTGACTGAATACAACTGAAGAAATAAGCGTGATCCCGACCAACAAGCCTGGCAGTGATCAGCATATCAATGCATAAAAGGTACAAAGAAATACAAAGAAATCAAGTGCGGCTACCGGCACGGAAATCCTCTAGTAACTTCTTCATAGTGGGGTGGTCAGGCTGAGTGAGCAGGCTCTGGATCAGCAAATCCCTTTGCCTGATGGCGTCCGGGATGTTCTCGACAATGCTCCCACAAACACCTTCTTCAGAACGGTTTTCCACCCTACTCCTCTTGGCATCCGCTCTGAGTTGATAATCCAGTAAGTTCGCTTTGGTCTGAACCAACTTATACTGGACGTCTCGTCGAAGGGAGGTTTCAGCCTCTATCTTCTTATCTTTGGCCTCAATCTGAGCTTCCAATTGGGCTATCTGTTGCTTCAGCTTTTCTTCCCACTCTTTGTGGCTAGTCAAAGTGTTGTTCCACAATTTCTCGTATTTGGACAACTTCAGATACACTCTGTCCAGGTCCTGCTTCTTGGTTTTCAATACCCCGTGCACTGCCTTCAGGTCCAACCCAAGACGCTCTCTAGAATCAGTCTTCTTGGTCAAATTAGCGCCCAGGTGGTTGATCAACTCTGTCTGCTTCTTGCAGGTGTGTACGACTTTGTTCTTTTCTCTTCGGAGTTGAGCGATCTCATTTTCCAGCTCTTCGTTGGCTTTGATCAGCTCTTCATTCTTAGCTTGAAGCTGATTATACTTCTGGATTTCGATCATGGTAGGCTCTGACTGGCAGTCCTGCTGGACAGGAGGAAAGGGCATCAACACTTTTTTTGCTCTGCTATGAATCCAGTCCACATAAGAAGGATAAGCCTGATTATTGCTCTTTCCCAATGAGGTTTTTCCTTTTCGGTGAATGTTATTCCAGGCATGCTCGAACCTGGCTAGATCATCTCCTTCCAATGCGCCAGTGAGGTACAAAGATTCTTGTACCTCTTCGTCCTTAGGAGGGCCCCTCAAGGCATACCCGAACTGTCTAATAGCGATAGAGGGATTGTAGTTGATGCAACCCTTCCTACCTATCAGAGGGACATTAGGAAAGTTCCCACAGCTGTAAATGATTTAACTCCCCAGGCGATCTCTATCAAACCAATCAATGTCTTCGGTAGACAAGCTCATCAGTCACTCAGACCACTCCTTCGTCTCTGCAGTCTTTATAAAAGGACCATCCTTAGGTAAATGAGTGACGAACCATCTGTAAAACAGTGAAGCATAACATGACACACCCTTGCCTATTCTATTCTCGTTCTTATAGTGCACTGAATGATACACGTCTCCGAGCAAGGTAGGGATGGGATTCCTTGAGACGAAAATACGAAGAGCGTCCACATCCACAAAATCTGGAATATTGGGGAATAACATATGCACAATGCCAAAATAGCTTTGAATACCACCCAACATTCCTTCTTGGCGAAGTGTCGGGCTTTCTCAGCTAGAAAAGGTAATGGGAATCCCCAGGCCCCATTTCTCCCGACTGTCTTTCCTTTCAACTCAAAAACCTCAATGTGCAAAGCTGTAGCAATACTAGCCAGATCTGGCTCCTGATCAATAGGACAAAAGGGTACCTGAGCAAGAATGGGTATTTCCAATATGGCAGAAAACTCTTCCAAAGTAGGGGCTAGCACATAGCTTGGAAACGTGAAGCAACGCAACTGGGGATCATAAAACTGAAGCAGAGTCTGAAGTGCGTTCAATTCATACACAGATGGCTTGCACACAACACTGAGCAGCTTCCCATAAGTTCTCCTAAAATCTCTCATTGCTTCCTTACCGGGCAAAGAAATCAAACCCCTCAAAGTAGTGATATTTGGAGTAGTAAATTTGTAAGCCAAAGTTCTTCTCAGGATGGGTTCCATGATGGACAAAGAAGGGACAAGATTGCTAGAATCGAGAGGGAACTGCACACCTGCAACATAGGCACGTGTTAGATGCAATGCAATATGAAAATGTAAATGCAAGTGCAAAATGCAGTAGGGGATCAAGAGTGTTGTGCTGTGCTGTGCTGTGAAGTGGCAAATCACAATTTTGCTTCGGCGAGAACATAACACACTCTGATAATAGGGGAATACTGATACCAACAATACTGATTCACTACCAAGAAAACCAGGTGGTCTGAAGGTTAAAGTTTCCTACAATAACCCGACCCCGCTCACAGGTATGGACCTAATCACTGACAAGGTATGGCATCCTATGCGTTCATCAACGTCACATACTTTCAAGAAACGATGATACGATACCCAGGAAGGTGTGGCATCATCATCTCTTGAAGCAGCCTCACTCAGTTGAATCACAAATGATCGGTCCCCAGAGTCGAAAATCCTAAGACCTGAAATCCTTTCAATGGCCCACTGGGCTGGAAATGGAAATCATCTCACAGAACCTCGTCTGAGTGCAGATTTCGTGGGAACTAGTGCATCCCTAACATACAGGTTCACCACAAATCTGCTTCTAAAGCTATGTACATACTCAAGCCCAGGTCCGGCTTATCACTCATCAGAGCCCCTTCCCACCACAACACAATAATGATATCATACCGAAAATAAAATGCGGAAAATAAAAATGCGATAAATAAACACAAACCCAACAGATAAACACACAAGCGCTAGGATTGACTCGTACAGGGAACTGTTGGAATCCCCAGCAGAGTCGCCAGCTGTCGCTACTGCGAAAATAAGGTGCCGGCAAAACAGAAGAGTCGCCACCTTTCGTTATTTATCCCTCAAAAAGGGAAAGGAAACGATCGGAAAAACCTGACGAAAAGGTATAAGACAAGGTCATCGCAACCAATGTCTGGATTTGGGATTCGGTTACGCAAGGGGAAGGTATTAGCACCCCTCACGTCCATCCTACTCGATGGGATCCATGCTTGTTGGGTTTATCTGACGGGTTGATTATATCTATCTACGCTAAAAGTCTGGTCTGAAAAAGAAAAGAAAATGACTCGGCAGAACACAACAGTTTTATGCCTACGTATTCCCGTTTGGAAAGAGAAATCAGAGTCAACGTAGTTCACCTAACTACGGGTTACGGGGGAAGGTTGCTCGTCGAGATATCGCATCTCGTGCCTACATACTTTCACACGTAGTGAAAGATCAGAGCAAACGTAGTTCGGGATACTACGGCTTACGGGAGGGGTCAAATTCCTCTATTTTTTTCCGAGTAGGGTTAACAAACAGTTCCAGCAGTTTGGTGTAAGCAGCTCTACCTTTGGAGACTTAGGCGTTACCGTTTGCGATAGAACTGGGAGTTAACGACACTTTTTTCTTCAAAAAAGCTTTCCTTGAGTTATGGGCCCACGGGGCAAAAGGTTTGAAGTTTGTTTTCTGTCTTTTACGAAAGAAGTGTTTTTTATGGTTGTCTCTAGTTTGTACAGCACTAGAGACTATGACTTAGGAGCGAATGCGTCGCATATCGTCCAAAGGACATATACTAAACACCCTAGATGATTGAGAGGATACTGTTCAATTATCATTTCCCAAGTAGCTTAAGGCTCGTAACGCGCTTGTACTAACTTGCCTTTATTACGTTTTTTACTGTTGTTTTGAGGTAAGAAGAGAACGAACTCTATGGGGAAACTGTTAAGTCCTAATGTTGTCATGCAAAATTGATCCTATGATTGAGGTTAGGAGGAAGCTACCTAATGTTATCATACATGGTTAGAACCCTAATGTATGTCGTAACTTCTCTTGAACAAGAGAAGTCAGAGTTCCTAAGGGAACATGGCAAAGGAAAGCAACAACAAATAGAAATAACTGTAAGTAAAATGCATGCAATGCAGCAATACAAGCAGAAGGAGACAAACTCAACTTCTTAGCAATCAAGCAAAAAGAAAACAGTCAAAACAGGCAAGCAGAGGGAGACAGACTCAACCTCTATATGCAAATACATCAATTAGAAAAAGAAAAACAACACACAAGCAAGGGGAGGACCACCTCAACCCTTAAGGAAAACAAGCAGAGGGAGACCCACTCAACCTCTTAATGCAGTCATGCTCCTATACTTAGACTATCCTAAACATGAACTATCCTAATGCAACACACCACTCAATCATGAATGAGGAAAAAGACTCATGGTAAATAAGGAATTCAATCCACAAGTAAACAAACAAGGCTTCTATCCTAGGGAAAGGAATTGAAAGTTGGGAGGCCAAGGTAAGGTCCACAGGAGCTTATCCCAGGCACTCAACCAACTAAAAGGGACTTGGGAGAATCCTAGAGGCTTTTCTCCTTCAAGAGACGTGCAAAATTCACACCACAGGAGGGACTGTGCTACCTCAAGAAGGTTCCTAAAAAGAAATGGAGAGGATTAAGAGGATGAAGCTGGGAAGCAAGGTAAGGTCCACAGGAACTTACCACAGGCACTCAACCAACTTCACTTCCTCAGAAAGCTTTCATAGACTCAACTCCTTTATGATATTGCAATGAATTCCTCCACAGGAGGAATCATACTCACAAGGAGGATTCCAATTAAGCAAGGAAAATTGTGAGGGAAACTGACCCTCTAAGAAGGATTATCCACCTACTTAGACTTCTAAAGAACCTCAAAGATTTCCCTCTAAGGATCACGTACACTAAGGATTCAAAGCTCTAAAGAAGCATCTATCTAATCACCATTCTATCAAGAAAGGATATGAGACCTAGAATCATCTAATGGTCATTATTGAGGTCATTCTAAAGGAAAGTCCATGTTAGAAGCAACATAAAACTAGTCTAATTGTTAATTATAAGGAAAAATATGAAATCAAGTCCTAAAATTCTAGGGAATTTTCTAAGGGATCCTAAGAGGGTTAGGGACTTATGGTATAAAATCCAGGGACTGAATATAAAGGGAAAGTCACCTAAAAGTTTCTAAACCTAAAGTTATCAAAGGGGAACCCTAAAATTGAAGGTCATGGGAACCTAATCCAAAACAGAACCTAAATCATCTAAAAATTGTGAAATAAATCCTATGGGATCATGCACATCTATACTAACAGCCAATCAAATCTCAAGCCTAAATTCTATACCACTTAATCATACAAAAATCAGCAAAAACATGAGGAATTATGCAAAAATTAAAGAATTAACAAAAATAGAAAAATGCAAAATAAATGGAAAAATCAACCAAAATGAAATGTAAAAGCATCAAAAAAACAAGAACCACCAGAGGATCACAACCATATTTTTTCCATAATTTTCTGATCAAAGATGAAATTAATATGAATTTTGCAAGATAAAATCAAATAAAGAAAATCCAAAAATCAATTAAATAAAATAAATGCTGGGAAATAAATAGGGGCATTGGATATGATTACTGGTCAGCTAATCTAAAGCCTCCAGATGGTGATAGCACATTAATGAAACGCGCGTGTTTTGGCTTGGCCAAGAGTCAAGTTCAGATTAAATCACACACGCACGATCAGCTTACAAAGTCAAGAATTCACAAGGATCCAATGGCTATGGCTTATCTTCCTCGTTTAGACCTGGTTAACTTGGAGGGAAACATGACGGTGGTCCGGTGGCTGCGCCACCGTCTTCTTCGGTGAGCTCAAAAGTTGCAGGTTAGGGAAACAAGGCAAACCTTATATGAATCTTCTCCATTTTAATCGCTGAATCCAAATATGCCATTAGTTTCTCCTAATTCTTACTGGATTTTAAAACACGACCAAGATCCTAAGATACATCAGGTCATGGATCATTACCAAACTCATAATTAAGGCCACATATCTCTTCCTCATCCGTCAAAGATCAACCTAAGCTATCTAAATCATGATATCACTCCAAGATCAGGTAGTTACAAGTCTCAACAGAAATTGTGTCACACCTTGAATTGTCACGAAACTTCCAAATTTCTAGCCTAAAACGATCTAGTCATCTTCCTAAACCTTGACCAAAGTCTAAATCATACAAGATCATCATAAAACTAGAGTAATTGTGAGATATAGAAACCTGGAATATAGCTTAAAATTGAGGCAGTTATGGTGTGATTCTTGCTCCAATCTTGTGCAGATTTCTTCAATGATCAATGATAAAGCTATTAGGAACCTCAATTTGCTCTGAAATGCTCCCAATCTGAAAACACGATTTGCACTTTTGCTCTTGAAACTCTCTCTGCAATCATTGGTTCTAGCTCAAAATAATCACCAAACCTGATCTGAATTTGTTTTTGAACTTAAATAGAATGGATTGGAAGGTTCTAGAGGCCCATGGAAAGCCCAAACTGAGATTTCCAATTCTCACATTTTCTTCAAAAACTCAATCATGGTGTACATGAATTAGCTCTAGTCCTAGCTCTAAGAAACTCCACAGGACTTGCTTGTGGCCTATTGAGAATGTATGGACAGGATTGAAAGCTTAATTCCATCCAAGGGCCGAGGTTGAATGTGCTACTTACCCATGAAGTAACAAGTTGAAACACCATGAAATAAACCTCAAAATGAAATTCCAATGATGCCAAAGTTTTTCAAATGGTTTTTCTGGTCAAAATGAGTACTCATATGCATTTGTTTGAACTGTTATGATTAAATTTGAATTTTTCAACTTAAATGCCTTTAAATTCCCCTTTTGTCAAATTTCTTCAAACCAAGTCTGGCCCTAAGCCAAATCAATGCCTCATGGATACATGGTTGACCTTAAAATCCCACTTTGAGTAAGTTTTGTGTTGGATCAAACTTCATTTGAAATGTGCAAGATGATGAAAATGACCCATAATCCAAAATGACCTATAATCTTACTTTCCCAAAATGCCCCTAACTTGTAAACCTCATAACTTGAGTTCCACAAATCAGATGGAAGAATTCTAGTACAATTTGGAACGCTAAGACCAAGACCTACAACTTTCATGTTGGCCAAAAGTTGAGGAGAAACATCCTTCTAGGTCAAAAGTTCCTTGGAAGTTAGTTGACTTTTGCAGACAAATTTCACATTCATCTGATGACCTGTAACTTGTCTGGATCATAACTTGAGTTCTATAAATTCAATCAAAGACTTCTAGTACTCAAATTAATGCTAAGAAAATGCTACACAATTTCTATGTTGGCCAAAGTTGAGATGAAACTTCCATCTTGAGATAAGTGGTCTTGAAGTCAGGCACTAAATAGGGGATTTTACCCTAAGAACCCTAGTTTAGGAACTCCTCACACTTTGAATTCTTCTTGGATTGATCTTGGAATATCACCTCATGTATCTCAACACAACTTTCCATGATCACAAAGACTTAGAATTGAGTATTAATCTCCTTCAATTGCACAGTTGACTCAAGGTTGACCAGATGACAACCCTAATTGCAACACCTTCAACTGTGACTTTCCACACTTGGCATAATGACTTGACTGAGCTCCAGCATGACCCTCAAGGCACTCCATGAGCTCTATCCACATATCCTATCCATGACCAAGGCTTCACAACCCACTTTTTGATGACTTTGGTGACCTCTCAAGCTTGAATAAGACCTCTAGATAGGCTCCGCTTGATATAAACCACACCTGATCCCCTGCTAAATGAATAATGCTATGCTATGCAAATGCTAGACCAATGATATGCTAATGTAATGAAACATAAACCAAGTAAGAAAAGGTTAGGCAAATTTTGGGGTGCAACACAGATGAGGATACGTAGGCACAAGACGGCGATGTCTTGGCGAGCAACCTTCCTCACCTTCACCCGTAGTCTTCCAAACTATGTTCACTCCGACTTTCCCATTATACGAGGGAGTACGTAGGCATAAAGCGGCGATGCTCTATCGAGTCTCTTTTCTTTTCTTTTGTCCATGTGGCCTGTAGCTTAGATATATTAACACCCTTTTAGATAGATAACAAGCATGGATCTCGTCGAGTATGATGGACGTGAAGGGTGATCATACCTTCCCCTTGCATAACCGACTCCCAAACCCAAGATTTGGTTGTGCTGACCTATCTTCTCCCTTTTCGTAGGTTTTCTCTGATCATTTCCGTTCCCTCTTTTGGGATAAATAACGAACGGTGGCAACTCTTCTATCCTTGTCGGTTGTAACACCCCCTTCTACACCCCCCAAATAATCAAATAAATCATTTAAGCACATATTAAAATTTCATCAGAGTATAATTAAAACATGGTATAAAAGAGGCATGCCACATCATACACAAAATTGAAACATACAACACCTGTTCTATAAAAGACATGCAACAGTGGGATAACTTTAAACAGAGGAACTTAGTCCTTACACCCACATCTCAATATTAAGAATTAAAAGCGGAAAATCTAAACATTGAATCATTTTAAACATGTAATCATATAAATACATATCATCCAGTTTGATTCACCACATCATTCATGTTTACATAAACATTTGTTAGCAGATACATATACAAATGTATCACAAAAGAATGCTATATAATCCTAACTACCCGGTGCTACATATCAGAGCTAACTGACCAAAAGAATGAAGCTACACTTCACAAAAGACCTCCAACAATCCTAATCTACAATGCCACATAGAGCATTATAAAATAGCAGAAGGGTGAGAAATATTATCATAATAATCAATGCATATCATTATATATATATATATATATATATATATATATATATATATATATATATATATATATATATATATATATATATATATATATATATATATATATATATATATATATATATATATATATATATATATATATATATATATATATATATATATATATATATATATATATATATATATATATATATATATATATATATATATATATATATATATATATATATATATATATATATATATATATATATATATATATATATATATATATATATATATATATATATATATATATATATATATATATATATATATATATATATATATATGCTATTGTGTGTGTGTGTGTGTGTGTATATATATATATATATATATATATATATATATACAAACACACACACACACACACAAGCATAGAATGCACATTGTTGCACCCTAAAATTTGCCCAACCTTATTCACTTGGTTTATGTTTCAATATCATTAGCATTTGCATATAGAGTCATGTGCATAGTCTAATCATCTGCATAGCATAAGCATAGCAAGTCATACAACAGGGGGACCAATCATTATTCTCATCTCTAGAAGCCTATTAAGAGGTTATTATCCCAATTCAATCTCATTCAAGTCATCAGGAAAGAATTTGAAAGCAAAGAGTTCAGCAGATCAAGCCTTGAGTCCATCTCCTAGCTGAGGGTATCTGAGGGTCAACAAGAGGGTTGTGAGCTGTGAGTTGAAGGCATGGGGAGTATCTAGACATTATGAGAGACTTAGAAAGTCATCTAAAGAAGGAGACAAGTCATTGATGAGAGCACAAGAGCTATAGCTGAAGGCAGTCAACTAGGGTTTCATCTGGGTCAACCCTAGGTCAACCCTAGGTCAATTGACTGATTTAAGGGGCATTCAAGTCTAGTGGAGAGATGTGGGGTTCATCATTGAACATATAAAGAAGGATATGGAGATATGCCAAGAGGAATTCAAGAGAAATCAAGGAGAAGAGGAGCTTCTAAATTAGGGTTTCTGTGTAAAATCCCCTAGTTTAGGTCAAATTTCCAAGCAAGATAAGTCAAAATGCTAGCTTCAAATGGATCCTTGGCCAACATGAAACTTGTAGAGGATCTCAAGACCTTTAATTTGAGTGGTGGAAGACATCAAGGAGACTTATAGAACTCAAGTTATGGTCCTTGCAAGTTACAGGTCATCTGAGGTATCTGAAATTTTGTCTGTGAAAGTGACTTGACTTCCAAGCAATTTTTACCCCTCAAGGAGATTTAAAATGAATTCTTGGTCAACATAAGAATTGTTCCTCATTGTCTTAGCTTTCTAGAATGGTATAGTATGCCTTCATATGATGTGTGCAACTCAACTTATGGTCTTGGCAAGCAAAGGGTATTTTGGTCATTTGTGAATTACAGGTCATTTTAACCTATGTCCAAAACTCATACAAGGAGGCCTCAAATGGAAAAACTTACAACATCAAAATTGCTCCAAATGACATTTTGAGTCTAGAAAGAAGGTCACAAATTGTTGGAAAAGCTCATAACATGAAGTTGCATGATTGGTCAAATTTGAACTAAATGGCTTATAACTTAAATAAAGTCAAAGTGAAAAATGGTTTGAGAGATTTATAAGTCCAAATGGAGACTTCCCATATATTATTTTGGGTCCAAAAGACATTCTAAGAACAATGGTTCAAGTACTTTTTTGAGTTTAGAAGGAAAAAGAAAAGTTATTTATGGTTACTTGCATTTGAAGAAACATAACCAAAATGGATTCAATTTGGAATGCAAGGGAAGTTGCAAGATGGTTCTAGAAGATTCATTTGAGCACTATATATTCATGAAATCAGAATTGAGCAGGGGTTGGATTCATTTTTCACCAAAAATTTCCCAAATTCTCTCATTCTCCAAGTTGCAAGTTCACTTCAATCTCACAAATTCAGCATCAATTCTCATCAACATTGATCCTCCTACATTTCACCATCATCATGGATCAGAATTGAATAAAAAATTTGGTGGATACTGATCATTTTCGTGCACTTCCATCAAGAACACACAAAGTGCAATTTCAAGTGGATAGCAAGATCCAAGGCAAGAATCATCAAGGTTTTGCAAACAGAATCAAGCACTGAGTTAGTTGATCAAGATCCAAGCATTAGAAGCCTCAGATCCACGAGTTCCATCAGCATCTCCAAGCTTTTGCATCAGGTGCATTTTCTCTGCCATTGCTTGATTTAGTTAGTTTAGCATAGTTTTATTAGTTTAGATGTGATCTAGGTTGTTAGTAGAACGATTAGGATGAGTTTGGTGCTGTTTAGTGATAATTGTTGACAGGTGCTTGAAACTGTTAGGGCTTAGAACTCTTAGGATAGGCCATAATAATCTTAGTTTGTTAGTGCAGAGTGATCTACGTGAAGTGTAGTTTAGATTAGTATAGGTTTGAGTGAGAATCTTGATGATGCATACCAGAGTATTTTCATGGAGTCAAGACTTGTCTCGATCGGTTTGAATGATTCATTGGGATTTAGAATGAACTATGACCATAGGCTTGTAGAGGGAGAAATTCTGAGTGATTTTCATGTTTGGATCGAGTTGAACCGTGGCCTGTAGAAGGAGAACAGAGAGCTTGAACATGATACGTGCATGGTATTTCATGGAAGATATAAAACCCTAGTTGTGACCAAGGTTGAAGACGAAATCCTGATCGTCCATCGCGTGCAAGACCCTTGACCAAAGAAGCAATCCCACGGCTCTCATTTAAAACAGAATTTTGGAGGGAGAGAATAGAAGCCAAAACGCACCGTTTCATTTAATGAAACGGGCGGGCTTAGTGTGTGTTTTGCTATGGACACCACCCAATATTGAGCCCAGCGAGATTTGAACGTGAAAACCATGCTGAATGCACCCCCTGCTTCCTCTTTTTCTTTTTTATTTTCATTAATTCTGACTTGTTCTGGGCCTAATACAAACTTGCTACCCACACCCCCACTGCCTGGCCCATCCAAGGATATAACTGAGCGTGTTTGTTTAATAAACCCCCTCCATTTTATTTCATTCTTTTTTCTTCTTATTTTCCTTAAATTTTTATGCATCTTCTAAAATTCATAATAAATAGATAAAAAATCATTTTTAATTCATTCTTTTTACATTATTTTCTTTAGGATGTCTAGAAAATTATAAAAAAATAAAAATTGCATTTTTATTTTTATTTGATATTTTTCCCATATTTTCTAAATAAATGACATTTTAAATAGTTTCATTTCATGCATGATTTTATTAATTTTTGTTCTATTAGATACTTTCATATTTTTTGTTCATTCTTTTTAGGTTGTTTAGATGAGATATTGAACTTGTAGAAACCATTTAGTTCCCCTTTTTAGAAATTAATTTTAGGTGCTTAATGTAGGCTTGAACAACATGAACAAATTAGGGTTTTTAGGTGATGACTTAGGAGATTTGATTCTTTTCCCTTAGGACTTAGGGCTTGACTAGTTTAGTTATGGGACTATAGGGGCTATGGGTAGTTATTAGATCCCTTAGAAAAAGTCAGGATTCCCCTACTGCTATTAATACTCTGTGTATGTCTGATTGACTGGTGTGGTGTGCCCTCTGGGATTATTGCTTGCTTGCTTGGGTATTGGGATTGTCTGGGGACTTGGGAGAGCTGAAGACTTGAGGAGATGAAGACCATTGGAGATTCAGAGATGAAAGGTCAACTGCCAGAGTTGAATAGGAGGTTCTTGCTAGCAGCTGCTGAGGAGACTAGGGTTTAGGAGCTAGGCAGAGCTCTAGATTAGAAAGCTTGTTTCTCAAACATGGAATGCCTTGTCTGCATCCATCCTTTCTCTATGATTCAAAGTCTCTTTCAAATATCCACCTCCTTCCTTTGGAAGGATCAGTGAATATATTTGAAAGATAGAACTTTTGAGAGGAAACTTTCTGTTTAATGTTAACAGTTGATGAACCACCCTTGGTAGGTAATTAACTGTCTAACATTCATTCACTTCACTCTTGTGACTGATTCCTCATCCTGGAGGTTTGAACTTGAAGAAAAGCCATTGCAGATGGAAGACAGATGATCAAAGCCCTTGCCTGAAGGTCATGAAGATGGAGATTGATGCTTGTTGAAGCCTGTAGCTGATTGGAGATTACTTGAAGCCAGATGTTGATTCAAAGCTGCTGATGTTGTTTCTTTTGCTGTTGTATTTCATTGCTGATGTATTGTTTGGATTTCCTGGTTGTATTGTTTGCTGGTTACCCTGCTGGGTTGAAAGTGAAGCCTGTTCACTTTTGCCTATTGTTTTCCAGGTTCGAGGTTGAGTGGGACTCCCTTGCCTCGCTTGTACTGTTGCATCCATGCATTTTACTGCTTTATTATATCTGTTATTGTTTCTGTTTCTGCCTATCCCGTAGGATCTCTGTTTCTCTCTGTGCAAGAGAGGAGCATGATAGACACTAGGTCTTAACCCATGCATGATAACATTAGGTTAGTTTGATTCCCTTCGCAACCGTAGGTTAGAGTTCTGTCTCTTTCTATCTTAAAACAAACAGAAAAACACCATAAAGATTTTAAACACAATAAAAGACACTTCTTTCGTAAAAGAATGTGAACTCATCAAGACGTCATTTTTGTCCGCTGGGACTGATAATCAAGAAAACCTTTTTCAGAAGGAATAAAATCAATCAAAGACAGACTTGTGTCTTCCGTGGCCCGAACTACGTTTGCTCTGATCTTTCATGCTGTGTGGAAGTACGTAGGCATAGGATGCGATATCCTAGCGAGCAACCTTCCCCTCCTTTCCCGTAGGTAGGCGAACTACGTTGACTCTGATTTCTCGTTCCAGACAGGAATACGTAGGCATGAAGTGCGATACTTTGCCGAGTCATTTTGTTTTCATTTTCTTTCCTTTTAACCCCAGACCTTTAGCGTAGATAGAATAACAATCCATACCCGAAAACAAGCGTGGATCCCATCGAGTACGATGGACGTGAGGGGTGCTAATACCTTCCCCTTGCGTAACCGACTCCCGAACCCAGGTTTTGGTTGCGATGACCATACCTTTCCCGTGTTGTGCGAGGTTTACTCTGAGCGTTTCCTTTCCCTCCCGTGGGATAAATAACGCACGGTGGCGACTCTTCTGTTCAGCCGGCGCCGATTTTCGCAGTAGCGACAGCTGGCGACTCTGTTGGGGACCCAACGTCCCCTGGCTGCTAAGAACTGCGATGGTTCTTATGCATTTGGGATCCAACGTCCCTTTAAGAGAGTCAATCCTAACGTTTGTTTTCCCGTCGAGGATTTTGTATGGATTTATATTTCTGACCTTTTATTTTCAGCATTATATATTGATTATTATTGCTGTATCTTGGGGTGTGACGGGTGTTCTGATATTGAGTGAGAAGCCGGACCTGGGCTTGAGTGCACCTAGAATTAGCGTAGAAAGTAGTGGGCGCGTGCCGGCTTTGCTTGCATTAGTGTCTCATGAAATCTACACTCGGACGAGGTTCTTCTGGTTGGCTTCTTTTTCTACCCTTTGGGTCGAAGGGGTTGTTGGTCAGCTGAATTGTCGACTCCGGGGACCGATCACTTGGAAGTTGGCTAAGTGAGGCCTCTTCAGGAATTGATGATGCCACTCCTTCTGGGAATCGTATCATCAACCCTGAAAGTCTGTGACGCCGACGACCGCATAGGATGCCGTACCTTGTGCCAGTTATAGGGCCACCCACCTGTGAGGGGATTTGGGGTTATGCAGGTAACCAGACCTTCAGATACCGGTTTGTTCTCGATCAGAGATCCTGGGTATTTATGGAGAGTTATGAGGTCTGTCAGAGACCATTTGGAGATGTGTTCTGAGGTCTGTCAGAGACCAATTGGAGATATGATTTGAGGTCTACCAGAGACCAGTTGGAGTTATGGTTTGAGGTCTGTCAGAGACCAGTGTTGGAGCTTTGTTTTAGGTCTATCTGAGACCAGGGCTTGATGACTTCTGGATGGTCTATCTGAGACCTTTCTTGATTGGGTTCAGGCCATTCAGCTACGGCTTTGGTCCCTGTTGCATGTTACTTGCATTGCATTGCCTGCATATCCATTACCATTTGCATTTCACTAACGTGTGTCTGTGCTGCAGGTGCATTTGCATTTCCCTAGTTCTAGTGCCCGGACTTCTGAGTATTGACTATGGCTAGTTTGAGGAAGACAGTTGCGTATAAGCTGCCTTCACCTGATATTACTTCTTTGCTTGGTCTGATATCTCTTGCCGATGAGGAGGTTAGGAGAAGCTTCAGAATGAGCCATGGGAGATTACTGAGATTAGTCTGTAAGCCCACTGCTGATGAGATGAACGGGCTATACACCTTGATGCAGTTCTATGATCCCGCATTGAGATGTTTTACGTTTGCTGACTTCATTCTAGGACCTACCATTGAGGAGTATGTGGAGTTTACTGAGCTTCCCGTGCAGAACAAGGTTCCCTTTATTCACTCTGCTGCTGAGCCCAAGTTGGAGGACTTAGCCAAAGCCTTACATATGGACGCTGCAGAACTGTTATTGACTTCTTGGCTTGGGGTATCAGGTTTCTCTCTTGATTTCTTGGTTGGCAAAGCGCAGGAGTATGCCAAGAGCGGATGTTGGGTGGTTTTCAATGCTATTTTGGCTCTCTGTATTTATGGGATTGTGATGTTCCCTAACTTACCCAACTTCGTAGACCTGGATGCTTTCCATCTATAGTGCCAACGTTGATCGGAGACTTCTACCACTCATTGCACTACAAGAACGAAAACCGAAGGGGAAAAGTTGTTTACTGCTGTGCTCCTCTATTAAATATGTGGTTCAAGAGTCACCTTCCCATGAAGGGACCATTTGTAGACAGTGTAACCTCAGCCAGTTGGTCAGAGCGCCTGATGAGGCTATATTCCGAAGACATTGTGTGGTTTGATCGAGACCTGTTGGGATCTGAGCTCATCTTCAGTTGTTCTGGGTACCCTAATGTGCCGCTGATAGGAAGAAAAGGGAGCTCATCTTCAGTTGTTCTGGGTACCCTAATGTGCCGCTGATAGGAAGAAAAGGGTGTATCAATTACAACCCTTCTCTATTCATTCGCCAGTTCGGATATGCACTGAAGAATCCACCTCAGGAGGAAGAAGTACAGGAATCTATGTACTTCACCGGAGACGTGAAAGGGGAGTTACTAGCCAAGCTGCAACATGCCTGGACGCGTATTAACCGCAGAGGGAAGCCTTTGTTAGGAAAGAATGACTGTCAGGCCTATGCACCTTATAGAGTTTGGATTCAGGAGAGGACTAGTCAGTTGAGGATGCCGTTTCCAGATGCACCAATTCTTGTTCCCGTTTCGGTAGCAGAGCCAACTACTGTTTCTAGAGAAGTCTATGAACAAGTTGTGAAGGAAAAAGAAGCCTTGATGAAGATCAACGAAGGGTTAGAGCAAGAGTTAGCCCAGGCACGCAGCGAGAAAAACAAGGCCGTATATGCTTTCCAACAACAAATCGAGCTGCTAAACAGGTTAGGGGCTGAGTTGACTGAGGAAAAGAAAAAGCGTGAACGTCTGGGGCAAGAGTTCAGAAGCTCCCATGACTTGCTGGAAGCCAAAAAGAAGGCGCTCGACGCAGCACACCGAGAGATATCTTCTTGCAATAAGACTTGGAATGCTACACTCACCAACAATAAGAAGAGGGAAGATAAGCTGAAGCAGCAAATTTCCGACCTCGAAGAGAAGTTGAAGTCTAGCATCAAGAAGTGTGAGGAGGAAGTGATGACCCGGTATAGTGTCCAGCATGCACTGAACAAGGCAATCAAATCCAGAGATGAAGCAGTGTCTCAGAAGCGAAAGTTAGAAGATTGCTTCGGAGAAGCAACATGGGAAGAAACTGCTGAAGACGTACGCCGTGTCCTTAAGAGGAGAAACCAGCTTGTTGAAGGGCTGCTTGATCGACCAAGCCATCCGGAGACCAAAAAGTTGATAGAGGAGTACCAGACTTTTGGGAGGATTTGATAATTTCATGTAATAACTTGTATGCTTTATTTGCATAGTGCTGACCATCACCAGGGTTGTTGGTTGAGGTCATGCCTTCTTTGTACTCTCAGTGATATTGTACCCTGGGCTTATTGATTCTCCCTGCAATATATGAGGCTTTCTATGATTCAGCTCCGATATTCTTATTGTCAGCACTGTCACTGCACCGGCACCTTCGCACTAGAACTGGGGGAATGAACTTCCCTAATGCACGGACACATTGCATTGCATTCATATTCATATTGCATTACAGGTAATCTTTGGATGGTGTCTTATTTCCTGCTCTGTACCAGGTACTTAACAGGATTGCAGATCAACATCCGCACCGCTATTCTACACGCTCCAATTGTCGAAAAATCATGGACCAAATGCAGAACGAGATGCAAGATGTGCGCGAGAAGCTCGCTCTCTTCATGCAGACCATGGAAGCTATAGCAAAAGGGCAGGAGAATTTGCAGGCCATGGTCCAGCCTCTGTTGGCCCGAAGCGCTGGTCATGGTAATGAAGATCATCAGTCTGTACGGGTTGATACTGCTCATGGAGACGGTACTCCCACGCCAGTGGCTCCGCCTGTAATCAATACACCTGCCGCTAATGTCAACAACGCTACCGCTGCTGTGAATGGTAACGTTGGAGTGGGGAATGAGACTGCTGTCCTTAATGCTGGGCTGGGTGATGTCAATTTGGGTGATAATCTAGGTGGCAACGGCTTTGTAAACGCTGGGTTCGGATTCAATGATCAGGGATTCGATAACACTGGGAAATATGGCTTTAATGCTCAAGGCTTTGGGCAAGATGGTTATGGTATGGTCAATCAGGGTTACGGAGGCTTTAGAAACGGAAACGGTACTGGATGTATGGCTTTTGGTCCTGCTGGAGGTGTTCAAGGGTACGGCAACAGAGGCCGAGGTCCGGGGATGAATCAGATCAGAGCTGGACGTAATAATGGATACGATGGGTACGGGGCTGGAAACGGTATGTGGCAAGAAGATCAGCAGGAAGACGCCTTCTCCGGAGGAGGTTTTGAAGGGCCGATGGATGATTCCCAAAAGATTAGAATGTTGGAAGAGCAGATGAAGGGAGTCTTAAATCAAAGTGCTGTGGGATTGGAGATGGCAACCATGGGCTTGGTACCTGGCTTGAGGGTGCCAATTAAATTCAAAGCTCCTGCGTTCGATAAGTACAAAGGAGACACATGTCCGAAAGTGCATGTACGAGCTTATTACAGAAAGATGTCTGCATACTCCACTGATGAAAGAATGCTAATGCATTTCTTTCAGGATAGTCTATCGGGCCCTTCCCTAGAGTGGTACATGGGGTTGGAGCCAACTGATATCAAGACATGGAAGCAATTAGCAGAGGCATTTGTAGCCCATTACAAGTATAACAGCGACCTGGCACCCAATCGGGTCCAGTTGGCCGGGCTTTCGCAGAAGAAGGGGGAGAGCTTTAAGGAGTACGCGCAAAGGTGGCGCGATATGGCTGCCAGGGTCCGTCCTCCGGTGGAAGATAAGGAAATGAATGACATGTTTGTCGGCACATTCACAGGTCTGTTTCATGATATGCTGTTTCACACGTCTCTGGCCAGTTTTTCAGACCTGATTCTAATGGGAGAAAAGATTGAACGTAACATTAAGCAAGGAAAGTTCCAAGTCGAGGAATCAACTGCATCTGGCAGTAATAGGAAAGCTTATGGTGGGCGCCGTCAGGGCGAAGCCAGCGCAGTATTTGGAGGCCGAGGCCGAGGCCGAGGCAGGGGACGAGGTCAATATCGTCAGCCGCAGCAGGTGGCGAGTGTTACTATTCCCTATCAGCAACAACCACTCCAGCAACAACAACCGGTTCAGCAACCGCCAATGCCACAGCAGCAGCAGCCTCAGCAGGGGGCGCAGCAGGCTCAACGAAGATTCCAGGGTAGTAAACCGAGAAGAGTGTTTGAGAAGCCTCCCTCAACCTATGCTGATTTATTGCAGACATTGTTGGGATTAAACCTGGTAGAGAAAAGAACTCTGGCGCCGATAACGGGAGCTCCCCCGTTTGGTTACGATGCAAGCAGGCACTGCGAGTTTCATTCTGGGGCCCCGGGTCACGATATAGAAGGTTGCCATGCTTTTAAGCACGTTGTGCAGGATCTCTTAGACAACAAGACTATCAACTTCGGAACGGCAGGTCCGAATATAGTCCAGAAACCCATGCCCAATCATGGGGCTAACGCCGTTCTGACTGAGGAGGGCCTGAACCTTATTATGAATGTTGAAGATTTAAAGACGCCGCTGAGCGAGATAAAGAGTCGACTGTTACAAGGAGGTGTTTATCCAGGATGTAACGAGTATTGCTTAGACTGTTGGACCCTAGCTGGGGGGTGTGAGGATTTGAAGAAAGGCATTCAGGCTTTAGTTGATGAGGGCATATTGCAGTTTGATCAAGCGGCAACTGACAAGCCTGCAGGGGCAGTAGTGGATAATCGGAGTGATGTGGCCACGGTAACGGTTCCTCGGAAGACGATCACTATTGCAGCACCAGCTCAGCGACCACCGATCACCATAACTAAGGCCGGGCCAATCCCGTACGAGAACACGAAAGCAGTCCCATGGTCATATGGGTTAGAGGTGCATTGTGATGGGATAAAGATCGATGTTAACAAACAGCCAGTGGAGATTGTGGATAATGTTGTTGGCTCAGGAGGCATGACAAGGAGTGGCAGGATCTTTATATCTCCTGAAGTGGAGGCTGAAAGACTAGCGAAAGGAAAAGGGAAAGTGGTTGAGAATGTCCCAGTGCAAGCAAGTGAAAAAGAAGCAGCATCGAAGGATGTAGAAGAGTTCATGCGCTTAATTCGAAAAAGTGATTATAAGATTGTGGAGCATCTGCAGCAGACACCGTCCAAAATATCTATCCTGTCACTGCTGTTGTGTTCGGAAGCTCACAGAAACGCTTTGCTGAAAGTCCTGGACACTTCTTTTGTACCCCAAGACGTCTCCGTAAATCAGCTAGAAGGAGTATTGGCACATGTGAATGCAGGCCACAGCTTGGGCTTTACCGATTTTGACTTGACTCCGAAAGGGAGAGATCATAATATGGCATTACACGTATCTGTTGAGTGTAGAGGATCAGTAATGTCGCACGTATTGGTTGACACCGGATCATCTTTGAATGTGTTGCCCAAGAAGGCGATGATGAAGCTGGATGTTCGAGGAATTTTGTGTACACCCAGTGATTTGGTAGTCAGAGCATTTGACGGCACGCGGAGAACAGTCTTTGGATCAATCACTTTGCCTCTGCAAGTGGGGCCGGAAGTGTTTGCAACTGAGTTTTATATCATGGATATACAGCCTGCGTATAGCTGCTTGCTTGGAAGACCCTGGATTCATGGGGCAGGGGCCGTCACGTCTACCCTGCATCAGAAGTTAAAATATATGGTCGGAGACAGCGTAGTCACCGTGTGCGGGGAAGAAGACATCCTGGTCAGCCATCTATCGTCATTTAAATATGTGGAAGTCGACGGAGAGATCCACGAAACACCGTGCCAGGCATTCGAAGGTTTGCGCATCAAGGACAAAGGTCCCGGGCCGAGCAAAGTGCCAGAGATAGCTGTCTCATCGTATAAGGAAGCTCAAGCTCTAGTAGAAGCAGGAGAAGCCAAGGGCTGGGGCAAAGTGCTGGACATTCCTGTGAAGATGGACCGGTTCGGGCTGGGGTACCAACCGCCGTCATCAACTCCTTCCGTGGGGGCCCCCCGTTTCAGAAAGCCAATTACCATCTCTGCCAGTGGAGTATGTCATGAAACTGTCAATGCTGCTTCAGAGTCCGATGAAGGAGACAGCGACTGTGATATGGATGCCTGGATTCAGCCAAGCACGCCAGGACAAGGACTGTGCAACTGGTCTATTCAGGAGCTTGTTCCTGTGACTTTTAAACAGTAATGCTTTGCTTTATTAATTGTTGAATAATCTGATGTCTTGCCCGGAGCATCAGGATTTGCTTAGGGCTGTGTTGTTATAAACATTGCGCGTTAATCATTAAATAAATGGCGTTTTTTCATGTGCAAATACCGTAATCCCTGTCTTTCTTGTTTTATATTTTTTCAATAAAATGGCAACATGGTTATTCGCTTTATACGCATTTTGAAGCACTTAACCATTCCTTTTGCAGGATAACATTTTCAGATGACATCCTTGAACCACCTATGACTCGTCCCGACTTTGAGCACCCGGTGTTTCAGGCTGAAGAAGAGGTTGTCGAAGATAGCGACGTTCCTGAAGAACTGTCTTGGTTAGTAAAGCAAGAGGAAAGAGCCATTCTGCCTCACGACGAGGTCATCGAAATTATCAATTTGGGGTCGGAAGGGGTTGAGAAAAACATTCGTATCGGAGCCGCGCTGCAGGAAGATATCAAGCGGAGACTGGTTGAAATGCTCCAAGAGTATAGTGATGTATTCGCTTGGTCGTATGAGGATATGCCCGGGCTCGATACAGATATGGTCGTGCATCGCCTGCCACTGAAAGAAGATTGCCCGCCGGTCAAACAAAAGCTTCGCAGAACGCGACCAGATATGGCAATGAAGATCAAAGAGGAGGTGCAGAAACAGTGGGACGCTGGTTTCCTGGCTGTGACGAAGTATCCTTCATGGGTTGCCAACATCGTACCAGTGCCAAAGAAAGATGGCAAGGTTCGAATGTGCGTGGATTATAGAGATTTGAATAAAGCAAGCCCAAAAGACGATTTTCCACTTCCTCACATTGACGTGTTAGTTGATAATACTGCTCAATACTCTGTATTCTCCTTCATGGATGGCTTTTCAGGCTATAATCAGATTAAAATGGCGCCAGAGGATATGGAGAAGACTACTTTCATAACGCCGTGGGGAACATTTTGCTACAAAGTGATGCCCTTTGGTTTGAAAAATGCTGGGGCAACATATCAGCGTGCGATGACGACTCTTTTCCATGATATGATGCATAAAGAGATCGAAGTTTATGTTGACGATATGATTTCCAAATCCCAGACGGAGGAAGAGCATCTGGTGAATTTGCTGAAGTTATTTAAAAGGCTTAGGAAGTTCAGGCTGAGGCTGAACCCTAATAAATGCACCTTCGGGGTGAGATCGGGTAAACTGCTGGGGTTTATCGTAAGCGAAAGAGGAATAGAGGTCGATCCTGCTAAAATAAAAGCGATTCAAGAAATGCCGACGCCTAAAACAGAGAAAGAGGTGCGCGGGTTTTTAGGGAGGTTGAACTACATTGCCCGGTTCATATCTCACCTAACGGCCACGTGTGAACCATTATTCAAGCTGTTGAAGAAAGATCAAGCCGTAACGTGGAACGAAGATTGTCAAAAGGCGTTCGATAAAATAAAGCAGTATTTGCAGGAGCCTCCTGTTCTGATACCCCCAGTGGCAGGTAGACCCTTGATAATGTATTTGACGGTTCTTGAGGGAAGCATGGGTTGTGTTCTCGGACAACACGACGAGACGGGGAGGAAAGAGCATGCGATCTATTACCTGAGTAAGAAATTTACAGACTGTGAATCTCGATACTCAATGCTGGAGAAAACTTGTTGCGCGCTAGCCTGGGCCGCCAAGCGTTTGAGGCAGTACATGCTGAATCATACAACCATGCTTATCTCGAAGATGGATCCTATCAAATATGTATTCGAAAAGCAGGCGTTGTCAGGTAGAATTTCCCGTTGGCAGATGGTCTTGACTGAATATGATATTCAATACGTCTCGCAAAAGGCTATAAAGGGGAGTGTGCTGTCTGAGTATCTGGCGGAGCAGCCTATTGAAGAGTACCAATCGATGAGGTTTGATTTTCCTGACGAGGATATCATGTACCTAAAGATGAAAGATTGTGAAGAACCGTTGCCAGACGAGGGACCAGAGTTGGGGTCCAAATGGAAGATGATATTTGACGGAGCCGTGAATGCTTACGGTAGCGAAATAGGGGCAATCATCACTACGCCACACGGGTCGCACATCCCGTTTACCGCCCGATTGACCTTTGCTGTTACCAACAATGAGGCCGAATACGAAGCTTGTATAATGGGGCTTGAAGAAGCCATTGATTTGCGAATCAAACATCTAGACGTATACGGAGACTCAGCCCTGGTGGTGAATCAGATCAAAGGGGAATGGGAGACACGGCAGCCTAATTTGATACATTACATGAATTATGCAAGGAGATTGTTGCCTTTCTTCGACAAGGTTGAATTGCATCATGTACCGCGGGCAGAGAATCAAATGGCTGACGCTCTCGCCACTTTGTCCTCCATGTACAAGGTCAACTTCTGGAACGAAGCTCCCCAAATCACTATCTCTCGGTTGGACAGGCCAGCTTATGTATTTGCTATCGATGAAGCATCTGACGATAAACCGTGGTATTTTGATATCCTTAATTTCCTGAAGAATAAAGAGTATCCGGCTGGGGCATCCAGTCAAGATCAGAAGACTCTCAGGAGATTAGCGGGTAATTTCTACTTGAATCCGGATGGCGTCTTATACAGAAGAAACCACGATTTGGTGTTGTTGCGTTGTGTAGACGAGAAAGAGGCAAAGCTTCTCATGGAGGAAATTCACGAAGGTACCTTTGGTACGCATGCTGGTGGGCATGCTATGACGAGAAAGCTGCTGAGGGCAGGTTATTTTTGGCTGACGATGGAAACTGATTGTTTCAAGTTCGCGAGGAAGTGCCACAAGTGCCAAATCTATGCTGACAAGATACACGTGCCTCCGAGTCCTCTAAATGTGATGTCATCTCCATGGCCATTCTCGATGTGGGGAATCGATATGATTGGAAAGATCGAGCCGACGGCTTCTAATGGGCACCGGTTCATCCTAGTAGCCATCGATTATTTCACCAAGTGGGTGGAAGCAGCGTCTTATGCGAATGTAACGAAGCAAGTGGTGGCCAGATTCATCAAAAGAGATATCATTTGCCGATATGGGATTCCCGAGCGGATAATCACGGATAATGGTTCAAATCTGAACAACAAAATGATGAAGGAGCTATGTCAGAATTTCAAGATCGAACATCACAACTCCTCTCCTTACCGACCCAAGATGAATGGCGCTGTCGAAGCGGCCAATAAGAATATCAAGAAAATTGTTCAGAAAATGGTGGTGACCTATAAGGATTGACATGAAATGCTACCTTTCGCTTTGCACGGTTATCGTACGACGGTACGCACATCAACCGGGGCAACTCCGTTCTCGTTAGTATACGGAATGGAAGCGGTATTACCATTGGAAGTTGAGATCCCTTCTCTGAGGGTATTGCGAGACGTTCAGCTGGACGAGGCAGAATGGGTAACGAATAGATTGAACCAACTGAGCTTAATGGACGAGAAGAGGCTAGCTTCCCTAGCATACGGTCGTTTGTACCAGAGCCGAATGAAGAAAGCGTACGACAAGAAGATACATCCGCGAAGCTTTCAGACGGGCGACCTTGTGCTGAAAAGGATTCTCCCGCCGCAAGCAGATCACAGGGGCAAGTGGACCCCCAACTACGAAGGGCCATACGTTGTCAGTAAAGTCTTTTCAGGAGGAGCGTTGTTGTTGTCCACCATGGACGGAGAAGACTTTGTGTCACCTGTGAATTCGGACGCAGTTAAAAAATACTTTGCTTAAAATAGACCCGCTGGACAGAAAAAGAGAGTCCAGGCAAAAATGGGGCATCCTGGCGAACCAAAAACAGAATGAAAGGTTCGGGCAAAAGTTAGGGATAAAATTGAAAAAATGTACACCCGCGAAGTTGAAAACCTACACTGGGCGGCTTCGGCAAAAAAGGGTATCCCGGTGAACTGAAAACCCGTAAAGGGCGGTTCACGCAAAAGTTAGGGATTTGAAAAGCAAATGACTGCGATCCGAATTCAATGAGCATCAATGCGGGAGAATATGTTTAAGGAGCCAGTTATCGGATACAATCTCTTCAGAAGTGGGGATACCGGGAAAGCATTAGAGTCGGATGAGTCATAAGAGGATCATTTTGTGGTGTTCATCTGCATCCCGTTGCCGACATGTGTACAAAATTTAATTTGTCAAAATATTCATGCTTCTTGTGCATACTTATGTATTTGCTTTGCGTAGCTTCCTCATTTCAGGAGTTACATCCCATGTATAAAAACTCCGCCCATTCAGGGGCCCGATCAATAAAATATGTTATTCAGTACTTGATGCTGGTTCTTTACTGTTTTGTGCATGATAAAACGCCTAAGTTTAGTGAAGCTAGCATGAGTATAACATCACTGGCCCTTGCCAACAATTGTTAAAGCTTTGAATTAACTGAGTGTAACGTCACTAACCTGAATTGATTTGATTGCATAGGCTTGTCGTGTCTTGTTTGTGTTGTTACAGGTTTCATAACCATACGAGGAAGAGGATCAAAAGATTGCGATAACGAAAGACTTAGTCCCCACGCAGGTCATGCATGTTCTTCCTGAAGAAGGATAGAATTCCCCAGCTGGCCGTAGCTTACCCAAAGGGAGCAGAAAAGTTATTCGTCCTCAACAGAGTTTGGCGATTCCAAGATCATAAGGTTGTATTCAGACAGGTTCATCTTTCCCCGCAGGGTCATGCACTCTCCCCCAGCGGAATCAGTGGGTTTTCCCCGAGAGAATAGTCCCACCTCCAGCGGAGTTCTCTTTTCAGCAAGTGTTCTTTCCTCCCTGCGGAATTCGAAGATCAAGGCTCTCCCAAGAGCTGATGGTGGTTCCTGTCATTTATTTTGTCAGGGATACTGTGTAATATCAGTTCACTCTCCAGCAAAAAAGTCCGATCATACAGTGCACATCTGCTATTCCCCAGCAAAGTTATATTCCCCAGCAGGGGGTTACCTCAATAGGGTGTTTGGTTTGAGTTCCCAATTTCCCGGCAGGGTTGACTTCACCCTTCCAGCATTTATTTTGCTGGAATAATTCTGTAGCGTCTGGCTATCCCCGGCGGAGTCGGCATTATCTTCAGCGTTTATTTTGCTGAAGCAATTTCTGTACTCTAGCAGTTCAGGTGGAGAGAACTCGTGCTTAAATGAACAACCAAATGTTCAAGATCTCGGCATGAGACATCCCATGATAATGTCAGTTTCGGCAGTATTCCCCACAGAGTTACCAGGATAAGTTTCTCTTTATTCCCAGGCAGAATTAGTTGTCATCAGGGGTTCCAGGAATCAGAATTTCAGAGGCCACCGCCGGTTATCAGAGCAGGCGTCCGATAGTTTGGTTTCCAGACATCCCCAGTAGAGTCCGTCTCAAAGTCGCTGTCACGTCAGTGCTAAGAAGTTTGTGGGTGAGGATCATTGGAGAACTAAGTCCTGACGGGGACAATTTATTCCTATATTGACGGGATTTCTTCAGAAGTGGGTCCTAACGTGGACGATGTAGTCCTTACGCGGACATATCAGAAGAGGATTCCTTACGAGGAAAGAGGTGATTCCTAACGTGGAAAGAGTGGAGTCCTTACGTGGACAGATTAAGATGGCATTCCTTACGTGGAAAAATGTAGTCCTGACGCGGACAAATCGGAAGGAATTGGTTGCCTTATGCGGAAAAGTTATGTTTCCTTGCGTGGAAAACGGATAGCATTCCTTACGTGGAAAGAGGCTTGTATTCCTGACATGGAAAGAAAGAGTGTATCCCTGACATGGAAGGGGTTTAGTTCTGATGTGGACAGACTCAAAAGAAGATTTATTCCTTACGTGGAAAAGTTGGAGTCCTTACGTGGACAGATTCAAGAAAAGTTGATTCCTGACGTGGAAGAATGATGTACTCCTTACGTGGAAAGTTGAGTCCTGACGTGGACAGGTTCAGAACCAAAGTTGGATTCCTTACGTGGAAAGATCGGAGTCCTAACGCGGACATGTCAAGTGGTATTGGAGTCCTTACGTGGACAGATTGATATAGTTCTCCTTATGTGGAAAGAAGATTGCTTCCTGACGTGGAAAGATGAAAGGGTTAGTCCTGACGTGGACAGATACAGAAGAGATGATTCCTAACGTGGACAGATGTTATTCCTAACGTGGACGGTGCTACTCCTAACGTGGAAGAGTTTTATTCCTAACGTGGACGATTCAGTTTATGGAAATACAGACGAATTATCCCCAGCGGCGTTGCCGAGACTTTTCTGGGTTAACAGCAAGTGGAGTCCTAACGTGGACAGGTTTTAGTTGAGATTTCTTCGTATTGATGACAGACAGAGTCCTAACTTGGACAAGCAAGCAATCTGTTATGACAGAATCCTCTTCAGAACGATGAAGACAATCCCCAGCACGGTCGCACGAGATCAGTGGGTTACTGTAACAGTCAGATTCAGTGGATGAATGTCGTTCCCCAAGCAGTGGTGTAGTTCATTTCCGCGGTTGGCAAATTTCCGGGTTCTTAGTATTCAACCGTCTCGTACCGCGAATGTCTGAAGGCTCCGGGCTCTTCACCCAATCGGGTCCAAGCCGCTTGAATAGGGGCAGCTGTTGCACCCTAAAATTTGCCCAACCTTATTCACTTGGTTTATGTTTCAATATCATTAGCATTTGCATATAGAGTCATGTGCATAGTCTAATCATCTGCATAGCATAAGCATAGCAAGTCATACAACAGGGGGACCAATCATTATTCTCATCTCTAGAAGCCTATTAAGAGGTTATTATCCCAATTCAATCTCATTCAAGTCATCAGGAAAGAATTTGAAAGCAAAGAGTTCAGCAGATCAAGCCTTGAGTCCATCTCCTAGCTGAGGGTATCTGAGGGTCAACAAGAGGGTTGTGAGCTGTGAGTTGAAGGCATGGGGAGTATCTAGACATTATGAGAGACTTAGAAAGTCATCTAAAGAAGGAGACAAGTCATTGATGAGAGCACAAGAGCTATAGCTGAAGGCAGTCAACTAGGGTTTCATCTGGGTCAACCCTAGGTCAACCCTAGGTCAACCCTAGGTCAATTGACTGATTTAAGGGGCATTAAAGTCTAGTGGAGAGATGTGGGGTTCATATGCCAAGAGGAATTCAAGAGAAATCAAGGAGAAGAGGAGCTTCTAAATTAGGGTTTCTGTGTAAAATCCCCTAGTTTAGGTCAAATTTCCAAGCAAGATAAGTCAAAATGCTAGCTTCAAATGGATCCTTGGCCAACATGAAACTTGTAGAGGATCTCAAGAACTTTAATTTGAGTGGTGGAAGACATCAAGGAGACTTATAGAACTCAAGTTATGGTCCTTGCAAGTTACAGGTCATCTGAGGTATCTGAAATTTTGTCTGTGAAAGTGACTTGACTTCCAAGCAATTTTTACCCCTCAAGGAGATCTCAAATGAATTCTTGGTCAACATAAGAATTGTTCCTCATTGTCTTAGCTTTCTATAATGGTATAGTATGCCTTCATATGATGTGTGGAACTCAACTTATGGTCTTGGCAAGCAAAGGGTATTTTGGTCATTTGTGAATTACAGGTCATTTTAACCTATGTCCAAAACTCATACAAGGAGGCCTCAAATGGAAAAACTTACAACATCAAACTTGCTCCAAATGACATTTTGAGTCTAGAAATAAGGTCACAAATTGTTGGAAAAGCTCATAACATGAAGTTGCATGATTGGTCAAATTTGAACTAAATGGCTTATAACTTAAATAAAGTCAAAGTGAAAAATGGTTTGAGAGATTTATAAGTCCAAATGGAGACTTCCCATATATGATTTTGGGTCCAAAAGACATTCTAAGAACAATGGTTCAAGTACTTTTTTGAGTTTAGAAGGAAAAAGAAAAGTTATTTATGGTTACTTGCATTTGAAGAAACATAACCAAAATGGATTCAATTTGGAATGCAAGGGAAGTTGCAAGATGGTTCTAGAAGATTCATTTGAGCACTATATATTCATGAAATCAGAATTGAGCAGGGGTTGGATTCATTTTTCACCAAAAATTTCCCAAATTCTCTCATTCTCCAAGTTGCAAGTTCACTTCAATCTCACAAATTCAGCATCAATTCTCATCAACATTGATCCTCCTACATTTCACCATCATCATGGATCAGAATTGAATCAAAAATTTGGTGGATACTGATCATTTTCGTGCACTTCCATCAAGAACACACAAAGTGCAATTTCAAGTGGATAGCAAGATCCAAGGCAAGAATCATCAAGGTTTTGCAAACAGAATCAAGCACTGAGTTAGTTGATCAAGATCCAAGCATTAGAAGCCTCAGATCCACGAGTTCCATCAGCATCTCCAAGCTTTTGCATCAGGTGCATTTTCTCTGCCATTGCTTGATTTAGTTAGTTTAGCATAGTTTTATTAGTTTAGATGTGATCTAGGTGAAGGAAAATTGCGATCTAAACGCAGCGGAAAACAAAATTTTTCCTTTAGTGATCCTCACGAATGAGCATGGTCAGTGATAGAATCGTTACCTCTTTGTGGCGATTCAGATCTTTGATGCAGCGATCACAAGCGTTGATGAAGTGCAACGCCTCTACTCAGTCCACACGAACAGCTTCCGGTCACAGTGCTAGCTGCTTACGAACGGAATTATTTGAGTGAGAAAAGAGAATCAAAAACGAAATTGCATCAAGTGAAACTTCATCACAAGGGTTCCTTTTATAGACTCTCTTGTGGGCTGCGGGCTAAAACCCTAATTCACATGATCCATAATAATATTATATATTATTATAATAACTATTATTATAATAAATATATTTATTTTATTATTATTTTATAACCATTATAAAATAACAATAATTATTATTATATTATCCGAATTTCTATTTTTCACTTAAGTGCACCGTACCTTACGGTGTTCCTTTGATTTCTCTATTTCTCATCAAACTGTCCTTATGTGTGTGACCCTGTAGGATTTCGTAACGTTGGTAATTATATTAAATTATATATATTTAACATAATAAACAGTAAGCGGTATCTAGCAACACATCACTGCTACCCAAGTCACGAAAATGTCATGTGATCTGACAAAACCTTTTTCGTGATAATATATGTTTGTACAATTACCCTTTTGCCCCTATGTCTATATTGAACACAAGGCATACACTGTGTCATCCTTGTCCAGTTCAATATTGGGCCCTTAGACATTTCTCCTGTTATGCAGGATTGGCAAATTCCATCTAGGACACTCATGTCCCTCAGCATGCTTCGTGGAGTGCCCATCAACTGTCTTTATGATCATCCAGTTACGGATAATGTTTGATCAGCAATAAAGCACCCGACTCTACATCTAGGGTCCATAGTGGTTTCAGGTCGAAGGGTGGTAATACACCATTATCACCATGAGAATAACTTATGACACTTTGCATAACATACTATGTAGTATTCTCATAGCGGGTCAATCCGGTATAAATATTACTCCTAATATTTATACCTATGTCAAGACTTGATAACTCTTTATCCATGATCCATGAGATGTGATCATCAGTCTATCTTCATAATAGTCTCAATGCTTTTAATGTTATCCCACTTTGCAATAAAGCTTGACTACGGATATTTTAAGAATAATGTCTTTATGTTTAATGGGATCTCATGATTAAGTCACACTTAACATTTCATTAAACAGACTAACTATTCTAGGGACTTTATTATTCTGAAAGACAAACATAATAAAGAAATGCCTTTTATTATTAAACGAATAATCTGATACAAGTACCAAAAAGTATTGGCCTCTAGGGCTTACACCAACAATCTCCCACTAGCACTAGAGCCAATTAGGCATACCCCTAATACCCATAGATCTAGTATGACCATCATGCTTCT
The DNA here is from genome assembly GCA_963859935.3 of Lathyrus sativus. Classification (NCBI taxonomy): domain Eukaryota; kingdom Viridiplantae; phylum Streptophyta; class Magnoliopsida; order Fabales; family Fabaceae; genus Lathyrus; species Lathyrus sativus. Next base: position 401,035,457 of record OZ012737.1, on the reverse strand, counting down.
GTTGCGCAAGAGGCTTTGTTAATGGGTCAGCGATATTGTCAAGTGTAGGTACTCTGCATATCTTCACATCTCCCCGATCGATTATCTCTCGAATGAGGTGATAACGCCTAAGTATGTGTTTGGATCGTTGGTGAGATCTAGGCTCCTTAGCTTGTGCGATAGCACCATTGTTATCACAATATAAACCAATGGGATCCACAATGCTAGGGACTATGCCAAGTTCACTAATGAACTTCTTGATCCAAACAGCTTCCTTTGCTGCATTTGAGGCAGCAATATACTCGGCCTCAGTTGTAGAATCAGCAACTGTTTCTTGCTTTGAACTTTTCCAGCTCACAGCGCCACCATTGAGACAGAACACATAACCAGATTGTGATCTAAAATCATCCTTATCTGTCTGGAAGCTAGCATCAGTGTAACCAATTACATCAAGCTCTTCCTGACCTCCATATATCAAGAATGAATCCTTAGTCCTTCTCAAGTACTTAAGGATATTCTTGACAGCTACCCAGTGAGCATCACCGGGATCAGATTGGTACCTACTCGTTGCACTTAATGCATACGAGACATCTGGTCGAGTACATAACATGGCATACATGATAGATCCTATTGCAGATGCATATGGAATCTTATTCATGCGATCCCTTTCTTCCTTAGTTGAAGGGGATTGTGTTTTTGATAAACACAGACCATGTTGCATAGGTATGAATCCTTTCTTGGAATCATGCATATTAAAGCGTCTCAACACTTTATCTATGTATGTACTCTGACTTAGGCCAAGCAGTTTTTGTGATCTATCTCTATAGATCCTAATTCCTAATATATAGGCTGCTTCACCTAGGTCTTTCATAGAAAAACAATTCCCTAACCAAGTTTTCACTTGTTGCAAGGTAGGGACATCGTTTCCAATGAGTAATATGTCATCTACATATAATACCAGAAACACGATCATGCTCCCACTAACCTTCTTGTAGACACAAGGTTCATCTTCATTTTTGATGAATCCATATTGTTTTACGGTTTCATCAAAACGAAGATTCCAGCTTCTGGAAGCTTGCTTCAATCCATAGATTGATCGCTGTAACTTGCATATCTTTTGGGCATCTTGTGGTATGTCAAATCCTTCAGGTTGTGTCATGTACACATCCTCAAGAAGATTCCCATTAAGGAAAGCAGTTTTGACATCCATCTGCCATATTTCATAATCATGATATGCAGCGATGGCAAGTAAAATCCGAACAGATTTAAGCATTGCAACTGGTGAAAAGGTTTCATCATAGTCAACCCCATGAATTTGTTTATAGCCTTTTGCAACCAGTCTTGCTTTATAGGTATGTACCTTACCATCCATGTCAGTCTTCTTCTTGAAGACCCACTTGCATCCTATAGGGTTAACTCCTATAGGAGGTTCTACCAAGGTCCAAACCTGGTTTGTGTACATGGAATCCATTTCAGATTTCATGGCTTCTAGCCACTTCTCAGACTCAGGACCAGTTATGGCCTCTTTGTAGGTCACAGGCTCATCTTGATCCATGAGTAATACATCACCCTGATCACTTATGAGATATCCATATCTCTCAGGTTGGTGACGTATCCTGCTTGACCTACGCTGGTCTTGTTCTTCTTGAGCAGGTTGCTCTTCCACAACTACTTGTGTTTCCTGCTCTAGTTCCTCCATAGGTGTTTCAATGTTTTGTGATTCTTGAATTTCTTCAAGCTCTATTTTCCTCCCACTGTTTCCTTTGGAAATAAAATCCCTTTCCAGAAAGACTCCAGTTCGAGCGACAAACACTTTGCCCTCAGAAGGATTGTAGAAGTAATATCCTCTTGTTTCTTTAGGATACCCCACAAATAAGCATTTGTCAGATTTGGGCTCAAGCTTGGTTGAAATTTGTCGTTTGACGTAAACTTCGCAACCCCAAATCTTCATGTAAGACATATGTGGTTTCTTACCACTCCATATCTCATATGGTGTCTTATCAACCTTTTTGGATGGAACACGGTTAAGTGTGTAAGCTGCTGTTAATAATGCATGTCCCCAAAAGGAGTTTGGAAGATCGACGTGACTCATCATGGATCGGACCATGTCTAACAAGGTTCGATTTCTTCTCTCAGATACACCATTCCATTGTGGTGTTCCAGGAGGAGTAAGTTGGGATAGAATCCCATACTCTTTTAGATGGTCATCAAATTCTAGGCTTAAATATTCACCGCCTCGATCTGATCGAAGAACTTTAATATTCTTACCTAGTTGGTTTTGTACTTCATTCTTGAATTCCTTGAACTTTTCAAAGGACTCAGATTTGTGTTTCATTAAATACACATATCCGTATCTACTGAAGTCATCAGTAAAAGTGATGAAGTACTGAAAACCTCCTCTGGCTGGTATGTTCAGTGGTCCACATACATCAGTATGTATGAGTGCCAAAAGATCATTAGCCCTTTCACCTTTTCCTGTGAATGGGGACTTTGTCATCTTTCCAATTAAACAAGATCTGCATGTCTCATATGATTCATAATCAAAAGAGTCCAAGAGTCCATCTTTATGGAGTTTGGAAATGCGTTTCTCATTTATGTGGCCTAATCGACAGTGCCAAAGGTAAGTTGGATTCAACTCATTAGGTTTCAACCTTTTAGTATTAATGTTATAAATTGGCATTTCAAGATCAAGGACATATAGTCCATTATTCATTTTTGCAGTAGCATAGAATATATCATTCAAATAAATGGAGCAACAATTGTTCCTTATTATGAATGAAAAACCAAACTTGTCCAAACAAGAAACGGAAATAATATTCCTGCTAATTGCAGGTACATAATAACAGTTCTCTAACTGAATTATTAAACCACTAGGTAAAGTTAAAACATAAGTTCCTACAGCTAAAGCAGCAACCTTTGCTCCATTGCCAACTCGTAGGTCAACTTCACCTTTTGCCAAATTTCTACTCCTTTTTAGCCCCTGCACATTAGTACAAATGTGAGAACCGCATCCAGTATCTAATACCCATGATGCAGAAGTAGATAAATTAATTTCAATAACAAAAATACCTGAATTTGAAGTCTCTACTCCATTATTCTTATCTTCCAGGTACTTTGGGCAATTTCTCTTCCAATGTCCGGTCTTACCGCAATGGAAGCAAGTGCCCTCCTTTGCTATTCCTCCACTAGGCTTCAAAACAGGAGGAGTGGGTTTGGGTTTGGCAACTTCCTTGCCTTTCCCTCTACCACCCTGTTTGATGGGCCTCTTGTTCTGTTTCTTTCCATTACTGACCATCAGAATGGATTTCCCTTTTGTCTTCATATTCTGCTCAGCAGTTCTCAACATGCCTAGCAGTTCTGGAAGACTTTTGTCCAAGTCATTCATATTGAAATTCAGGACAAACTGACTGAAGCTCTCTGGCAACGATTGCAAGATCAGATCAATCGCAAGTTCCTTTCCAAGGGGAAACCCTAATCTGTCAAGGTTCTCCACATACCCAATCATCTTGAGTACATGGGGACTTACAGGGGCTCCCTCAGCTAACTTGCTGTTAAAAAGGGACTTTGAAACCTGAAACCTCTCATTTCTTGCTTGCTCTTGGTAAAGCGTTTTCAGATGTCCGATCATATCGAACGCAGACATGTTCTCGTGTTGCTTTTGCAACTCAGAGTTCATGGTAGCAAGCATGAGGCAAGCGGTTTCATTGGCATCATCGAAATGCTTCTTATAAGCATCTCTTTCTGCCTTTGGTGCAGAACTAGGAGGTTCCTCCTCAGGAACTGGTGTCTCCAAGACATACAGCTTCTTATCGTGCTTGAGGACAATCCTCAGATTACGGTGCCAATCCAGGAAATTTGTCCCAGACAATTTTTCCTTATCTAGGATGGATCGCAAAATATTGTTCGATGTGTTTGTTGTCATGATAATCTACAAGAGAAATATGAAAATATAAGTATCATTAAAACAACATATTTAATTAGGCCTTTAATCAAATATGCTCCCACTATTTTATTCAAAACAAATGACCCTCATCATTTGATTCGGAAAATCCCGTTGGAAGACTTTCTAGTGGGTCGAGATCCATGTTTCACTTTGTTTTAAGTCAGCGTTAGGCTGATTACACAAAACTAAGTTATTTAGGTAGGAACTCCTTCCAATTGTATCTCATACAACTCTCGAATATTTTCAATTGGGTGAATAACTCCTTATTCTGATCCATCACATGAATCATTCCCAATTCTTGCTTCTAAACATATATAATCTTATTATAATTTGTTTAGTTAAGTTTGACCCATTGTTTTAGCAATTGGATATTACAATTATCCCATCACACCTTACTAATATAGAACATGCACCTCGCGTAGGCGAAACCTACAATGCTCGATACTAGTCTTGATGAGTGCTAAAAATTGGAAAGCATAAACTTAATATTTAATTTTGAGGGAATTTGTTATTAGTTTGATCTCACCGGCTTAACATGCAAAACGTCTCTCACATGCATCAACATACAATTACATGCATCAACATACATATAAAAAGATACAATTATGGCCCCTAACGCAATTGTTCTCTCAAGCCAATGAGAGAACCTAAGCTAACCTAATAACGACCTAAGCTTCTCCAAGCATGATCTCCAAGGTTATCCTCCTTTAATATTGAATACTTCCTTTTTTTTTTTTTCTAACATAATATTACATTACATATAAGAAAACTCGTTTTACATACGAGGGAGTGAGATGAGAAAAGAAGTTACATAAAGAGATTGAGAGAGAGGCACGACACGCAGGCCGTATTCAAAAATCCCAAAACAATAATAAAGGAAAAACTAAGGCCATAACTGATCACCACAAATAAATAATAATAAACACACTTTTATTATTAGTTTAAAATTCCGATAATTAAATAAACTAAATTAAATTTCGGCTGATTGATCACACTTTGCAGACTTAGCCGGGGGTTCCGCTGCCCGGTCAGCGGACGGTGGTTCCGCTGACCGTTCAGCGGACGGGGGTCAAGGGGGCAGCGCCTCCTTGCGGGGTCGTCAGGGGCAGCGCCCCGGCGAAAAATTTTATGAACACTTCATTGTATTTCACGTCGTTTCCTGCACAACTTTTGTGCATTTACAACCCCAACCGGAAAAGTCTGCGGCAATACAACACTTGTACTGCCATTAATCCTAATGCAACAATTTCATGCCGTCAAACACAACTCGATTGATAACTCAATATGATAGATCAATATGTCATTGCTTCACCATACTAATGTCGGATTCCGAAGCGAATGAAAGTGATGATCTTTCAAAAGAATTACAATCCTTATGTGATTGAATGGATGAAATCAAAACAGTATATCCCATATACCATCTTTGCATCAGAATTTCTTATATCTTATATAAAAGTGATCGATCTAATTGTGTAACCTATGGATGATCAATGTATCGCACAACTTCACCATACTAATGTCGGATTCCGAAGCATAATCAACATCAATCATCCAAATCGTACACAACAGATGCCAAATTTAATTAATCGTTTATTGTTAAATTCATTCTGTGTTTTAATCGAATCAAATACAGAAAAGACGGAATTTTAACAGCTATCAGATCCATGGTTTCGTAAGTGGCTCTGATACCACTGAAGGAAAATTGCGATCTAAACGCAGCGGAAAACAAAATTTTTCCTTTAGTGATCCTCACGAATGAGCATGGTCAGTGATAGAATCGTTACCTCTTTGTGGCGATTCAGATCTTTGATGCAGCGATCACAAGCGTTGATGAAGTGCAACGCCTCTACTCAGTCCACACGAACAGCTTCCGGTCACAGTGCTAGCTGCTTACGAACGGAATTATTTGAGTGAGAAAAGAGAATCAAAAACGAAATTGCATCAAGTGAAACTTCATCACAAGGGTTCCTTTTATAGACTCTCTTGTGGGCTGCGGGCTAAAACCCTAATTCACATGATCCATAATAATATTATATATTATTATAATAACTATTATTATAATAAATATATTTATTTTATTATTATTTTATAACCATTATAAAATAACAATAATTATTATTATATTATCCGAATTTCTATTTTTCACTTAAGTGCACCGTACCTTACGGTGTTCCTTTGATTTCTCTATTTCTCATCAAACTGTCCTTATGTGTGTGACCCTGTAGGATTTCGTAACGTTGGTAATTATATTAAATTATATATATTTAACATAATAAACAGTAAGCGGTATCTAGCAACACATCACTGCTACCCAAGTCACGAAAATGTCATGTGATCTGACAAAACCTTTTTCGTGATAATATATGTTTGTACAATTACCCTTTTGCCCCTATGTCTATATTGAACACAAGGCATACACTGTGTCATCCTTGTCCAGTTCAATATTGGGCCCTTAGACATTTCTCCTGTTATGCAGGATTGGCAAATTCCATCTAGGACACTCATGTCCCTCAGCATGCTTCGTGGAGTGCCCATCAACTGTCTTTATGATCATCCAGTTACGGATAATGTTTGATCAGCAATAAAGCACCCGACTCTACATCTAGGGTCCATAGTGGTTTCAGGTCGAAGGGTGGTAATACACCATTATCACCATGAGAATAACTTATGACACTTTGCATAACATACTATGTAGTATTCTCATAGCGGGTCAATCCGGTATAAATATTACTCCTAATATTTATACCTATGTCAAGACTTGATAACTCTTTATCCATGATCCATGAGATGTGATCATCAGTCTATCTTCATAATAGTCTCAATGCTTTTAATGTTATCCCACTTTGCAATAAAGCTTGACTACGGATATTTTAAGAATAATGTCTTTATGTTTAATGGGATCTCATGATTAAGTCACACTTAACATTTCATTAAACAGACTAACTATTCTAGGGACTTTATTATTCTGAAAGACAAACATAATAAAGAAATGCCTTTTATTATTAAACGAATAATCTGATACAAGTACCAAAAAGTATTGGCCTCTAGGGCTTACACCAACACTAGGTTGTTAGTAGAACGATTAGGATGAGTTTGGTGCTGTTTAGTGATAATTGTTGACAGGTGCTTGAAACTGTTAGGGCTTAGAACTCTTAGGATAGGCCATAATAATCTTAGTTTGTTAGTGCAGAGTGATCTACGTGAAGTGTAGTTTAGATTAGTATAGGTTTGAGTGAGAATCTTGATGATGCATACCAGAGTATTTTCATGGAGTCAAGACTTGTCTCGATCGGTTTGAATGATTCATTGGGATTTAGAATGAACTATGACCATAGGCTTGTAGAGGGAGAAATTCTGAGTGATTTTCATGTTTGGATCGAGTTGAACCGTGGCCTGTAGAAGGAGAACAGAGAGCTTGAACATGATACGTGCATGGTATTTCATGGAAGATATAAAACCCTAGTTGTGACCAAGGTTGAAGACGAAATCCTGATCGTCCATCGCGTGCAAGACCCTTGACCAAAGAAGCAATCCCACGGCTCTCATTTAAAACAGAATTTTGGAGGGAGAGAATAGAAGCCAAAACGCACCGTTTCATTTAATGAAACGGGCGGGCTTAGTGTGTGTTTTGCTATGGACACCACCCAATATTGAGCCCAGCGAGATTTGAACGTGAAAACCATGCTGAATGCACCCCCTGCTTCCTCTTTTTCTTTTTTATTTTCATTAATTCTGACTTGTTCTGGGCCTAATACAAACTTGCTACCCACACCCCCACTGCCTGGCCCATCCAAGGATACAACTGAGCGTGTTTGTTTAATAAACCCCCTCCATTTTATTTCATTCTTTTTTCTTCTTATTTTCCTTAAATTTTTATGCATCTTCTAAAATTCATAATAAATAGATAAAAAATCATTTTTAATTCATTCTTTTTACATTATTTTCTTTAGGATGTCTAGAAAATTATAAAAAAATAAAAATTGCATTTTTATTTTTATTTGATATTTTTCCCATATTTTCTAAATAAATGACATTTTAAATAGTTTCATTTCATGCATGATTTTATTAATTTTTGTTCTATTAGATACTTTCATATTTTTTGTTCATTCTTTTTAGGTTGTTTAGATGAGATATTGAACTTGTAGAAACCATTTAGTTCCCCTTTTTAGAAATTAATTTTAGGTGCTTAATGTAGGCTTGAACAACATGAACAAATTAGGGTTTTTAGGTGATGACTTAGGAGATTTGATTCTTTTCCCTTAGGACTTAGGGCTTGACTAGTTTAGTTATGGGACTATAGGGGCTATGGGTAGTTATTAGATCCCTTAGAAAAAGTCAGGATTCCCCTACTGCTATTAATACTCTGTGTATGTCTGATTGACTGGTGTGGTGTGCCCTCTGGGATTATTGCTTGCTTGCTTGGGTATTGGGATTGTCTGGGGACTTGGGAGAGCTGAAGACTTGAGGAGATGAAGACCATTGGAGATTCAGAGATGAAAGGTCAACTGCCAGAGTTGAATAGGAGGTTCTTGCTAGCAGCTGCTGAGGAGACTAGGGTTTAGGAGCTAGGCAGAGCTCTAGATTAGAAAGCTTGTTTCTCAAACATGGAATGCCTTGTCTGCATCCATCCTTTCTCTATGATTCAAAGTCTCTTTCAAATATCCACCTCCTTCCTTTGGAAGGATCAGTGAATATATTTGAAAGATAGAACTTTTGAGAGGAAACTTTCTGTTTAATGTTAACAGTTGATGAACCACCCTTGGTAGGTAATTAACTGTCTAACATTCATTCACTTCACTCTTGTGACTGATTCCTCATCCTGGAGGTTTGAACTTGAAGAAAAGCCATTGCAGATGGAAGACAGATGATCAAAGCCCTTGCCTGAAGGTCATGAAGATGGAGATTGATGCTTGTTGAAGCCTGTAGCTGATTGGAGATTACTTGAAGCCAGATGTTGATTCAGAGCTGCTGATGTTGTTTCTTTTGCTGTTGTATTTCATTGCTGATGTATTGTTTGGATTTCCTGGTTGTATTGTTTGCTGGTTACCCTGCTGGGTTGAAAGTGAAGCCTGTTCACTTTTGCCTATTGTTTTCCAGGTTCGAGGTTGAGTGGGACTCCCTTGCCTCGCTTGTACTGTTGCATCCATGCATTTTACTGCTTTATTATATCTGTTATTGTTTCTGTTTCTGCCTATCCCGTAGGATCTCTGTTTCTCTCTGTGCAAGAGAGGAGCATGATAGACACTAGGTCTTAACCCATGCATGATAACATTAGGTTATTTTGATTCCCTTCGCAACCGTAGGTTAGAGTTCTGTCTCTTTCTATCTTAAAGCAAACAGAAAAACACCATAAAGATTTTAAACACAATAAAAGACACTTCTTTCGTAAAAGAATGTGAACTCATCAAGACGTCATTTTTGTCCGCTGGGACTGATAATCAAGAAAACCTTTTTCAGAAGGAATAAAATCAATCAAAGACAGACTTGTGTCTTCCGTGGCCCGAACTACGTTTGCTCTGATCTTTCATGCTGTGTGGAAGTACGTAGGCATAGGATGCGATATCCTAGCGAGCAACCTTCCCCTCCTTTCCCGTAGGTAGGCGAACTACGTTGACTCTGATTTCTCGTTCCAGACGGGAATACGTAGGCATGAAGTGCGATACTTTGCCGAGTCATTTTGTTTTCATTTTCTTTCCTTTTAACCCCAGACCTTTAGCGTAGATAGAATAACAATCCATACCCGAAAACAAGCGTGGATCCCATCGAGTACGATGGACGTGAGGGGTGCTAATACCTTCCCCTTGCGTAACCGACTCCCGAACCCAGGTTTTGGTTGCGATGACCATACCTTTCCCGTGTTGTGCGAGGTTTACTCTGAGCGTTTCCTTTCCCTCCCGTGGGATAAATAACGCACGGTGGCGACTCTTCTGTTCAGCCGGCGCCGATTTTCGCAGTAGCGACACACATATTTCACATTTTCTCACCACAATTCATTTTAATCATCATATATATTACAATATATGTTTAAACAATTATGGATAATTACCAAGCCTATTTCATCATGCACACATCCACAATCCTCAATTCAACAATTCATACACAAGCATACTTTCATATAACAATGATATTTATGCCATGTGACTCATATAAAACTCATCAATTCTCACCAATCCCTATTTGGGATTATGGGTACATCGTTTATACCTCACCAGGAACAACATCTCAATTATTCTACCCTTGTGATTATTCCACTAGGAACAACATCTTGTCATTCTACCCCAGTGTATACGACCATGTCACTATACCTCACTAGGAATAACATCTGTCATTCTACCCCAATGATTACTCCACTAGGAACAACATCTTGTCATTCTACCCCAGTGATTACGAGCCTTACACATATACATATTTTCAACATCATCATCATCATATTTACCAAGCAATGCACACATATTCACAATATGTTCTCACGCATTCTTCACATACAATCGCATACAATCAGTATGCACTCACAATATCGCGCCAACGACAACGAACCCAATCACATTCATCTTGCACTGTTAAGTAATTTAAACAATGCATATATTTGTCAAAAGACCATATTTTCATAATTGATTCCACAATCTAGGATTCAAGTCATACGGCTACCCACAGCATAACATATCACAACGGTACACTAACTATTCATTTCTGATAAGGATTGAACACAATCGAACCAAACAATCAACATTGGATGGAAACACAAGGAAATGAAAATGCTATCACACTTGCTAGCTTGCTCGCCTAGCGAGTTCCTAGCAAACACTCGCTACCTGTTCGCCTAGCGAACAAGCTCGCGAAGGCAAACAGAAGCTACTGCAAGGCTTCGCTACCTACTCGCTGGGGCTTCGCCTAGAGAACCCCTTGCTACCTTGTTCGCTACCAGCAAAGAGGGTTAATTACCTTCTGTCCAAGTTTGGGACCATTCGCTACTAGCTCGCTATAGCGAACACTCGCGACCTGCTCGCCTAGCGAAGGTGCTTGCGAACGTCTGCGATGTTCCAAACCCAACTGTCTAAAACTCTCCGAAGCTCCCAAAATCACCCGATTCAATTCCAACGATTTCCAGTATTATTAGTCTAAAAATCCTCGACTAATCTACATCATTTATTCTCAATCTTAACCGTTAAAACATCGATTCTACCGATTAAACTCGTTTCTGCCCTAAAATGGAAAATGGAGACAAACATCCGAACAATCCAAACAATCCATACATAATCATACACATTGACAAGATAATGATATTTCACACCCTTACCTTGATTAAATCGAAGCTAGAAGTTGTTCTTGAGCTTTCCAAGTTTTTTCCCTTTTTCCTTCTCTTTTCTCCTCTTCCTCTTTCTTTCTCTTCTCTTTCTCTTATGTTTCTTATTCTTTCCTTTTCTTTCCTTATATGTCTTTCTATTCTATTTCCTTCCATTATATTTCTTCTCTAAAATATCTACCAATAATTCCAATAATTAAAATCATCTAAATAAATCAATTAATTAATATGAATAATTAATTATTGAAAATTGGGTTGTTACAACCCTCCCCCACTTTAGGAATTTTTGTCCTCGAAAATGTTACCTGTTTCAGACAACTCTTGATAAGACTCCCTCATCTGACTCTCAAGTTCCCAAGTCACATTTGCACCAGCCGGTCCTCCCCAAGCGACCTTCACCAAAGCAATCTCTTTTCCTCAAAGTTGCTTCAACTCCCGATCTTCTATCCGCATAGGTGATATCTCCATAGTCAGGTTATCTCTCACCTGCACATCATCTACTTGGACTACATGAGACGGATCCGCAATGTTTTCCTCAATTGAGATACATGGAACATATCATGGAGATTAGCAAGCGACGGCGGTAAAGCAACCCGTTAGGCTACCTCTCATATCTTCTGCAAAATCTGATAAGGACCAATAAAACACGGCGTCAACTTACGCGATTTCAACGCTCTACCAACACCAGTTATAAGAATAACCCGAAGAAACACATGATCTCCCTCCTGAAATTCAAGTGTTTTCCTCCTCTTATCATGATAACTCTTTTGACGACTCTAAGAAATCTTCATCTTCTCTTGAATCATCTTAATTTTATCGGTAGTCTGCTGGACTATCTCGGGTCCGACCACAGAACTCTCTCCCGACTCATACCAACACAATGGCGTCCTACACCGTCTACCGTACAATGCTTCAAACGGTGCCATACCAATATTCGAATGAAAAATGTTTTTGTAAGTAAATTCAATCAAAGGTAAGTAGTTATCCCAAGCTCCTCCCTTCTCCAACACATAAGCTCTCAAAAGATCCTCAAGTGACTGAATCGTTCTCTCAGTCTGACCATCGGTCTGCAGATGATAAGCTGAACTCAAACGCAACTTCGTACCCAAAGCACTTTGCAAACTCTCCCAAAATCTCGAAGTAAACCTCGGATCTCTATCTGACACAATGCTAGATGGAATACCATGCAAACTGACAATCCTTTCAATGTACAGTTTTTCCAACCTCTCCAACGGGTAATCCATTCGCATGGGAATAAAGTGAGCAGATTTGGTCAATCTATCCACAATAACCCAAATAGCTTCAAAGTTACTCGGCGTCCTAGGTAAACCAGACACAAAATCCATAGAAATGTTATCCCATTTCCACTCAGGAATAAACAACGGTTGCATCAAACCCGACGGTTTCTGATGTTCAATCTTTGACTTCTGACAAGTCAAACAAGAATACACAAACTCGGCAATATCCTTCTTCATACGAGGCCACCAAAATACTTTCCTCAAATCTTGATACATCTTAGTAGCACCCGGATGAATACTCAACCCACTACGATGCCCTTCCTCAAGAATACTCCTCTTCAGTTCAATAACATCAGGAACACAAACTCTACCACGACACCTCATGATACCATTTTCATCAATCCGGAAATCACCACCTCGACCTTGATTGATCAAAGTCAACCGATCAATTAAACTCAAATTAGATTTCTGTCCTTCTCGAATTTCGTCAAGAATACCACAAGTAAGCTTTAGCATACCAAGCTTAACTCCATAGGAAGTCTCCTCACACACTAAGCTCAAATCGTGAAATTGTTCACTCAATTCCAACTCTTTCACTATGACACATGCAATGATTTCCTACTCGATGAATCAGCTACCACATTTGCCTTACCCGGATGGTAATTCAAACCAAAATCACAATCCTTCAGAAGTTTCAACCATCTCCTCTGCCTTGCATTCAATTCTTTCTGATCAAAGAGATACTTCAAACTCTTATGATCACTAAATACCTCAAATATCGAACCAAACAAATAATGCCTGCAAAGCTTTAGCATAAATACAACGACGGCCAACTCTAGGTCATGCGTCGAATAATTCTTCTCATGCACTTTGAGTTGCCTCGAAGCATAAGCTACAACTTGTTTATCTTGCATCAGCACACCTCCCAAACCCATCAAAGAAGCATCACAATACACAACAAACAGTTCTGCCGGATTTGGCAAAGTCAAAACAGGAGCTGTCGTCAATCTTCTCTTAAGCTCTTGAAAACTTTCTTCACACTTTGCATCCCAAACAAAAGCTTGACCTTTCCTAGTCAACTGCGTCAACGACAACGATAACTTGGCAAATCCTTCAATGAATTTCCGATAATATCCTGCCAAACCAAGAAAACTTCTAATCTCAAAAACTGATTTTAGAGTCTCCCATTGCGATACCGCTTCAATCTTCGACAGATCAACTGCAATACCTCTACTCGAAATCATGTGACCATGGAAACTCACTTCCTTCAACCAAAATTTACACTTAGAAAGTTTAGCATATAACTGCCTCTCTTTCAGCACAGATAACACAATCCTCAGATGCTCGACATGTTCCTCTTCACTCTTCAAATAAATCAAAATATCATCAATGAACACCACCACAAACTTGTCCAAATAAGGATGAAAATTCCTGTTCATGTACTCCATAAATACACCTGGTGCATTAGTCACACCAAATGGCATCACAAAATACTCATAATGTCCATACCTTGTTCTAAAAGCAGTCTTCTGAATATCCTCAGCCTTCACATGAATCTGATGATACCCAGATCTCAAATCTATCTTACTGAACACACTCGCACCAACTAACTGATCCATCAAATCATCAATCCTCGGAAGTGGATACTTATTCTTGATAGTCACCTTGTTTAATTATCTGTAGTCCACACAGAGTCTCATAGAACCTTCTTTCTTCTTAACCAACAACACTGGTGCACCCCACGGTGACACACTCGGACGAATAAACCTCTTCTCGAGTAAGTCCTCAAGTTGGCTCTTCAACTCTTTCAATTCTGATGCGGACATACGATATGGAGCCATCGATATCGGACTAGTTCCCGGAATTAAGTCGATCGTAAACTCCACAACTCGTTCCGACGGTAAGTCTCTTATCTCATCAGGAAAAGCTTCCGGAAAGTCACGGAAAATTGGTAAAGCATCAATTGCTCCGTTTTCCCCATTGCTCAAAGTTGCCATCAACATGAATATCTTCGCACCATCTTGCACCGATTCCTTCACTTGCTTAGCAGTCATAAACAAGTCTCTTTCATCACCAGGTTCAGGAAAAATAACCGTTTTGTCAAAACAGTTAATATAGACACGATTGACGTCCAACTAATTCATCCCAAGAATAATATCAAGTTGATCTAAGTGAAGACACACTAAATCAACTCCAAAGTCTTTACCAAAAATACTCAACGGACAATTCAAACACACATACGGGGTAGTTACCGAACACATAGCAGAAGTATCAATAACCATACCTCCACTCATAACAGACAACTCAAGATTTAATCTCTTAACACAATCCAAAGAAATAAAAGAATGTGTAGCTCCAATATCAATTATAGCGATCAACGGTATACCATTAATGAAGCACGTACCTCAGATCAATCGATCTTCACTAGCAGTCTCCGATCCTGATAGAGCAAACACTTCCTTATTCCCTTGAGTCTTCTTTGGCTTGTCACACTTGGTACTAATGTTCCCTTGCTCACCACAGTTGTAGCAAGTCACATTTGCACCGCTTCTGCACTCGAAAGCCTTGTGGCCTGGCTTGCCACACTTGAAACACTTCTGCTCAACACTCGTGTACTCAGGAGCACGATGTCCTTCAACACCACATTTAAAACACTTCACTGGAGTGGAAGCTCCTCCCCCACTCGGCTTCTTGCCGTAACCAGCTTTTTGTTTCCCCTTATCAACAGGAGTCACATACGGCTTCCCTCTAAATTGACCTTTTCCCTTCTTATCATTTAAACTCCTGTTGTGACTAGACCGAGCCCTACTATCTTCATCATAAATTCTACTCTTGTTCACCAACTCAGAAAATCGTCTAATTTCCTGATAACCAACGGCTTGCTTGATTTCAGGCCTCAAACCATTCACAAACTTGAGACACTTGGATCTCTCCGTATTGGCAGTGTTGTAATGAGGACAAAACTTAATCAATTCCTCAAACCTGGCCGAATACTCGGCTACAGTTGAGTTACCCTGCTTCAGCTCAAGGAACTCAATTTCCTTCTTACCACGCACATCTTCTGGAAAATAATTCTCCAGAAATTTCCCTCTAAAAACATCCCAAGTAACTACAATCTCATCTTCTTCAAACCTCTGGCGAGTGTTACCCCACCAATCCCCAGCTTCCTCTTCAAGCATATGAGTGCCAAACTGCACCCTCTGTGCATCTGAACAGTTCATAACTCGAAAGATCTTCTCAATTGCTTTCAGTCATACCTGTGCTTTGTCAGATTCATGGGTTCCCTTAAAAATTGGCGGATTGTTCCTTTAAAACCTCCCCCAAAGCACGAAACTCATCATCAGTGTTATTTCCAGCATTCACATTGGCTTGAGGATTCTGCCCAATCGCTCCAGATAACCTCGTCAAAGCCTTAGCAATCGCTTCATCATTCCTACCGGCGACCATCGTTCTGAATCCCAACAACAGAACTCATAAGAACCAACAATATCGATAGTGTCATATACACAATCAAATATATATACAGGGAATAAACACGTTAATAACTTGGCCAACTGGCCGACCTGCTCTGATACCACTTAATGTAACACCCCCTACTACACCCCCAAATAATCAAATAAATCATTTAAGCACATATTAAAATTTCATCAGAGTATAATTAAAACATGGTATAAAAGAGGCATGTCACATCATACACAAAATTGAAATATACAACACCTGCTCTATAAAAGACATGCAACAGTGGGGTAGCTTTCAACAGAGGAACTTAGTCCTTACACCCACATCTCAATATTTAGAATTAAAAACGGAAAATCTAAACATTGAATCATTTTAAACATGTAATCATATAACTACATATCATCCAGTTTGATTCACCATATCATTCATGTTTACATAAACATTTGTCAGCAGATACATATACAAATGTATCGAAAAATAATGCTATACAATCCTAACTACCCGGTTCTACATATCAGAGCTAACCAACCAAAAGAATGAAGCTACACTTCACAAAAGACCTCTAGCAATCCTAATCTGCAATGCCTCATAGAGCATTATAAAACAGCAGAAGGGTGAGAAATATTATCATAATAATCAATGCATATCATTATATATATATATATATATATATATATATATATATATATATATATATATATATATATATATATATATATATATATATATATATATATATATATATATATATATATATATATATATATATATATATATATATATATATATATATATATATATATATATATATATATATATATATATATATATATATATATATATACACAAGCATATAATGCACATATTCCACATTTTCTCACCACAATTCATTTTAATCATCATATATATTACAATATATGTTTAAACAATTATGGATAATTACCAAGCCTATTTCATCATGCACACATCCACAATCCTCAATTCAACAATTCATACACAAGCATACTTTCATATAACAATGATATCTATGCCATGTGACTCATATAAAACTCATCAATTCTCACCAATCCCTATTTGGGATTATGGGTACATCGTTTATACATCACCAAGAACAACAACTCAATTATTCTACCCCGGTGATTATTCCACTAGGAACAACATCTTGTCATTCTACCCCAATGTATACGACCATGTCACTATACCTCACTAGGAACAACATCTGTCATTCTACCCCAATGATTACTCCACTAGGAACAACATCTTGTCATTCTACCCCAGTGATTACGAGCCTTACACATATACATATTTTCAACATCATCATCATCACATTTACCAAGCAATGCACACATATTCACAATATGTTCTCACGCATTCTTCATATACAATCGCATACAATCAATATGCACTCACAATATCGCGCCAACGGAAACGAACCCAATCACATTCATCATGCACTGTTAAGTAATTTAAATAATGCATATCTTTGTCAAAAGACCACATTTCCACAATTGATTCCACAATCTAGGATTCACGCCATACGGCTACCCACAGCATAACATATCACAACGGTACACAAACTATTCATTTCCGATAAGGATTGAACACAACCGAACCAAACAATCAACATTGGATGGAAACACAAAAAAATGAAAATGTTGTCACACTCGCTAGCTTGCTCGCCTAGCGAGTTCCTAGCGAACACTCGCTACCTATCCGCCTAACAAACAAGCTCGCGAAGGCAAACAGAAGCTACTGCAAGGCTTCGCTACCTACTCGCTGGGGCTTCGCCTAGCGAACCCTTCGCTACCTCGCTCTCTACCAGCGAAGAGGGTTAATTACCTTCTGTCCAAGTCTGGGACCATTGGCTACTAGCTCTCTACAGCGAACACTCGCGACCTGCTCGCCTAGTGAAGGTGCTAGCGAACGTCTGCGATGTTCCAAACCCCAACTGTCCAAAACTCTCCGAAGCTCCCAAAATCACCTGGTTCAATTCCAACGATTTCTAGTATTCTTAGTCTAACAATCCTCGACTAATCTACAACATTTATTCTCAATCTTAACCGTTAAAACATCAATTCTATCGATTAAACTCGTTTCTGCCCTAAAATGGAAAATGGAGACAAACATCCCAAAAACCCAAACAATCCATACATAATCATACACATTGACAAGATAATGATATTTCACACCCTTAACTTGATTAAATCGAAGTTAGAAGTTGTTCTTGAGCTTTCCAAGTTTTTTCCCTTTTTCCTTCTCTTTTCTCCTCTTCCTCTTTCTTTCTCTTCTCTTTTTCTTATGTTTCTTATTCTTTCCTTTTCTTTCCTTATATGTCTTTCTATTCTATTTCCTTCCGTTATATTTCTTCTCTCAAATATCTACCAATAATTATAATAATTAAAATCATCTAAATAAATCAATTAATTAATATGAATAATTAATTGTTGGAAATTGGGCTGTTACACCGACCCTCTTTCGCAGCGATGCGACAGAATGCGACATGATTAATTCAGAAAAATGCATAATCACTTTATTAATATTACCATTCAAAACAACAATGTTTAAAAGCAAGTAGAAATTAACAAGATAAAACTACAAATGCAAATGATAAACATGTTAGAGGACTGTCAATGCTGAGGACTTCTGGCTGTCTGGACCACTGGCTTTTGGAAATGACACTTGGAATCTGCGAGCTTAGACAGCTGAGAGGTTGACATGAACCACCAAACTTCCCTCTGGAAAAGATATGTACCTTTTGTCAATCAACTGTTGCACTTTGGCTTGAAAGGCTTTGAGGACTGTTCCCAGGAGGGTAAGGTTCAGGCACAAGCTTAAGAGTCTTAGGCTCCACCAATGAGTTCTGAATCAAATGTGGCAGAAGCTGACTGTACGACATAGGGACTGGATGAAGAGGAGCAATCCTTCTTTCCAAGTTGTTGCGAGGCCATGGGCTCGTTGATTTGCATGAGGAGCGACCCAAGGTTTCTGATGTGGCACCCTAGGCACGGTTGTCTGTCCATAAGAACAACGTGACACTGAAGATAATGACCGTTGAGAAGATGAAGAATCAAAATATTTCACCGATTCATTCCGAGAATAACCAACATCTGTCATGACTACGTTGATCACCTTTTCTTCTTCTTCTTGGGAATTACAGAGAGATTCAGTTCCACTGGCCTGATTGCTTGAGACATCCTGATTTTTTCCAATCTTTATGCCATTCTCAATGTGTTCTCCTACTATTACCTGGTCAGAGAAGTTCGGCGTAATCCCAATCATCCTTTCAAAGTACGGGCTCTGCAAGGAGTTCATGAACATGTCCGCTAACTCTTGGTCTAAAAACGTAGGTTGCACTTTGAAAGCAAACTCTCTCCATCTCTGAGCATACCTCCTGAAGGGTTCATTGTTCTCTTGAGACAAGTTTTGCAACTGCATGCGACTGAGACCCATATCAAGATTATATCCGTACTACTTCAGAAAAGTTTTGGCTAAGTCCATCCATGATCGGATCAGTCTACTCTCTAACTGCATGTACCAACTCAAAGATGCCCCACTCAGACTATCCCGGAAACAGTGAATCATCAACTTTTCGTTGCGCACAAACAAAGTCATTCTTCTACAAAATATCACCAAATTTTGCCTCAGGCAGCTATCCCCTTTATATTTCTCAAACCTCAATGCTTTGAAATTTGGAGGTAATGTCAGGTCGGGAACCAGGCACATGTATGAAGCGTTGAGACCAGCAGTATCTTTAACTTCTAAGGCCTTGAGTTTTTCGTCTAATACATGAAACCTTTTAGCATACTCAAGAGCTCTCGGGTCCTTAGTCTTCATTATCGAAACCTCTCTTTTGGAATTCGAGACAGAGAAAGCAATACCATGACAATCTGTGGTATCAGGAGAAGAAGAACGTTCACTTCGGACAACAAACTGTTCATGTAAATCTTGGTTCTCAACAGAGGGCTGCACAGGCTGAGCTTCAGTAAGGTTGTTCATTTGCGGAGAGTCTTTATCGGGAAGAGAACCATACAGAGGGTTGGTCATCACAGTGAAACCTGACGGGGTATCAACAATCTGGAGGTTGTTTCCTAACATAGCTACCAACAGTTCCCAACTCGATCTCACTTCTTGACACTGCTTAATCCTGCTTCAACCGCTTAGTCGTCTTCCAACAATCACCACTTGTTCAGAACGAACACCAGGGAATCACCTTCTGATCAAAAACAAAGGCAGGATAAGAGCTCTGGCCAGCTGAAGAATGATATGCAAAATGATGCGAATATGCTTATGCAAATGCAAGGAACACGAGATCACAACCCCCATAAATATCTGAATAACTGTTGCACTGCTGACTAAGATGAACCAGCGCTTCGCTTTGGCGAGAAAATACTGGCACACCAAAAGACCAAAGTATAGGAACCTCATAACATCAGAGATCAAAAGTCCGCACTATCAAGAAATTCGGGTAGGTTGGAGGTCAAGTTTCCTACATAAGCCTCCCACTCACAAGGTATGGACCTAATATCTGACCAGGTTCGGCATCATATGCGGTCATCAGCATCATAGACTTTCGAGAAATGATTATATGTTCACCATTTTTGGTTTAGCATCATAGTCAAATGAAGCAGCCTCACTTAGCTGACTCCTAAATGATCGGTCTCCAGAGTCGACAGTTTCCAGATCCAACATCCTCGTCCTGACCAATGCACAGGATGAGATGTCTTCAAAGGAAACCTCGTCTGAATGCGAATTTCATGAGGACTAGTGCATGCTGCCATACAGGTCCATCACTACTTTCCACTTCTAATGCTAAGGTTATACTCAAGCCTGGGTTTTGGCTTATCACTCAAAGGAACATTCACCCAACAGCATAACAGCAACAGATAATAATAAAGTGCGGAAAATTTAAATACAACAATAATATACAGAATACAACACACGAATACACACACCTAAAGACAAGCAAACAATGCTAGGATTGACTCGCATAGGGGATGGTCCACTTTCCCCAGCAGAGTCGCCAGCTGTCGCATCGTTGCGAAGAGGGGCCGACAAGGACAGAAGAGTTGCCACCGTTAGTTATTTATCCCAAAGTGAGGGAAAGGAAATGATCAGAGAAAACCTACGAAAAAGGGAAAAGACAGGTCATCGCAACAAAATCTTAGGTTCGGGAGTCGGTTACGCAAGGGGAAGGTATGAGCACACCTCACGTCCGTTGTACTCAAGGGGATCCACGCTTGTCGTCTAGCCTATGGGTGAAAAAAACTATCTAAAGGCTGCTGCTAACGGGAGAACGGAAACAACTGACTCGATAGGACATCGCCGCCCTATGCCTATGTATTCCCTCGTGCAATGGAAAAGTCATAGTCAACGTAGTTCGGAAAACTACGGGGGAGGTTGCTTGCCAAGAAATCGCTGTCTTGTGCCTACGTATTCTCATCTGGTATGAGAAATCAGAGCAAAATATAATTCAGGCTAACTACGGGAAAACGGGGTGTTCTCGATAGCACGGGGGCGAGAGAAAAGGTTCGGTTGGTAGACGATGCTAGCGTACGTATTCTAACAGTTAGGTGTACTGCTGCTCGACCATTGGAGACTTAGGCGTTAGCTGCTTGCGGTAGAACGGACGTAGCATGTCCTGGGTTAAAAGGTACGGGGAATCTAAAGGTTTAGAACAACAGGCTAGTCTCGATTGCACTGGGGCAATAGAAATGGAGGTTAGTTGTTAGCGGGAAAGTCTTGATCACACTGGGGCGAGAGAAAATAGAAATTAGTTGTTAGTATGCTCGCTAAGATATCGTGTCTTGTGCCTACATATTCTCATCTGGCATGAGAAATCAGAGCAGCTGTAGTTCAGCTAACTACCGAAAAACGGTCACGATCGCACGGGGGCGAGAGAAAAGGGATCTCGATCGCACTGAGGCGAGAGAAAGGAAACAGATCGGGACGCACACGCTAAATCCTAAGACGTAGGAGCGAATGCGTCACATATTGCCCAAAGGGTATACACTAAACACTCTAGACGAAGTGAGAAGAGGCTCCCACTCATCATTTCCTACGTATCTAACGCAAACAGCTCACAACACTCGGCGTATAAATTAAAAGATTGAAATTAGAAAATGTTATCGAACATAGTGGTTCCGTTGACCCTTTACATTACGTGCAAGCTTTATTTCCAAGCTCCTCCTCTTTGATCCTTGATGATGATGTTTCGAAATACAGTTCGAAAGGGTCAAAGTGAATTGAATAGGGACCATTGTGACGCTAAACCATCGTAGCTCGACTTATAAGGGAAGTCAAGCTATAGGAGGGCGCGTATTGATATCCGTGTTATGGACAAGATGGAGAAATGATATTGAGGATCATTCTCCAATTGAATCGTGTCACACGGACCAAAAACAGTGGGATCTCGTCTCAATCGCAAACATAATGTCGATTAATCGAAGGTAGCCTATCACGATCCAAAGTAAAGAAAATGACCCAAATGGTCATCTTCCATAGATTTGAAATCGAGAAGGTTATCGACTTCGAAAGTCTGACGCGTACGAATACAAGACTTCATCGATCCAAGAAAGTCAAAATAAAATCAAAAAGAAGAAGAAATAAGGAGAGAAAGGAGGTGGTCTCGGATCCAACATTATTCATCAATAATTTGACTGGTAATGGATTACGAAGGTCTCGTCATCAATCCAAAACAGATAAAAATGAAACAAAATATCCAATAACAAATGAGAAATAAAATCTATCTCTAAAATGTGAAAAAGAATTAAAATTCTAAAACTTCTAAAAGAAATAAAACTTGACTACTTAGAAATATAGAAAAAGCTAATATATATATATATATATATATATATATATATATATATATGTGTGTGTGTGTGTGTGTGTGTGTGTGTGTGTGTGTGTGTGTGTGTGTGTGTGTGTGTGTGTGTGTGTGTGTGTGTGTGTGTGTGTGTGTGTGTATGTGTGTGTGTGTGTGTGTGTGTGTGTGTGTATGTGTGTGTGTGTGTGTGTGTGTGTGTGTGTGTGTGTTATATTTAGAATTTTGCTTTTTGTTTCAATATTAAGTTTATATATATATATATATATATATATATATATATATATATATATATATATATATATATATATATATATATATATATATATATATATATATATATATATATATATATATATATATATATATATATATATATATATATATATATATATATATATATATATATATATATATATATATATATATATATATATATATATATATATATATATATATATATATATATATATATATATATATATATATATATATATATATATATATATATATATATATATATATTTACAATCTGTTAATTGTTAGAAAAAATAATATACAAATTAATTTAAAAAATCATAAAATACATATATATTAAATAAAATAAAAAGAAAAGAGGAGAGGATGATGAAAAGCAACACATGGGGTGGTATGAAGATCCAACACACAGTTGGGTTGTGGCTCTATGGGCTTGGAAGCCCAAGTCGACAAGCCAGCAACAACAAAATAAAATAAAATTATAAAAACGAAACAAAAATAAAGGACCCTCCTCTCCGTCAGCTTATCTTTCTTACTCTTAAACTCTCCCACTTCAACCGAAATGAGATTAACAAATATCATCCAAAAATTATTTGAAACAACATCACCATCATCAACGCATAAGCAATTCAATCAAAACGAAATCAAACTCAACCTTCTCTATGATGCGTTTCTATTTCATTTTTCTCTTTCTTGAAGAAAAGGGGAGTTTATGAAGGTGACGATATGGGTTTTAAAGAAAACACGGAATGGGTTTTACTGGTGTTTATGGTTATTCTGGATCGAAAAAGATGAAAGTGAAGAAATGGGTTGTTAGTGGTGGTTCGAAGGAGCTTCGAGAGGGGTTTCAAATGGGTGCTCGAAGAAGATTGAAGTGTTTTGGGGTTTTATGGTGTTGACGAGGAAGAAAGTCTTAGACGGGTTTTGTTGTTATTGTTTCAGAAATTTGAAGTTGGTGTTTGTGATGAGTTTTGGAAGGAGGAGGATGATGAAGTTTGGAAGGGTTTTGGGTTTACTGAAAATGGGTAAGATGGTGTGGGTCTCGCTGGAAATGGGTCGAGATTGAAGGTGTTTGGAATGGTGAATCGAAGGATTCGGTGAGTGTGATGGAAACTGGGTATGAAGGATTTATGATGGAGGTTTCGGTTTGGAAGATTGAAGTTGGTTTCCGAGTGGGAATGTTGTAAGGTTGAAGGTGAAATATGTTAACGGAGGTTGAGGTTATGGGGGATTCGATGCAGGTGACAGGAACTGGGTATGAAGGTTTATGATTTGAGTTTGTTCTTCAAATGCTTTGAGCTGGGTTTCGTCAGATGCATGTTGAAGATTGATTGTGAATGGTTTTTCTGGGTTGCGTTTTCCGTTGAGTTTCAAAGGTATTGTGAAAAGAGGGAGAGACGATTTAGGGGTTATGTCTGGTTAGTTTTGAGGTTGTGGTTGAAATTCGCAGGAATAGTGAGGAACAAAGGTGGGTTTCGAAGGTTGTGTTCATGTGATGACGAGTTGGAGATATGAAGATGATGATATGATGGTGGAAGGATATGGTTGGAGCTGGATGAAATTGATGATGAACATGGGCTGATGATGAAAGTTGGAAGGTGGGCGGCTGACCTAGGGTTGAGATTGCTGAGGGAGAGAATGAATAGTAACACTATATAGTAGGAATCTGACACGTGGCAAGGCTGTTGGCTAATGATTTGGTCAATTTTGTTAATTCTGATTAATTAAAGTGTTGGTTTAATAAAAGAAAGATGTGCTATAATTAAATGTTGATCCTATAACTAATTAATAACTAAATCCTAGTTTAATTGACAAAACCTAATTAATTCTAATAATATTCTAATTATCAATTAATTTTAAAACTAATATTCCAGCTAAATAATTAAAACTAATTAAATCTATTAAAATCTAAACTTAGACAATTAATTTAATAAATCTAAACAAACAAAATGTATTTCTAAATTAATTAAAATTCTAATCCAATAGAAATCCACTCTATTTCTAAAAAAGAACTAAATTCTATAAAACTAATTAAAGTTCTATTGAAAAACTAGTAAATTCTAATTAAAAACTCTATGTTAAAAACCTAATAAAAAGTATTCTAGAAAACTATATTCTAAGAATTCTATTAAAAAATATGAAAAGAAATTAAAGCAGTAAATGCAGCGAAATAAACGGAAAAAGGGCGACCGCCGAAACGCAACCGAAATTATCAACACGGACTGGACCAACAAAATGAGAATAAACTCCACTCGATTTCAAAATAAAATATCCTTATTTGAAATGGTTTGAATCGCCTGAAACGCGAGCAAAGCGGCTGTAATCCCGACAAATCCAATCTGACCGACAAAATGCACAGTATGCGATAAATGATATGCAGATGCAAATGAAATGAAAATGAAACACAAGGCAAGAAAATGTTGGTCAAATTTTGGGGTACAACAATAGTGATGAAGAAAAGACCGGTTGTGCGGTTGCATTCACTACAAGTATGATATTTAAACCAAATGACCAGAATGATGGTGAATCCAATGATGAATATATCTTTGATAAAGATGTCGTTGAAGGTTACAGACATTTGTATGTCAAATGGAAAGAAAAATGTATTTCTGGATAAAAACAATATTCAAAAATAAATATCTTAGTTCAAGAGAAGAAGAATCTTATCACAACCATCTCAGATGTGAAGGAAGAAGTCACTTTATAAATTATAGTTTACAAGAGAAATGTTTGATGTTAATCCTAAAACATTCTCTTCCCTTGATCTGAGCTTGATCAAGTCACACAACAATACAAATTCGATTCACCATCTCACACCACTCCTTTACAAGAGTTGTAGCTCTTCAAATCCTTCACTCGATTGGATCCAAATTGAAAATTGTTGTAACCCAAGATATACTAATTTGATTCACCATCTCACGCTATTTCTTTGCAAGAACCATAAATCTTCAAAGACTTCACTCGATCGAATCCAAATATGCGTAATCTTATCCAAAACCCTCAAATCCCCACTTTGATATTGAAGGAAAACCCCACCTTGGTTTTCTTATTTGAAACCCCCTAAATATCTCAACCCAATTTACAATACCACAAGCTAAATTGGACCTTATCAAATTGATTATATATGGAACCCAAACAATGGATGATTATGTGTATATTATTTGTGTGTATGCATAAAATAAAGGCTGACGATGAAATTTTTTATATGTAAAGCAAAAGGAATGGAAAGTAAGGAAAATTTTCAATTTTTTTAATGTACAAGTAAACCTATGCAAGTCATGTGTCGACCTATGTAGGTCACGTGTCGACCTGCAGAGGCGACACGTCTAACAGAGCCTACTGTAGCACCCTAAAATTTTCACATCTCTTCTCTTGTATCCTGGCTTGTGTTTCTTTGTATTTTTCATTTCTCCATATCATGGCATTGGTTCTCGAGACATGGGGTCAAGGTGTTTCTATGGCTCAGGGTTCTCTTTTATTGCAAGAGTTCAAACAGCGAGCATCAGAGGCTTTGACATTTATTTTGCCCAGCGATCGGTTGGCCGATTTTATTTTATTTAGCAGGTTATTTTTAGCACAGGAGAGAGTGTACATGCTATCTCAGGTATTTTTACAGTTATAATATCCAAGGGCAAGTTTCAGAGGCTTAATGAGGACCAGAACAGATATCAATGGGTAATTACGCAAGTTTCCCTCTGCATGGCGCAAAAATTGGCAATTTTTGAATGTGGTAATCGGTTACCACATATGGGTAATCGATTACCTCAGGCGTATTTTGCAAAAGTGGTTCAAATTTCAGCACTGCAGAATTTCTAATCATTTTCAACCTTTGATTTCACATGTGCATCATTGGAAGGATCTAGAATTGATTCATTTTCACCATTTCCCTCCAAATTTCAAACACTCGATTCCTAATTCCACTCCTAACTTCCATTCCAAACACTAACCCACACTCCAAACCACATATTGATTCCTAGCCTAGGGGTTATTTAATCCATTTCACTCCAAACCTCTCAGAACTCTCACTCATTTTTCTGATTTTTCTACACATCTCACTTCAATTCTCTCAACTTTTCTCTCATTCCAAAACCTTCCACCAGAGCTCCATGACCAAAAGAATCACAAATTGTGTATTGAAATTTTTGAATCCTTGAGCTAAATCTTCATTGCATCTTCATCCTTGGATCAATTCTGGTTTTGTAGTTCATTTGGATCTTGAATTAAGTTGTTGGAATCACTTTTGGAAGAGTTTTTGCTTATTTATGGATTCTTGCTTGGATGTTCAAGTTTTCTTGTTAAAGCTTCATAGATCCTTGGATTTCTTACTTGGATCTGTTAATTGCAGCTTAACAACACTTACCAAAGCAATTCTCAGCTTTGTTGGTTTGTAATTTCTAGATCTAGCTAAGATATTACTTAATCTTGCATGTTAAAATGTAGGTCTTTGGTTTGTTGTTGATGTGTGATCCATTTGCTTTGGTTTGATCTTTGATATTGTTGTTTGTTTGATGCAATTGAAGTTTGCTTGCTGTGATATGATTTAATTTTCATGCATAATTAATTACTTGTTCATTTGGATGATCAAATAAGTTATTTGCTGCTAAAAATTGCTTTTAGAAGATAATTATTTGCCTCTGTCTTAGTGGTAATCGATTATCACAATCAGGTAATCGATTACCCTACCTATTTTTCACGTTTCTGGTCATTTTTCAAAGGGGTAATCGATTACTTGATAACGTAATCGATTACCACTGGGACAAATTACTTTTTTCTTGCATTTTCAAATTTGTTTGAGTTCCTTTTCATCCTTAAACTTCATGGAGTGATGTGATGTATTTATGTGGATTATTTTTGACCTTTTCCATCATTCTTGATAGCATGCTTGTGTTTCTTTGACACACGACTTAAAGTTTTCTGTTGACAAACGACTATGATCATTGTGTTGCATTCTTGGTGTGTTGATCATGTTACATAATCGTTTGCAGCTTGTGATTGTTGATTATTAATGCGTATCTCGCTGCATGTGTATCACATGCTTATGTTTGCTTCCGATTCTGTAATCGCTTAATTGTTCAAATTCGTTAATTGGTGTTGAATGCATGATGATCCCGTTAGATGTTTGACTGTACAATCTTGTGGAATTTATTTGTGCTTAATTTGTTTGTGTTTAGTCTTTGATGCTTGCCTCTTAATGCTTGTTTTGGTTTATTATGCATGCTTTTTAATGAACATTGCTTGCTTGAGGTGTTGCTTTAAGTGTTCATGTATACTTGCTTCCTGCATTTTTCACACCTGTTGTTCTAGACTTTGAGATGTTGTTAATTGTGCATCCATGTTGCCTGCTGTTTTTTGCACCTGTTTCTGCCTAAAAACATGTGTTGTTGTAGACTGTCATGCTTGTATGCTGGAATTTGTTGTTGTTTTATGCAGGAAGCGCTATTGTAGCTGCTGTTTTTGCCTTGTTTTCCTTGTTTTTGTCTTGTTCTTGCTTTCTCCCTTAAGGCCTCCTAGTCCAACTTAATTTTTGATTAAGCTTGGAGTAGGATAGGCATTAGGAGTTTAAACCATGCATGATAACATTAGACTAGTCCCTTTTAACCTCGATCTTAGGTCCATCT